>OX638363.1:11224773-11964300 GCA_951812935.1 Hermaeophaga mercurialis | reverse complement strand
AAAAACAAAATTCACCAAGAAGTATATCTTATTGTAGTTAATATCAACTCTGATTCAATATTAGTGCTAAAATCTTCAAGTTTGGTAGGTTTTAATAAAAGAAATCAATGTTGTAACATTAAATAAAGATGGCTTTATACAGAATAATAGCAACACTCTTACAGATATAGGGAAGTAGAATTAAAAATGAAAAATATAACTAAAACCCAATTATCAATCTGTAGCAAGGACTGTGAGAAGGATAACATTAGCAATTAATGATATGCGTAAGGTAAAATTAGATGAAATAAAAACATATCATTTAATAATAGAAACTGTTGTTATGCAAAATCAGAACAGCATATGGGAAGCACAATTTTCTTAAGACACATCGGGAGATTTGAAACTCTCGGTTTTAGATACACATTTGGAGACTTTTTAAAATTGTCTAGAGTCTACTAATATTTTGTAAATTGGTTTAGAGTTTACTAAACCATTTTGTTGGTCTTTTCATGTACTAAAGAGACTGGTGAACCTTTAAAAATCATCTAGAAGTTATTGGACTTTTATAAATCCACAAGTATACTCTTAAGTTTATATAAATCCAACTGAATATTTCTCTAATTCTTTCAAACTTATTGCGATGTACTAAAACTTTTATGAAGTTATTTAAAACTTATTAAACTAATATGTAGATTTCTGGTCTTTCCACACTTCTTAAAGATTTGTAGTAAACCTCTTTAAAATCATCTAGAAACTACTAAGATTTGAAATCCTCCAGTGACAACAAATTTTATGAATCTTCCAAAATTTCTTAGCAAAATAAATATATGTATACTTCTGGTCTTAAATACTTATTAAAGACTTCTAAACCAACCAGATGATTCTGTAATGTCAGTTATACTTTACAAAACTCAAGTGTAATCAACCAACCCTTTATTCCTTTAATATCTTTCTAAAGCCTTCTTAATAATTCGAAGGAGAAAAATGAGGATAAAGACAAAGAAACTTAAAGCGGTCATAAGTAAAATTTTGCATAAGGAACATCAACCAAATGATTGCCGTTATTGGAAAAAGATATTTAATCATGAAATAGACGTTTCTGATAGATACTATAGTTTATGTAAATCAATAGTATAATAAGTTGAATTTTTATGTGCGGAAACCCCTGATTACATTAAAGCGACTTGGGGCTGTGGGCCAGTAGGACCCGCGACTCCTTCAACTTTTTCGATCGCTGTTCATCCCATCGGTTTCCACGGCAACGGAACTTAACTATTAACCTGAACCGATACCAAAAATCGAATTGCATTCTCATTAGGTTGTAATCACTGGCGGGGCGCCGTGTTTCATTATGGGGGGAAATGGCGTCATAAATCTAGTGCTTTCCTTCTTTGCTCCCCTGCGATGCCCTCTCATCCCGACCTTTGGCCCTTTTTGGAACTCTTCTCGCAGAGGCGGTTTCAACACCTTTAGGACCGTTATGAAATCATCAAAAAACTTAATAGGACAGAAGGGAATTCATATTAATTGAATTAAATAACTGGGAGTTTTTTAAATAAATGCTCTCTTTTTAATTTACAATTGAATTGAATAACTTGGAATATATATGTGAGAAAATTGAATGTTTTCAGTAAAAGCCGCGCCTGCAACTTTTGAGCAAAACCAAAGTTTTCTTATCGGCATTTTAGGGAATAAACTTTAAGGAAATTTGGTTATCTGCAGCCATGTCGAATTTCCCTTGGGAAAATTTATAGACACAAGTATATAAAATACCTTTAAACCTTCCATCCAGATATTTGTTAATATGGTTGGACCAAAGTTTTGAATTCGAGAAAATAAAAATGAATTTAAAATTATAATAATTTTTGCAATCTTTATTTTCTAAAATATTTTATTTATCACCAATTTTTAGGGATTACGTGATCTCTTACTTAAAATCTTTTTTTTATTTACCACATATGTCTTTTTAATATTTATTTTGCATGGTCTGTAGTGAATAAGTTTTATAACAAAGCTCCAGATAATCCTTGTCTACTCGATTTGTATTATTTCAATACCTTTTACCGAATAACAGAACCAATCATATGTTCGCTTTCCATTTACTTACCAAATCAGATTGGAAAACCATAATCGGCCGATGGACTTTCATCCCTTCATAAATAAAGAAAGCGGATGACCGAAGTTTCCAAAGAGAAAAGTTATGGATACGTCCCTAATGTCAGGAGGAGATTGGGAGGGAGGAGTGGTAAGGGGGGCCGTTCAACCTCTGCAAACTATCTGAAACTGGCCTGCAAATTGCCGGTAACTGTTTGGGCCAACAATCCGACTGAACGATCCTGAAATTTTGATTAGAAACGACGAGTCATGAACTTGTTAGAGCTGACCATGGACGAAACAGGATAAATTATTTACAAAAAATATGCAATTTTTAAAATAATAGTAATATTTAAAATAAGGGTGTGCGTGCTAAAACAATAAATAAACATGATTTCTTTTAAGGAATTTATATAGCGGGAAACATGGAAACGTTTGGAGATATTTGATACATACACGGATCTGAAACTGAAGAAAAGGGTAGAACAGGTATAGTGAGGGCAGGAAGACGCAAATGATCTTCGCACTAGATCGGTACACTTTTTTGATGTGGCTCTGGACAACTTAGGAACCCATTTCCAGGTCCTACATACCTCGTATAAGGGATTGAACTCGGCAGAATTATGTGATAAGAATTGTACAACTTATACCTGAGTGCTGTCCGTACTCAGACGACTCCCCAAAACAAATTTCTGTTCATATACACGTGAATATTAGCCCAATATTATTTAAAATGTATAATCCTTTAAAAATCTCTTTGATACTACTACTAGTTTTTCTGGATGGTCCGCTTTATTCCTTGGGAAGCATCAAAAGTTGTAAAGAGAACTCGCGTGTATGAGCGAGCCAAGTTTCTTGCCAGCTCTGGTTTACGCGTTTACTTTCTCAAGAAAACGAAAGAGCTGATGGGCATGTTTAGTTATTTCCGCTTTTTTATTTTCGTTGGGACCACTCTCCTCGGAGTCAGCTAATGAAAAAACACGAGGTGTTGGTTTAACAAACAATACATTTTTAATTATTTTTGTAGATAGAGGAGAAGGTTTGTGTTGTTTTATGCACCTAACCAGGATTTACATTTGAACTAAACTACTACTTTATTTGAAGCTGGATGTCGCCATTGGTTAATTATTGTTTTAATAGTTGATGGTTACATTAGCACTAAACTGCTAGACATTAACACTCACTCACTTCATACAAGCTTCAAATATTTTGTCCCTTCAACCCTAAGCACTAAGGTTGGGTTGCATAGAAGCGTCTTATAAGTATAAGTCATTGTTTACTAATGGTTTTTCATTGAGTTTTTGCTTTCGTTTCCTCAGTTTTTCACAAAAATCAGTTCTATTATATAACTATTTTGTAATTACCAATAACTTTTAAAAGTACGATTAGAAATTAGACAGAAATCTAATTTTAGATTGAAAAATCTAACCTTGCAAATGTAAAGTTAGATTTGCATCAAATTTGAGCAGATTTTAATATTGGTAAGAGTTAATTTATTATATCTAATAAAAGCTATGTTTTTAGTATATTAAACGTGTCCATTTCTAATGCATCTAATTTGTTTTCAGATGAGAAAAATGATGGAACATGATTGTCAAGGACTTTCTGAGATAGAAATAACTGCTTTGTAATGTATAATGACCATGAATTTAAACAAAGCTTTAGATTAACATGGTTTTATGCAACACAGCCAAAGTGTTCAAGAAAATGCAGAGCTTCTTCGTTTGAATGTTCACTTCCATTTAGTGATGCAGATCTTCATTTCGTACATACTAGGGCGCGTTTAATATATTCCTTATAAGATATGCTTATAAAAACCCAGACTTTATTTGGTATTGAGAGTTGATATTTTCTGCCTAGAGATCAGTACATGTTTCTAGCTTAAGCTTTTTTGTTTTTTTTTTTATCTGAACTTTCCATCTACGTTTGGCATTCAAGTGCAAACCCAGACATTTAGTTGATGTTTTAAGTGAAATAGAAAAGGTAATTAAGTCAGAAACAGAAGTATTCTCCCAACAAACAATACGATCCTCTAGGAAAGATTGATATGACGATAAATGCGAAGACTATAAAAGTACGAAACGAAGCCAAGAAGAAAATGCTAGCCAGTAACTCCACTGACAATAAAAGCATATTTCAAAGACTTAAGACAAAAGCCAAAAGTATTTGCAGGAAGAAAAAGTAGAATTTTTACAACAAACACTGACGAGATTAGAAAAAAGTTTTGCAAAGATGATAGTAGAACAAACGGAAATGATAATGATAGTTGTAAACAGTGCTTCGAAAAACTACTGAATGGTCATAACTTAGAAAGCGTTGTAGAAAAAGAAATTGAATGCGAGTCAGAAAACGACGTAATAACGAAAAATCCAGAAGACAAGGAAAAAGCAAAATAATAAAAAATCTATAAGACAACAAAAGTACAGGTAAAAACGGAATAATTAATGAGCTTTTGAAAGTTAGAGGACAAACTAAAGAACAAAACATTTATCACCTTATTGTAAGAATCTGGGAAGAAGAAACAATACCAAATAAATGGTCTGAAGCTTTTTTGATATCAATTTTTAAAAAGGGGAGGTTACAAACTATAAAGCATTATGATGAGAATATGATTACCAAGTAAGATTTAGGAAAGGTCTTTCTGTTAGCGATGAAATTTTTATCCTGAAACAACAAATAGGAAACAATTTTGAACATAGTTTAGCTCTTCATATGATCTTAATAGAATGTCAACAACCATTTTTAACATCATTCCAGAAGCTATTTTACAAGAAAGTAATAAAAACAAATGTAGATATAATTGAGTTATATCGAAACCCATCCATAACAGCAGTTGTTATATATCAACGTATTAAGTGGTTAGACTATAAAATGAGAATGCCAACTGACAGACAAACAAAAAAGTTCCTGTAGAAGGAATAGCAGGAAAGAAAAAAGAGAGATCAAAAATAAGGTGGGTAGATGCTGTTGAAGAAGATTTAAAGGACATGAAAATTAAAAACTGGAAGAGTAGAGTAAGAATGTAGAGGAATTGTCAACCAAGCCTTGGGCCTTCAAAACCTGTGAGCTTTGTTAGTTATTCATTAATATGAAAACATACTTTGCTGAACAAAAATTGTGTTCTAATTTTAGTTTGTTCAAAAAAAGAACTGCTTAAGGTCACTGGTTTGCTAATAGTTTTTAGCAATGAGGATTAGTAAAGCAAATTCAGGATTCCAAATCACTAAAGATTTATTGCATAATTAAAAATCTTGAAAGTTCCATGAATAACAATTATCGAATACGACGTTACAGTTTTTAAGATGACGCCATTACACAATGTTAATAAAATTGCTGCATTTATAGATTTTACTTAATTTTCAATATTTTTAGATTTGTTGCTATTTTAATGGTAAGATAAAAATGTAGCAAATTATTACGTGATAATATTATTCTAGTATCGAAGATCAATGATTATAGATATGTTTCTTCTTCGAACGTTTTATGAAGAATGTTGTTAGCAATGTTACTTCGTCGAAGGTTCAAAAGATATATTGTATTTGTATGTGATTCTTCAAATTTTGTTCATTGTGGGCTGTGTTCTCGACTAATAGAATATCCAGAAAATTGTTATAACCTTACAAGGAATAATTGTTTCTTAAAAGTGTTATGCAGTTATTTTCTTACGAAAAGGATAAGTTAATAGAAAAGTGAGATAGATGTATTTTGTTTTATTTTGTAGTGACGTAGACTCTCTAGAAGTCAATACTTTAATAAATTGGAACTGTCCAAGGACACTACCCTGAGGCACACCAGCGTTAATTAAGTGCTGCAGCGAAATCCTAATGAATACCATTGAATTAATTGTTTCGTTTCTGTTAGTACGTATTTATTTTTTTGGATATCTTGAAAATTATGGATCTATATGATGTAAGGTTTGCCGGATGTGGGAATAATGACTTGGTTAATGTAAAATGGTCAGGAATTTTATAAAAAAGTGGTTGTTGCTACTAACCTTATTTAGTTTCTCACCAAAATAAACGGAAAATTCACAAATATTGGAAAGGTAATAAGGTGGTTTTCCCTAAATATCTTCTTGATAAAGAGTCTGTTAAGATTGGAATTGTAGAAAAAGAAAATCCGGGATTTCCAAATCCCAAAAAATACCAATAATAGGTGAGAATATCGATGGTTTGACTGAATAAAAAATGCCAACAACAAGCTTCAAATAAGAAAACGAAACAAATGGTGAAAGATAGAAACTAGTGGAGGAAACTTGTCAATCAATCCCTGGGCCATTATTCCTGTTGCTCTTCATATATATATATATATATAGAACTCTCATTATATTGAACTTTAGTAGTGCCGGTCCTGGGAGGTGGTGTCGGCGGTTAATGTAATTCATTAGCAGGGTTGTTGCCGCCGCCAGCGGGCATAAGTGGTTATGACTTTAACATTTTGTTAGTTACATTTGTGTGGATGACGTACATTTGTCAGGATATTTACACGTCCCCTTCGCATGAAATTTTCATCAGCACGACTCCAGCCGCCCGGCAGACAATATTAAAACTCTTCAACAATTCGTTTTCAGGTTAAAATTGCCATCCAGGATTAGAATGAGAAACTTCATATAAATATAAAAAAATATGATACAGCTAGTTAATTAATTCTAATTAGTTTGGCGTTATTTATTTCTCAGTTCTCAGATATTGTTAGGTATCGAGGTGTTCTGGCTTGCGTTGATGTTCTCCGCTCTGTCAATAACTGTTGTTTCATTATTTCTGTAGTCTTCTTCACTCATTATTCTCATCCTAGCCTCTCTTTCTTTAACCAGGTTTTCGCGCTTTTCTATCTTCTTTGTATTACATTTTTGTTTAGTTTAATTAAAATTTGACGTATCTAATTAAAAATTGAGAAATAGTTACCAGAAACGAAGGATACTTATTGGCCTTGCCACTTAACTGCAACGGAAAACCGGAATATATAAATAGCAACCAAATATGTACATTTTCGCTGGGTTTTAAAGCGAGTACCTATCAAATATCAAGCGAAACTAAATCCGGGTCGCCATTGAAACGCGTAAATGAAACAAAAGCCTCGCGAGCCAAATACATTTCGAAATCCAAGGCGGCCTATCGAACCACTTCCGGCGAAAGGGTTAAGTCTGGATCGTAATTAGTAAATGAGCTGCGACTTTTCCAGACATTCCTGCTCCGCCAACAGATTGAAAATCTCCAAAGTTAATACAATAGCAAGATTTATGGGTCTGTCTGTGCTTGATAACGTTCCAACAATGTACTTTCCCTTTTGGATTTTCATGGATTCGGTTTTCGTTTTCGTTGAACTACTCGCACTTTCATGGAAATTGAAATAGCGCTTTTGTTTGTTCTCATTTAGGTGCTTACTTACATTTTCGAGGATTCTTCTTGAGTGGATTAGAATATAAAAGGTATTGTTTCACTAAACTCTCCGTTTTCATGATTTATATCTTAATACTCCGTTATGAATGATACAATAATCTCTTTTCGTAAACTATAACCTCCAAATAAAGAACCTTTTAACCTAATTGGCGCATTCAGTATTAGATACTCCACTATTAAAAAGTAATGTGTGTTAAAAAATATTTTAGTGATCTGAAACAATCGGAACATTTCTTATTAGCAAACTATCGTATCGTCAAGATAGTAGTGGAACCTTAGAAATTTCTAAAATAAGAATATTTTAATTTCTTTTTTAGTCTCATTATAAAAATTGTTTTAAGGAAATTGGGGTGGGATAGATCCAAAATAAATTTAGTTTGCCATCTCTAAAACAACATTAAAACAAAGACTAAAAACAAACAATCTAGAGAGAATGTTCGCATAATGGCTTACGAATTAGCTAACAAACTTAGCATTGAACCATTCTGAAGGTGAGTATTACTGACCAACCATTTTTCATATATTTATTCTTTGTTTTTAGAAAGGCAGGAAAATTCGTTGCAGTCTTTTCTGTCAGAAGACATATAAGAAAAAAAGGAAGCTTAAGCCAAGAATAAAGAAGATAAAATCTAAAGCAGAAAAGCAGACTAAACTAAAGGAGAGAAAGAAGAAAAAAGAGTAAAAAGCAAAAACAGACCACAAGTAAACTGACAACAAGATATTTTTTACTCCTTGAAATTATTTTACTTTGACCTATTTGAAGCGACAATTTTAATTAACTGGCAGCCTGGACATTTGCTTGTATATGTAGGATAGGAAAAACATCACCTCTAGTGATTGTAGTTTATGCATAGTGTGGAAGTGGAATGGAAGTATTGTAGCGGGATGAGAAAATATTATTATGGAAGGAACATAATTTTCTGCGGCATTTCTACACCAACCAATTGTGATATTAACCCCGTTTTGCAACTTGTAACATCCCTAACTTTTCTTGCCCATCATTTTACTGTACTATTGGGAAACCTGATTCATCAACATTGTAGATTTTACTTCCATTTAGTTTATTTCGTGTCATAAAGCTATAATACCAAGCTTTACCTACCATTTTTTTGTTTGGAATTGAATTCCGATGCTTTCTTCGACTAGAAGATGTGAAGGGCAAATTTGTTCTCCACGCTAGAACAAAACAGAGACTGTCTCTTCAGAGCCTTCGACTTACTTCTCTTATTTTTCTCTTCTTTGTGTCGCAATATAGTCGCTGTAGGGACTACAATATGACTTACTGGATAAAGTAACAATATATACTAATTTTATTATGCAACAACCGATGAGGTTAGGTTATATTTATTCATTTATTGATTTACAGGAAACGTCAAGTGCTTATACCGATAAATTGTACCGTCCAATTTTACAAAACGACATTGGTTCATTTGCTCGGCAACGCAGTATTGATAATTTATCAAAATATTCTATTTTAATTCATAAATAATGCTATTTTACATTATCAGTCATAAACTAACCTTAATAAACAATAAGCATGCACTAATAATATATTTAAGCTTATTTTGAAACAATGAGGTTCGAATCCAGTAATAAAATGAAAAAATTTACAAAATTCGATATCGTAAATAAGAATACTCGAACATGAGATACAATGTTTTTCCAAGAGATAGACCATTCATGTTCTCAACTAATCTTACAATTGCGGTAATCCAATTTACCAGACGGTTCAATTTTGCCAATTCTCCCCTACTACCGGGGTCCCATTATATTGTGCCTACCCTATGACATAACTTTTTAACGACTGAATACATGCATATTTCAAATTCGTATTAAATTTTCCTTTATTTATTAATACCAAATCCAAAATGTTCAATGATTTGCCATTACATCCTTAAATTGATTTTTTTGAAATTGAGAGTATTTCGTTCAAGATCCTAATTTTTTTTTAAGACCTAACATCATCACGTGATTTTTTCCGACTCACCTGCCTTCTATGTCTTCAAAAAACTAATAGACCTACAAATACGCTACTGAAATACGTCTCCTTTCTTCAAATTTGATTACATGAAACAAACAGAGAAACGAATACGATCACAAACAAAACTACTTTAGCAACATGGCTGTTGTGATATACACATCGACTAGAAAACTGTACTGGCCCGGTTCTAATAGAAAGTTTATTCAATTTTTTTTTGTCGGACATACGATGGCTGGAGAAACGTGTAGTATAAAATATTTTTGGGGTGGGTTAGATTTATGGAGAAGTGGTGTACTGCAAATGATTTAAAGAAGAAGTTTCCCAGAGTGGATCAATAACCGCAAAGTTAATGGTAATCAAAATTTACAAAATATTTGCCTGATTTTTCAATTAATAATGAAAATATGGTTTCATAAAAAGGTATGAATTATTTTTTGTGAGAAAATTATTAGCAAGTGATTTCGTCTGAAAATTGTTTCATTGTTAATTTAAATTTTACTGAAAAAAATCAACCTCTTACGTATTTACTTTCGCAAAAATCATAATAGGTTTTTAAGTTTGTGAGTATATTGATATTTTTTAGACAAATTTTGAATAATTCAGCATAAAGCATTAAAAATATACAGTAAAATACTTTTAAAAAAATATATTGATTTTATTTTTTTTATCATTATCAATGCTACTACTTTTATTTATACACTCCATGATTACTCAAGTTGGGCTCAAGTTGTTTACAATTTCCGCAAACGGTACTGTAGAGAGAGTAACTCAACTTCTACCGAGAATATGAGCTGGACTACAGTGAATGTCAGGCGAGAAAGAGATGAACAGAGCTTTTTGTCATTTTCTCCACTATTTAAAAGTATTTTAAAAATTAATATACTCCTCCTTTTTTGCTATACAAATCTGCATCTCTCAGTTTTAGAATAATTATATTATCTCAATTCGTTTTCCAAATGTGTATTTGCAATTTACGGTTTCATGCGGAAGCGTTGGCTCTTAAACATCAATTGCTCACTTACCTGTGAACGAATTTTTTAAAAAAAAAGGAAAATCTTTGAAAACTTATTCAAAGAATATACAGAAGAATTCGTTTACAAAATTCACTAATAGATATTTAAAAAGACATCACCTTGTAATTAACATTTCAGGTGAAGTCAGAAGAAAAAACTAATTTGAACAAAAAAAAATACAATGAGATATCTGGTATATACACGTACCAAATTATTCTACTCAAACAAATTATGTTAGTAGTCTTGCCCTGTAGATAGTGCTTCTAGAATTGTTCAAATGCTAGAAACATGAACGAGGGTACCGTGGCCAACTGATGATTTGCGTGAACAAGAACTAATCAAGGATCCCGAATAGGAGTAAAAGGGCACAGCCACAAAGCAGACGATTAATTACCGCCCTTTCGGTCTCATCATCCCGACCAGATTCAATACACTTTGGTTTGGGTGAAAATCAAAGATGTTCGCCCTCTCTATCGCAATTCGACCGAGCTACCACCGCAAATCATTTATATGCATATTCAAAACGTAGATTTCATTGTCCTATTAACTGCGCCAGATCTCTTAGCAACTTGCTTTTGTTATTTTTATCTTCTTAATAGCCGGACTGTAACAGCATAATTACAAGTGAATAATAGCAAATAGAAAAAACGTATTAGAAAAACCGCCACAAATCTGGAACATTTCATTTCTCGACAATCTTGTCGCTCGTATTTCTTTTCTCATGCACTCGAAAGAGAGGAAAAACAAAACTTTGTCTCTAATAGCCAATAACCATTTATTATGGTGGCACCAAGCAAGCGTAAGCGAAGACCACACTTGGAAAATAACAGTCACTTACAGATCATTAACTACCTTCCCAACTAATTTCCGCCATTATTAAGGCACCGCTTCAAAGGAAAATGAACGTTTTTTCATTATAATGAAACCATGATGAAAGTGAGACGTACGTAATCTGTTTTTCCAATATTTATATTAAAAAATAAAAAATATATAATGTGAACATCACAAATTCGGATATTTTAAGAAAAATCCCTGTTCTGTTGAAAAAGTATTAACACGATTGAAGAAGCCTATAAAAAATATGAAGATTTTTCAGATATTTTTGTTAATGTACAGTCTCAAAACATTCTTCAGAATTTTTTTTTAAATATAGGCGATGACGCCAGGATCTTAATTTTTTGTGCTTAGGAATGAAGTTCAAAAACAGCTATAGGATGGCTGTGCAATGGTCCAAATACCGTCTTTCAGAAATACGGTTTCTTTTAAATAATTTCATTAAATATTTAGCAAAATATGATTAGTTCAGAACAAAATTCAACATCTTCAACAAATTAGAGATCATAACAATACAGGTAGTTGGTTTTTTGAAGAATTCTTGAAAGGTCAGAAAATAAATCCATGACATCGAATTCATTAATAATTAAACATTAACCACAGTTCCATAATTACTAAGTAACAGTTTATACACAAATTTACATAGTTCCTGTGTACAAAATATTTTTGAAAATAGATAAATGTTGATATACTTTGATTTTTAACTAATTTTTTCACTTAACTTCTTAAATGTAGTTTACAATATTAAGACTGATTATTGCTATTTTAATCTTTAGGACAAATATTTTTGATATGTCTCGATTCAAAGCTGATGAAAGAGTATTTTTACCAGACTTTTTCGGTCAAAATATAATGATTGAGTGAGTGTTTCTGTGTTAAAATATTTCAAGGTTCAAATATCGGTTGTGTGACTTTTTGCATTTGTTGTTTTTAGAGACCATTTTTAAATTGTTGTGTTTTAGGATATAATGCACTTATACATTTTAAGACAAAGATAATTAGTAATAAGAGTAAGATGGAGATCTGTTTGTTTTAATTTTAACTGTACAGTGGAATTTGACAATAAAAACGTTGCACTTTTGTGTAATATTTTTAATAAATCTTTAGAATTAATGATGATATTTAATAAATAAGAGTTATAAACAAATTATGGACTAATAAAATTATCCTGTTTAAAATTCAATTGAATTTTGAATAATCTAGATAACATTTAAAATGTTCTATTTGCCAGATATTTTAAGATAATTTATAGTTGCTCTTTTAGTGTTATAGTTTTAGGACGAACCTTTTATTTTTTGAGCAACCTGTGTCGAATAAAATCTTCAGGGCACTCGGCTTTTAAATGGGACAAATTTTCCGGTAAAGTAAAATATCACCTTCCTATCTGTCACCGGCAAACTCGGGATCTCTAGGCACTAAAAAAAATTCATAACGCAACCTCTTAGAAAAACGGGGAATTTATCAGAAAAAAAATGATATATGACGTCAGCTATCAGTGGGATGACCGTCTTGTTGGGATAAAGTAAGCAGATAAATCTTGTGAAAAACGCGACTCACTCTGAGAAATGTCCTCTGTTAAGTTTTCGGGAAAGAAATATTGCAGAAACAAGATGCTGGAAGTGGCCCACCAATAAACAAAATTGTCCGCCTTTTCCCTTTTTTCTGCCGGAAGAATTAGAAAAATATTTCCTGCAAACACAAGAAATAAATAACACTAGTATAAATGAACTATTTTGCTTGCTTTCAACGTAAAATACCTACAGGTTGGTCCATTAATATTGCTCGAAAATTAAAGTTTTAATTCCTTAAGTGAAAATCTGAAAAAAATTACTATCGAAATAAAGGGTGACTCATTAGTATGGCAAAGCTCCATATAATCGCTATTAGTACAAAAAACGTATTTACAAAAAAATGTAAGCAGTCTTAAGTTTCACATATTAATTTATTCACAAATATACAGGGTGTTCAGAAACACAGTGCCATACCAAAGTTTATATAATTTATATTTAGCAGCACATATCTAAAGGAAAAATTATTTGGAATTTTATATTCTACTTTCTTTTATAAAAAATCACAAATTATGTTAACAGTGAGTAATTTCTTGTACTTAACTGTAAACGTTTATTAGATATTTCAAATCAATCATTTTTTTAAAGATTTTTTAACAATTTTAGAGGACGAATCATAGCAGACATCGAGCTTTGCATGCTAATGTTCGAAAATACTTTCTTTGCACAAAAAATAGCATCAGAATATTTTTTGAAATTGAGATTATTTGAATGGATAATGCACTTAAAAATAGAATTTTTAGTGTATTATTTATATCTTGCATTATTTTCAAGAAATAAATTAAAAACCAAACAAAGTTTACTTAATTTGTCTCTCGAACACGCCGTGGAAAAACTCAAGCCTAAAATATATATACATACATATATATTGTTGCTTTATCTAAAAAGAAATTATAAAAATTGCAAAATATTTGGTTGGTTCTATTTTTCGTGCAAAAAAAATAACTGACTTACCCCGTGGAAACCCCACTCTAATTAAAAGGTGAAGAAAAACGATAATATCAGTCACAGGTTGTTTAGTTATAAATAGAAAAAAAAAACGATTTTTCTCTTAAAATCTGGAACATCCTGAATCTATCTGGAAAACCAATCGTTTTCGGTTATAAAGATATGAAGGATGTTTCACAACTAGGGATAAACTTTAGTAGACTCATAAAATAAATGATACTAGCTTTAGGAAACTATAATCTATAATCTGCAGCATGTTAAAGACTGGAAAAATATTAACAATTTTTATTGAAAAAATTATCTATTACTATTTTTTTGTTTTTTGTAAAACTCCACGTACACATCTTACTTGATAGTTAAAGATCATGTTCAAACATTTTATTTTTATATCCTGAAAATGAAAATCGTTATTTTCTTAAAAATCCTAAATTTGAGCATAAACAAAGTATTCATTTCTCGTTAACCATTAATGTAAAATTTATTAAAAATAAAAGTATTTAGACATTGGGCGTAGAAAATTGGAAGTAACAAGTTTTCGTCTTAAGTCTGACATTTTCGAATTGCCTTCGAAATAAGCGTATTATCAAATAGTAATAGTATGCGTCATTTCATTAAAAAACATGTTAACTAATATTCTTTCAAAATATAATACCTTTTAAGGCAATTTTTAGAATTTCGATACTTAAATTTCGAAGTTTATACTTTGACACAAGGAATTTGTCTTTAAATGTTCGTGATCACACTGTATTTATTATACAAAATAAAAACTAAATAACATACACAATGTGTATCTATAAAGTCAGTTTGTGATAATTTAAAGCTCAAGAAAGTGGAAAAATATTAATTTGATAAACCTGAAAATTTTAATGATTTATTTCAAACGAAACACCCTGTACTTATAACATTCATTTGAAAACCTGATCCTTCCTCTTTAAAAAAATATACAAATTGTTGATAACCAAAATTGGTGCCTTAACATCGATTTAATTCAAATATCTTCTAAACGGTTTACTTTTAAGTGATATAATTCTGTACATTTAATTCTTAGAGAAAACACAATTAGGTGACGTTTATAGCGATTTTTTAAGTCATAAGCGACTCGTTTAGGAGGGGAAATATAAGTAAAAAACCATACTACTTGAAGATATTTCAGTTAAACCGATGTTAGGGCATTCCGGTCTTTTTAAAGAGCACTAACCCCCTTAAAACATTTTTGGATACGATGATTTACGTCAAATCGGTATAAAATAACCTCTACATTTTTAGTCTTCCTTTGTAAATATTGTTTGTGCGTCGTATACTACCTTCATGAATTCTCATAGTAATTAGGTACAACTTGTCAGATTCTTGTTGAGTTATTTCAGTTTTACAATTTGTCCATTAAACAAACATATAAACTAATAAACAAAGGCATTTTAATTAAATAGTGATGATTCTTTCGTTTATCAGTCGGTAAATTCACTAAAATAGTCTAATCTGACTTGTACAGGTAACAAGACGCGCACCGTTCTTCCTCATTTGTCCAACAATTCGAACAGGTATTCGCGCCGGTCCCAGATTATCAGGAGACCATGAAAGCGCAAAGTCCTGAATTGCTGAAAAGCTCATTTCAGTCGTCTGACGTCGTTCAGACTGTTTCAGCGAGCAGAGAAGGCTTTCGATGCGTTTCGAATAACATTTGTTCCTAGTACAGGGCTAAGTGCCTGAAATATTTAACCAGAGGAAGGTTGGAAAGCAATGCACTCGAGTTTGTTGAAGATTTGATTGGGAGACCAGGCGGAACTGGTAGAAACTGTTCATTGCGATTTAGTAAAAGGGATAGCAGGAATAAATGTTGTAGACAGCAGGAACAGATTTCTTTCCTGTATTACAATAATTTAATAAACAAAATTATATGTCTTCTGATGCTTTGTTTCACAATCAACAAGGAGTGTTAGTGATGGAGCAAATAAAACTGACAGACAAAGATTTTTTTGTTGGAACTTGATCCAGATTGATCCACTTTTACAGTTGTATAAAATATATGTAAGATACAATTTACCATGCTTCTCTTGAGAAATAGTTAATAGTTAATCTGCTACTGGAGATTAAGTATGACAAACTTTCTCAAATGCTATATATATACAAAGGAGGCCACAGAAAAGAGTCCACCCCGATATTTGTCAGTATTCATTAGATTTTAAGGACATGCTGAAACACGTCGATTTTTGTTTTTCCAACAAGACGGCGCACATTATAGTAGAGCTGTAAGGCAATATCTTAATGAACGATTTTCGAGGCAATGGATTGGAAGATGAGGCTTTATTGAATGGCCTGCAAGATCTCCCGATTTAACGCCCATGGATTTCTTTTTAAAACAAACTGTCTCAGTATCAAATTACTAATTTTTTGCAAAATTTGTTTTAATTTACTTTTGATGTGAAAGAAACAATTAAAACATTAGCGAAACATAGGCGATGCGTTTCATTTTAAAGAGGTGTTGCACTTTAAATTATTTAAGACTTTTTGTTGCAAAACATAAATATAGAAAAAAAATCATGGATGATCATATGCCTGAATACTCCATGTAAATGCCTTTCTAATGACGTGCCACGCATGGTATATTCCCTATTTAAAAATGTGTCCCCCTTAGAAAAAAAATCGACGTGTTTCAGCATTTCCTTAAAATCTAATAAATACTGCCAAAAATCGGGGTGGACTGTTTTCTGTGGCCCACTCTGTATACAAGGTGGATCAATTAACACACCGTTGATTGTTACGGCAAAACTAATTAATTGAGAATTTGAATTGAAACTAAAACCGTTTTATTTTGTTAGCAAATACAATTAGTAAATAATTTAATTACACAGAGTGATCCATGTTTATCTAACATTATTTGTTTTTGAAAATCGTTTGTTGATTTCGAAAAAAATCAATATCTCGATTATACTTGATCTTAGAAAAACCAAATTTGGTACACGTTATGAGTGTACTAAGAACATTAATCGCGAGTAAGTAGAGTTCAATCGTAGCATAAAGGGTTGATTAGGGATGACATATCATTAAATATGACAGAATTTTCTAAACCATTGGTAGCCTTTAAAAGTAATAACAGCATAAGGAAAAATGGATCAGAATACCAAAAAAATGAAACAGGATCTGGAAAAGTAACAGGTTTTTAAAATTAAAATTCTTTTTAAACTTTCATCTAATAATATTTGTTCAGAGTAAAAATGGTTAAAATCAAATAAAATTTATTCAATTAAACCATATTGCTTCTCGTAAAAGTATCTAGAGAATGGATCAAAATATGAAAAAATGAACTAAGACCTAGAAAAGTGCACAAATTTTTAAATTTTTAAAGGAATATTATTTATTTAACTGTAATAAACATTGTTAGAGTCAAATAAAAAACTATCAAAAAAATTATAGTGTTTCTCGCAAATAATAATTTTTGTCCAATGGAAAAAATGGACCAGGACATGGTAAATTCTTTAAAGCAATGTTTATTCAACTATAATAAAAACTCTTAGTTTTAAAAGAATTATGTTGTTTCTCGCAAATAATTAATTTTCTTTGATTGAAAAACAAATGGACCAATACATGTATGTGGGATTGTTGCCAAACTCCTTAAAAATTAAATAAAAAAAATAGTCAGAGTTCGTCTAAGACAACCATAGCTAAAATGGTTCTAAATGGTCTACGCTAGCTTCTCCTTAAAGCTTTTCAGCCATCTTCCAAACACCCTGTATATAATAGACTCATACATTTCATAATAATATATATATATATATATATACATATATGTACATTGTATCAGGAATGTTTATATATTTTATGAATTTTAAACTATTTAGGACAGTTATTATTTTTAATATAATGATGGGCTGCCAATTTATAAAATAAAATATAATTATTTGGGAAATATTATTAAAATTGTACAAACAGATATTACTTTGATTAGTGAGTCTTTATTAAACGGATATGGACCTCTTTGAATAACTTAGTTTCTAATTTCGAGTAATATTTTAATATCAAACACTTCACAAAAATTAATGAAATAATGTAAAAATAACTCCAGTAAAAATTGAACCTACCTGAGATTATCTGCGTATTTATTTACCGTAGTTTAATTTTTTTTTACTTAAATTTTTAAGGTATTTGTTTATTATTTGGTGCTCTTTTTTTATTTAATTCATTTGAGTTTGGTATTGAACACTGTTATCTAACCTAATTGATTAATGGAATCAGAACCAAAATGTATTTATTTATTAATAAATGATAATTTATGAATATTGATAACATAACGTTTTTGCATTTAACGAAGACTGTTTTGTTGAAGAGCCAAAAAATCAGAATTACTGGCAAATTATTATTTATGCATGTAAATTAATATTTTTGGTATTAGTCTATATACGAACCTTTGTTAGTAAACTGTTTTCGTTGTCAGCTTTTTGTAAAAAAATAGTAACGTCTTACTTCGTTAAAATGTTAGACTTCTTGGGTTTACACCCTTCGGATTTTCGCTTGACAAACGCAATCAATTGAATATATTTGCCAATATCCACATTTTTCTTTGTCGATATCATCGCGCGTTTGAATAATATGCCCAAAGGCTAGAAGATTTATCACTTTGAAATAGATTCTAGACGCTAGTAACATGTTCTCGTTCATTTTTGACTTTCTTTCCATCTCACAATTTGCTAAAACGTCCATAAGCTTGTTCGTATTTTATTCGTGATTTTTAAAGAATTACATACTAATATCTGATACAAAAGAAACTTTTAGATTCAGACTCACTCATATTAAAGCTATTCAAATATTCGCCAATTGTCAAATAAATTAAATTGAAATGTCGTTCATATTTATCAATATTTGCAGTTGTTGATAGTTTTTAACAGATAAAATGTTGTATTTTAATTCGTGTGATAAGGGCTATTAAAATACTAGTTTGGGCTAACGCCCCCGTATTACAAGAATAAGAATGAAAACACTACAACAGGAAATCAGGAAGTTAAGAAAAGTACAAAAATGTTTAAGAAGAAATCAAATACCTCAAAGAAATAGATAAAGAGACGAAGTAGCAACGCTTAAGAAGAAAATTGTGTGAAGTGAAAGAATAGGAAAGTTGGAAAGGGAAAAAAAGTAGTAAAAACACAGTAATCCAAGGCTTAACAATAGACAAGAATGATACTGATACTAAAACAATGTATGGAACAGATAATAGAAAGGGAACTTGAAACAGAAGTCAAAATAGAATCTGCAAGAAAGCTAGGAGAAAAATGTAACGTGTTGAACATTATAGTATGGATGATAAAAACAAAATTATGCAGAATATAAAGAGGCATCTATGATATCCTCAGTTCTCATTACTAAAATCTGGGAAGTTTACCCTTATTAGATTACCTTTGGTAATAAATATATGATGATAACTCAATATTTTAGAAACTAAAGAATATTATTTAAAATTTAGCCAATCTAAGACTGAGGGGTAATATTTAACTCAAAATTATCCGTTGCTGAGCACATTTCACTTAATATTCTAGAAATTTTTGAGTCCTACGGATTTCTTATGAGAAATTGTAGACAGCTCACTAATATTAAGTCAATTAAATTACTTTTTTATAGTTATGTCAGACAGGAACTAGAGTATACAAATATAATATGGTCATCTTGCTCCGATTGTCATAAAATATCTATTGGAAACAGTGAAAATTTTTAAAATATGTAGTTTTCAAAATTGATGGTATTTAGCCTGAACATGGTCTTAGTACTAATTCTTCAACAAAAGAATTAATACTGAAAGTTTAAAATTGAAAATGGACCGTTTATCATTTTGAATTTTTATGTTACGTTCTTAGTTTAAATTGATAATATTAAACTAATAGTTATTGTCAAGTTGCCTATCTATAGCAAGTAAAGATTTTCGCGTGTTTTTTCAGAGAAATTGACACTTGAAGCAAAACAACTTGTATCGCAGTGAGTGAACGTAGGGACCGTGAGGTTTGGTTCATTTTTAATGTGCTGTTCTTGGTAGTTTTCCACTGTCCAGTAAAAGAAAGAAGAAAATTGCCCTCTTGCACCAGAGAGCTCACTGAGAAGCTGTGTTTCTGCTGAATGAAAGGTGAGTGTTATTTTTCCTCAGAAGCTATAAAAAATACAGTCCAACTTAGCTGGACATATAAGAGCTAGTCAAGTGCATTTAAACTTTCTGAGGAAGTTTACATCTTGTGTAAGCTGTTATATATTGACTGCATTGATATTTTAAATCAAATAAATTACAATGTTCCTTACCCTACCTCAACACCAAATCTATTTTTTAATGTAATGTAAGACATCTAGAACTAATATATTTATTGAATCATCTACATTTGTATGTGTTCAACCTTTAAGTGGTATCTGTGATATAAACAACCATATAGAGGAATTTAAAATATACTGTTGACTTTTATTGTAATGAATCAGCTACCTGATTAAACCCTATTGCATAGGTCTGAACATCTTCGAACTGTAATAAACGGGTGCAGGGTTGGCTTAAAAATATAGTTGTCTGCATATTGATTTATTGTTATTTTGAATTAAAAAGACATTTTAAACTATGTGAAAATAAAGATCAATTAAAAATATTGTATTTTATTAGCAACAACATAATAAGTATAATAAAAATTAGTAGAATACTGAAGTTTATACAGTCGTCAACAAAGTATGTGAAAAACTTTTCACAAGTTATTATAATTAACACTTACAATGTTAGGATTTAGGCTACAAGACTAAAATCAAGTTTAAGATTAAAATACAACACAATATGGGTACAGAGAAAAGTTTCAAAATAATCAATTTTTGGAAACTTAATGCTATTTTACTCTAAATTTAGTTCTGTGTCGCCATCATTATCTTCATCTAAACTTATTATTAAGGGTTGAATATATTAATTTACACATAGGAATTACCTATTAATTTCTATTTAGGTTTGTCTTTTATCAATTGTGTCTTATTTAAAACCTATTTTAAGCCAAATTTTTCTTAGGTTTGAAATACTACAAGAAATGCTTCATCGTTGGTCAGCCTCTTTAGGAAAACCAGGGTAGGTACAGATTTTTCTCCATACATTTGATTTTTTTTTTCTTAATAAATCCAAATCAATTGTGAGAAAATCAATTAGAACTAAAATTAATAAAAATCAATTTACTATTTATATTATTAGGAATTTATACTTTCTTAAAATCATATAATACTTAGGGATGCACATAAATAAAATATATACCCCGGCTTTGCTTACACTACATATATGGTTCCATATATAATAGAAGTAATTTTACTTTGCTCTGGAATACTTTTTGACTGCTTACTGCTTTTAAACTGTTTGGGAATTTATTAAAGAATCAGATGTCGAATGTATGTGTATTATATTCAAAATTCATGTTATTTCTTTCAAATTTTTCTTTATGATTACGTAAAAACAATAAACATTCAAACAACTATAGAGCATAAACTGGTAAAATTTGTTTATTCTTAAAAACTCCCCTGCAAGACTGTCTATATGAACATTTATAAATTATTTTATACAGTGAAAACTTTTGTCAAATTTTGTTCTCCATAATATAATCCTATACCTCAGTACCGACTCAAAATTACAGTGATCTAATAAAGAGTGTTTCATTGGGAAAGGGCCTAACTTTAACTGTAGATGACTTTGGTGGTTTAAAATAACCTATATTTAAAGGGTCTTCCACCCTTTATAACTGAGATATAGGGTATATTATCAATTTGGTCTATTTCTTTCGAAGCTCATAACCTCCGAATTATTCTCTGTATTATTTTGCTATTTGGTACGCGTAATAAGCATTATCTGGAAAATCTCCAAAAAAGAAAATTTAGGACCGGCTTGATAAAATATTTAAAATTCGTCTCTATAATAATACTTATTTTATATACCCCACGTCGTTGGGTGGAAATAAGTATTTTTATAGCCTTTGGAAGCGGAAATTTATTTCTTGTAAAATAAACTGCTCTTGTTATCTACAAATGTGTAGCAAGTGAATAGATTTCAAATATACTTTTGAACATTTGAAACATATTGAATGATTATGTACTAAGGACGGCCCTGTAGCCACATTTTCCACAGATCTGTATTCGTAAAATGCTTCTCTAGATAAGTTAAGTAAATTTTATTTCAACCAAAAAATTAACAAAAATTTCTCCGATACCATTTCGTGACCCCCAAAACGCTAATACTTTGAAGGTAAAATTTTGGTAGTTCTGGATTTTATTTTCTGTAATACTTTGGTAGATTTTTCATCAAAATCATCATAATAATATACAGAGTAATTCGGATGTTATGAGCTCCGAAAGAAATTAGCCGAATTGATAAAACACTCTGTATCTCAGTTATAAAGGTTGCAAGACCCATTAAATATAGATTATTTGAAACCACCAAAGAGACGCCCATCTACAGTTAAGTTAGGCACACCCTGTATTTTTTCTTCCATATACTTCGCTGGTATTTTTACTGCAAAAGTTACTTTATTAAGTTTTTGCAATACAAATTCAGTATGTATATTCCATTTTAAGAAACTATCTATATAGACTCCTAAAAATGTTAGATGGTTTTCTGTTAGTGCTATTTTAATTATTATTATTATTATTAAGTTTTTAAATAAAAATCCCAGTATCTCGGTTAGCAGGAATACTTTTCCTGTGTGTCTTAGGTTAAATCTTCACATTTTGGGTCTAGGATGTCCAATTAGAATATGGACAATTGATAACGAAACACCTTGTATGATGTTATTCCGAGTGGCGGAATACCGTGTTGACTAATGTAGGGATAGTAGTTCGTAGTCCTGAGCATGGTCTCATCCCTGCGCGCTAGCGGTGGGGGTAAAGATCATTCAGAGTCGGTAGAGGGTGCTATGACTAGTCCGCTGTTCGATTCTGATTCTGGTTTTAGTGTTCCGTACACATCGGAGCGACGAGCACACGACTCGTGCCAACCGGAACGCTCGTAGCGGTTTGTTTTTTTTGACAGACAGTGCAAATTTTGACGTTTTGTGAATAAGAAAAGGTGAATAATTGTACGAACAATTAGGTGTTGATTTGTGAGTGGTAAATTTTATGATGTTCTTCACTGAAGACGGTAAGTTTGTTAAAGGGCCTGACCCGTAGATTTTAAGGGTTGATTGGGTGAAATACTGAATTTTGATGGTGTCAGGGGTTAAAGAACGGCACAGATTTCGATCCGGAAAGTTTGCTGTGCTGCGAATTTTTATAAATGTGCACAATGTATTTTTGAATAAAATATTTCGTTTAAAACAACTTAGTATTTTTGTTAAAAATGTAGATATTATATGAAACTGTAACAATAATTGCCACATTATTTTTTATGGTATTTGATCTCATATAAAAATGACTATCAAAACAAACTTCAAATTCAATTTTCTAGTTATGTTTCAATTAGCGCCAAAAACTGTCATATCCTTAGAAACATTCTAACTATAATTTTTTATTAATTTTTTTAAATATAAAATTTTGAGCGCGAAATTTGTATTTGATGAAGGATCCCGCACTAATCTTAAGGCAATTGACTTTCCCTATGATTTTTTGAAATTCAGATATCTATGTTGTAGATGTCGAATTCCTGATTAAAAATTGCCGCGATTTTCTATTAACAACCGGCTAGATAATATATATAATGTGCTCAGTATGAATTTTTTGATATTGGAATTAAATCCATTTTAACCCCTTTCTAATTGTGCCCAATTTAAGAATACCAAGCTTTTTTTTGTAATTATTAATATCCAATGACATTCTCTGATTATGTAGTACTTATTGTTACAAAAATATGTTTTTAAAAAAAACTGGTCGTAATTTTTTTTATATATTCTATACAAAGCCATCCGTTTTTATAACATGTGGAACAAATATTAAGGTCGTGTAGTTTCTGCATACTTAGAGAAAAATATTTTGTCTATGTATTTAATTATAAAAACATTTTACTTTAATTAATTTGTTACGTTGTTTTCTGGTTATTTATAGAAAAAATAACACCGTCATTAAAATGCCAATATATAGAATGCTTCTCATTTAATATCTAAAATATTAACGTTTGATCCATTTTACAACTCATATTTTTTCAATAAAGTAATAAAATATAACACAATTTTTTCCTTCTTAAATTCGTTTAGTTTTTACATGGATATCAATATAATGACAGAACGAAAAAGTTTGATCTAAGAGCTAAAAGATGGAACGAATCATAACATTTTAGATAGTAAATTAATAAATATTTCTTTTCAGAAAAGAATAGCTTTGTATAGAATTTGTTGGAGTCATTTAGGTGAGAGAGATCTTTTCATAATTATTTTATTCCAGGACTGCGTTTTGTAAACAAACCATATTTTATAAAAGCTAATGAACTACAGTAAATATTTCCCTTCCCCTTTTCCGAGAGGAAATATGTTACACATATAGTCAAAAATAGCCAGTTTTCGAATATTACTTCACTCATACTGCAAAAAAGTAAAATATTTGCTTAAACTAGTGCTTATTATGACAGCCAATGGCCATAATTTAACAATCTCAAAGTATATACTATATACTAAATACTAAATGAGAAGAACCCTCTATATTGGCTTGTTAATGTAACTTATTTTTCTATAAATAAACTAAAAACAGCGTAACAAGTTTTAAAAAAGTAACCGTAGTAGAAAGTTCTTTTAACTGAATACATATATGACATAATATTTTTCTCTAAGTTGATTTACCCTATATCTAAAGACTACAAGGACCTTATATATTGTTTCCACATATGAAAAAGGACAGCTTTGTATAGAACATATAAAGAAATTTCAAAAAAATCAGGAGCTATTTTTTTAAAACATTTAAACAAAAATGTAACTTTTCTTATAGAAAATATCATTTATCACCCTGTATATAATTAATAGACATTTTTGTAACAATAAATATCACATATTCAAGAGAGAAATATTCAATATTGATACACGCAAAAAAGTCTTGGTCTTTTTAAATTGGGCACTATACGAGAGGGTTAAAATGCATTTAGTCCAATATCAAAAAGTTCATATTCAACGCCCTATATTATCTAAACGGTTGATGATAGAAAATTGCGGCAATGGTAACTTATAATTAGGAAATCGACATTTACAACATATCTAATTATCTCAATTTCAAAAGAATCATACGGAAAACCATTTCTCATAACACTAGTGCGAAGTTTTTAACCATTTTGTCACCATCATCAGACTATTAGACAAAATAATATATTAAGATTTGACCTGTTATCTGAGGATGACTAAAATTAGAAACGTTTTTGTTGTACTAAGTAATACATTGATGTAATTCTTCACATATCACTATAATTAAAATGTTTAAGCTGCAACTGAAATAAATAGTTATAAATTTAAATATATTACTAATATCATCAATTGTAATAGATTAATCGGTGATTATTTATTAAATGGTAAAATAAACTGTTTATATTCATAACATATATATCCGCTTATTAAATTATAACCCAATTTAATTAAAAATGGTAAATATGATTAATTATTAATTTAAATTCAAAAATAATTATTATCTGATGTTCGCTCTACATCAAAATACCAAAAAATAACTATTTATTTACGCTATACATAGCTTCAATTTAAATAAACTATCATTTTTTTACGGATGCTCTTCGAATAGAAATATGAAATAAAAAAGCCCGAGGCGGAGTTTTGACACACCCAGTATATTTCACTAGCGTGTTCTTTAAAATCGCATGTCCGAGTTTGGGCTTTATGTCTAATACTACTAAAAAATTCAAATAAAAAAAGTTTATTTAAAAATATTCCAAATACAATATTTAAATCCCTTCGTTTACTCTGTTTCGATTTTTTTTGTGGCTTTGACAACCGACGGAGACAAGTTCACTCCCAAAATATAAATATTTTAAGCCGTAATTATTTATGATACATTAAAATCTAAATGTTGTTGCTAAATCATTCTTATATTGCAACGTAATAGTCGGTATTGCTTTTCGACAAAGTTCTTTTATTTCTCACAATAAAACAGTAGTTACTTATAAACAAAATTTTATTATTTTTATGTATAAATTTTATACAAAAAAAAATCAGAAAATTCCGATTCCTAATAAAAGCGAATGAAAACAATGCAAGAATAAAATTTCGTTGAATATTCCTTTATCTGTTCACATGACATTTATTGTAACTCAAAAACGAACAAATATTCAGAAAAAAATGTGATACAAAGATTTTGTTTACTTATACAACTGTTATTTAACTATTAAATCTACATTTAAAAGAAATATTTTTATGAACTGAAAATTAATCAAGCGGCCTTTTTGTTCTGTTTCTTTAAATTATCAATAAAATTTTTTGTTCAGTACTACTTTACTGTCATAAGCATGCATTGCTGACGGAAATAAACTTGAAATTTCAATATAAGAATCTCTTTGAAAATCTAGAACATTTATAAATTGGTAAAACTTTCATTTCGCAATGCAAATTGAAACTATGAAATTAAAAAGGCTCCCATGCATTTGTTGCCCTTTTCAAAAATGAAGAGTTTTCAGCTCAAATGTAAACAGGAAAATTGGATGTTTTTTCTATATAAATTTCAACTAAATAGTCATTAAATTTTACCATCTCTTTTTTCTAGTTGTATTGCAACGATATCTAGAGCAAATTCCCAACGTCTTCTTCTTTAAGTAATAGTAAACACTTTTAATTGTTACTTGTTGGAAATTTAATTTTTCTATAGCAACTTTCACCGAGGTGAAACAGGCGTCTCTTAATTTCAGTATTTAGAAACATTTCTCGAAATGCTTCATGTCTAGCTACTTCAAAATCTACAGCTATGATTTTTTGGGAAAAGGAAGAAAATATCTGAGAACAACGTTTCTATTTCTAAAAAATAATAACCTTTAATCATCCTTTATTCCATATTCTCTTGAGTGTTTGGTGAACTTGTCCCTGCTCTTGAAAGTAAACGGGGCAACTAACGCGAAAACCGCTTTAATAGAATAAAGATTGTCTTATTTTTAATGTAACTCCACATTTTTTAAATTCTGCGAACTAATTAGAGTCTGGTCGCTGTTCTCCTGGTCTTAATCATCCACGTTATTTAAAAAAACGCAAATGTTTAAGTATTCCGTTCTAATTATTAATGTAACAATACAAAATTGTTTATATAAAATCAGTGATAAATTCACTTGTCATCTTTCTTCGGTACCATTTTTCATTTTAGATCTAATTTTAATTAGCCACACCAAATGACAATTTTGGTAATAATAAAATTGTATTTTTAGTATAGCCAATATTATTTATGAGGATTGCCTAATTTTTCAATTAAACTTTTCCGTACTGACCTAAAAACTTATTACCCAAACAACGTGTCGAAACCCTAAAAGTAATGATTAGCAATTAGAAGTGTACAATAACTGAAGGATCTAAATTTAGAGGCCGGCGGCCAATTAACTATAGCTGTTATTGTTAGAATCGGAAACGCCCTTTCAGATCTGGAGATAATAGAACACAACATTTCTTGGCTTCCGAACAAACAAATAGTTAGAGGACCTGGGCCGAGAGTGCGCTCTTTTTGTCCCTGTCAGTTGTTTTATGTGGGATTTCTCGAATTTTTAATTGAGAATCAATTCGAGGAAAGTTTGATTGAAGTGGGTGCATTTAACATAGTACTCAATCTATAATGTTGTATAAGCAGTCTTTTGGAACTTAGAGTTAAGCCATTTCTCGCTATTCCTAAAGCTGCTTTCTACTAATAATATCACATTGTACTGAAATATATTTTGTGAATTGAAATTGCATTTATGAAATGCGAACACGTACCGTTTTTGTTTATTCTTCTCTTAGTTATTTGTTGTGTTGTCGACATATTTCCTTCATTTCTTTGTACGCCCTTTATGGTTTTTATAGTTTTCACTTTAATCTACCTTTCAATTGTAATCAAAGTTCATTCCATTTTTCCCATTTTTAATTATGTAAAAAAACATTGAATGCTTAAGCCTCCATACTAACATATCTTGGCTTCCGAATGCTTACTACCATTCTTCTTATTGTTTCTACTGCGGGCATTCCAGATATTTTCCAATATATCATTCCTAACAATGCGCTAGTGTGTTGTACTTAAATTAGAAGTCTATAAATTTCATTCCGGTCAACTATAATACATATAATTTAATCGCTTGCTCATAGCAAATATAACGGTTCTAAATTAACTACATTTATTTGTGTAGGCCGTTTAAGCAATTAAAAAAATAGTGCATTATTTGTAAGTAGGTATAAAAGATTCTGAAGAATAATGGGAAAAATGTTTGGAATGTGGAAGATGAAGATAAGAGATATATAAATGAGGATTGCAGTCGTATAAACTAATATTTGTATGTGTAACAAAAATACTAGAGTATAAAGTTTCAAATTAATTTATAGTTTTTATGTAAACATGATTAGATACCAAATTATTCGAAATATTATTTTTTATAATTATTTCCATTTATAAACTCTTATTTATCTTTTTTTATTTATCCGCTCAACTAAATATGCAATAAAGATAAAATATTTTTATTGAAAACAGCATCGGAATTGTCTTTAATATACTCATAAATATAAAAGACAAATTTCCACAGTATTCCAAAGCTATTTTTTCAATATCTTCTTCTAACCAGGTTTCACTAAATTGCATTATCAAAAAGTGACGTAAGATTGGCAGATTTCTTATATGCGTACTTGACTTTACAACATAAACATTTCAACCAATCATTATCAAGCAATATGTACAGTATGATTTTTTGCCATAAAATTTTGAATGTTTATGATATGAAAGCAAGTAAACTTATAAGAAATCTGTCAATCTTACGTCACTCTTTGGAAATGCGATTTAGCGAAACCTGTTTAGAGAAAGAAATTGAAAAAATAGCTTTGAAATACTGTGGAAATTCAAGATAAGTATAATTTATCTTTTATGTTTATTATGGATAAAAACCAGAAAGTAAAGCTAAATGCAGTAATTCAATTTAAACTCGCCATGTTTATATTTACATTTTAGTAATAATACTCACTTACTAGAAAATTGGTGTATTTACTGGTTTGAAATAGTAGTATTTTTTATTAATACAGATTTTTAAGTAAAAAAATAATCTGCACAAATTATAATAAATAGTTCATCTCATTGGATTAAAAATTTAGGTATATTTATGCCAATTGTAGTATTTATTACTACCGAAATTTGCTAAAATTTAAAGAAATAGTTTAAGAATTAATATAATTTATTAGTTTAATAATATATTCAATTTATAATAGAGTTCATCTAAAAATATAGTATATACAATGTTTTACAATTTTATTATGGGAATTGTTCTATTTATTAATCCAAAATTATGGTAAATTTTATAATAATCCTTTAGAATTTAATATATTTTAATAGTGAAATAATGTATAGTAAATTCAGAGAGAGCAATTTAGTGCGACATTCCAGAGCCGTAATTTAATGATGTGAAATCAATAGTTCAAAGCCTTAAACATACTGATGAGATTTCCATTACAAATACTCAGAATGTAATATCAGTTCCCACTATTCCGGGAGAAATAGAGTTATACACAAGAATTTCGACATAATCCCTTTATACAAAAAACTTAAAACAACAGCCCCATATGACGTAGACTTTAGCAAGGGCGATAAATATTTTCTACGATCTCCGACTTTATATTTCACAATTAGGGAGATATCGCGGAGATAGTGAAAAAGAAACGAAATGCAAAACCATTGGGGATTTGTGACTATGGCCTGAATAGTAGATTTTTAACACTTTTTTATCCTTTACAACTTAAATGGATTTTCCCGGTAAAACGGCGAAATTTCAGTCCCGAAACATTTGGGACAAATATTAATCATTTATTGTTTTTATGATGACTAATGCTATCACAAATAATTGTTCCATAATTTATGTTGGGATTTCTAATCATTCCATTAGTACTTATATCTTAATATTTTTTTAATCTTATGTCAGTTATGTCAGTGTACTGCATATTTCAGTAAAATTATTGTAGTACAACAAATTTTCTTTTAAGATAAATAACACTAATTATTTTACATTATCTTCCTTACTCTGCCTCTGATAATTACGAAACTCGCAGTAGATCACCCACTCTGAACTAATAATAAGTAATTGTTAATTTCGTTAGATTAAAAATTATTATAATGTTTTATTAGTATTATTTCCTACTAGAAATTATAGTTAAAATTTAAAATAATACTATAGGAAAAATATAAAATATAGTCGAGCTTTTTACCAATACCGATAAAAATAGTAGAGTATATTGAGTAGCATCTTTAGACACCCGTAAAAACCATTTTTTGTGAATTTAAAGTTGATTATTGAAACAAAGAGCCACTATGCAATATTTTGACATTATTATGTTAATTTATTAATTTAAATGTTATTGCCACATGTAGAATAAACAGAGAGCGCTACTTACTGCGACATTTCATAATTATCAGAGGCGTAGTGAGGAAAATAATGTGACTTAGTAAAATTACACAGCAGTTAGTTATCATTTATTATTATAAAGATAATAAATAATGAATATTTGTTTGGTCCTGAAGTTTCGATGTTTTTCCAAAAAAAAAATCCATTTATAGATTGCGTAACGCAAATATTTACAACAATTTACTATTTCCACTATACAGGTCATATTTGCTAATCCCGGATTATTTGTAAAACTGCGATGTGTTTATTTTTACTACTACCGCGATATCTCAATCTAATTGTAAAACGTATTGTCGGAAATTATAGACAATATTTAGCGTACTTTCCAAAGTACAAAATTTGTAGAGGCCTGTTATTCTAAGTTTTTAATAGCTGAATCGATTATGTTGAAATTCTGTATAAAAGTTGGTTCTCTCTGAATAATTTTTAGAGACATAACATCCTGCATATTTGTAAAAATCGCATCGGTTTAATTACAGCATTTTAGTATTAAGAGTTACTGAGAATTTATACTTGTCATTTGCAAAAAATAAATTTTAACAACAGCCAAACAATCGAAAAGAAATTATGAATTTAAATTGCTAGTAATTTCAAGCAGTGATTTTGTTTAACTTTCGATTCAAGAAAAAAGTATTTAGAAGATCCTAAAATGTTTGTGATGAGGAGACATCATCAAAAACAATGTTTTTAGGTGGTATCAAGAATTTAATTTTGGTCAAAGCAGCTTTAGTGACGAATTTCGTGACGGTCGTCCAACAACCCCAAAAACTCCAGAAAATATTGATGTTGTAAGAGAAACGGTAGATCGTCATGTGACATACAGGGAAATTTAGTCGTGTTTAGGCAGTGATACGAAACAGTTTAATTAATTTTTTGTGTAACAATAATGTGTTCTCGATGGATACCGCATAATTTAACAGCAGATCAAAAATACGTTCGGGTCAAATGGTGTAAAGAAACACTCAAATGATCTAACTCAAGTACATCAAAATTTTATATACAACATCGTTAGTAGTGATGAACGTTGTATATATGCTCATGAACCGGAAACCAAACAAAAAATCACTCTTTGGGAGTTTCAAAATAAAGCAGCCAATAAAAGTTACTCAAAGTCGAAGTTTCGGGGCAAATGAAAATTAAACATGTGGCTACTATCACTTTAAAAAATCACAGAACTGTGAATGTTGAGTGGTACACAACTATTTCTTTACCACAAGTTTTCTCTGAAATTAGAAAAATTAATAGAAGACGTGGCATCATTCTACGCCAAGAGAATTGATTATTTAACGACACAAAAGGTGAAATTAATAACCCATTCTCCATACAGCCCTGATCTAAGTTCGAACGACTTTCATAAATTTCCCGAAACCAAAAGTCAATTGCGTGGTCAACGGTTTTCGTGCTCAGAAGATTGAGCTGAATCGTTTAAAAGTGCCGTACGAGCTTGCCATTTTCAGATTCGAAAAAATGTTACGGCAACTCGTTTATTCGCACCAAAAAATGCATAGATTGTCAAAGAGAATATTTTGAAATGCAATAATGCTAGGTATTAAAATCTAAATGTTTTTTTTGTGTCTATCTCGAAATTAAAGCAGCAACCCTCGTACAGTTAAAAAAAAGGATTGATATTCTAATAATGCAAACAATCAAAAATTTAAAAGCCAATTTATTATATAGGACAAGAGATTTCATCTCGACTTAACGCTGCAGTCCTAGAATGTCGCAGTAAACCACGCTCTCTGAATAATTTATAATACTTCTTTTTCTGAAACTTAGGTTAGGTAGATTCTCATTTAGAGCAATAGCGTGAATGTTAGTGTATTATTTAATTGAATTTCTTTTGTTAGAACAATTTAAACAAATATAATATATATTTTATCATATACTTTCTGATAAGTAGTTTAATTTCATTTTAACATAATCTTGTTTATTATTTTTCCAATTAAACATTTGAAATACGAAACTCTGTTGGTATCTTTTAATAACTCAAATTTTCCCCGTTAAATGATTACGACTAGACATAAAATAAAATAAAAACAAAAATGTCAACGCTTATACCCAGTTATTGTAGGGTTTTATCTATACGATTACTGTTACGGTTACGACTCTGGTTGTTAAGTAAATAGTAGGGTTTTATATTTTAAAAACTGTATTTTAACTTTAACTGTTTTGTTATCTTTTTTCTTGATTGAAAAGAAAATAAATTATAAATATTGTATTTTAACAATTGGTACTAAGATACATTTGGCGTTATAAACGAAAAAATGGAGATTTTTTTAATGTTTCATACTAGTTGAGTACCACATTATTAGTGATCCTCAGGATAAATATTTAAATCAGCTTTTTTATTCCACTGCAGAAAATAATAATATATTGTTAAACGAGCATGTAATGTAAGCAATTACTCATGAGAAAAGTATTCCAGATTTATTTATAGAATAGGCACTCGCTAGTCACTCATGCGATACATTACACCCATCTCGACTCTCCTTTTTCAATATTTTACAACCACTAAATCTAAAATACCCTATATCTATTTATGACTTAACAATTATTGATTATGTCAACTTTCTTAGGATTTCAACAGCTCTTATGTGTAAGCCGATACTAAAATATCAAGTTGTAACTGGATTCTCATATTTCTAGGGTCAGACCGTTTAACGTAGCATGGAGCAACCCTATATGTACTTCCTCTATCGTCAAAGGGCTAATTTGTACTTAACTGTTAGCCCAAAAGGTCACGAAAATCCGATAAAATATAAAAGATAAGAGAGGGGAAAACAGGGATGTGTATCGTTATTAATTTAGTTTTTTTTTTTGAACAGCGTGCGGGAAGTGAGTCCTTCCTGTACTAAATTGTATTTTTTTAACTCTTGAATTCCTTTATATACTTTATATACAAATACCATGCAATAGGATTACATTATAACAAATGGTCTCAGAAATAACAAATTTATATCTCCCGACCACCACCAACGGTTTTTTTATTCTTTTTTTTTTATTATATATACAATAAAGCCCATAACACCCTTGTATAACACATTTTTTTTATTATTTATCTCATGACAATTCTCTATAATCAAAACTGGGAATGAGGGAGAAAAATCAATTTCTAGCGAACATCTGACAAAACAGAATACAATAGCCAAAAATGTAGGCCCCCATCGATAGATTGGGCATTTCCGATCGGCCAGACTATTCAAAATTATCTAGAAAATCATCCAGTTCCATTTTAAATAGACCCTCTTTGATACAGAGCCGGATTCACGAATTAGTACGTAATTAACGAAGAAATTTAATACATTGATTTAATATTATCAATCGGCATCCAGGGGTGGACTTGAGAAAATCGTTTTCTAGTTAAACCGATGTTTAATGAGATATCGTCTTAGATAAATACAGCAATGTTTGAAATAGGGCCAGATTTTCTCATTAAAATTTTGAATTTGAACTAGTTTTAGACAAAAAATATCAGTGAATAATACTTGGTGATAACTTTGTTGCTTTTTTTTCGTAAAAGTGGTTTGGTCAAAAATGCGACTGGAGGCCAAAAAAAAAATGTTGCTTTGCTGTGTATTTTGGCAGTATTTGTGATTGTTCTTAATTGCAATCTCGCCAATGGCTACCTTATTGTGGCTATTAATCTGTATTTGGTCCCGTCCTGTGCTTGAACCTCCCTGATTGCAATTGTTTAGTGTGGTATTCGCGAGGGGTGGTAATGCGAATGCGAATACGAAATACGGAATAGGGACAGATCGTAAATCGTGATAATGCTTCGATTACCACAAAACCAGAAATATGACCGGTCGGATGTCCACGTGGATAATAATGCTCAAATGTATGTCTGGGGTGACGTTTTCATGCAAAAAACAGGGATTTACGTGAGTATCAGATATGGAATCTATCTCAGTATCGATGTTGGTCGTAATTCATCATTAATGGCGATTATTAGGTAAAATTTAAGCTCTAATTTGAGGAGTTTCTTATCACAACAAAAAACAAAGTCAACGCTTACTTTTAATTTAATGGCAGAACAACAGCCAAAAATCCGATATTTTAATTGTAACCTGTTACACACAATAAAATAGCAGTATTTAAATAATATCTCTTAACCAAATTCCAGAATAGTTCTTAATAAAGAATAATATACAGTAAACTGATTAAATGTTTAGGCGACTGCATTTAAAGGAACTTCCTAAACCATCCTCATAAATAAATAAATTTTCCTTTATTTTTGCCATAAAAGTTTATAACTGTAAATATAAAGTTGAACGACACTTTGAAATTATTTACAATTTTTTATGCAAATCGTTTTTTATCGGAGCAAATTAAGGACATCTTATTCCAGTGACTGTATCGTTCCTTAAGTAACAATAATTGCTCAATTATTCTTAATAAGTCTAAACACAGATAAGAAACCAGTTCGCCGAAGATCAGTCAAAGCAAACACTTGTAATTGTTTCAATTTACAAGATTTTTTTATTATGTTTTCCGAACTTTGCAATTGACCCGATAGATATAAAGTTTCCATTTTTACAAACACACCTATAAGACGATTCTTTTAATATTAACATTTATTTTGAATCTTTTGTAAATCCTTTATTAACCAAAATATGTTAAGTATCACAAAATTTCAAATCAAGCTTATTAGAAAATAGAAATTTATTTTTACAGAACCAAATTCGATACTTTTACAGAATATAAAAAAGTTTAAAAATCACCCTGTAGCTACTTGAAAATTGGGACGATATAGTTGGGATCAAAAGTACTTTGAATTTGTATTCCGAAACAATTTTAAATAATTAATCTTTTAGATCAATGATCGCTTATTTTTGATTACTGATATATAGTATGTATCCAGAAATTGATTTTGTATATGAAGTAAGAAGTATAAATTATGCAAATAAATAGATGAATGTGTCGATTTTTTTAGTAAAAATAATAATTTGACCGGTTTGTAGCGGCAACAGAGTAACTTTTAATCAATTGGCAGCCTGGACATTTGCTTGTGTATGTACGTAAATGTAAAATTACCATTACATTTTTTCGCGAAAATAAAAAACACGTTAGTGAAACGCTTAAGTCAGCAAAAAAATTAAAAATCTAATAATTCAGATAATCCTCAAAATATAATGCTATTTATAGTACGTACAGCGTTGCCACTTCCCCAACTAGTTAATAGTTAAAACTGTAAGTCATTAATATTTAATAATTTTTTTAATACAGAAGAAGTTTCCTAAAACCCTTCTATTTGGTATGAAAAGAATCGTCAAAGTTTAAGGAATATCATATAAAGTTTGGTTTTTCTATGATTAATATCTGTGAATGCTTTGGCTCATTTGTCATAGTACTACATGTAATATTTCTATTATTTTCTCAACAAGGATCTTCCTCGATTTTACCACAAAAAATATTTAAAACATAAATTGAATCTAAAAAAATATTTTTTCACTTTTTTACCACCTTCGTCTAGTGACCCAACCTCATTAACGGAAGAATTTATAATAAACCTAATCATATTATATTTAGTTCCTCAAAAGGAAAACTCTGAAGGTATAACATCAGATTTGCTTTTTGTCTCTTGCTAATATCTTGTAAAACTGTTAAATTTGAACCACTCTTTACTTAAATTCAAATCATCATCGCAATTAATATTTTCGTTTATTTTTTTTCCATCCTGTTTATTTGGGATGTAGCGCTTCTTTATTAGTGCCCATTAAAAATGTGAAAGAAACCAGTTTTTAAACATTTTTATCACAATCCATAACGTAACACCATTCCTGAATTGACGAAAGATGAAAATAAATGGGGCGTTATTATATCTCTTACATATTTTACATTTACGTACTTATCAATATTTATTTAACGGCAGCTATTAAAAAAAAAAAATTAAAACAAGTAGTACCCACATCATTGTAAAACTTTAAAATTTGCATATAAATCGATGTATTTAAGTATACATGTCTCCAGAATTTTAATTTTAATTAATATAATTATTACTAAATTTATCTACATTTGTATGTCGAATTTATAGCTCAAAATTTACATATTAATATACACTTGACATTTTACACTTTTAAAATTTTATTTTAATTAACTCCGGTGTCACTTAGGTTTAATTTCGTTAATATACAGTATGACGCAAAAGTATAGAATACATTCATTATTTCAACAGTAGGCACGTCAATTTTAATTTTTTAAGGGTCATCTCATGATGTAGCCAAACAAGCAGTAAATTTTTCGGTCTCAAGAAATTTGCCGATTATTTATGGAAAAAGTATGTCCCTATAATCTGTTTTTTTATAATTTCGGTCAAAACTTTCACCTTTTGTCGGTACTGTTCTATACTCATTCCTAATAGTAGGTCCTTAGAATAATTTAGTTCGCGAATAAGGATTTATACTAATTTCATTCTAAGTAATTAAACATGTAATTTTGGTTGACCCTGTAGGAATTGATATTGGAATAATTGTACCGTTGGATAAACAACTAGGAGACCTTCCAAAAAAGGTGCCACATGACTTCTCCTCAACTAAAATTAAAATTGAAGTGTTTTAGGATTTTTTAAGACTTCTGTTTTTAAATAATGAATTTATTTTATATATTTGTAATAATTTGCAATAATAGTATTTTTTTTATTATACAGATTCTCTGGCCCGGTAAACTTTCCTGTTATGCTTAGGTGCTTAGGTAAAAAATAGGGACATTATTAAAATAAACATGAAGTAAAAATCATTGGGAAATATTAGTTTAGATACTAATATTAAAGAAAATTTAAGTAAATTCTGGAAACTATTAAAAATTAGTAATTTTAAAAATGAGCTTAATGTTATTTATTCTCTCTCTTGAACTTTTCCCACACAAGCAACTATTGTTGTACTATTTTAATGCATAAAACAGGTAGATAATTTTTTTAAACAATAAAAACTAAAATTATATATTACAGCAAAACCGATGGAACAAAAAAAGTGTCCATATCCCGTATGAAGTATGGCATTTAATATTCCATTTTCTTTTAGAACAATGTCATAGTAATGTTTATGTAAACTAAAACTTAAGTTTAGTAAGTTAACAATAAAACCTATATAGGAATTAAAGTAAATGCATATTTTTCAAATTTAGAAAACTTAAATATTTTAAAAAATCGTGGGGTCTATTGGAAATAATGTCTACTTCCAGTAATTTTTTTAGTGATAATTTTGTATCAAATCTCTAGTGAAAAATTATTTAATTATTTATATAAGTTTAAACTCAAATTACTCAAAACTAGTTGACTTTTTAAAGTAGTAGAGTACCTGATTAATGCAGAATACTTCACAAAATAATTGTTTCTTATTTATTTACCCTTTTCTGATATGAATTTACGTATTTAACAATCTATAGGTAATTCTTTTTTGATGTTTTGTCACCCCTAGACATATTGGCCTACAAGCTTAAAATGCTTTGTATAAATTAGAGTAATCAAAGGACCACTAGCAACTCCGTCCAGTGAAATACATTCATGAAAATTAAGAACATTTTGAAGTTGGTACTATATGTTTGTAGATATTCAGATAAAAAAAAAATTCTTTTAACAAAGTAGAATTCAATGAATTTTTGATATGCCCAGGGGTATTTGAGGATTTTCTATTCTAATGTCAAGTAAAAATTTCTACTTTATTAAATATTAAAATTATTTTTTTTAAATCTGCTTTAATTTCTAAAAAATATTGTAGCATCGACTTAAATTTAATCAATAGTATGAAATGTATTTCAAATCATCAAAAAAGTGTGTAAAAAATGATTTCGCATAACGCATCGTAAAAATAAATTGATTTCAGGTTGACTCTGTATTTTTCAAAATTTGGTCACTATTATAAGTTAATAGATAATAATTTTACATTTTTACATTATTAATTATCCATTGACACGAAAATGGCAAATATTTTATTATATATGCTCTCCTTTCTTCTTCTTCTTCTTCTACATCTTGTTCTTCTTCTTTTTCGAATTCGACGTCTCGGCTACCAAGGTTTATTATTTACTCTTTTCCAAATCAATAAATCACATGACAACAGGCGAGGCTGTGTTATACATAAAAGTCAAATGACAATTATTGACAATTATTATCGTGAATTATTGCTCTTTGTTCTTGTTTTTTTTTATTTTCGAATTTTAAAATACTAAATACCAGACCAATCATGTCGTTTATTTATTGAATAAGCTAGTTACATGAAATATGGTGCAGTTCTATTTTCCACACGGAGCATTTAACAAGGATAAATAAAGTAAAAATTATATTACTAACTTTTGAGTTTTGTAGGGAAGGCAACATAAAAAGCCATTTTAATGCCCTGTCTTCACATTTTGTTTGAGCTATATTCAAATTAATCAACTAAAATTTTTGTTGAACAAACGAATTAAAATGTAATTTTTTTAAAATTTTTCTTTCGACTAGTAAAGTTCTACTATTGCACTCTTTAATTGATAATCAATCAGATTCAGTCTCTAAATATAGACCCACACTTACTCGTGTTCAAAATTGAGTGAATTTTGAACAGAAAAATGATTATTTAGTAAAATCTCCTAACAGTTTCAATTTATTAACAGTATACTGACAACATCGCAAATTACTGACATAAAAAATTTCACGTCACATCTAAAAAAAAGAAACATATTCTCTATTTCACTTTTCCATCTATGCATCTCTGTCATAATACGTCACAAGTGTTAGTTTGAATCTCACACACTTAGATTTTGGTTCTGTTATTTTCATTGGTGAATACAAAAAGCCCATATCTAAGCGACATAATCAGCAGTTTTTTTTTTCAACAAGTTTAACAAGTCAACATGTTCTTTTAAAAATTAAGCTTTAATTATTTTTATAAAAAATACTTTTAATATATTTATTTCTTGCATTAGAGCTTAATATTTAAACTAACAACAGAAGTTATCATCAAGTGTATTTCAATTTACTGCAATTCAACAGTCAACGGTAAGTACATATATTGATGTCCTCCATTTTAAAAACCGTGAACAATCGGTCTCCAGAAAAGCAAAAATTTGCTATATTTTATCAAAAGCAAAAAGTAAGAATACATAAATATTGTTTTCATAAAAAAATGCTACTGCTTTTTAATAAATTTAAAAGATATATTATACTTATTTGAATTTCCACAGTATTTCAAAGATATTCATAAAATAGCTTTGAAATACTATCTTTTATATTTATTGTGGATAAATTCCACAAAGCAAAGATAGAAACAGTTAATCTACTGCTTTTTACTGATTTTATATAATTACACATTTACACATTTTATATCCATATATTCCATATTAATAACCCTGCCACAAATTATTTGATCTTCGTGAATAAACATACCCTCTAATTCATCATCCTTTGTGTACACACACATTCATATAAATAAAATCAATAAAACATATTTGAAATATCGAGAGTTTTGTGTCAATAAGCGTGATGAACTTTAATTCTGCTCGATCAACTTCACAAATTCGAACAATTTTTCAGTTTTTAAAAATTAATAACCCTTGCATTAAAATTGGATAAAAAAGTCATTATATAAGTTTACACGAAAAAACAGGATCCATAAAAAAATATTAATTATATTACATATAAATTAAACCATTTGAAATAATTTATTTTTATTAAAAGTAATATAGGGATTCGATTTACTCTTATTGCGGCTTGCAAATATATATATATATATATGAAGCTATTTAGTTTTACCACATTTAAATTTTTATTTGGTTTTAAAAAGGGCTACTAGTTTCGATTATAAATCATAAACAGGTCCTAACGTGTATATTAAAGAAAATTCAAATTTATTTAAAATAATTCAATAAAACAGTGATAATATACTTAACAAATTGTTTAGTGCTAAATTAAATAATGTGTTATGTGACAACAAATGTCAATTTTTTTTAGCAATAATAAAATAAATATATTTTATGTAGAAAACTAGGCGATTTGAGTAAAAATATATTTTTATTAAAGATTTGGAATCTAATAATCAAAAAATACACTGTTTTATTTTGACTAATGAATATATTTTACGAATTTTTTACTATATTTATTTAAAAATACGAAATGTTTTTTTAATATGTCACAATATATTAAATTTTTCTAATAATTTTGTTTCTATTTTTCAGTGTATACATATCCTAGAAACATGTGAAGGCAAATAACATGGTATGGGATTGAAAATATATCAAAAATGAATGAACGCATTGGTTACAGATGTGGCTCTAATGACTTTTCGGCTATTTAAATAACGATGCACAACTATGATAACCAAAATTTCCCAATGGACATTGGACAGTGTACTAGTAGTGTGTGAAAATGTACTGGAAGTGTTAAACTGAAAATATTAACGGTTTTGTGGTTCAACTTCAAGATGGATTGGTCAAGGCTCTTTCAGTTCGTGGTGGTTTGGATCAGTCTTCATTTAACAAGAGGTAAAAACCATGTTTTTAATGATATTTTATCGGAAAAATGTATATGGAATTGTGCTTTGTAGAAAAATAATCATAATGTCGAAAGCTAAAGTTAATTTTTCACAGATCAACAAATTTTTTATTTGTATTACATCATTTATAACTATTATCGAAACATTACAGATGTTTCTTTTTTGGCAATTTTTTATAATTTTTATATTCATATAACAAATGCAGCTCCATTTTTTGTTTTGTCATTGAATAATACCTTAAAACGGAACATCCACCGTCCTACGAAATATCTAGAGCATAAAACTTCAATGCCAGCTGCTAATAAATCATTCCATGTGATAACACTGAACAATATTTTTGTCAAAAGAATTTGTCGCGTCAAGAAATTCGTTACAAAAGTTTTTAACTGAATTCTACAGTGTTATGTAACTATTGCTTGTAATAATCATTGTACCCAAAATCAATTGACTCTTGGATTAGATTTTAAAGGGACCAGAGTCTGCCTCTTGATTGCACAGTTTATTTTCTCATTGCTCTAGTAACCAATGTGTTCTAGCAGGCCATGTTCTCTGATACTAAAGCTAATATCAGTTTATTTAACTACTTAGATTTGGGAATCTTAATTCTATATGTATTTTTTTAACTAAAACAATCTCCGGATAATGAGATTAGTCCTCTATTTTACATTCTTTTGATCTGCATGAATATTTTTCCAGATGCTCGAATATGTTTAAAAGTTGCTTTACCATCTCTTTAATGACTGGGTCCTTAGCAAAAATGTAGCATCGTAGTACTCTTGCTTTGCCATATTTTCCGTCATACCGTTTTTTCAATCTTCTCTTGACATTACAACTTCAACATCAAGTTGTAAAGTTAAAGTGGGCAAACGTTCGCTCCACATAAAACTTTGACTGGGGTTTTACATTTTTTATGGAATTTTTTCCGCACTGTAAATATTCGAGGGCCTAAAACTAATTTTGCGACCACTGTCAAAAAGTAAATAAAACCGGGACAGGGGAGGATGAATGTTGGTGTGTATAACGTCAACATCAAATCCAGCCTGAATTAGTAAAGAGTTTCGGATGAAGAGAAGAGACAAAAAAGGGGAGAATCAGAAACCGAAGCGAATGGGAACCATATAAATCTTTAATTCAAATTAAATATACATGTCCAAATCCCAGTTTAAGGTTCATCTGAGTTTAAGAACTGGCTATCGTTTACCTATCTTTCACCTTCATGAAGACAAAAGTCCTTTTATTAGATTTCCTAGGGACTAAGCTGGATTAAATGCCACTTTTGGAACCTTTTCACATTCTAAATGTTACAATTTAGAAACTTGACAAATCTTCAATTCAATAATTTAAAACTAAAAATCTTGTTATAATGTTAGTGCGTAAATAGTATTAGTTAAATTTCACGTCTGGTTAATGGAGTAGCGCTACCAGAATGAAAAGTTGACTATCCGGAATATATAGTTGGATATAAAGGTGGGATAATTAAAGCCAAACAAGGCAGGTAAATCCACGAAAAGTAATAGGTAGACTATTAACCCAACTGTGCCTAATCCGGAACCCAAATTAATTATTCTCGTTATTTAAGGGAAATAGGAATTACCTTTATACTTTACTGGAGCATATTCCGAATACTTAACATTTACAGAAAGATATTTCTCAGCTGGGTGTACGGTTGATGTTTTAAACAAATATTATTTCTGGATTTATAACATATTTTGGATAAGCATGAATTATAATTTAGGATTCCAGTTATTCCCGGGATATGTTATTAAAATAGTAACCTCCTAATTATATGAAGATGTAGACCAATGGTTAACTAATGTATTATAATTCCTATTATCAAAATTCCGGACCTGAAAATCAGTCTGAGCGAGGCGTGTTATAGCTACTGTATATTGCCAAGTTTTTGTTGTGGAATGCTGTACTCCTTGTCCAATAACGGCAGCATTTACTATCTACAGGCGATCCAGACTTCCTCTAGGACCGGATTCAGGAAAAGTACAATGCTGGACAAAATACTGATATTTGGCTGGTTAATTTTATACGCTTTAGATATTCTTCTTAATGGAGTCATATCTTTAACTAACGTTAATTATCATTATGGTATCTGCCTTAATTTAATATTTCTTATTAATTTTGACATACTTGAAATTTATTCATTCTATTTACTCTTCTTTTTACCTGGCAGCTTCCAATCCCTGTGGATTTAGATGGTAGATTTATTGATTCCTTTGCAAAGTTATTTCGTCAAAATAATGCATTCGGATATACCTACAACAAATATCATAATAGGGACCGTTGCTGATGAAACAGCCATATTCGCCCCCCTCCCTCCCCATAACAATTCAGTTACATCACGCATGTGGACTACAAGGAAACAACTGGATCTTAAACAAGAAATATATACTGGCTACTTGGATACACATTCCAACTTTCAATTGAAAATCCAATTTTGGGGATCAGCTAGCCACTCCAATTTGGAAATAATTCAGCTATTCCAATCAAAAGTCTTACCAATTATCACAAACGCTTCGTGGTACATTTCCAACTGGATCATTTTCAGAGACCTCAAAATGGGATCAGTGATGAAGGAAATCCCAAATCCCAACTTACAGCAGCAGCTATAAAAAAAACATCCTACTCATTTAGCAATGACCTCTTGGATAACTCAAAATATGAATGACGCTTGAAGAGATTCAAACTCCTAGATCTACCACACAGAACTGAATAATGAGAAACAATGATAACCATAACATAAAACAATCAAATTTTACATGACATGAGCCGCTCTGGCCTAAGCTACAGACTTGTAGATTTTATCATCGGGTAATATGTTTCTTGACTTTTAGTCATTTTCGCTTTCTTTTGCTTAGTATGTTTAACAGATTGCAAAATACGTATAAGTTACAAAACTGATGGATTCTGTCATTGCCTAGGCATAGAGCAAACAAGATGTGGAAACCTAAAGAAAGAGCAAGATTGTAGTACCAAAGTAATACCAAAGTAACTAAAACACCAAATGCAACAATTTTTTGAGAAATGCCAATCTCTGCAAAGGTCAAGAAAGTATCTGGTTTTGAGTCCTTCCCTGTGACAATGGGGCTGTAAGAAAGGGACGCTTTGCTTCTTTGTTTTAGTGTTTGTTCAAGATTTATTGCATATAAGGGAATTGTCCCTGGGACACATCTCTCGGATATCTGCGATTCTTAAGTGGGCATTCTTCTTGCAATTGATACGTTGCCGGACTGCGAATTGCTAATGCGGCTATGATTTAGCGCAAGTATCTGAAGGATATTGGACGAATAAATTGGGAGTTTTCTCTTTCTAGCGATCTCATTTATTGGATGTATCTCAGAGGGTAGCAGCAATGGAAATAAAATACTTCGTTTTTTAATAAATGGCAGAAAAAATTCAAAAAAATACGATCATTGAAAGACTGGTTTTACATCGAAGTATCTCCAAAATGTTCCCTTATTCTAGTCGTTAAAAAAATATTAATATAAAGTGCTTCCTTAGAGTTTGTGGGATGAAGTTGAATTAAACAATGACATTAGACGAAGAAGTAGAACAACATATCAAGAAGACAAATCAGTAAGCCGCAAGTAGACACAAGACGCCTCTACTATGCGTCTGGGTGATTTGTATCGGTCTTAACTATCTTTAGAAGAAGATATTCCTCCACCCTCACGAAACAATGACGATCATTAATTTGTGACAGCAGCCGCTGCAGTTACACCCATTTACTGACATTTTCAGACAAAATAACACTTCATCATTCCACACTTTGGGCTCTACCGTAATTTTTTGTTCAGGGCCGAACTACAGGTGTACTATTGTTAAAAATTTAACTTATAGAATACTTAACATAGTTTTCAATTTACATTTTTCTAAAATATTCTCTATGGATAAAAATATTAATTTTAGATTTTGTAATTATTAATTGAATACAATAATCTGATATTATAGCATTGGTCAGAATAATTTTTCTAATAATGACCGGATTGCAACGATGGTCATTTTAATATTAATATCAATATTTAAATACTGTTGTTTCCAAGTAGAATTAAGGGCAGTGGCTACTTGCATCTTTTAGTATAAGTTAGATTTGTTTTCGTTTAATAAAAATGCTCTAGGTATTAGAGAATTTGGAGTCTGGCCTCTGTAATAAACTAAATTAATTTTCTTCTACCTATTTATAATAATAATAATAATAACCGCTCGTATATCATTAAGTTATTCGGCTCTTGTCTTCATTAAATTTGTACGTTAATGGAAACTTAATAAAAATCTTTTGTTTCGGATCTGACTTTCCTAATAATATTTTCATTCATTTTCTCTTTGATACTTCATCATGCCTTTCTTTGGGTTTAATACGCCTCTTACTGTCGATAAGGCTTCTCCACACTTTCATTTTTCAATTCTTCGAAGTCATACATCAACAGATATTATCTCTACAGATAGGTCGACTTTGTGATGAAGAAAAAATGCTATTTTTGCGAGGGTAAAAAATGGTATAACGGGTTAGAGATACTCGGGTTTTGTTTCTAAGAAGACAGATATAAAAATACCACAATAGGGTGGGTTTTAAGGGCGCGCACATTAGTAAAATGATAAATAGAATTCGGTATTAGATTTTGGTTGAAAATTGTATAATTTAATTATTTCTTAAATTTTTTACATACATTTATTTTTAGAAGTTGAAGATGACACATTTTATGATTTGAATTATACTTAATATAACATTGATAGCTTAATATTCATATTGTTGTATCATACTTAGAGGCCATCTGCAATTAATTTTATTTATCAAAAAGAAAGAAAAAATAAAGGCAATTCTTGAAAGATTTCTTTTTCCTATTAAGACTTTCCTGGCTCTTATTTTCTTAAAAACAACCTCAGAAATGTATTTTATCATATCTAACTATCTAACTTAATTAACTCAATAAGTAAAAAACCGACGTAGAACTGAAATAAGTAAAAGACAACAGTAATGGCAGTTCACATCGGTAAGCATTTAACTAAGGAAGCACTCTAAGATGCAACTGTCAAGATATCTTCACGTTTGCGGATGTACCCTGAAAAAAATAGAAATGTTGTCAATGGGAATCTTTTAGACAGGTCGAATAGGTCACTGAAGGAACATCTGATTAGAATTGTAGTTCTATTAATGATCAAGAGTTCATTCATAATATTTTCTTAATCAAATAGATATACAATAAAAAAAATGAATCTATTTTTTTATTAAAGAAAATTAAATCCGAAATAGTAAAAATCGATTCAATTTTTAAAAAAATATTGCATTTACAAAGTAAAAACATTTTTCTCTAATTTTAGACATTCATTTATTTTATTTAAAAGATTATCCATTTTCTCAAATGTGATATTGGGGATTAGCAATAATCAAAACTTCAATATCTTTACCACAAAATTGTGTTTATTTATTTTAAATATCGGCGTTTATCAGAAATTCCTTTCGTGTATTTTTCTTATTTTGATTTTAGACAACCAAGAAACGTATAAAAAACTGCTCTTAGCACTTTTAGTGAGCTCTTAAAAGTTACAAAGCCAAATAATTTCTCTTGGTGTACAAATAACGGAAGACTGAAAGTTGTTTTCTTATTCTGACGGACGGAACGATGCATTCGTGCTTTTATTTTCGAGCTATTTTTCACTGATTTGGCGAATTTCTGCGAAAAAGGTTCTTTTATAAAGAAAGAGCTTTTCCTATTTTGAGAGTACACTCTGGTTTAAAAGAGCGTTTTCAGGATTTAGATTTGTATTAAAGAAAAATAAACCAAAGGTTGAAACCGAGTACAATTTTGAGTGTTTTCTGAAATAAAATCATTATAATTAGAAAAACGATAAAACAAATATGGCTTAGACACTCTATTAACATATATCCTTAGATTTACTTGTTTATTGTTTTGAATATCATTTAAAATGTATATTTATCTTATATTAAATTAACATAATACTGAGGTTTATTTTTATATTCATCAACTCATCCATTTCGAAACACCATGGATTTACATTACTTTTTATGTTTCCTCTAATCCTTTTGTTCTATTTAATCTAAAATTTATTGATGGATTAAAATGTTAACATCATCAACAACAGTGTTATATCATTAATATTAAAACTTATTGTATCAACAAAAAACATTTGTAGATCTTCGTAGATTAATTCTGCTGATTGCAGCACAAATCTTGTGCTAGGACATATATTGTTCCTTAATTTCCACATTCTACTAAAAACATTTGTTTTAACAAGATTCCAAGTTTCCTCATAAATATTCGATATCCCTGTAAACTTAACAGATATTAAGACATTCTGTACACCCACTTGGCTTCTAATGGTCACTATTTTCATGGGAAGCTCCAAATTTCCATTGTCTTAAGTTGTAGACCTTTCCCTCCCACAATACTGTCTTAAGGGCTTTTAAACATTAAATTCAGTCCCTTTTTCCCAAATGTATACCCATTTTATTATGATTTTTATTTTCAATATGCTAAAAAGGACTGAACAGCTGAGTCACCTATACAAAGAGTTGCGAAATATTGTGGTTAAATTCTGTGGTATTTTTGTTACATACTGTATATTTGTTTGTTTATTTATTTATTCACATAGTAACGAGTTTTATATAATACGGGTTATCGAAGTTACCCCTGAAAAAAAAATGAATAAAAAACAAAACCTAATGTTGACTATCATGTGGAATTATTTTGTGTGCCAAATTTTGATCGGTGAGTAAAATTTTGGATTAATGCCAGTTCCACGAAGAAGATCACGTAAATTACTAAATTATTTCTATAGTGGATTCTTCAGTGCCATCAGGTTCGTTAATATACATACAATAATTTAATGAATTTAAAAAATTAAAATTTGGATAGATATTAAGATATTGTGTATACCCAGATGGCTTCTAATGGTCTCTATTTTCTTCGAAAGACTCAAATTTCCATTGTCTTAAGTTGTAGACCTTTCCCTAAGGGCTTCTAAGCATTAAATTCAGTTCCTTTTTCCCAAATATCTACCATGTTTATTATCACAAGAACAGGCGATTTTTATTTTTAATATGCTACTTCCCCGTAGTATCTACTAAATATAAAACGAAAAAGCCCTTAAAAGGGGCTGTAAAAAGGACTGGACAGCTGCGTCACCTATACAAAGAGTTGCGAAATATTTCTTTACATGTACAAAGGGCTATTCAAAGAATAAGGTAATTGTGAAAGTGAAATGGAGTCAAAAACTATTTTTTTTAATGTTAGGATATTGGGGATATTACCTAAGCCTGTTGTAAAGTGAAGTAAATAGATAATAGGATTAGTCATGGTTGAGGTTACACCTATTTAAGACATTGTTCGTTTACACTTTTACCTAAATAAAAACCTTTTCAAGTACCCCGAGGTTGTTGACAGAAAATAATTTTTTCACCGGCATTCCTCAGGTGTTTAAAATATTTTATGGCTCATTTAGAAACAGTTGACATTTGTTTTTTATTTTTCATAATTATTTAGCTCAATAGAAATGTTAAAACATATTGTGAATCGATCTGATTCATTGATGGTTTGTGTTCTAACCACGAATCTTTAAACTATCCTGTTAGGTGCCCAATGTCTGTGAAAGCCTGTCCATTTCCATTAAATTAAATCCCCAACAATCGTCACAGAACCGTATTTTGAACTATCAAAACCCAAATCAGTAACAAGTGGAGATATACGAGTAGTAGTTCTTTGTTATTTGTGACAGTAAAATGGTTGACTAAATTAAAAAGGAGAAAAATTAAAAACTATAATTGAATGAGACCTAGAGCTAATAAAAATAAAGTGATTTTTACACAATGATTCAATTAACATTATTTAAAAAGTTGGGGTCGGAATCCTTGGATCATAATATAAAAAAGATCCTTGTAAATTTTCGATATCCCGATTCAATAACATAATTGGAAAGAAATATTAGTGAACTTATGTATCTATTACCAAAATTTTTCGTATTAACTTTGTACATTTACGAAATCAATAAATACCTTCATACTATAATTGTTACTTATAAATAAAATATATCTAAGAAGTTCAAATATCTGTGGTTAAAATTCTCAATTGCGATTTTTTCAAAATCATTTGAAATGTTAAAGTTTAGAACTAATTCATTTTTTTACTTTAAGGCATTTTTGGATTTTTTACAGTTGATCTAGTAATTACAGGTAGAGAAAGTCGATTAGATTTTTGCACCAAAAATAGGGCATGTTTAAATTTTTTTTAATGAATTAACCAAAAATAAATCTGGATTTCTTCTGTATTCTGCTTCATTTTGAAAAAAAACATTGATAATCAAACATTTTTACTATTCTATATTTTGTATTAATACGTTAGAAGAACTTAAATGTATTTTTTCTCGAAAACTAAGATTAAAAAAACTCGGAAAATAAAAATTTACCTCATTAAAATAAAATAATTTGAAGATAGACCAAACCGTTTTCTCGATATTAAAAAATTAACACCCTATATTTACGAACCTAAGCTTTTTCGGGCATATGTCAACAGGTATTTTTTTTCATTTATTTTGACACAGGGAACCCGACCAATCCGCTCAATATTAATAAATCACCTTTTTATGTGTAGATTAATGTTATTCTTCTTTTTATTTTACCATTGGTTCTGTTGAGGAAACTTCAACAAATATTTTTTACATTAATCGTAGCACCTGTGTTATCGACAGTGACAGTTTTGCGGCCATTTTGTTTTTTAGTTTTCAAGAAAAACGTCATTAGTTGCCAAGAAAAAGTAACTGCAAGAAATTATCGCAGATTTGTACGTTCATCGCTTCAACTTACAGATAAGTGTCATTTTGTCATTTATAAAAGTGAAATGAGATTTGAGACTGTTATTTTTTTTATATTCACCCATTCACCATAGTAAGTAGAAGTAAAAGTATATAGTGTTAAAAATACAGGACGAAGATGCTTACATGTTTTAGATTAATCTGTAAAGATACTTAATTATTGAGATTTCTTTCCACAATTGTCTTCAAATTATTTATAGACAGTTGGTAGCTTCCGGTTAAATGCCGCTATGTTTTACTGTATGTTTTCATGCTCATGTTTGTTTATTTAATATATTTATTATACTGCAATAGCCCTCTTGTATTAACAAATGAGCAGATACACTATGTACCAAATTTTCTAGAACTGGCACTTGTATTAATACAGTTCGTATTATCATAAGATAAAAACTGAGGTACGCAGTTTATGGTAATAAGGTCAGATTAGATTTATCTTTACATAGATTCCTTTTTGATTACTTCTCATTTTACCTCTATCCCATTTTGGCTATTAAATGAGCAAACTTGATATTTTTATTGTATCCCTGTTTGTGGCAGTTCTGTCCTGAATTATCCTTCGTCCAGACGGTTCAGTCGTCTTTACGCAACCGCGAAATTTTCCTTAATGCAGTCACAAATATTTGGAAACGAGCAGTCCCATCTGTTTGATCTTAAAATTGAATTTTTAATTATGTTTTAAGTCCATAAATCAAAGAGGTTGTAAAGTTTTCTATTGACAGTGTACGCTTGCAAATCGAGGTATCCATCCTTTGGTAAATATTTAGAAATATCGCTTTCTCTATCGGAACATTTTTATTTTTACGTTGGTATATAGGCACGCAAACAGGTTGACAATCAATGAAGATGTCACCGGATTGATTGTGGTATTGTTGATGCGTGTTTGTATTTGCTCAAGTTTGTTATTCAGAAATATCTACCTACCACAGATTGGTTTGTTTGCTACCAGGAGCTTCTCGACATCATAAAACATTTATGTATTATTCGTTTATAAAAATATCGTAGTTTGAAATTATATGTTGACACAGATCTCGGTATTTCCTTTTTATTGCATTCCATTACCAAACACTGGAGAAAACGTTGTTGTAAATTAATACAATCTAAACTGTTATAGAGTGAGCATAAAATCAGTTCTAAAACATTTACCCTATAACGATACCACAATCCTTTTTTGTATAAGCATTTAAGAGGACATCGTAGTGTCAACAGAAATTATGGTTAAATTCTGTAGCATTTTTGTTACATACTGTATATTTGTTTATTTATTTGTTTACAGAGCAACTTGTTTTATTTAATATGGGTTGTCGAAGTTACCTTTGAAAAAAAAATTGAATAAAAACCTAATGTTGACTGTCATGTTGAATTGACGTCTTAAATTATTTTGTGTGCAAGATTTTGATCGGCGAGGCAAATTGTGGATTCAAAATTCTAGTTGAATTATTATGCCAGTTCCACGATGAAGATCACGTAAATTACTAAATTATTTCTGTAGTGGATTCTTCTGTGCGATCAGGTTCGTTAATTTACATAATTTTGAATTTATTTTTTCTAAATGTCGACATTTTTTGATTATCAGTAATAATTTAACTAATTTTATTCAAGAAAATTAACATTCTATAAGTATTTGGATACCTTAATTAAAATTAGTGTCCACATATTTTTTATATTTTAAAATCTTTAAGTACCATTTTACTTAAACTAAATGACATTAAAATTTTCTGATCCTGAATTTAAAAATTTAAAATTAGGATTACCATATTGTCTCGTCAAAATTTATTTTATTTTTGAATTTAACTTCGACAATTTAGTATAGGTTCTGACTAGAAGTTTCGGTTCTTTGTAATAAAAAATAAATTTTGTTTGCATAAATATTTGTAATTTATAATCTTCCCTATAATTAGACATTACAAAATATTATATAGTAAAAATATTTACCAAATTTCAAATTCAAAAATTAAAAATAGAGAAAAATTTTACTGAGGAATTCTAAAAAAATGTACCACATAAAAGAAGGATATTGAATTTATGTATTCAGATCTCTCCTATAGTTACAGCAAGCAAAACCGACGTTACAGTTTACAGAATTGCCATATGTACTAAATTTTCAATATTATTTGAAAAATCTATAGTATCTTCTGTATCTTCATCACCGTCAACATGCCCAGCTTCTTCTGCTCTTAAGGGAACATACACTGTTTTAAAAACTCATTACTATGAACAGAAAAGCCCAGACACGTTTATTTCTAAATTCAGGGGAACTTTTTGCAACATCATATTCGCAAAATACCTCATCGACACTCTGCAAAAACCTATACCTTAAAACAACAATGGAAATTAATGCGATAAGTAAGAGTATCCTCAGAGTACAGGCTAATAAATCTGAGGAAATAACTTTTATTAGATTGCCTTCTGTAATTAATATTAAATGTTTTAGAAAAAGATTATTGGTTAAAACATCTATTATGACAATCAAGTCTGTATGTATAATGCCTGCCCATTTCTTTTAACTTAACTGAGGATCCCAAAAGGTGAAATATCCAAAAAAAAAATTTGAAAATCGTGGAATATTAAGTATATCTTATTTTACATTTATAAAAATAGTTACGTATTCAAAACTGTTACTCCATTTGAAAACTAATATTACAAATTATTCAATACGTAAGATAAATTTGTTATTTTAGTTGACTGAGATTAAAATTAAATTTATTTAATCTTAACTTTAATGTCAGCCATCTTATGCTAGGTCTATACTTGTTGACTTCAATTGTTTTATATTATACATTGAATTCATAATAAAATTAGCTTTTAAATGAAGTGTCATACATTAGAATATACAAAAATTTTTGTACCCTTCAATTCTCATCTTTTTTATTTATTGAAATAGAAAAGGTCCTTATTTTGCTACAAAAATTGGACAGACATTGGCAAGGCTGTAGAGCTATTCATGTCAATAGGATACCAATCACACATTAACATCGTTGTATCTGAAGATCTAGTTTTTATTGAGTGACTCCACGTATTCAGCCCTGTAATGTCTTCACTGAAAACGGTAAATGGGGCATAAATCGCTCTCCTCCTTCTTCCAAACACCCGGAATTTAAAAAGTCTCTTGTGCTACTGGCTTTCCAGATGTAAACATTTTTCTCTTCTTCATAAGCGAATACGCTTTCTCTTATAAACGAAAATTCTTCAATATCGCAACGCCAAAATACTTTTTCGGTAAGCGAATCTGCCCCAAATTGAACTTTTCGTGGTATTGCAGAAATTGTCAATGGTTTGCTTGATCCATGGCACCATAACTGTTAAAATAATGCAACCGATTTCGAAGCTGGCATATTTTCTAAATGTTTACAGCTTTTCTAGATTCAAAACGTTGTGTAGGCTTCGATTTTTCACACGTCATCTTTAGAATATTTAAAGAAAACCGAAGCAGAATTATTTCCATATATTGTAATGACTTGAAGAAACTTGTCTGAAACGCCCTATGCCATCCTTCTCGGTTAGCATATTCTACTCACAAAGGATGTACCCATGGCAAATGTAGTCGGTGCATTTGAAGCCCTTTGTGAAGAGAATGTGCTTCCCGAGAAGGATGGCATAGGGCGTTGGGCTTCAAACATTTGCTAGTTTGAAGCCCAAAAATGTATGCCATCCTTCTCGGGAAGCACATTCTCTTCACAAAGGGCTTCAAATACACCGACTAAATTTGCTATGGGTACATGCTTTGTGAGGAGAATATACTGCCGGAGAAGAATGGCATGGAGTTATGTGCGATCATGTAGTAGCATATGAAATCGTACTCCCAGCCATTTATGCAGATCTTTGACATATTTGGCAAAAAAGTTAGTCTTCTGGCATTAAAAATTTCACGAAATAGTGGCAAGGCGGTAGAGCCATTCCCGAAATGTCAATTGGATTTTAGGCACACATTATTCTTTTATTCGAAAACTGTATTTTTATTGTGTGTAACATGTGCCAATTGATCTACAGCTTCATTTGTATAATCTTCATGCATTCCCACGTATTTAACCCCATAATGTCTCCATTGAAAGCCGTAAATGGGGCCTAATTTGCGCTATTCTCTTTCTTCTAATCCCACTGCATCTAAAAATCTCTAGTTCTATTGGCGTCTCAAATGTGGATAATATTTTCTTAGTTCATGGGCGTTAGTACTTCCTCTTATGAAGCAAAGGAGCTCATCAACAATGACACGCAAATATTTTCACTTTTGTTAAACAAAAGAGTATTTTGGCGTGACGTTGTTGAAGATCTTCTACGGTTTATTAGAGGAAGTACTAACACTCATGAACTAAAAAAAAATGTCCATATCTGGAACACAAATAGCACTAGAATTTTTAGATTCAGTGGGATTGGAAGAAAGAGAAGAGGGTGAATTAGGCCCCATTTGTGGCTTTCAATGGATACATTACTAGACTGAATACGAGGGAATGTATGTTGATTATTCAGATGAAGGTGTAGATCAATTGGCACATGTTACACTCAATCAAAACAAGGGTTTCTAATAGAAGAATAATATGTGCTTGGAACTCAATTGAGATTCCGGGAATTGCTCTAACGCCTTACCACTCTGTTGTTGCATTTTTTGTAAGAGACGAAATAGCTTGTCAAATATTTCACTCTTGAATATTGGTTAATTATGCTTTATTAATATGATCCAACATGTAACTTGTTTATTAATACAGCATACATAATATAAATATGAAATATTTACTTCTTAAATTGTATAAGGTTATTGTAAAATTCTCTACGATATATTTTTTTTTCCATATTTATATATTTTTTTACGTTTCTTTCCTTAGTTGATAGTACAGCAACACCTATCCAAAAATGTTTTGTTTAATAGAATTAAAAATTTTAATACCCTTATTCAATTCTTTATATCCACTAGCCATTTTTTCCTTGTCGCAATCACCAGAATTATTGTAGGTTGTAATAAATTTTCAAAAAAATATTCACGGCGTGAAAGACTTTGCTAGTGGACAATATTGACTATTTAATAGCCCCTATTATAATTATATACTTGGCTGATGGAACAAGCAAAGTAAGAAACACTAGTAAATGGTACTAGATATTACAGTTTAATAATTGCCAATGTTGGATATTTGCTGTAACTAATTCACTTAAATTATCCAATTTAAAAGGGGTTTATTATTATAATTTTATTATCTTTTGATTTGTTCATGATATTTTTGTCCAAAAATTTCAAACTTTTGTAAAAACATTTTCTAAACTCTCCGTAATTAAACTTGTTATATCAATTTTTTTGTAATATTGAATAAAAATGAATAATTTCCAGACAGATACACAGCCACAATACCAAAATTTAAATTGTTCAAAATTAATGTTTAGACAATATAGGTAATGTGAAGTTAAACATTTCAACTATAATCATATTGATCAAATTTGAATTTCATTGGGAAGTACAGAGTGGATTAGAAAATATTCATTTATCTTCAATTTAAGTGTCTCCTAAAGATTGTTAATTTTCTCTGGAAAATGTACTTTTAAAATAGTTAATAATTAAATAGTTTTTACTAATATAACACATTGTTGGCTATTAAACCATTGACTAACTTTAGCAAATTGAGATTAATAGATTACCAACAACATTCAATTAATTACTGATATTTAGTGGAAATCAGTTAATTTATTAGTAGTCGTCAATGTTGTTTGTATTAAAACTATTTAAGAGAGTGCCAGAGTACTAATTTTGGTTTTAAACAGTAACTTTTTCACTATCGAATTTTGTATAAGCAAAAAAGTTTAACTAGTCTTTTTATAGTCACCAAAATTGGTTAATTACTGTAGTATTTTTGTTATACACTGTATACCCTGTAATAATTACAAAGCACGTCTTTATATATAAATCGAAGCTATCTTTAAAAAAAATGAAAATAAGAACAGCACGGATGTTGACTCTCATGGTAATTTGATGACCAAATTTTTTGTGCAAGATTCAATCGGCAAGTCAAATTTTGGATTCAAATTTCGAGTATAGATTATGGCAGTAATACATTAAAATGGTTTTTGTAATGGATTCTTCAGTGGGATCAGGTTCGTTAGTTTTATATAATTATTTTTTTTATTTTTTTTACTGCCAATGTTTGTAGTGTAATCGCTAATATTTTTCTAGATTGTAAATTTGCAATGATTAAGCAAAATGAGAAAATATATGGAACGCAGGAAATATATGTACCAGAATTAACGAGAGGAAAACAAAATATCTATCAAGAAAATCTGCAACAGATAAATGGAAAAACTAGAAGAAATAGTACAACACGCAACAAAAAAGATAACCCAAAAAACATAAGTCAACGAGAAAGAACTCCGATTGTGAAAAAGAAATGGCCAAAAGAAATAAATTACGACTTAAAGCACTTAAATCTGAGAAAATAAAAAAATCAGAAGCGTACAGAGAACAAAGACGCAAAACAAAACTTAAACAAAAGGAAAAAAGAAAAAAAAAGAAAACATAAAAATAGAAAATCATCATTAAAGAAAATACGCAATTGTTATAGAGGAATAAAAAAAAATCCAGACCAAAAACTAATAAAGCAATAAAGAAGGGATTTAGAACAGAAAGGAGACCAGCGGATCAAACGAACACAATGAAAATAGTTGACATCTTGCTATGAATATAAAGTACTTACCAGCAACGGTATTCTTCGTAGATCTTAAGAAAGCCTGTAACTCTGTCTTCAGGAGTAGTCCAATGGATGCGTTGAAAAAAGTACCTTGAAAATTGACACAATAAATAAAAATGCCCTTCATAAACACCACTTGCAACGTGCCGACTAAAGAAGAAAGCTGTGAAGATTTGGGTTACTAACAAACACTGATCGTAAAATTAGTAAATTATTTCTGGAATGGATTCTTCAATGAAATGTCAGGTATGTTAATTTACATAAAATATTTAAAACTTTCCAGTAACTAATAATTACTAATATTTTGTAGATCGTAAAATTGCAATATCTCCAGAATACATACTAAATAAGAAAAACATGGAATACAGGAAAGATATCTAACAGAATTAACGAAAAGATAACAAAATATCTATCAATAAAATTAGCGACATCAAAATTAGAAGAAATAATACAACACGCAACAAAAAAAGCATCCCAAAAACACAAGTCAAAGAGGAAGAACTGGTGAAACCCCGAGTGTGCAAAAGAAAGAGAAAAATAAACTACGATTAAAAGCATTACAAAGTGAAAAAATAGGTGATAAACAGCAAAAACAGGAAATGGCGTATGCACTCAAAGGAACGAAATAAAAGTAAAAACAGAAAAACCAAAGAAATAGAAAATTATTATCAAACGAAGGAAGTTTTTGTAGAGAAAAACAAATACCAACCCAAGGATTGTGATTATTACAACTGATGTAGAATTATTTCATATTATATTGTAATGACTTGAAGAAACTTGTGTCTGAAACGCCCTATGCCATCCTTCTCGTTTAGCATATTTTACACACAAAGGATGTACCCATGGCAAATGTAGTCGGTGCATTTGAAGCCCTTTGTGAAGAGAATGTGCTTCCCGAGAAGGATGCCATAGGGCGTTGGGCTTCAAACATTTGCTAGTTTGAAGCCCAAAAATGTGTCACCTGAGAAGTATGGCATAATTATTAGAAACCATGACTATAATTTGAAGACAGAATCGTCTAACAATAAAATTATTAATAAACCAGTTACATGTGCGATTATGAACATTAGTAAAGCATAAATAGCACAATTATATATCAGCAGATCTTTGACATAATTGGCAAAAAGTTCGGCATCTGTTACAAAAATTGGCACGAAACTGTGGCAAATGCTGTCGAGCCAGTCCAGGAATATCAATTGGATTCCAAGCAAACATTATCATTCTTCTTTAGAAACCCTTATTTTTATGTGTGTAACATGTACCAATTGATCTACAGCTTCATTTGTATAATCTTCATGCATTCCCACGTATTTAACCCCATAATGTCTCCATTGGAAGCCGTAAATGGGGCATAATTCGCCCTATTCTCTTTCTTCTAATCCCACTGAATCTAAAAATCTCCTAGTTCTATTGGCGTCTCAAATGTGGAAATTTTCTCTTAGTTCATGGGCGTTAGTACTTCCTCTTATGAAGCAAAGGAGCTTATCAACAATGACACGCAAATATTTACTTTTGTTAAACAAAAGAGTATTTTGTCGTGACGTTGTTGGAGATCTTCTACGGTTTATCAGAGGAAGTACTAACGCTCATGAACTAAGAGAAAAAAAATGTCCATATCTGGAACACAAATAGTACTAGATTTTTTAGATTCAGTGGGATTGGAAGAAAGAGAAGAGGGCGAATTAGGCCCCATTTACTCCTTCCAATGGAAACATTGCAGGGCTGAATACGAGGGAATGTATGTTGATTATTCAGATGAAGGTGTAGATCAATTGGCACATGTTACACTCAATAAAAAGAAGGGTTTCGAACAGACGAATGATAATGTGTGCCTGGAACCGAACTGATATTCCGGGAATAGCTCTACCGCCTTACCATTGCTTCACTGACCTATATGATTGGACATGTAACTTATTTTAAATATTTACCATGAAGTATATATTGTGTTTGCGAATATTTAAAAGTTGCAAATATGACCTTCCTGTCTGTCTTCAAACCCTACGGAATCTAAAATCATCGTATGCTGTTATCGTCTCAGATGTGGAAATTTTTTTTAGTTCATGAGAGATTGTACTTCTATTTATGAACCAGAAGTTAACAAATGATTAACAATAAGTTAACTTTTGGTATGCTGGTAGATTTCGATGTCTAATTAGGAATTAAAGTAGAAATATAAAATTGTTTGTAACGTCTTCATTAATGTAAAGTAGATTTTTTTTATATTGGAAATTAGTTATAGTAAAAAACTAGATGTGATATAATGAAAATTAATGTAATTGTTTTAATAAAAATTTTGTTGGAACATGTTTATATATAAATGTATATCTCTTCCAGAGGGTAACTCTTGCACATCTAAAGCCACTTATCCTTTTAAAGAATTCTTCATTATTCAATTGAGTAACATTTTATAAAAGATAATACAGATTATACAACTTCCACGTTTGATTTCCATTAAGCAGACATATTTATGAGTAATGAATAAAAGAATACGAAAATTAGAGATATGAGATGAGAGCGCAATTTATATTTTTTTTTCATATTTAGGCTTTAATATTTTTAATAAATAAATTTTAATTCTAATCAATAATATAAACCCGATTATATTTCATTAATTTACTATAATTGTTTAAGTCAATCCCTCAACGTAGGGCTATAGAAACTAATATCGCTCATTAAGTCAGGTTAGTTTAAATTTTTCATTAAATTTTAATATTAAAGGAGTTTTTAATTAAAACTGTACTTTTTCTACAAATTTAGTTTAGCTAAGGTTAGGTTAGGTCACTGCAGAACTTAATTGGCGCGGCCAACATAAAGATCTCTGGAATCGAAGGAAATTTTTAATAATGTAAGTTATCACAAATAACATTCTATTAAAACATTGCACTATTACTCGGCAGTTAATACATAGTTTGCATTTTTTTTTATTGCAAAAAGCTATGAAAGTTTATTTTGAAACTATGCAACAAAAATCTATATTAAATTTTAGCTAAATAACTTCGGAAATTTGTTAATATAGTCTCATTCGAACTGTATTTCCTAAAATAAAATTTAAACCGAGTTTAAAAAAAGGCTTCTCTCATTTTTTGTTTTTCTGCCAACTTTCTGGCTATTTCGGCCTCATTCCCCAGAACAAGTAAGTCCTAATAAAAAGGTGATTAGTAGACAAATTGGAAAATTTACAGAAAAGTTCTAATGGAGTTTATCAAAATCTCGAAATACGCAACCAGTATATCGAAAATAACTGCCTTTTCATAAAAGAAAATATTTTCGGTCTTACCCTCAGATGAATAAATGTAGTTAAAACTCTCCCGATTTTAGGGAGAATGTAGAATAATCAAATATATAAAACACTTGTTCCATTGAATACACTGACGTATCAAATATGGTCTGAATATTATTTTTGTTAAAAATAAAATAGGTTTGGTTCAATTTTATAATAGTCTAATTTATATACTACACAGTTAACAAAATAACACGAAGTTACGCTTTTAAGTGATTTTTTACGTAAAGTGGAAAAAAATTCCCGGGGATTACGTATCTTTCAAAACTGGTTCTATACTATAATTTTGAAAAATGATTTTTGTCTACGAATGTCAATCTCTTTTTAAAATTTACAAGAGTTATTTAACAAACACTTGCCCAACTTTGTGCAATTTTTTATGTATTACATTGAAAAATTTAAGATTGTTTAGCTTATTAAACTTTTTAGAAGTAGTGTTCTATTATGAACTAGCCGATAAGATTAGTAAATTGAAATGTCAAATTTGACAAATTGTAATTGTGGATATTGGCTGCAAATTTTGATTGAATTTACCTACTACTTATTCTTAATTATCTGAGTAAAAACGTTGATTACAATGTTATATTTTATTGGAACGTACCTACCTACTAAATCTCGAAAACACCATCAAATTTGAAAATATGGCCCCAGGTGCGTTGCCTAAATCTAGACCTTTGAAAGAAATCGTTGCAACACATTGGAAACAAATACATTATACATTGTGTTACAAATAGATGAAACACTGAAAACGTAAGAAGTACAGATACATTGACACAGGAGCTTTCGCGAGTGCAACTTAATAAATCGAAAGTCCCACGAGTTTTCTGTTTCCAAACCTTTTCCTAATGACAAAAAATTACCGTCACCTCTGGAAATACTCAGGGCGCCATTAAAAGCGTTATCTAAATAAATAACAAATGACTGACCGGAGTTGGAATTGTACAAAGTTGTACGAAGTTTTAATCGACTAATTAGTGCTGTACGTGTTCGTACAGCGACCTCTATCTGCGACAAACAAATTAAATGTACAAGATTAACCCCGGAGATAAGTCACCTACGCATATTAAAATTGAATCACTAGAATTTACAGAGTAAATTGCTTGAATTATGTTTTTAAACGCACTAAAATCGTAGAAAATTAAATTAACATTTTTTAAACAAAAGTGTGCTGCATTTAGTGTTGCCTTTCTAGATGTTCAAATTTCGACCAGTTTGCATGTGTTAAATTGATTCATCAATTTGGGGTTATAATTCTGGCTAGATTTATCTCTGGGTTTTGAATTGCACAATTTAATTCACGTATTGGCTATAAATATGATTTGCCCTTTGTGAATTCGGATACCGGGGGACTAACAAAGTCACACTCGATGAAAATTATTGGATCACAAAGAGAATGAGTGAACGTTTCGATATAGTGTTGTTCCAGGTCATATCTTTAAATAATAGTTCATTTAAAGTGCGTTATTAATTATTTTGTGAAAATGATAATGTTTAACAAATTTATTTGGAATTGCTAAACGTTGGCTTGGGTTTAGATTTTTGAGGTCTCCATTTTGACACAGATTGTTCGATAACTATTACAACAATTATCTATAAACTAACGGTGTTTAATTTCAATACAAAATTTCTGTAATTGCACATTTATACGATAGTATACAATAGTAGGCAATGGTTTTTCTTTTTAATTTTTATGTTTGCAACACATACAGAGGTTAAAAATGAAATGGATTCTACGTTAGGTGAATCCTCTCCATCGTTCAACATGGTTAAAAAGTGGGGTTTAAACGTGGACGTACAAGCATTAAAGATGCACCACGTCCAGGATAGCCGAATATCGCGACTTCTATTGAAGTGGTCGGGAAAGTCCACAGAACAGAACTGCAAGATCGTAGATTAAAGTTGAATAAGATAGCAGAGATTGTGGGGATTACAAAAGAGCGGGTGCATCATATCTTTCATGAAGTTGTGGGCATGAGAAAATTATCAGCTAGATGGGTGCCGCGACTCCTTACCTACCCCTGAGCAAAAGCTTATCAAAAAAATCACATGTGAGCTATGTTTGGAGTTGTTTCAGCGCAATCCAACAGATTTTGTGCTCCGATTCAGTGGATGAAACTTGGATACACGATTATACACCAGAAACCAAACAGCAATCCAAACAATGGACAGCAAAAGGTGAACCGGCCGGAAAGGTGATGGCGACGGTTTTCTGGGATGCCAAAGGAATTCTTTTGGTTGACTACTTTGATAAAGGTAAAACAATAAACAGCGAATACTACGCTAATCTACTAGAACAGCTCTACCCAAAAATTCAAGAATAAAGACACCAGTTGGCCAAAAAGAAAATCTTGTTTCATAAGGACAATACACCATGCCACAAGTCTGTTATTGCGATGACTAAAATTAATGAGCTGGGCTTTGAACGGGTACCTCACGCGCCCTACTTCCCTGATTTGGCAACTTGAAGAAACTGCATGTGGGAAAGAAATATGCTTCAAACTTGAAAGTGATTGAAGCGACAAACAGTTATTTTGAAGAGTTGCCAGAGTATACCTAGAGGGATGGGATAAAGAGTTTGGAACATCGATGGACCAAGTGCATTCAACTAGAAAGAGATTATGTTGAAAAATAAAAACAAATTTATTTTTCTAGTTTTCTAGTTTTCTTTGTTAGGCCGCGAATTAATCATCCCATCATTGTATATTTTGAAGTGAAAATTGAAATACAGGATAATTTACAAATAATGGAAGAAAATTTAAAGTCGGATTCAATGGTGAAAAAAACGTTTTTTTTAAATATAAAGTCTAATAAACGCCTTCGTCGATTTTAATTTTTATAATTATTGATATTTTAATGAGATATTTTTTTGCGCTATTGCAATTGATCCCGTAATTCAAGGGTTACGGTTTTTCAAAAAGAACTCACTAGGTTTTTAATCATTATAAACATTTTTTCTGTATGAGTTTTTTTATATCGATTGTATTTTTTGCCTCAATAGGTTGACACACAAGCAAATATTTGATATTTACTTTTTATCGAACAGAAAGGGAGATACAAAATTTTCAAGAGTCCAAAAAATTATAGTTGTAGTTACTTTATCTAAAAACAATTATGAAATATATATTTAGAGGTACTTTTTTCATATTTCGATCTTAAATTTTTCGTGCAAATATTGACAAATAAAAATTAAAAAAATCGTTACTATACAAAAGTATAATAGCGCGCAAAAAAAGGCTTCCTAGTACAATACATCCCAGAATAAAGAGAACAAATTTCGTAGTTAAAATTTAATTTTGAGAAAAACGTTTCTAGATTATAACAAATTTACAAGATGTTAAAAGTAACTTATAATTTTAATATAGTTTGTTATCATTTTACAGGAATAAGTGTATCATTATTATAATATTTACTTGGTTGTATCGTGGACGTATAGTAGATAGTGGTCAATATTATTCATTCCCAAATGTTACGCCACTGGAATTATTTTTATTTTTAATAAAATTCTAACATTTTCAAAGCCTATTTGGCTTCCCCATAGACAAAATTATGTTTCGACTATCATTATTCATAACAACTCAGCTCCTCGTCAACCAAATCATTTGTTTAAGATATTCTCAATTCTGGTAGTTCTATACAAAAATGGATGAAAAACCAATAATGGTCATTCTGGAGACAAAATATACATTCCACTGCAGCCAAATCTCAAACATGTTGGTGCCAAGAGCTTCAAGCTTTGTGCACTATTTTCTCATTAGTTGTGCCTTCAGTAAATCTTCTGGACAACTGTACCACCCGACTCTGATGATGTACACTGCCTTGTACAAAACACAGTATTATAGTGAGTGAAATAATAATACAATAAACCATTATGCATCAGTGCTTTACGTAGCTATAAGATTCACACATTTACTTACAAAATACACTGTATAAAATTTCTTTGGAAATCAAATTTTGATCATGAAATATTGTAAAACTACTCTTAGTACTGTTTAGACTCTTAACATTTTTTATATCTAAGTAACAACAAAAAAGGGATTTCATTTAATGGTTAATTTGTTAATCATATGCGTACCATATGGGCGGCGCCGAATTTTTCCATATGTATGAACAACTAAACAATGAGATCCGGGACCTAAAACCCATTTAAACACTGCTTCATCGTACTAATTTATTATGGTTTTTTACTCATTGTGGTTGTAAGTATTAATAACGAACGATCTTCAAAGAAGCGCCATGTGTAATCATTTTAACACGAACATAAAAAATCCATTACTATGTGTAAATAGCCGGCCGGTATCACGGCGTTGAAAAATGTTTGTGGACTAGATAAAATAAATATTCTCAGCAAAAAATTAATCTTTTATGTGTATTCCGTGGTATGTTGAAAACTAAAATTATGTTTACTGTATTAAAAAAAAAGAAAAAATTTATAGATAAAGGTTATTTAATAGTTATCTGCATATTTAACTTCTCTGGAGTTAAAAATGTCTTGTTCTGTTCTCAAAATCCTTTAAAGCATTTCACAACCTGTTATGAGGTAATATAATCCATATTTTTGTAGTTTGATGAGTTTTCCATTTTATTTTGCCACTTATTTGTTACAAATATTCTTCGACATTTTTCATTCCTCTTTTTTCGAATCTTCCTTTCTTTTTTTTTTCTTTTTTCCTGTTCCTTGTAAGTTCGACTTGTCTTGTACCTCATACCTGTCTCAAACATAAGCGCCCTAATCACTTTATGTTCGGCCTTTTTATAATTTCATTTCGATTAATTTCTTTTAATAAAAATTAAAAATCTAAATATTATTTTCGGAAGGTTTAACCCACTACATAACTTGGTTATTGGAAATTAAAGAGTCTGAGGAAAGACAATAACAATTTATTTATTTATAAAAACAGCCAATACAAAATATTAGGGCAACTTACATATTTAAATAAATAACACATTTAATCGAAGGGGTAGCACGTCTCGATTTCTCGAGCTCCTAAATTTGACTCGCTAATTACTTTTTATTTTCAAACCGAGAAAACCCCAGTGTTTAATAATTTTTATAACTCTAATAAAAATATTTATTTATTATCTGATCACGACCTTGCCCATCAACTTTCTCTTACCTATTATTAAGTAAATATTGTAATTCTGAAAATGTTAAACAAACAAGAAGTCCTATATACAGGGCGATATTTAACTGAACCCTTGTGCATATTATCTTAACCATATACCAACAAGAAGGAGGGAGCGATTTGCTTCTAATTTTGCGTGAATAATAGTTTTTCTTTAACCTTTAATTATTTTTCATCGATACTTCGAATTTCAAAATTTAAATTACATTGTAAAAACAGAGACCGCTCTTGTGGATCGACGGTCAAATGTTGATCCACTATCCTCATTCCACTGAGAAGTTACTTCTCTCAAAGCTGACCCCTCACCCACCCCTATTATTTTTGCAAATTCGAAACAACTTTCTTAATTGCTCTGTTACTAACCTGTGTCAATCAGACCGTTTACCCTTTACACCTATACACATTCAACGATTTGAAACGTCAAAAATTCCAAAGACGCTTAAAACATTTACTGGTCACTTATCTTTCAGTTAAAAAGTGTTATCTTGAAAAAATATGAGAGCACGTTAATCCATCATTCCATCACAAATAGTCAAAACATTAGCGTCTGTCAAGAAATTTTAAATAAATAAATGTTCTTTTTTAAACAATTACATCTTTTGTAAATATTGGAAGTATGGAATTATAAAAAGAACAAACATATGGTTCTTAGGGCTGGTATACCAATCTGACCCATCCGATTCTCTAGTTTTAACATATCTCTTAATAATTTTCTTATACTTATAAATCTGCCAATTTTGATTATCATCTCCTTTCCTAATGTATGTATTTTTTTTCGTTCATTTTTAATATTATTCTGCTTCCTTCTATGCACCATTGTTTCATCGAGCATTTCTAATATTATTGATTGATGTTATAAAACAAGCGACAGTAAGTCTATTTTTATTACAGAATAAATTCTTGAGAAATTGCAGCGTAATGATACCAATCCACTTAAAATTTAAAACTTCCCATATTTCAAGATTCCCACGGAGTAGCTGGAAAACCAAGACAATAAATCATAAATCTAACAATTTCCTTATTTCCCAAAACGCTAATTGAGCCATTAGAGAGGCAGAATAAAGCAAACTGTAGCAAAGCAAGGAAGTCCATCCATTTCATTTGCGCCAACCATCATTTATCAGTCGGTGCTATCGGAATAATTTAACAGTGTCGACAAATGTGCACTATTATTCAAAACCAACTGCTACTGGATGGAATCGGGCCCAGATGAGGGTCTGACGTTTTGTAGTTTACGTAGGGGACTCTATCTGGGATTTTGTTTTTGCGGTTAAACCAGACAAAAACCGGGATCAAATGTACTAATGAATTAACCGGTGGCTAACTATTTATCCGCCTTTTTGAACTGTATTTGATTCAACTACATGTTTTGTTTAAAGTTATTTACATGAAATGAACAATGGAGTGAAAAAGTCTTCAAACGTCTATTAATAATATTAGAAAATTTTCTCTAAATGTCTTTATAGTTCGTGACAGTTACTCAATTCTAGAACTTTATTCTTGTAAGAGGCAACTCTCAAAGATACATGGCATAACAAACAAGTTATCTAACACCAAAATAACAGTCATTAGGAAACATGTGCAAATGCAGATAATTAACAAACAAACCTTTTAGCAAAGTTTTTATTTTCATTTTAATTCTGTGCGAGTTTTGAAATAAAAATACAGTACCACATGACCTTTAATAATTGTTTCCTGGAAAAAGAGGCTCATTGTTTTTAAATTTCTGCTAACTGCTGAAAAATATACAATGAATTAAAGTTTTCTCTGCTTCCACTCCACTAACTGAATAATTAGTAAGCCTTACAGTCAACCGAAATAAAAGCAGGATCGGCCTGGAAGTATAATAAGCTTAGATTTCCAATATTGCATATGTGATGACATACAATAAATGCCTGCCCAACAAGAAGAAATAAGGTTGTTGGTGCCCCGAGTGTCCGTTCTGCCCCGACTGTAGCTATGGAGACACTCATCCCTTTCGTTTTTACCTGTAGAAATGAATGCGTATCGGATCTAATAATCAGGACAGGGGCAATTAAGCATAATGTTCAGCATTAATTAATGGAATTTACTAAGGGCATAAGCGTTCCAACTTTTTGGTTGTATTATTAGCTGCTTGTAAGCTACAATAAAATAACAAATATGTTTCGGTGAAAAAATTATATTTGGGCCTTATTTCGGACCTGGTTGGACCGGGCAGCCGGCTCTCAACTTTTTAAAAATTCTCTCTGAAATCACTGGTGCTCGCCAACTTTATAATGACTATTGATGTTTCTGAATTTCTGGAAATTCTACTAGGAATTATGGAAGTAACGCCCGTAATGAGGAACTGAGATTTCCCCTGGATCCCTAAAAATGGAAGGGACTTTCATTGTTTCGAGTGATCCAGAAAAAACTTATTAAAAATTAGTTGTTTTTGATATTGTGAAAAATTATTTAGAAGAGTATTATACTATATTTATGCCGAGCCACCGTGTTCTTTCTAATGGTAACGATACATATATATTTTCGTAATGGGACTTTCTAATCAGAGGTGTTAACACTCGGGACAGTTTTCGAATTTTTCCCATTAACCCGTCAACATGACGAATGTGAAAATTTATACATTAATTTACAATAACAGCCATCAGGGATTATGACGTGTTTACAGATGTTTTATATATTTTTAATTCGGCTTTCAACCTCACTTCCAAAACAATTTATAGACCCCATTTATCCATGAAGTGCGGACGAATTTTATGGCTTAAATTCTAATATAAAAATTCAACAGTTAATCTAAAAATATTTCAATATGTTGTAGGAGGAAAAAAATCTCTAATATCAAAAGAACAAATTATTGTTAACGGAAATGTTTATACAAATTTAGTTTTGGGATGTAGTTATTTTTTCTTGGAAATTGGTGGATGTATTCGTATATTTGAAAAAGTACTAAAAAGTAGTTCTTTTTGTTGAATGTTTAATATTGATTCAGTTCATTGTTAGTCGAAATGTACACCTTTTATAGTAAAAACCCATTTTTAATTTATTTTTATTTCATGCAAGGCTATGAGAACAACTCTGTTTTGTTATAGGATTTTAATTTAAAGTGCTATATGTATTTTAATCTGCTTAATAGTGAGTAATGGTACAATATATCTTCATGTTGTGTAACATTATACTTTTGTAATAGTGACGTGCATATACAGGATGTGTGTAATTAAAAAATTATGGTAATTTTGGACAAAATTATCAAGTTCTGGCAGATTATCTGTTAGTTAAGTTTAGATGCAACAATGTATAAATTTTGTTTTAATAATACGCCATTGAAATGTCTCTTCCGTTCCAATTTCATTTCTTTATTTGATACATTATTTTTTTTTTACTTTCAAATGCCTCTTTCATGTACTAACTAGTGGATGGCGCCTAGTACATCTTTTTATCAAGAATTCAAATAAGAAGACTGTCAGAGTTGTCAAGAATGTCAACTCAACACTTTTTTTTATTGGCCCTCGATTAGGTATCCTTGAAGATTTTGCGTAGCTAGGTTAGGATCTTCATGTATTAGCATTATGATTGTATTGTCAGCAAAAGTTACAGTGATGATATCCCTTAGAGCTGTTATATAATTCATATATAACACAAGAAATGATAAGGAAGTGACGAAAAGTACCTCAATTCATTTTTATTAAAAATTCTCTGTGACTTGGATATGATTTGAGTAGACTGAAATACTTCTCTTGATTTTAAATAATAAACCCAGATGCCAGACTTTGTCCAAATCTACAAATGTTGTCATACAATACTGTCAGTTTTTCTTGGTGATGATCGCATGTACTATTTTGTGGCATTGCTGAGTTGTAAAATATTCTCTTCGAAACCCAAATAGATCATCTGGCATCCATTCAGTTGTATCAATATCTATTTATTCTTCTAAATATAAGTTTCTCAAGTAATTTTGATATTGACGAAAGCAAACTTATTGGACGATACAATGTCACTTTAGTTTCATCTTTACCAAGTTTACGTTTCATTAGTATCTGAGCAACTTTAAGTTCCTTGGGCCAGTAATTAATGCTGATAAATAGCATTGAACAAATACATAAGTAATTTTAGACTTTCGTCTGGTAGTTCTTTCAGCGTCTTGACTATTGTACGATCCTTGCTTGGAGATTTTTTGGGTCCAGAAACTTAATTTCACACTTTTTTTCATTTAAATAAAAGATTTTTTTATTTTTGTTCGATTTTGATATCAATTGATAGCAGATGATCTATTTCTGGATCTTGGTCATTATCATGTCAAGTAAAAACTTGGGATAGGTGTTCTACAAACAAAAAATTTAGAGTTAAATTTATTAAAATGAGAATTTAGACGCAAAAAATATTTAAATAAAATATAAATTCAAAATAAAAAACAAACAGTGTTCTACATTGAATGTTTCGTCTTAATAATATAAAATGATGAAATCATATTTGGCTCCACCCAGCTAATATTTTATTTCGAAATTAAATTGACTGTTATTTATAACATGATACCACTTTCTGAATAATGTTGGATAAAAAAATTTATACAAACCAATAAATCAAATTCTTCTTTACCAAAATTTGTAGTGCTTGCTTTTTTAGACTACTTGTTATTTCACCACTATCTATAAGTTCGAGAATGTGAACATAAAAATAATTTATTGATATTGAAGCATTCTTTTATTATTTTATGTATATTTTAACTATTAGAATGCGCAGCTATCGATGCTATGTCTTTCGCAACGCAAGACCCCATTCTCAACTAATTTTCTTTCTATTTGGTCAGTTTTTTGTTTCATTACCTTTCTGTAACAGCATGTCTCAAATGGAGCATTCTTTTAAGCTTCTCGATTTTTGCAAAGTTTGGTTCGAGCCAAAGTTAGCAAGTACGGGGATTATGCACGGAGTTGTTGTCTGTTAACGAGGCAACTAGCAAGAAAAGTGACGTCAGTCCGTGAAGCAAAAACGTTAACGGCTGAACACAAGGGATTTCAAAGTTTGGCAGTTTCGTTTTACACGGGCACAAAAGCTTTTCGACATGTCGGCGCTTGTACACGGATTTAATTCTAATAAAAGGAAAAAGGAAGGATATTGAAATGGCCGAAGTAGATTACCTACTGCTGTTTCGCTGCTTGCTCCCGTATTTCGAACACGAATCTGGTCTTTTGCACGAATCTGATTTATTTCCTAAGGCATACAATCGACGCCGGCTTCCAAAAGAACCCCCAAAGTTTACAGATTTAACAAATATAATAAAAATTCTACAAACTAATCGAGTGAAATATAACGACTCTGTGTAAAAAGACACACACACACACCTTCTTATTTAATTTTCTGATTCAAGTAATTAATACAAAATAGAATTAATGAAAGACAGTAAAGAAAAGATAGTACGAAAAAATAAAGCTAAAGAAGTTAAAACAAATTAAGGTGTCAAACAGGGATCCGTATTATGCCCTCTCTATTCCTTGACAAGACGAAAAATTAACAATGTGGTACTGCTAATTAAAGCACCTGACAAAACTTACAATACAACCTTGCAGTACTAAATTGATCATTAACAATGTATCAAACATTTCCCAAATAGGGCATTAAATTAATAAATCTGGGAAAGATTCTAAATTACATAGCAAATTACCAGTATAGCTCTAGTTTTGTCTAAACAATATTAGAATTGAGAAAGAAATTTACAAGATTTCTTGAAGTCGAAGGAAGAAAGTAGCTCTTTAAAGTGAAATGGACTATTTTTGATATATTGGAACACCGACAGATTTGATTTTCCCAAACAAAAAAGTGTTTACTTCGGAATATCAGAAAATTTCCTCAACTTGTGTAACACCCATTTCAACTAAGGCTATCTGATTCAAAAACAAATTCACTCTTCAACTATACAAATTTAAATACTTTTAAACAATTTATCTCAAAATTATTCTATTTGTGGGAATTATGGTTAGCCAGAGTTGATTTCACATTGCTATACAGTGTGGTCAAATATATTAACATTCTGTCAGTTTTTTCCTATTGTTAAAATCTTTATCCGTTTGTACAATATATGGTCATACGAGTGTCTTAAAAATGGAATTAATGTGAGAAAACGTGCTTACTATATTTGATTTATATTGATTTTCGTTTAACACAAAAACAAACAAGTACGGATTGTTTAATTTTTGCATTTGAAAGTGAAGCTTCGATAAAAACAATGGTGTTTCTCTGATTTTAAGAATTAAAATTTGCTCTTATTTCACTTGAACCAAGAAAAGGGCATCCCTTAACATTATTTGTTGCTGAAAATATTCATGCCGTATGCCAAATGATCGAAAAAGGTAGTCATGTGACATACGATGAGATTCAGACATCTTTGCACAAATCTCGAAAGTCATACATTTCATTTTGCATCTCGATGGATACCACATAATCTATCCATAACTCAAAAAACAAGAACATGTTACCTAATGCAAAGCAATGCTAAAAAAATTGAATTAATGACCCACCCGTCTCATAGTCCTGATTTGTTACTTTTTTACATTCCCTTAAATTAAAAATAAAATGCGTGGACAACCTGTTTTTCGGGCCCTGGAAAAGTCATAGATGGACAACAACAATCTACCAGTAAGTCCATTTGGATTCAAAGCGAATGCTTCTTGGTGTGTTCGAAAAAATGACCCGAAACTCCAAGTGAAAGATCAATAATTACTAGTACTCATAAGAAGAGAGGCCCCTTAAACATCCCAACGTTAAACTGCTTCAAGTACTACACTTTTAGGATCTACTTTGCCGCTTCAAAATTATCAAACAACTTGAGCTAATAGTGTCGATAAAATTTAAATGAAGAACTATTAAATCGTATTTTTACTGGACATCTCTTTTCTGCTCGCTTGTAGGTAACCAATTTCACAGATTTTTTGTGACAAATAGGTTTTAACTAAAATTTACTATTTGATGACTTTCCAATTTACATTTCTAATCGCTTTCGACATTCACGCGCCAAATTCTCAATTTCCGAATGTACAATCTGGGCAAAATAGGTCAATTTGTCAGTAATCATTTTTCAAATTGTGTCTGATAGACTCCTATGCACGAAGTAACTTAAATTCCATGAATAGGGCTTGTCAAGTATTTCCATCGACGTAGAACCGGCCATTATATTCCTGGAGTTGGAATTAAGTATATGAAATATTAAAATGGATACGACGGGAATAGGTTTCATAACATCCTTTGGTAGTTGGATCTGACAGTTGGTTATTTTGAAATTTATTACAAGGATGTTTTAATGTTTAAATACACTATTATATCATTTTTACTTTCGTTTCTCCATAAGATTTAAATCATTTAAGTATATATAATATATATACTGTTCCAACCTCTTTGTGTAACAATAAAATAATTGTTCCTCCATTCATATTTCTTGTTTATTTCTAATTAAGTTTTCCTTGGCCTTCCATTTTTCACAAGTCAATAACACTTTTAATTGTAGAAGATGTAAACAACCAAAGGAAGTTAATTAATTTATTAATTAAAAATACCTTTAACTTAAGTCTAATTTGAAATATGTTGAAGAAGATTTTACTACGTGTTAATATTTTTTCAACATCAAGAATGACTTGCCAGATATATTAACTAGATCATTTCTCTACATATGATATTAACATCCTCAAGGATAATGCTCGAAAGATTCATGAGACTAGAAAAGATTGTTGAAAGATAAGTCAAATAACCGTCACTGAAAAATATTGTCGAATGCCTCAAAACACTGCAGTTAAATTGGAGATATTAATCTTGTTAGAAGTTTTTGTCTTTATTTTCCTCCCACATTAAACTGAAAAGACAATATCCCGAACATCCCAATTTTCTTGGGTATTTTCACATATTAACTGCCGGACTTTGGACGCCGTTTCACAGATAACAATTTCGAAACTTGGCAAATACGAGATACAAATTTCCAAGAAGTCATGAAAAGACGAAAAATTATATTTCGATTAAATTTCAGAATTTTTGGAAACCAGCCAAGGCATTTCCATTAAAGATGCGGCGTAAATATACAATCGTAACAATGTCAATCCAAACAAACACACTGTTTTTATACAAATGTTATGGGTTCTAATCTGGTGGCGATTTTTATCAGGAATTGACGCAAAATTTGGGATATTTCAGTTAAATTCCTCTTATTTTATTATTTTATAGTATCCTTGAACTAGCATTTGCCAAATAAAAGAATAAAATACGCCTGTTAGCCGCCCACTTTTTAATCTCTCTGTCAAAAAAGCGTAATAAGCATTAAGGAAGGACTTACTATGTAATTCTCAAAATCGTCGACCCTTCACATAAAAAAAAGTTCACAAAAGACCACTAATCTGATGCATTACATTACTTTACATAATTATATACCCTACCTGATGGTTAAAATAAGGGAGGGGCATAAGTTCGATACATTTCCGGCAAAAAGGGCACGTGTCCATCTGTCCCTTTTTCACCACCGAGCTTGATCAATTTTAAAAGAAGTACAATAGTACATGAGCCAAGATTTTAATAGATTATCTATTGATAGATCAGTGCCTCGCTACCCTTGACACGAGTCTGAACTCATCAATGATTTAATTAGTCAGTTCTCATATATCATAGAAAAAATATCAAAAAATTACTGGCAATTGATCTGTTGTTTTTCGAAAAATCTTCAAGAAAACGAGGATTTTGAGAAATCAAAATAATTTTTTGAATGCAAAATACCTTTACGGTGTTAAAAAGTTTTGATATTATTGCCACTTGGATGTCTTTTTATAACGAGCCGTTTAGAGTTGATACTACAAATATTACTTGATATTTTCATTATAAAAGAAGTTCATATCTAGAACTGATACTGCACCAAAAACAGAAACAAATAATTCATTTAATATCGAAATCATAATCAAAATTTACATAAAACTAGAGAATTTATTGATATGTTGTCCATTTACGTCCAAACACAAACCGCAAACCGGCAAAAACTATATGCAACATTTGCGGTGAGTTATTGATCTCTTCACATTTTTCTGTTATGTGATTTCTCAGTTCTCCCAGATTATTAATTGGCGTTGAATAAATCAAATTTTTGATATATGGTCACAAGAAAAAATCGCATATGTTTTAAATCAAAATACGTAGTTGGATATGAGATTATAGTGTTCCTTCTTATTATTCTGTGAAAAAATTCTCCAAAATATTGAAGTGTTTCTCTCGTCGTATGTACGGTTGCACCATTTTGTTGGAAATACCCATTCTGTAATTCCTCATCCTCCAGTTGATTTATGAATGGGTAGAGTATCTCATTGCGATATCGTGCAGTAATAAGTGTGCCTTCATAAAAATGGGATCCGCCCATCTTCTTCGACATATTCCAACCCAAACACTAACTTTGCAATGCAATGGTTCTTCAACAAAAAAATGTGGATTTTCAGATGACCAAAACCTCATATTCTGTGAGGTATACTTACTATTTTTGAGTAAAATACTGCAATTTTTCAAAGGTTTTAAGTCGATTTTTCGAGACAATTGTTAACTTTGCTCTCATCGATTCAAATGTTAAGAGCGAACGATATTACACGAAATCGTAAAATGCCAATATTTCGATAATTCAAAAACTGAGAGATGCAGGTTTGTGCACCAAAATACTTTTAAATGCCGAAGAAAATGACAAAAACTATGAAAACAAAAAAGAAGTACGTCCTCCCTTCATTCAGGTTTTTTAAAGTTTTAATACAACTTGTTTTTCAATTTCAATCGCTTAGCAGTAAAATTGCATTTTAAATACTGGGAAAAGTTAGACAACAGATTTTGCCTATACCCTAGAAATATACAAATCTATAATCTGGCAATCTATATTTTTACCAATTATACTTTCAGTTTTCCATTATAATTTCTTTCTTGTTTGGTGCGTTTATTTTTATCGGGCTCTGTTCATCAATTTCTCTCCTGATGTTCACTGCGGCATAGCACACATTCATAGAAGAAGTTGAGTTACTATCTACACAGTACCGTTTGCGGAAATTGTAAACAACTGAAATCAAACTTGAGCAATCTTGGAGTGTGGAATAAAAGTGAGCAAAATTAATTCGTGGATTTTTATGAAACCATTTTTTCATTGTTAATTAAAATTTTTATCGTTATGATTATTTATTAATCGATTTTTGGAAACTTTCTCTTTAAATCATTTCCAATTCACTACTTCTCAATAAATTTAACTCACTTCAAACGTTTCCCCAAATAAACTTTCTATTAGAACCGGGCCTGTGCAGTGTTCTAGTCGATGTGTATATCACAAAAGCAAAAAGCAACGTTGCCAAGTAGTTTTGGTTGAGATGATATTCTTTTTTTTATTTGTTTCATGTAATCAAATCAAAAGAACGATGACGTGTTTATAGGTAGTGTATTTGTAGATCTACATATTTTTTAAAGACGTAAGTGTTTTGGGTCGAAAAAAGTCACGTGATAATGTTAGGTCTTAATTGAAATTATCAATTATCGTTAATACGCTAATCAAAGGAACATCGGTACATTTATATGAGGGACCAATGTTGTTCCATATCTCAGTAGGATCAGAACAGATAGAAGGCTTCGAAAATCATTGTCCTAAAACAGAAAGTTCCCTACTATTTTTTTATGTATACGTGACCTACGTACTATTTTGAAGTAAAGTATAATAATTTTTCAAGGGTTTTAAGTTCATATTTTGCGCCCTTTCAGACCTGTGCTGTCTTTTGTTACCTTCGATGTAATCTATTCAAATTTTAATTGAGATTATCAAAGAGAGCTGGGTTATTTTTAAAAGGCTTCTACCATGGGGGGCTTTTTCTTTGAATATCAACGCAATAACGGGTTGTAAGAAAAAAATGTTACTATTAGTAGAACAATGGGGTGTGCATGGAAACCTCGTGGATTAAATCAATATCGAAAATATAATTAAAAATGAAGGCTCTGCTTTATTGAATTAATCTGTAATTAATTTTGATTAAGAATGTCATTAAGAAATTCAGTCACATTGAAGAGAATAAATAGTGTTTAGAAAGGTTAAAATTGTAAATTACTGTTATTAAGATATTTTAAAATTCTTAGTAAATATGAAATGTAATTATGTTTAAGACAATATAAATATAACGTTTTATTTGTACATTATTTATTTACCAGCTGATTTAAATTTTTCTTATCAATCTAATGTCCGTAATTAATTTATTAAAAGTGTTGTTTTTGTTTTTTATTTATTTTTCGGTGTAATACTTATATCGAAATATCTGTAGCGATTATACCATAATATGTGATAACCAAGGGTAATTAAATGGACGTTTGTCTCGTTATTTGATTGATTATGGTTATCTCACCACAACAAGATCAATAACACAATACCCAGATAATACTGGGAGACCACAATGTTCCAGAGGCTTGATTGGTGTATTATTAAGGCAATATACATACCATAATGTACAAAGTGAAAATTAAATCTCTAAAAATAAATTATCTAAAAAAATGTCCTGAATTATTATTATTATACCTATGAATTTTATTTAAAAATTGTTACAATTACTTTTCATCTAGAATGAGTGTTTACATTCAGTCCGTTCCTGTAACAACATGAACTTCCTGGTGTAGAATTACCAAACGGTATTAAGCTCACAAACTACAACCGGCAATATATCTTTCCTCTATTCAAACTAACAGAACATATTCCAAATTTATGTTTCGAATTTCATTACCAAATACTAAGTCCGAAACAAACTTACGTAATACAAAAGAAAAAGTTTTCCTTATGCAGCGTCCGAATATCTCTTAATATCCTTAGAAATTCTGTAATATCAGCCAATGTATTCAGAAGTTTAGTTATACTTTTAATGTATTGGCTTTCATGAATTTTGTTATTTAATAAATTACTTTATTAACATTAATTTTAGAAGTTTACTTCCTTCAAGTCATTCAAATAAATTCTTAAAATTGTTATACTTCAATAACTCTTCGATGTCTAAAATTATTAGCCAACATTATATACTTGTTGAATAATATGTATATGTGAAAAAAGTTCTCTATAAACCCACCCCTGAAAATATTTCACATTCGAGATTCAGGGTGTTTCTTTCAAAACGCTTTGATCGATTTTAATTACATTTTCAAATTTGTTGATGTATCTATTGATGTATCTACTGGACCTTTTATAGTTGATTCACTAATTCCAGAAGATTGCTCACGAAGCAAATGGGTTTGTTTGTTTTTAAACAGCAGGTTTTTGTAATTTATTTAGATTCAGCAACTACAACATAATGGCTGTTGAGTTTTCGTAACTCGCTTTGTTTTTGAGGAAAAAATTAAACCAAATATTTGTGCAATTCTCAACTTATGAAAAAAAAAACAAACAATAAACTAACGACGAATCCACACAGTAGAACGAACGTTCACGCCAAAGTTCGTTCCAATGTTGGCTTGTTTTTATTGAAGCGCCAACACATTGAAGCCAACGTTAACGTTTCTGATGGACTCATGTTACTATTTTTTCTTTTAAAAAATAAGCACGATATGAAATAACTCAAACGGCTAAAGTTGTATTTTTATCTCCTTCATTCAAAAAATTATAATTTCAAAAAATTCTACTAAAAACTGCCTTACACCGTAGGCATATCGCTGTAATGGCTTAATTCGCTGTAATTGCTCCAAACGATCCATATTTTAGAATTTTAAGAAATTATGAAAATGTCATTAAAAACGACCAATGGGTTTTTTAGATAAAAAAAAAATAAAGAAAAACCCCGATCTCGGAAACGAGGCATTTTCGAACGCATATTCATTAAAAGTTTTTTGACATATTTTGACCTAAGACATCTAAATTTCGATGCAATATTAGTAAATTATACTGGGAATGATTTCAAGATAATGTTAAATATGAGTGGATGTAAATTAGGGATATCAAAAGTTGACAAAACAAATTAGAGACGGGATCTTAGAGAAAATATTTTGCTGATTTTTCAAATGCATATCGAACCTAGTCAAACTCGTCCAAAAATGTAGCTGAACATATTTGTATTTTTTTAGGGAATTTTTCAATATGTTATTCCATGTACCTGATCTATTTCTAAATCCTCAAATGACGAGAAGGAATGAATTTATCTCATAAAAAATATTTCTACTCTGTACCTAATTTTTAATTTTTTTTAATTTTTGGGCCATTCCATTTCTGTGTAAATAAGTTAAAATACAGCCAAGCCTTTCTCTCTTATCTTCCTCTTTGTATAGTTAGGTATACACATGCAAATAATAGCGCTTTTCATCATGGAAATTGGCGATCAAATAATATATGGCCACTTATGGAAAGTTGAAAGTTTCCTTCCTCTGTACTTTAACTTTGAAGTAAGTTCCATGCCGAGGAAATACAGGGATTACTGAGGATGATTTTTGTAATAGAAAGATGGCTAAGAGATGTGTTTTGAAAAATTTTTCGCTCGCGGGGAAATTTTAAAGGCAGGAGTCGTTAGCTGAGTGCTTTGGAATTGATTAACTAAAATATATATTTTCTTTATTTAATTGATAGATTATTTATCCAAAAATAAATTATATATAACTGTATGGGTATGGTAAAACATATAAGTTGCTCTAATACATTTATCTCTTGAAGTAAAATTTCAAACATTAAAGAGCTTCCTGCTGAATTCGTAAAACAGAAAATTGAAAACGTTATGCACCATATTTATATTCATACACATATGCATTCCATATTTTTGTGTATTCCCTTACCCACGTACGTTTAGTCTGTTTACCTTAAATATACAAAATCAACAAACACAAGTTGATCTATGCGGATCTGTGACACGGAATATCAAAGATTTTTTAAATTAACAGCGCACAGAGAAATTATAAATAAAAAAATACGATCTGTTTGAGAATGCACACATTAAAGTATTTTTATTTTGTTCTAGGTAAAAAGTAAAAACAGCAGCCAGAGATAGCGGTGCCACCTAAAATCAGGCCAGTATTAAAAGTTACGAAGATTTCGAACAGTTTCTTTCTCAAATTAACGTAAAAAGCGAACGTAATGCTTTGGAGGACAAATTATTCTTAACTGGATCCTATTTAGTATTTGTTATTGATCCTATAATCTAATATAATCTAGAATTAACTAAAATTTTATTGCTGAAGGTACAAATTACCGTAGGCCAATCTTATGACTGCGCCAGTTATTTTAAAGTTATCGCACAATATTAAAAATTTATCTGGCGGAGACTGGCCTAAAATGAAATCTGCTTACTGCAAGAAAAGTGAGAGGAACAAAATTTTATCTTGATGGACCCGACACTAAGGGAAAGCTGGTAATATTCTCATTCCCCTTTTTCCGGGCGCCGTTTTTTGCTATCGCGATCATGATCGGTCTGAAATTCTGTTCTGTTCGCTACCTTTTTTTCACTTTACACCTATCTGGGCATCTTACGACTGCTTCTTTTTCTGCATGACTTTTGAGAAGATATTCATCAGGTGATTTACTCCGAATTCCGTTCGCTGATTCTATCCTTCCTTCCCGCTTATCGGCGACCGGAGAAAAGTAAAAAGTAATAAACCGGATAATTGCGAGGTTTAAAACGTTTTATACGTTGGAATAAAAAATACTTACACTTAGAAAAGTCGGAAACCCAAGAACACTTGGAAGGTCAAATCATAAGAGCTCAACAATTATTTAGCGGGAACGAAAATTTCTGATGAATCAACAATAGACAGATGTAAAAAAACCATTTGTCTGGAGAGAATAGTTCCAGAAAAAGAGCTCTCCTAAACGAGAATTCTGGTTGAAAGAATATGCGAAACGCACTTTAAAGTAAATGATTGATCAAAAGAAAGTTTCCAAACTAAAAATCTTGCTACTAAGACTGGTATTTCTGGAAAAAGAAGGTTACAATAAATGAGAACTCATTTAAAAGAAATTCTGCTTAATAGAATGTACAAATCGTCCTTAAAGTCAATGATTGTTCAGAAGGAAGTTTTTAAACCGAAAATTTTTGAACAGAGGAAGTTAAAATAAATAAGAACCCACCTAGAAGAGAATTCTACTAAATAGAGTGTACGAATCTTCTTAAAAGTCAATGATTGATCAAAAGAAAGTTTCTAAACCAAAAATCCTGCTACTAAGACTGATCTTTCTAGAAAAAGGAGATTAAAATAAATGAGAACTCACCTAAAGAAGATTTCTGCTTAAAAGAGTATGCGAATCGATCTTTTAAGTCAATGATCGATTAAAAGGAAGTTTCTAAACCCAAAATTCTGCTAATGAGACTGATATTTCTGAAAAAATAAGGTAAAATAAATGAGAAAACATCTAAAGAACAATTATGCTTTAAAGAATTAGCGAGTCATCCTTTAAATCCAATGATTGACCACAACACAGTTTTAGAAGACAAATTATGCTATCTGAAAGTGATGAAAACTTAATAAGTGGCGACTAGAAGAAGTTTAATCATATTGAATCAAATAAAAATTACAAAAGAAATCGTATTTCTAATGAACCAGAGAATTCTATAAAATTTGATTGAAAGAAATATTTTGTAATAAATTAATTACAATACACATTTGTAGCTCTACTGGATTTTGTCTAAATTGCAATTTAATTTTTTTTCCCGATCACACATTGTTTTCGAATGGATATAACTTATAATGACAGGGCAATAAAGTATATTTTTTTATTCATAATCCTAAATCAATCAGTAAATTCAAACTCCAATGAATTTAAATCAGATCTTTTTACATCAAAATCGAATCAAACCCTGGCATTTTGCATACCGATAAAGCCTCGTTTTTCATTTGATAAAAAACAAATCCGGCAGCCAGAAAAATATGGAAATGGATGTTCGATGTATGTCACCTTTCGAACAATCCATCTTAATTAAAATAAAAAGTAATTTTTTTGCGGAATTGGTGACTTGGCAGATTGTACAACAAAATAGGTTTGGAAATCAGTATTTATAAAATTCGATTTGTAAGTCATAAAATCATATTAGGATGATTCACAGCACTTGTCAATCGGTATAACAAACCCTTAAGTATTCTTGCTCTGAAATTCCACTTTACCTATTTGAATTCCCTCTTGGACCCCAGTGCTGTTATGCACCGCCAAAAAAATGAGATTAATTATGTCCATCACCTGTCAGATGAGGGGTTGTATAGCAGGTAGCGGTAAAGGGTCCTAATGGACTACTTTTTTTCCCCCGGAATTTGAATAGAGGATATAACTGTCTGTCATATGTATTGGCAGTTTTCATAAAAACCCCCGGATTATTCATGTTCCTTGAAGGCATCTTATTTTCCGCTAAAAAATTTTGAAAAAGATTATTTTTCTTAGTGCATAACCGAATACCAGTGAAATTTAATTTTTTATATTTGCATTTATCAAAAATACATTAAAAAGGTGTTTCTATTAGGAAAAATATTTTGAGAAATAAATAAAACCATTACTAGGCAGTTTAATTTTATTCCATAATAGCGCCATTAACACCAGAGTATTTGATAAACTGAATTCTAACGTAAAAACTTTTACCCTATTTTAAATTGAAAATGGCATATCGAAATGCACCATCGCATATTTTAGGGAGCCCGTCTCTCGAACCCTTCCAGATTGATTCGGGAATTAGAAATAAATAAGTTCTGGAAGTTCTGAGATAAATAAATTAAGGCGGCTGAAAGGATAGATCTGGATTTCAAGGGAACTTCCAATTTGTTTCTTGCATTTAATAATAATTTTAATTAAAAATCGATTTGTAGATCAACAAAATATTTTTTATACATTCAAAGTACAAAAATATTTTTTTAATAAATAAATCCCTAATGGTTTAAGAGATTAAATACTATCTAAATTTCTCGTTCTCCATAATTAATCAAAGTTCCTTAAAACGAAACAACCAAAAAAAAGGTAATTGATTTTCCCGATTTTTGTGTTAGACTTCTTAATTTGTAAAGATCCCGCTTTGAGATAATCTTTTTAGGTCGGCCGTTATGTAGTCGATCATAATTCATTTTCATTTCGGTTCCCCTTCTATTTAAATCTCATTCTTTGACCCACCACAATTTCGTTCCTTAATTATACAGAATCATCTTACACTTTTACAAAGTAATTAATTAAAAGAACGTAGTCTGGGCGCGTTTCAGCGTGGTTGATTTTTTTGTGGCGCATATTTCAAAAATGATTCCATAATATCTGTAATTACAACAAGTACTACCCTGAAGTTGAGTGATATTTAGATAGTCAAAAAGAAGCCTGCTGCATAAGATAAATGCAGGTGTACCCCAAGGTAGCTTGCTAGGACTAGAGCTGAATTTGTAGACAGACAGAAGAGAAACTGTTATCAAACTTCAATACCCTGTTTTAATATACAGGAATGCACTGATATCAACATAGACAAGACCCTAATATACTGCTTCAAGGGATTGTCAAAATGTTAGTTAAAGAAAAATTGAAGATGTGTCTAAAAAAATACTTGCCTACAAGAGCAAGATATCCTAAAGATCTTAGAAGACGTCTGTATAAAAACAACAATGTTTGTGTTTTCATTGAATTGCCTCATCATCAACAAAGTAACCACCAGTCGGTAAATTTTGAAGTGGAAGTACAAAATTGGTTCCAGAACACTTCCCTGGTGTGTTCCGCTATTGGTAGTATTAAATATTAGTATCGGGTAGAAGTCCGATACCTGCTGCGGATCAGTCTTTGTTTTCAATACCCCTCTTCCCTTAATTAATCTAGAAATGTACTTAAATAAAATCCTAAATGCAACAAGTTGTATTGTAGACTCTTTTTAATCTTTTGAGATCTGCTGAAGGCTTATCGGTGTATAAGAACTTTTCCAGCTGTAGATATGTTCAATATTGGTTTAAAAAAGAACGGAATTTAATACAAGAAAAACTAAAATTACCTGCATAACTGAGTGATCCCAGACCACCTGCATAGTATTAGTGCCGTGATTGGTAAGGGAAATTGAAAATTTATATTATCAGACCTTTTTTTCCCTCTAGATAGCGCCTGTCCTAGGGCTACTTGATTGAAATCGTAACGAGGTTACAGAGAAAATTGGGGTGACATATTGTCAGTGTCTTCCATATGGCCCTTCTTATCTAATTTGTTCCGGTCAACGCCTTTAGTTTTATCGGCAATCATCTTTCGCCGTTGCCTTCGTTTGGACGATTTTTTCGGGACTACATTTTGTCAAAATAGCTAGTGAAAACAAAACGTTTCTCGACAATGTTGAAACACTAAAATATTAGCTCTACGTGATATAATTTCAAAAATATCTCTCGTTAGTAATTAACACATAGAATTGTTAATAGCATTTAAAATATTTATTCATTACTTACTTTCATCTCATTAGGCTGTCTTCCTCTATGGTTCAGGTAATCTCCATGCTGTTGTTTTTACATTTTTTAGTTGTTTATTCTCTCCAAATGCCCCAACCAGGATGAAGGACGCACTTCTTGATATGGATGAATCTTTAAACAATTCATTCTACAGGGTGATCACGAAAATAAATATTCGTATTTTAAATCTAGACAAATATTATTTACCGACAGGCAACTAAAGCCGGCAACACCGATAAATCAGTCAAGTATAAACAATGGTTTCTTAAACGTCCAAAAAACAAGTTTGTATTTTAGTACACCTAGATATTTAGAATGATCCATTTCACGGAATATAGAAGAGAGAAAAATGTGCCAATTATTACAGGATCCGAACGATTTTTACCACTATTTTTTTTAAGTAATACACTACTCGTTTCCAACAATCTTTGAGACGCTAATACAAAACATCATGCATTAGATTAACTAACATGCCGTGATATTCTTTCTTTGAATAAAATGATATTTTTAATTGAACTATTGAATCTACTTTATCAAACGATAAACTTAAAACGATTAAACGATCTGAATCTTCTGTAAACGTAAACACAATTTTATGATTCATCAGGTAGATATTCCTTGGTTACAGGACACTTATTTTTATTAAAAGTGTGAGGTATTGCCACTTATAAATTTTCGAGTAAATGTTTAAGGTGAATTTTTGAATAAACTAATTTTATTAGAATATTTTGCTGCAAATGACACGTTCTACATACCATTTAAAATACGCATTTATTCTTTTTTGAGCTTAGATCAGTTCATTTCTATCTAAAATTTTGTTCTTAGTACGTCCCTTTCTAATATTTTTAGTTTCCATTTTATATTTTATTTTATTCAGTCATTATTAATGTAGCTACAACAAGCTACGACAAGTTATCCTTTGAACCCTATCAAAGTTCCACCAACTTTAAACTTATTTAAACTACTCATGTATATCATTAAAACTTTCTCAAAGATAATTTTTAAATTGGGCCAAACTTTTTTATTAAATTCGTTTAGATTGTAAACAAAAGAGACAAAAACAGTCATCAAAAAATCAGTGGAAAATGGTGCCTGACGCGAATCCCGCCGAGTAAAAAAAATTAAATTAATTACTTGGTAAAAGTGTTATCTTGTAAGACGATTCTGAATAATTAAGGATGGAAATTATGATGCGGTCGCGGCATGGAGAATCGTGGAGAGTCTGTTCCTTAAGTGGATGGGGGAAGAGGTCTTATAACCCGGTTATTTTGGCAAAAAAATCAGATTTAACCTCGACATCTAGACAACTAGAATTATATAGAAGACTATTGAGAAGTCAGCTAGATCTACAAAAGCTTTTTATTGAGCATTTCTGGTCCATTCTTAGTTTGTTTTGTTATGCAATTTATTGGATGTCAAGTAGCAATATTTAGCTAATTCTTCTTTTTGTAATTTTTTCATTTTTGATTACTTTTGGGCGGTACTTGATTGTTTTGCAATATTTTTATTTCCATACTCGCTTATTTGTTTCCATTTTTTTTTTATAGACAGACATTTCTCATCAAGCAAAGTTTTAAATATATTCAGTTGGTGTCTTTGATGTTTGGTTTTTCCTTATTTATGACTAGATTTCCTATTTTGGTTAGAATAAGTGAATAGTGTACAAATTTACCCAAGCATAATTTAACTCTTACCTACCCCTTGAAATATTTTTAATAACTTCCAATTCAACTAGAACGGGATTTTTTTGGTCAGTCTATTTATTAGCAATTTTTTAAAGAGTACCCCAGGTTATGCTCCCCTTAGAGTATTTTTGGTATTAGAATTATCGAGTGCAACGAATATTGTTATAGTAATATTAATATTCACTTTTGTGGTTCGATAGACTTGTATGAGCGATTAACATTACAACTGTTGGTGTTTGGAAGAACCTCGTTTATTTAAGACAATTTATTATATTTATAATAAAGCATAAACAATTCTTACTACTACTTTTAAATGAACTAAAGGTGTTTTCATTCAATTTAAAATCAATAAGTTCAATGTCTGGAAAATCACGTCAATGTTACCGTTCACCGGTCTCAAGTTTGAACATTGCACTTTTTAGTATAATTTAGAATGGCAATTTCTAGATTCTATAGAAATATAATTAATTATTTATTTTACAAAAATATTTATTTCATATAAAGGATGATGATTTAAAATGGTTCGTATATGACCTGTGATGGAATGTCTAGGTTGACAATATAAGAATATAAACCAGAACATGTTGTTAAAATTGTCTGGAAGTAAAAAAGAAAACTGCAGAATTTCCGAAGTTGCTGATAAAGGTAAGTTTCTTTTAAGGAATAAATCCAAATTGCAGCAACTTCACGCCATATATCCATATCTGTTGTTGCATAAATAGTCGTTAAAAATACTATTAAGAGGAACGTTTGAAATACAAATTTTTAGGTTATACTTATTTCAATATAAAATGACTGGGTTAACGGCACGCAGGGTCTGTTCCTTGAGTGGAAAGGGCCGAAATTCGAAAAATGAGTTATGGCTGTCGGGAAAGTGTAATTTTTAAATTGGATCCTAAATTATACCGGGAGTGACACTGTGAATTTATGAGGCAATAATGCTCCGTTTTTCTTTCATTCTGCCTTTCTGATATCAGTTTTATCGCTGCTTTTTGAAGCATTTATTTTTGACGAGGAAACCAGATCAAGTCTCTGATAAGAATTGTGTCGAAAAAATTAATAAATAAAGGGTTGATGATAGCTTTAGGGGATAAGAAATCTATTAGAAGATAAATAATGTTCCTAAATAAATAAAAATGAAATATACTGAATTATTTAATAAATTACAGACCAATTTGAAAGTTACAGTCGATACTAGAAGATAAGGTAAATTTATTATTAACCTATTCATTTCATCATAACCGTAACAATTAAAAAAACGTAACTACTTATCTTGGAATTGACCAGAACTTTTTTAAACTTTGTTATAAATCAGAAGAGCTTCTACATTGATCTTTCACCTCTGTTGATCGTATTACCGTCAATATATCCATCCCCTTGAAGCATGGAAGCCCGAAACTACCCCCGGAGTTGTGTATCGGCATTTTCAGCCCCTCCGAGCACAGAAACTTGTGCGTTAGAATCCCTTTCATTTATTATTTACCTCCCTCCGACCCTCCAAAGATTTTACTTCCTTTCCCAAATAGACCAGTCAATACATATTTTTTCAGTTTAACTTTGAAGCTGGGTGTGTATTTCGAAATTAGCAAATTACAGCTTAAAATTCTTAGTTGTACTAGTTGAACATTGTTCTGAAACCTTCTGCTCTCCTTATTCTCAGTCAACAGAATTTTGTTTTAAGAATTGAATTGTGGCATTCACTAAGTCTGTATCTATATAAAAATCGCAATAGTCTGCCTTTAAGCTTTCGTTACCCAAATTGATGTTCTGCTTGGTTTTATACTAATTGAGTATTTTCCTGAAAACTTTTGCTTCAACTGTCAAAGATATTTTCCTGATAATAGTCAAAAATTTATTGGCTGTATCAAACGTTGTTTATAATAAAGCTACTCAGTTTTAAGAAACTTACTCATGGCATATTGAACATTTATGGGACCACTTCTTCCTGGGTTATTTTTCATCAAACTTTTCTGTCTAAGAATATTTTTCATGGTCATACCGCCGTGATACAAATTGTATCGTAAACATCGATTGACTGTCGGTAAACAAAGACCTTTTAGGTCCTTGAGGTGTGGCTAAATTTTCTTTATTTGGGGGTGTTCGAGCCACCCCAGTTCTCGTTGTGGTATGGTAGATGGCTCTGGGGAATATCCGTCAGATTGACTGCAGGTTGATGGTATTTATTTTTGTTTCTGCAATGAGGAAGTGTCGATTTGTGTATAAGTTTGTGTTTGGTGAAGTTTCTGTTTAAGCTAAATATAATGTTAAAGGTGAAGTATCAATTTGATTTTATTGTGTGTTTATCGAGAATGAAATCATTTATTTATGATATTCTTCTTTGATAGTGATATTTAATTTACCTCATTATTTCTGTATCTGTACGTTATTTCTATAATTATTCAAATTATATACTTTTTATGTTACTCGATATTACACTAACAAACTCTTGTTTAAAAAAAGCTCGTTAAAGGTCCGGAATGAAAACCAATTTAAAACCTCGCAATTCGACCGCTCAGCGTTGAGACCAATTCCAACTCTCATTGATTTTTCTTTTTTTCCATCGTTTTACATTTCATAAATCATATAGTCCATTCCAGCACAGTTCCCGCAGGATTAAAGAAATGTATTTTATCACTGACATTGTTACGGGATCGCCACAGGGATAGAGTCGTCCTTTGTACATATTTTGAAAGGATCATTTATTTTTTTACTTATATTTAGTTAGAATAAAAAAGGTTATAGCGTTACTTTCATGCATTTAGAATTATTTATTGTTAAATGAGCTGTGAGGTATCCTAAGATACAAAAAAATTCATTAAAAATATTTTTTTAAATTACCCAAATTGGACTCACCTTGTGTATCACCCAATTTAAAAAAATATAGCGCACGAGTACGGTTTATTAAATATTGCAATTAAAATATTCATGTAGCCATTTTTTTAATATGCAATTGTCTCAAATCGATTTTTTGTTCTAAAAAACTTTATCAAGAATATCTGTTTAGTAAAACAAATCAAGTACACCAGTAGTAATCTGATTTTATCCAATCTAAGACGTTTCCCATATTTGTGTATTCTATTGTAGTTGATAGGATACATTACTGAAATCACTTAAAAAAAACATCAAAGGCAAATGGCAAACACAAACAAACCAACACAAACACGGCCCTTTCGCAATGAACATTAAAAAACGGGGCATACAGAAAAGTTGAAAGTTGAAGAGGGTGAAAGTTAAACCTCATCTTGAGCACAGTGGTCATTTTTTCTGTACGTACGCAAAATTGATGAAATGAAAGATGTTTTAATGATTTTTTGTTAAATTGGTGAAATATGTGAATTGTATATTTGAGCTAATTATTTTTGAATTTTATTTTTGGATTGATTGCAAATTTAATTTAAGTTGATATGTTTTTTAAAATTTCTGGATTTTTTAACTTTGTTTGCTTTTTAACTATCTACCATGTTACTAAATTTCAGTTACTTCATTTTTTTTTAATCTTCTTAATTATTTTTGATAGTATTTACAAATTTCTTCTAGATCTAGATGTAAACTCTGGCATTTGTTAATTTTTCAGTTCTTATCAAACTTTTCACATTTGTCAAACTTTTGGTATTTATCAAACTTCTGGTGTCTTTTAAATTTATCATTTAGTATACTTTTAATTTTTTTATTTTCACTAGTGTTTTAAATTTCTTACAAAGTTTTAAGATTGTAACATTTTCAGCTTTCTCTTTAAATAGCTGCATTTTTTTAGCTTCTACTTCGATTTGATAAAATTCAGGTATTTGTTAAATTCCTAGCTTTTTTCTGACAGTTTCTAAACTGTAAACATATTCAGTTTCCAGATTTCTCTTTAAATTTGACTTTTTGTAAGTTTTTAAATACTTTATCAATATCTTTAAATCTTTAGTGTCCTTTTAAGAAAATTATAACACTTACATTTCCTGCCCTAATCTATTACTTAATATCTTCTCTGAGACTAGTGTTGTAAATAGGTTGTAATATAATTGGGAAGTTAATAAAAAAATTCTAGCAATTTCTAGAATGTTTATTCTATAATTTAATTTTTTTTTATTTATAATTTTAATTTTCTAGTAGGCTGTTTTAGTATACGAAATTTAGAAACACGTTTTCAACTACTTCTTATATTTTTAAAATTTCTGAAAATTCTTTAAAATGTAAGTCAATTAACTAGCATTGTGTTTATTTAATCTGGTAGACTCTTTGAAATGATTTTTTTTAAACTTGCTACAGATTGAATGAGACTTTTAGGTATATTTATAAATTTACATATTTTTTAGCTTTTTGTCCAGATATTTAGACCCCCAAAAACGACGTCTCCACCCTCCATTCAAACGTCAGAACACATAAAGAGAGCAACAAGAGCATCTCGAAGACACGTCCGCCTCATGGCAGTATAAAATGGATTAAAAATTCAAATATTTCAAGAATATTTCAGCGACAATATTTGCTCAGCTGCTACATTATGTGGCTGCTTTCATATTCTCTGGATATTATAATTTTTCACCGGGTGGGTTCTTCCCGACTGCGCCACTTACTCCTGTCAAAACCTATGGAGCGTCTCGTAGCCACGTGCGCTTCAGAATATTTTGCGTTAGGCGCTGTTTTCAGTAATAATAAAGCAGGTGCTTGCAGGAGCAATGGACGTCCTGCGGCCTACAAATATTAATTTCAGTTTCCTGTCTAGCATATTGTCAGACGTTAATATTTGGAAAGCCAAGATTACTTAATAGGAGCATAGTTATCAATATATTATCAAGAGGCCCTGCTGGTGATCCTTTGATTTTCATTCTGGTACACAGTGGTATTTGATCGCTTTTAGGTTCATTTTGGTCTCGATACACGCGTTATTATATTGAATGAATTTACTACTATCAATATTCATATGTTTCTTGATTTCCCTAATTTTAATTTGAAAACCCCTACAGAGCTACCACTGTCTATTTTCGGGTGAATTACCAAAGCCTGCTGCAGATGAAGCGTCCTTTAGACTGGTCCTTAAAAGTAGATGGGGAAATAAAAAACGTTGTTCAACTTTTCTAACAGTTTAACACGTATATACGTGAAGTGTGCACGTGACTCGATGAGAGGGGTAGGTTGGGGAAAGGGGAAGTTTGTTATTGAAAGAATTTCTGAGAATAATGGCTTGGTATAAGTCGTTTATTTTTATAGAAGACATGGCATTTATTAGAAGGTGTTTTTTGAGAGAAATAGAAATGTACAGAAAAATGGTGAGGTATAAAAAGTAATCCGTTTGCTCATTAAAATAACTGTCAAATAGTGATTGTCTATCGGAATGACTTAATATAATCCATAATCACTCGTGTGAAAAACACTTGATGGTCATGTATGAAATTGTTACTTTCGCTCTTTATTAATTTACTTTAAACGTTACTTAAAGTTTCGGTAAAGCGCGCAATGAACCGAATCGAAGGCGTCCAGCAGACATTTTTTCAAGTGGAACGTCTGGCTGTAAAGTCCACAAAGGAGAAGAACACCATTTTGTGCTCATCCAGCGTCCCGGTTGGCTCTCTGGAGCTGCAATCATTTCTTATGGACCATTAAATTTATTGGTTTCGATAACTCTCTACATAAATAGTCGTCGTCTGACATTGCACAACTACGACAATGATTTTTGTCTATTTGGACGGAAAAAAACGGTGCATTGAGTTTAATGGAAAAAGTTCCCGCCGGGATTGGAACAGCAAATAAATGGGATCGTATCGGATCCAAGGAATTACAGGAATTTAATGAAAATGACCGAAAATACTACGCTATTAAATGAAGAAAAGTTTTTTTTACCACGTTAGTTTTATATAAAAAAGTTGTAATAAAATCGCTCACATTATTATCTTATAAATTTGTTGTTGAGACCATAATATGTCAGTTTGAAGTATTATTTATGCTGTCTTTAATATATTCCTCTGTTATTCTAGTTCACTCCGTATAGGAATGTATTTGGATTGGAGAGTGCTTGTTCTCACATCATTTTCATTGTTCACATATAGACCTTTAATTTCTGGTATTAGTTTTAAATGTATTTCAAACTCCCATATTGTCTTTGTAACAGATCATCCCCGTAAAAGTACCATAAAAATTTTAAAATGCAATAATCAATCCATATTTTTTTTAAGAAATCTAGAATGCCTTAATAAAACAAATGGATTTATTTCATTCAATTAAAAATTCAGTACTTCAATAGTTGGCCTAAAAAGTATAAGTCCTTTGAAATACATTAAATCTTATAGGAAAATGTGGCAAAACCGATGAAAAGTTAACCCCCGAACAAGTAAAGTTTAATATTGTAATTTTTGTATAAGATGGGAAAAGACAGAGTACTATTGAGGATTTTCTCTGTGAATACCTTTTCTGAGCCGGCAATTATAACCTTAATGCGTCCTTTAGCACAGAGGATCTTGTTAGTTTTCTATAAAAGTGAGATTCGTTAATTATCCGAAAAATCATAAAATCAGTAACAGTTTTGTCTAAGTAATAAGTAAAAAGTACTAACGTCACTGACCAATCAGAGCTCTGAATCTGGGCAGTATTTTGAAACCTCTTTTCGAATGGTACTTTAGTTACGCGATTATCATTATCATTATCAATTAATCAATTAATCTTCGGGCTTTAATCGGTTCTTATTTATAACAATTAACAAGGTTTTTGTCTGTTTTAATTTCATCTGAAACCCCGTATGCTATTGACATTTTCGAACAATCTGGTTTATTTATTTTAAGTTTTGATTCATTGTACACTGCAATATCTCTTACAGTTTCTATTATCAGTAAACCATTAGTTGGGACACCCTGTAAACCCTTGAAATCAAAGAGATAATTGAATTGGTTATTGGCGGCGGTACGCGGTGCAAGAGAGGAACGGGAATGGAGAGGCGAGGGCAGTGAACGACGGCGGTGTTTTAGAAAACATATGTACCGCCTCCGGCCGATCCTCTTCAGATTTCTTCTTATTTGCCGCTAGAATTGTCTAGGAGGATTGATTTATTTTCATCCGCACCCTTTTCGTCTTTGGTCTTGTGGTCTACTGATTGAAATCACTCAAAAGCGTACAGGAGCTTTTAATCTCTACACGAAGTTGTTGACTACTTTTTTACTGAAAGTAATAATAATAAAATGGGAACATTTTTGAATTTTTGCCGGAATAAACCCGGAATATTATTCACTGAGGGTTGAGAGAGGAATTATTCTCTCGGTGTCCCTACATACAACTATAAACGACGTATAAGACTTAATTTTTAATTTGAGAAGAACTTCATCTGTGCCGCGGGACCATAAATGTTTTATTTGCTTCATAGAAAGGCTATGATTCCGCCTCCAAACGTTACGAGTTCCTGGTATTTCAATGTCTTCAGTTTCAATTCCATTCCGCAAAAGAGATAACAAAGCACTCATAAAAATTCCTAACTATGTAATTTTAGTTTTCTCATAAAATATGTTTTTTACTAAATAATAAAAGAAAGAGATAATAATCGAGAATTTAAAACACTCTTTTATGACTATGTTTTTCATTACTTGTTCTGGAATATGATCCATTTTTATATTTTTTTCAATAGACGAAATTAAATTAAGTGTTCATTTAAATATGAATGTGACATAATAAGAAGTGCCAAACCACAAGAAGCAGGTGACAGTTTCAAAATTTAAGTTTGATGATTTAAAAATCATCATAACTTTAACGTCGTACCATTCTATGATACCGTCCCTGCTTGACAGGATAATAATTGGAAACAACATAAAAAAAACTGCTTTAGCATTTTCTCACAAATCACACCTTTCATTTTAAAGACACAAAAATTCTTGATAAAGAGACTAGTTGTGAAAAACGATGTATAAGTGAGATTATTGAAGAAGGATTGAAGGTAGTTTTCTATGTATCACATATCACAAACAGTGTAGTCCAAATGTTAGGAATAAATTCATTATGTCGTAAATCGGCGATTTTAGGGGAAAATCCTGAAATCCGTCGATTTTTATTTTTAAATGGGCGCTTCGTCAGATCACCTTTTATTTTTGACATCATCAATAAAAAATTTAAATAGAAAAGTGAGCCTTGTAATACATGAATTGAAAGGTCTTTTCAATATCTGTTCATCCATATCAATTATGTCTAAGTATTATTATCAAAAGTAGTATTAGTGACATTCGAACAGATTTCTTAATTTAATAAGTATTGTTATGATGTATTTATCCTTATCAAAATTCTTTTATTGACATTCAACATAAGAGTTATTGTCAAGTGGTTAATGATATTGTAGTAGGCGAAATTAAAAACTTTTGGACTTATCAACATGAAGCTGACTGAAAAGGAAAGAATTGAAATTCTAATATTAATTGGTTATGGAGATAAAACACGTTAAAAAAAGTTATTTTTTCTGATGAAGCTTCATTTCTCCTAAACGGGTCATATGAATCGTCAGACTTTCCGGTATTGGGCTACAGAAAATCCACACTGGATACAGAAGTACCGAACTCAATACCCAGAGAAAGTGAATGTTTGGGCGGGAATAATAGATAATAGGATTATAGGACCATACTTTTTCGAAGAAACATTGACGGGTCCTCGATATTTACAATTTCTGCAAAACTTCTTGCTTCCAGAATTAAACCGGTTGTTTCCAAACAGAAATGATTTGTGGCTAAAGCAAGATGGTGCGTCACCGCAGTATGCTGTCTTGGTGAGAAACTATTTGGACAACGTCTTCCCAAATCGGTGGATAGGTCGAAGAGGAGCAATTGAGTGGCCACTGAGGTCACCTGATTTAACTCGTCTCGATTTCTATTTACGGGGATACTTGAAAAGTAAAGTGTACATAAATAAACTAAAAACTTTTAATGAACTCAAAGAATGGATACACATTGAAATTGCAAAAATAACTTCGGAAGCTATGACGAAAGTTCGAGAAGACTTCTCTACTCGTCTTTCGCATTATATTTTAGCTGCTTTAAATTTGGTTGTACTTACTTATAATATTTATTGTAACATTAAAAATTTAATAAATAATTTTTTGACAACATACAAAAATTAATTTTCTATTTAAAAATTGTATTGATGACATCATTACACTCACAGAGATGACGTCAAAAATAAAATGGTGACCTGACGAAGCGCCCATTTAAAAATAAAAATCGACGGGTTTCAGGAATTCCCCCTAAAATCGCCGATTTATTCAAATTATTTTGAGCGCTGACGTTATATTTGGAACGTATATTATCCTAGAAAAATAAAAAAATAAAAAGAGGTTGTTTGTTGAGTTTTCAGTGTGTAAATTTAAAATTTTGTGATTTTAGTTGTAATTATACATATTAAAATTTTAAATTGTTAGGTTTTAAAAACATTTTTTTTAGATTTTCAGTTTTCAATTTTAAATTAATTTTTAATTTGTGATTCCATTTTTAACAATTAATTTTATTAGTCAATACTAGTGCTTAAAAAAAGTATATGTAATCAATCTCATATCCTTTTAGCGATGAAGAAGATCAAATAAATTCTCGAAACGTTGCTAATCTCATAAAAACGTCTTTGGTGTCATAATACCCCAAAATTTCCTATTGAACGTGTTGCGTTACAACGATGCAAATTTTGGATCCTACAAAATTTAAATGAAAAAATTTGCTAACACGTTCTAATTTATATTTTCTCTGCGTGAATTATTCACCATGTATTTTGTGTTTGCATAGAAAAAAGTTGAATAGAACGGAAATCCTGAAATAAACGACCTGTTAGCGATATTTGCCAATAAAATTAAACAAAATCGATGAATGTTCCAGGCTAATTGGTAGCGGAGTATTATCCCGATGGGAATAGAGATTTCGATTTTAAAGCTTTCGTTTAATAGTAGAGTCCTCTGTAAATAAACATTTATTTGAATTAAGCTACGGTATAGCTAGATTAAATATAAGTAGGGTCTTTATGTAGCTGATTTTGCTTAATTTCGTATTCGATCCTCAAATATTAGTTATGCGAGGGTTTTATTTTCGGAAGAATTCAATTAATTATCAAAAGGAAAAAGCGAAAATAAATATAAAGAGAGACTTCACTAGAGTTTGTATAAACAATAAAGTATCCAGAAAAATAGAAATATCTAACACATTACTCTTGATACATTTGCTTAGGTTCGCCGTCTCGTCTTCTACTCGGCTACATACCGTAACGCTCATTAAAAAATTATCCACATTACTGCCTACTAAAAGGAAATTTACAACCCTCCTAAGGGTTTCGGGGATCCTCTATAAAACGTCGAAACGATTCCAATCGGGAAATCAATCGGTTATGGCCTCTTTAATTTAAATGAAAGCGATAATTGAATTGGTTGAAGTATGTGCTTACTTCCTACAGGATGAGACACAAACTAGATTTTTAGACAATCACAAGTGACAAATAAAAACGACAAATTCAAGGTCTAAGTGGTAACTGATCACATCTGTCATTATGTGATGAAGATTGCAGAATAATAAATACTTTTATTTGCTAAAATTGGCAAGTAATCGTTGAAAATGGTAATCAAAAGAGAGATTTGAGGTCTAAACGACAATTGACAAATGACAGAAATGTGAAGATTAGATAGAATAGGTCAAAATGGAAAATGTCAGATTCCAGATATACTACAATCGAAAAGTCATGAATGACTGGAAGGTGACATAGGTCCGAAAATATTTCATGAAGAGACAGAGTTTAACTGCAGTGACCAAAAATTATTTTTATGTATCGTTACTTTTTATCAATTATTTTGCTTATTTAATTTTTTTTATTATTGCCGTTAACTTTTTAAAACAAATAAAAAATATTTAATATTGTTTGTGACAAACTATCAGCTTACCATATCAATAAATAATTGTTATTAAAGAATCGATGTTTTGATTTTAAATAAAATATTTGCCAATTGTCAAATAATCTAAATCAAAATGTCATTCATAGTTATCAATATTTGCAGTAGTTCATAATTCTTTGCAGTCGTAGATAAATTGTTATATTTTAGTTCGTGTGACAAGTGCTAGTAACATATTCGTGCTGTTACCAACTCGAGCTAACGCCCTCGTCTTGCAACTATCGCGTTTTTATATTAATAATGCCCTTATCCCACTAACGAAATAAATAACTATTATGATTTTAAAGAAAACGATGAAAATGATTTATGGGTAAAATTAAGAGTGTGATATTATCTCTTTCTCCATGAGAAGGTCTTCTTCATTTTTTAGATGTCTTAAGGTGGGGCAGGGGGTATGAGTGAAAATCGATCAAATGTGTTCCATGGGATTTAAATGATAACTTGAATGCTGTAGCCCATCAGATAATTTTGCACTATCCCGGCAGTATGCGATCTTACATTATCATGCTGAGGACAAATTTTCAGTAGCGAATAAGTTTCTCAAGAACTTTTTTCATCTACCTCTGTCCGTCATCGATGTTTGACGAAAATTATAAAACCAGTGCAATTATTTTAGCTTATCCTACCATAAATCATAATTATCCCACCTCCAGCTGCATGACTTTCTTGAACTGTGCAATGTAAAGAGTACTTATCTGGTTATCTCTAGACTCACACATCCATCATCATGATTTAAAAGCAATTTAAACTTATCAGTAAACATCACGTTACTCCATTGTTCTATGTTCCAATTAATGTATTTTTCTGCAAACAAGCGTCTGGATCTAGGATGTGTAGGGCTCAAAAGAGTACTCTTACTGGCCTTCTTGCATTCATCTTACATTTGTGAAGCCGATTGCGTACAGTCTGAGTACTTACTCTTGCACCTAGCGCTACTAACAAATTGTATTATAATGTTAGAGTAGTATTGTATTTCGACATTTCTTACAGGCACAAAGTTCTAGAAGTTGATATCTACGCCTTCGTGGCTTTCCAAGAACATCAACAGTCATCGTTAATTCTTAACGTGAACATCGACAGAAATCGAATAAATGTGTGAATCCAATGTATCATGATTTGCTTTTTAATCAATAAAAGATAAATGACCATAAGAAAACTATGCTTTTTTTATTCATTAAGTTAGTGGCTCCTTTTCCGTTTTAATCAGTATATAATATAAGGTTCTATGGATCATTAACGTTTCGATAAACTCATTAATTTCCAATTTAGTAAAATTTTGTTATAAAGTAAACATAATAATTGAATTTAAATTAAGTACTTTATTATTTTTCTCTTTATAAGCGATATATTGGATTAAGGCCGTAATATCCATATCGGGAATATACCGACTAATAACATAAAATTGAAATGCCGATTGCATTTTTATTTTAGTCCAGTTACGTTGTTCGCTACTGAATTTACAATCAACCCAGTAGCAGAGAATTAATATATAGAAGCAACTTGGGGGTATACAATAATAATTTATTAAATATTACTTAATAAATACCCAAGTTGTATTAAATTCTAAAATATTTTGATTAGTTTGAATATGTGTATATGAAATAATAATTTAAAAACCATTCACTAGAGTTTCTATTCTCAGTAATGATTACAGCTTTCAAGTTTTCGTTGGCTTAGAATGAATCTAGAATTACGATTATTATTTGTAAACCAAAATGTATCTATCAATAAAATATATATGTAATGTACTATGCACTTTCATTACGAAACCCATCAGACTGCCATTAATAAATAAAATAAAATAAAATAAAATTCTTATCTAACTCCATACCATTACCATTAAAGTACTAACATTTATCAAAGTTTGTTGGCAACAAAATTAATTGAGCAATAGACATATCTATACATTTTCAATAGTTCTAAAAATCAATGAATAGAAACGGAAACTTCAACTTAAAATATCGAGGATAGCGAAAATTTAATTGTAACTAAAACAGGAGACAAAAATTATGTGTGTTTTTGTCCCTAGAGCAAAACTTTCCCAACACCGTCTATGTTTATGGATGTTGTGTTCTATTTTAAATAACCTTTTGGGGAGGATACAGTTTTTAGCATACAAAGCCGAAATTTACTATCTCATTTTGTTTTAGCAAATAAACCGGTATAAAATGCGAATTATATTGGGAAAATCAAATGAAAATTTTAACCGATTTTTATGTGAACTCAAACAACGATCGTATCATAGTAGTATTTTCTTCTAAATCGAAATTTTATTTCGTCTGGAATTAAGATAAATTAGAAACGGTCATCCATTTAGGCGTCCATTAAAACCAACCGGTCCGAAGGGCCTTAAAATCCAACAGAGTTCAATGAAAACCAGATTAGCAATAATTTCGTTATCAAAACCAAGAACCTTGGCAAAACGTCGTAATTTCACAAGAATCCAAAGCAAATTACTTCGCGCCAGAGTCGTCGTTGAAAATTTTTATATTAAGCCACCATAATTACCATAAAATTTCTGAGAGTAAAAATGTTAAATAGAAACAAGGTCATAATGATAGATACCAAACCACAAAAAAAATCCGATAATTTTCTTGTAAGAACATTATTGAAATGTAAATGGAAAGAAATAGATACTTTTAAGTTAATAAAAAATATATCTGCAGTTTCTTTCAAAACAAGTATAACCATACTTCTTCTTTTTTTAAATATTAACACCCTGTGCTTCATTTTGTATATAGGTTTTCATATAGCCGCTTTTTTGAAGACTTTTCTTTTTTGTGGGAATTCCCTTCACATTTTTGTTTATATTTATACTGCTTTAACTGTGTCTTAGTTTTTTCCATTATATTCTCTATCTTTAGCTATTCTTTATGTGTTGTCACCATCTTATTATTCCCATATTCGACATATGTTTTCTCACTTGAGCTTCCTAATTACTTTTTAGTCTTTCCAAATGGTCTCCATTCTGTAATTCGTTTTAACTCTTTATTATTCTAAATTGTTTTTATTTTCATCTTTATAGTTCTTTTTATTGTTTTATTTTGTATAATCCACTAATATTTTCTATGAAATTTCTGTGCTTCTTTCATTCGTATTAATAACAATTACTTCTAGGTATTTGAAGTTATTCACTGTTTTGAATTTAATCTTTTCCATTACTATATTTTTGAAAACTACTTTCCGTAAGAAATTAAAGTTGCTTCAATTCTAATATACAAATACACAATTTCTTAAACTCTAACTTACTTTTAGAGAGATATTTGTTCTTATTGTCCTTTACCTCCACCTTTGGTTACCACAGAGTAATCAACGATGAATCGGGTGGAGGGTAAAAAGCATCCACCTCTCCTATTTTAGAGAAATTAATAAGACCAAACATTAACCATAAAAGTTTTAAGCGTCTATCTTTAGAGCCACAACACCACCTGATGGCTCTAATTTTCTTATGAGCTTAATTGCCAAAATTATTTTGATTTTAAAAAATCTACATTTCAAATGTGAACTACTCATATTTTTATATCGTGTGTGAATACCACATTAATAATATACACATAATGTAAAGGAGATTTTGTTACACAACTACACACCGCAATAACTCGAAATACAAATCTGTTTTACAACTGCGCTGATTAATTTCTACTATACATATATATAATTCGAATAATTATTAACTCCATATCATCTAATAACCCCTGAGGGAATATTACTGCCGCCACATGATTAATAACACACAAATAAAAGGGTAATTAGATAGAGAACGATCTGGCAACACCGCGTATCCCATTACGGCGGTGGTGCCGCCATTCCACGGCCTACTGTGTCTTAATTAACTGAGCGGATAATGGAAGCTGGAAATAATGGCAATTGTTTTAATGTAACAATCGAGAAAATGGCCACTTTTTTTGAGGACTGTTTTTCGTTTAATTGTGGCTTTCAACGGAACACGGATCCTCATGGGATATGGAGTGTCTCGAAATAAATTTTAGAAATGGTGTTATGGAGTCCAGAAGAGATCAGCAGAAATGGAGAAGGTTTTGTTGTATTTCATGAATTCATGTATTTATATGTAATGTAACCACTTATTTCAGTAATACTCAATATGTCAATTTACAAAATTAGATTATGTAAGTTTGGATTGACTAATTTTTCTTGTTTTCAATGAAATACATAAATGTTCATCCTCATAACATTTTCAACGATCTATCTTGGTAATTAATATCTCCCTAATAAAGACATCGTTCGAGCAAACACAAAATTCATAATTTTAATGATTCTAGATAACTTTCTTAAAAGATAACAAGATGAGTATAGATCAGCACGACGCAAAAACTTCAAGACGATTTTATTTCCAATTTCTGATGATATCGGTTTCTTATTAAATCATAATTATTTTTATATCCAATTTGAATCAATAAAAGTTAAATCGAAGTAGTGTATAATAAACTTAGTTAAGAAAGCAGTATTTTTGTTTGAAGAGATTACCTTAAAAAAACGTATGCAGATTCAAAGAGAATTTAAAAAGAATACGAATAATATATGACCAAATAATCGAGAAAGAGCCCAATAATGTATCCCCTCTGTTAACTCTACTCTCTCGAACTCGGCTGTGCTAAGGTACGATGATAAATTCCAATACGTTACAATCGAATTGACTGGAACGATGTTCCCACCTCGATGTATCCCTACTTCAAGATATTAGAGCGGAATTTGGAATGCATTTTCGCTTCTCCATAACGCTCGCATGGTTTCATGTATAGTTTCAAATATTTCCTCTGAATCTGTATATGTAATTCAAATCCAAGTTACATTACATTGGTGTCAAATAGATTAAAGTATTTCTTCCATGTAAGAGGAGCAAAAGTTTTCAAGACGATTGAAGTTAAACTTCTCTAACAGCGTATAGATATTCACTAGAGATCCAACTATTTATATTTAATAGTTTTATTATGGAACAGGAATTAAAAATATACATCCGTGGATTTATGATGCTTTTGTGAATATTCCTTAGATGTCATGAATATTAATTAAACGCCTCTTCGATATTTGTTTTGTACAAATCCTCGATGACACTAAGAAAGAGGATCAAAGTCTGACGTAATTATCATGTGTAGATCAGTTTACAGAATAGAGAAAGATATAAGGGAGTCCATCCATAGCAATTACAAATTCGTCTATAAATGATCTTCTAAGAAGCGGTTTTTCTGGAAGACAACAAAACTAAGCGATCTAATTCACATAATCAAGAAAATTACAGATATTTCGCTCTCTGTTTCTTTAATTACCTTATAACTAACGAATTGAGATGTCCAATTAAAGACTCAAGTAAACGACCCATACCATCGTTCGGGAGTGTATAATCGCCGACCGGCTCGTCGGCCAATTTGTCGGCCTGTTTCCAAAGAATATCGCCAGCATAGGCGTGAAATCCAATTACTCCCGAATTAACAACGTAGTCGGCTTCCTCCTTTAATTAATTTATACTCATTCGCTGTGTTGATTCCGATTCGAGTTCACGTTATTCGCGAGATTCTGTGACAGACATTTTGTCACTTGCACTGTCTCTCTTCCAGATAATAAAGATATTAAAGTCATTCATTAGAAATGGCAACAGCATAAACAATTTTTCCTAAAAGAAAAGGCCAAATTTTGTAATTTCAAGTGTGTAAAAAATTCTTTAATAGGAAGATTAGTGTTAAAGAAATAAATATATATATTTATTTCTCAAGTCAGACAGGTCGAGCGCTTTCGGCAATACAATGCCATCATCAGGACGACTAAAATAAATAAATGTTAAAACATAAATAAATAGTAATAATGAGACTTATGATACTTACAATATTATACAAACTTGAGGGCAAAAGGTTAATTATAAAAATCTTTTTAAAACATTTTTTGGCAGGAACAAACCATATTAAGTATCTTAAACGACATCAATGAAATGTATGAGTGTAACATTTTAATAGTTTTTAGAGGCCCAGGCCTGAATGTTGTCTTTATCAAAGACAACCGGTGCTTTAAAAGCATGAAAATTAGTTAAAATTAAAATTTTTTTATGAAAATGTGACCATGCGGTTTTTACAATATTTTGAACAAAAAGTGAAGTTAAAATTTGAAAATTGGAAAAAGGACGAGGCCGGGATAGTAGAAAAGAAGAAATATCATAAAGATACTGAATACTGGAACAAGAGCTTAACATATTTTTCAAAGATAAGCTGTCAATTGTCATTTGGAAAGGCTTGCGACAAATGACAATTGACATTTTTCATGATAATTGACTTTTAACTAATCTACGACTAATATTATGCACAGTGTGATGATAAAGTTTGGAACCAAGCTTTTAACTCAATTATGCAACATGTTGAAGAACATTTCTCGAACAGGTCATTTTATTTTTTTAAATGACACTATTAACAAGCAAAATTTAAGTTGTAACGTCTTTAGTTTTTGTGGAGTGACGTCATAGTTAATTTTTTCTAATGGTCACCCCTAATTTTTTCGCTAGTTTTTCATAGGGGGTCACCACTTGAATGACGATATAAAAGTCATTATTTTCATGAAAACTATGATGTCACCCCCAAAAACTAAAAACGTTTTGCTTCTCATTAGAATCATTTAAAGAAATAAAATGGACCTGTCCGAGGAATTTTCTTAAACATCTAACATCATTTTTATTCATAATATTTTTATCATCGGCTGAAGCAGTCGGTTTAATAAAAACGGGGCAGATTATATCTAACGGAACTTATTAAAATTACATAACATTTTGTTCACAAAACTATTTATAAAATTATTTTACAGATTTCTTTTAGAGACAAAAACCACACCACCCCTAATATTATTTTGTATACTTTTGACTATCATAAATTATAAAATTATGACCTATCAACAAAGTAGTTTTTTTTATAAACATACACCTATCACAGATGTCGTAGTGTAAGTATATTTTACTTTTTTTTCGCACCTCTTCAAGAAAGAGTGCTGGAAAAACGTTTAAAAACGTGTCAACCGCTAACACAAACATATATAAATCGTTATCATCGTGTAAATTAGAACAGAGAGATAAAAAAATCGATGGTAGAGGACTCACAAGAAGTCTCCCGTAATGGTGGGTGCTAGATTTATATTATAGTACAGTTATTTAATAGCAGAAATATTCTCTTCACATTTTTAATAAAAAACAAACCGCGTAATCTCTTCCAACCTCACTTGTTTTTTAAACTAGACCATCCTAAACTTTTTTTAAATACCCTGTACTTGGAATATGATATTTGCTTATATCAAGGATCTACTCTTGGAAATATACAATTTTTGTCTAATTCACCGACTTCGTATCTCTTATTTTATTCCAATTAAAATTTCCCGATCTTGTATATCAATTCTATTTTAAAACTTGTACCGGACATTAATTTGATGTTTTCTGAAATCTAATTTAAGATTTTTAAATACTCGAAACTGAACATTTTTTCCAATACTTTATCTGATTTAACCGACCTATATATCCAGATATAATGGAGTGTTGACATTTTCAAGTGGTTGGCTTAGAAGGAAAGTTACTAGGGAATAATAAAATAATTAACACTGTCGTTCTAGTGAGTGAAAGATTTGGGTTTTGTGAGATTTTGTACTTGCCACAAGCAGTGTCGATTTGTTTAAAATATGGAAGAGATAACATGTTTAAAATCCCAGTTGTTTATTTGAGGAGGGTCGAAACAGTAATTTTTCTTGTACTTGAATACATTTTTGTCAACGGAAATATGTAGGTGATTTACAATATCATTATATATTCGAAATAGGGACGTACATTCATACTCATAATTTAAAATTAACGAAAATTTAATTTTTGTTAAAAAAAAAGCACTTAAAATTACAAAAATATCTTTAAATTGTAGTTTTGAAAGAAGTGTGGTAAAAATTACTAACTTTGAACGCCTAAAACCAGCTATTGATGAATTTGATCATATGTTTGAATTTGACTTGAAGTCAAGTCAAAATATTTTGCGGTTTTTGAAAAATCAAACTGTTTCTTAGTCTAGTTTAAAAACATTAGTAAATAAATAATTATAGTTTTAAGTATACTAATACAATTAGGATTTTGCATTCTCCCTATATATTTATTAATAGATACATATCAAAATCCAAAGCTATAAAAAGATAAAATCAATTTATTAAAATCGAACTATTTCGGTTAACCCAAACTAGTTTAATTCGATGAATCCTTGCTTGGAACTATGAAATACCAAATTTGAGAACTCTACCGGTCCAAATAACAGACATTAAACCGTTTACAATAAAATATTTCATTCGAAAAACCTATAAGTGGCTCATCAGCTAAGATTCCACGGTCGCTAGTTTTCCCGTTAGCAGGAACAAAAACATCTGAAAAATCCTAACGACGTCCTGTTTCAGTCTTGCCAACTGACAAATTATTGAACGTTCCATTTGCGCGGTGATTTTCGGAAAACAGGTGATATGTCAACTCACATTTAGACAAAAATAGATCACGAAAAGAATGGCCGTAGTCAACAATAGAAATTTCGGTCCCATTACCGAGTTAATGATCGTAAAAGTTATGAGCAAATGGGAATGTGTCTAAATTGATATAATTAACTTCTTGGCATTTTTTACTTTGACATGACGATTCAAAGGAAACTGTAAGTCGTATATTAATTAGTATATTAATTAATAAACGAATAATGACAACTATTACTCACTGGTTTAAATTGAATTATTTAGGAAATAAGGATTTGATATGTCTTTATAGAGTCATTTATTTTTGTTCTGGTTAATAATTTTACACTGTTATACTCTTATTTATATTTTGTTTGAAAAGCGGAAAAATTTATTTTCCCTCGCCACATAAATATGAATCACTTCTTGTGGAAACATCTTGCCGACTGTAAAGTTTTCAATTTGGAAAACATTTTAAGGCAAACGTACAATTGCGTCTAATTACTTATCCTGAAAGTTGCGAAGACACCAGACGCAAGAGAAGCATAAAATGGATGAGAAAATAGTCCTACATCCTCGTCAAATGTACCAGGAATTACCATAACCTTTTATGGGCGAAGTTATGAAGTTATCAAGTGTTACTACACACTTGGGTAAACGTTCTCCTTGCCGGAATTATGTTTAGGAAATTAACTTGATGGAGAGTTTTCTTAATTTTTTTAGACCTGGAAAAATGAAAACGGAAACACGTCTTGCCTTAGTTAACAAGTGTCGGAAAATATGGGAACATTTTACGACAAATACAGCAATTTGCGTTGAAATGTTTATTTAATTATTTAAGGTTTCAGTATTTACAATTACAACTTAACCAAAAAATACATCAACACAAATAAGTGAATCAAAAAAGCGAGATTTAAATTGTTTGTCAAAAGTTACTCCTAAAATTTTTATTTCGTCAACTTTCGACAGGACCTTCAGTACTACAGTCTCTATTGTTGGTTCGTTAGAAATTAATTACATGACATTTATCAATGTTAATGATAAGTTGGAAATAGATTATTCGTATACTTTATCTAAGTCGTTGTGTAGAAATTTACTATTCAATATGTTCCTCACAATATGGTATAATTTTAAGTCATCAGCATAGAGTAAATAGCTTTCAATTACACATGATAAATAATTGAGAAAGTAGTTAAATAGTAATAGATCACAATGAGAACCTTGTGGTACTCTGTAAGTTCCTTATTTAACACATTGTTGACTACCAAAAAGAAAGCTACTTAACCGTGAAGATACCATCACCTCGACCGAGGATCTTAAGTTTAGATATTAGTGGGTAATGATTAACCCTATCAAAGGCTTTAGAAAAGTCCCTATAAATAAAATAAACTTGTAATTCTTTTTCATTAGCTCTCAACAGAATACTGTGATAACAAAGTAAATTTGTAACAGTAGATTTTCCGGGTTGAATTCCATGCTCTCGTGGTATAATTACATGTCTGCGTGCCCATTTTAATGATAAGTTACCAATTTATCTGAAAGTTTAGCTATTATTGAATATAATGCACATGCCTCTTTAGTTTTTTATATTTACCTATCACCCGATTTAAAAATTGGTGTAATAAGGCTATCTTTCTAAAAATCTACCTTTCTCAAGGGACAGGCTAGATATTTAAAAAATACGGCAGGCTAAAATAAATTTAATCAACAAAGCAGGGACTCCATCTGGACTAAACGAAAATTTGTTTTTGAATTGATCAATATCTTCAAAAACTTCAATAATATTTCACCTTATTTAAGTTTATATTATTACTAGAGTGGGTAGTTGGTACATTAATTAGTTATTCGAATATACGTAGTCGAATTTTTGACAAAAATGTTAACAACAGTTTGGCCATCAGAACTGTATTCATCTTTGAAAATTTCATATTAGCATAAGAATTAGATTTATATAAATTATTGATAATTTTTTTTTAAACAACTAGGATAATTCTGAATATTAGTTTTACTTTAGATCCAATAATAATAATTTACTATTTATAATTATTTATACATCCGACTTAGTAAAGCATAAGTTACTACATCTAATCATTTCTGTGTCCAATTTGTATAAGCAAAAGTTAAATCGATAAAATATTTATTTCAGAAAGCAGTGTTTTTGCATGAAAAGCCTACCTTCAAAAAACGTATATATTATATAATTCAAATCCGAGTTACATTACATTGGTGTGAAGTGAAGAGATATTAAGATATATTAGACTACAGTCAAATAGTATGCCCAATGCTTCTCAGTGACATCAATACTTAAATTATTAGGAATATGACAACTTTGGTTCAGGCCACACGCGCTTAAAAGTGAGGGAAGAACTTAGTATTGTAAAAATCCGGACAAACAATTATAAATAACATCTTTAAAGATGAGTTTTTATTCCAACCAATTAATATTTCGTCGAAAACAAATTTAATAAGAAACCTCATCAGGTATAATGGAGGTTGCTCGGCAGCGTTCCGTGTCTGACGCATAAAAGAATAAAGTGCCTATATATCCTTGAAAAGAACATACAGCGCCTTGACAAAGTGCCACCAGGACGGTTATAAGGTCGTAACTTAATTATAATAAAGCTGTCTTCCCTCGCAGGCACGACTAGCGACATTAGTTGTTCAGTTCAACTTCCAACATCCAGACGGCATTCAGAAGTGTGACTTGTTAAGAAAATCGCATGTGCACTGTAAACGGAATTGGTCCCTAGATCGCAATTGTTTTCCTCCGTACATTGTAACGTTAGAGCGCTAACTAAAACATGGATTGTTCTAATTGAATTATTACACTCTACGAGGGGAGAGCCGTACATTGTTTCAACATTGTTTCGGGTAGTTTCTATCATAAATTTCACGTTACACCCTGTATACTGATGATGAATTATAAATTTACAATAAGATTATGTGAACCTGGAAAATTGTTTTCTTTTCATTGAGTTTGAGCTATTTAAATTCCGGAGAACAGTGTTTTATGCTTTTCATAACTACTGCAGTTTTATAAGATTGGAACCAAGTATTGCATTTTAAATAGGAAGGAAAATTCAAATCATAATTCCATTTTCATAAAAATTCTGATTTCTGCAAGCAAGAAACTGAATTAAATAAGTTTTGCAACATCAACATCATTAAAAATTTTACCATTTAAAACACATCCCAATCTAGCGACAATCAATTTTGGTGAATCATATTGGAAAACAAATATTTGCTAATTCTGACCGATTTTCTCGAACTGCATCACTCATCACTTTGATAAGTTGTTAAAGTTCGAAGACTTCCACGACAGAGTTAATCTATATTATGTGTTTCGTCTCTGGGTATAATTAGTAGAAATACCATGCACATTTCACCTCCTGAAGAAGCCGCTTATGGTAGTGTTTAAAATTCACTCATTTTAAATTAGTTAAAATAATATTCACCTCACATTAATACATCCTGTATATTCTCCAACTATTTCACTTACAAAACAAACCACGTGGGCAATACGCAACTGCATGTTAACTTCAACCAATCAACAATTCGCTATTATACCCTACAAAAATTGACCAATAAAAACTGCTGTAACTGAGCCCACAATTAACCAATAAGACGTGATCACCCTCAATGCGTCTTAGCACTTCGAGAGTTAGAAAAATTCACTCACTCATAACATAACCCACCAAACAGTTAATACACACTCAGCTCAAACACACGCTCTTAAGTTGTTTATCGCACATCACACAAATTAAAATATAAATCGTCACCCAAATTTTGGGTTTAATGACTCTTCAGGTAAAATTTCTGTAAAATTAAGTGAATTTAAGTTGTAATTAGTGAAATAGTGAAAATGTGTGAAAACCACTCAAAGAACTCAGTTAAATTATTGTTAAAGTGTAAATGTTGAACTTCGTTATCTTCATTAAAAATTTTTAAAAATGAATACTTTTGTCAGTTATTTTATTGGATGGGAGTAATGATGATGATTTTAAAAGATAAGCTCATAGAAATTATGCATAGATAATTTTAAGCCAGTATTCACATAAAATACAGTCCATTTTTATGTAAAAAACAATTATGCTATGCATAAAATTCTACAGACTGCGAAACGTTGAGAAATATCTCAAAAATGATGAGGTCTTCCCGAAGCAGTAATCTTCTGTTTCGTAATTGGTTGAAAGTAGACATTTGAATTAACCGTTTTGTTTTTTGGTAAAAGTTCAAAATACAGAATTCCTTTATAATGCCACCAAAATGACAGCATAACAGAATATTTTTTTGGTGAATATCAGCTTTTGATGTAATCTGGACTGGTTCATCCTACTTCACTCTCGATCTATTTAGATTAACGTTGTTAATGAACTTTTCGTAGCTAAAAATCAACCGTTTCAGATGTGGATCAATTCTGTTTCGTTTCAAAAGCGAATCGCAGATGCTAATGCATAACATCAAATGAATTTCCTTAACAATGGCCTCGATATAGCTCTCATCAACTTTAACTATACCTCATTTAGAAACCAGGAGGAGCGACTTGAAAAGCTTGATGCACACAACTAAAAGTTACTAGAAATGTTACCAAACTATGAGTATTTTCAGTTTTCAAAGCCGTGTTCCAAAATTTGTCAAGACAATAAACAGACAATATTAAAAATCTCTTTTTTATCTCTTCCAAGCTCACGTCTATAGTTAATTATGTAGCTAGAGGTTAAATTGAAAGCTTAGATATATTTTAATGAAAGTTTGTCGTATAAATAAAACAAAAAAATTTGGCTGCACTCCAAAAAGTAACAGGCCATATTTATACTTCAAAACCAAAGCAACGAATTATTTTGGGTGGAAATCTTTATGCAATTTTTATCTTCCAATAGTTGCTTATACATATTCATTTTGCATTGTTTCTCTAAAAGGGACAAATGTCCTAAATTCAACCGTTTTCGTTGTTTTTTCGGGCTAGTTGTACTTTGAGTGGAAGGATCCATAATCACAAAGATTCTATCAAAAGAACTTACTGAGTTCTGACAAGAACTGATTGAAAATGAAGTAAAAAATACGTAAAACTCAACAGAACGTAACCTATAGTCTGTAACAGGAATGTCAATGTTAGTGTCAAACAAAATCATGTCAAGTCATTGTCAACACTATTCAGTTCTGTGTGAAACTGGCTGCCTCTTGACCAATAAGGAACCGCCAATATTGCCAACTTAAATTCAAATCGCTCTTCCTGGTTTTTAAATGAGGTATAGACGGCGAGAATTTTACGCAAGTTTAATTGAAAAATCACTAGATCCAAATTAGGCAAACCAATTGTGACACTGTGTTTCTTTCAAGACTTCATTCCCATGTATGGCATATAACATCTTGTATTCTTTCAATGCACTCCTTCCTTTTCGGAAATAATACAAAAAAATACTTCTGAAATGAGCGGTTTGTTCTTTCATTTTTAAATTGGAATGAAAAGGAAGCTAAATAACCAATCGATACACCTACTAATTAGAGGTGGAAGTTCTGACAACAAGAAATCAATAGATAAACTCATCTTTTGAAAAAATTCGCAATCATTTAGTTATTATCTACGTGATGGTTTGTACATATGTCACCAAATATAACAGCGTGATTCTCCGTACCGCGCGAATTATGAATCTATTGTAGTTTTCTACGGGTTGGCAAGTTGAATTCAAAATTAAATTGTGTAATTTTACGCCGAGCGGGAAGCACATAAGCTCTTGCGAAAGAATTAATTATCGAATATCAAGCATAGGGCATTATTATTCAGTCGATAGCCGTAGCGTATTAATTAAGAAAATTGGCACTTACCAAATTCATATACTCTCAGGACCTCAGCTCTGATTCGCACCGACGCGACGCCCAGTATAAGGTTGCACTAATTATTTATTATTATTTATTATTTATTCGCCCTATAAATATGCAATTAGCAATAAAATATATAAAAGTAACAATGAAAAATTAGATTAAATTACTGGATTATGTGGTTGCCAAACCTCGCCGAATTCGTTAATAATCAGGTTTGATAATATTATTTCACTAATTCAGAAAATACCGGTCAACCTCTAAGTTACTAAAAGAACACTGATGTTATGAATAAGAACTGGTCTTAAAATATTGTTTTAGTCGCAATGTGCTTTATCCGGACGCAAAGCTCTCAGTGATCAATGACATTAGTACTTTTTATTAATGAGTTGGATAAGAGTATTACTGCTTTTTTGGATTATTAACGAACTTACGCCATCTTATAAATCTTACAATATCCCTCTATTTGAAGAATTTATTACGCGGTTACAATCCTGAACATAAAGCTTTTTACGGAAGAAAAATCACGAAAAGCGCCCGTCTCTTGTGCAGTCTTCATCAAACGTTGCCCATATTTTATACAAATTACAATAAAGTAATGATCTATTCGCAATTCGGTGCGTTGTATGTTCCCACAAAATTTCATCATACGTTTCGCACTTTAAACTAAGTTCAAATACTCTTGTTATATTTCCCGCGTAGATCTATTGTATTTAAAAAATTTAGTGAATTGGTTCCTAAAAATAAATCTAAGTACTTTATTGAGACCTTCTAGATTCTATACAAATTTCTAGGATTACTGAATTTCTAAATTTTTTAAATACATAGTTGTCACCCAATATTAAAATAACGAATGTTAATATTTCGCAGTTGACATCTCAATTGAATTAGGGAAAAAATCTGTTGTATACTGTTTTTAGTTCCCAATCCCAAAATCTCTCGAGAAGTTTTAATGATTTTCCTTATTAAAACTAAAGCCAATATTGACAAAGTTTCCGAACTCAATATAAATTTTATTATCTCGTAACAATAACAAAGATTGTATAAATCTGGCCGGAGCCGGTATATTGGAAAACTTTAAACTTTCCTTCGTTCATCAACAAATTGCCAAAAGGGCCTCCTGTCTTTTCAGACAAATACAACAACTTTTTCGAGTGTTGCGCCCGTTTTAGTTCATTTGAAATAAGGATTTATTATGTAAACTTGCAAAAATGTTGCATATCGAAAAACATTTGAAAAATATAAGAGTTGTTCGTTTTCTCAATGGAATTTGAAATAATTTTGTTCTTTTGCTTTATTTTTACGCCGCTTTTCTGTTACATGTTAGATTTGTAGCGTTCAGTTCATTCTCTTGACTTTGTATTCCATTTCTTTCTCTATTTTGTCAAATATCTTGCCTGATTCCCAAACAGTCCTCCATTTAATGGTGCTTGTCTTGTGTGAATCAATTTTCTTTTATTTAATTTATTCTTATTTGGCTTCCATCTCATCTTTTGACATATCTTGAAAATATTTCTTCTATTATTTTTCTGATATCTTTTTCCGTTGTTATTTTTCCTCATTATTTTTGATATTATTATATATACATACGCCATAGAATATGTTTTGTGATTTTTGATAAAATTTGCAGATTGTTCAACCGCATATTCGCTTCTTTCACTATATGTTTATTTTTTCTTTAGAGATGTTATAACCTTCGAGTTTCATATTACTTAAATGTTTCCCACATATATTTTTTCTCTTTTATTACTTTTTTATTTTTTATCCGAAACTAATACGGAATCTTTAAATGAGACCATTTGTTCTTTTTCTCTCTTTTGGATATTTCATTCTAATCTCTGCTTCTCTATATTTATATCTTTATTTTTTATTTCATTCTTCTTCCTCTTTTATCTTGCTTACTGTTTTCTTTATATTTCTTCTTATATCCAAACAAACTTTTGTGATTCAAGAAGGACGAAAAATTTTAATACAACTTCTTTTGTATACTTTTTTGTTTGAAATTGATATTTTCTATTAGTTTTTCTAAATAAATTTTTAAATTAGACTCTTGTTAAATTTTTGCGTTTCAGCTGCAGAATTAGATGAAATGTCAATTGTACGTATTTGACATCCTTAATCTAAAACAGGATTCAGTTTTTCTATAAATAACATTATAAATATTATTTGGAACAAAAATTATATCATTATTTAAAATGTGGTTTTTAATAATTCTTTTCTTTTTTTTTCAGGTGAGATTATTTTCTGAGACAGATTTTAGGCAAGATAAGTAAGTTTTTAATATTATTACCGTGAATAAATTCTAGTCATAAAGATATATTTTAGCTTTAAACAATTTAAATCCCATAAAAAATTCTGAAATAAACCTATTAATATTGTTTTAATCGCGTATAAACTGTTTAAGTTTCATTAAAATATCTATTTTTATTAGTATATTTATACATGTATATGTTTATATTAAATAAAAGTAAAATAATTGAATTTAAAATTATATTGACATCCTGAAAGCTTTTATTAATTAAAATAACAATATCCAAAAGTAATAATAATAATGATCACAAATAGTTATAAAATAACGTAATTTATAGAACTGCATATCCACATAAAACATTCATCCATTGTGTCTGATATAAACTTGCTACAGAATGCTTCAATTAAACAAGCTTTTCATATATTTCGATATATATATATATATATAAAGTGAATGATTAGAAAACGTGAAATTATTACGAGTTAAACGTGGACAATATTGATAAAAATGTCAGTATTATGTGACATTAGACAAATATGATAAGTATCATTAATGTCTGTTAATATTGGTCAAACCAATAATATTAGTAAAAGACAATATTGACTAAATATAGCTACTGGTAAAGTGACTATTATTAATACAAAATGTGGCTTTTTTTATTCGTAAAATATGGCGATTCTATAAACAATTAGATTTTACAACCAATATTGAAAAAAAATCGAGAAGTTAATAATGCAAAAAGAGATTGAATTCAAATTTTATAAATATTAATACAATATTTCATTATTGGTCCTGTAACTTCTTTCACTGATAAAATGTGGCTCATTTTAAGTCGAGTCTTTTATAAATTGGAGCCACTCTGTAAACATTCATCTCAATAAATGGATACCATATTATTTACATGACAATCATTACGAGGTTATTAGCTGAAATTATGTTTGATTTGATTATTAAAATCAAAGCACTGCTCATCAATCAAACGTAGTAGCAATATTCGAACGCTGTAACTGAACAAACTGTATTTAATTACTAACTAACTAATCAAAGTGTGTGTGTATAATCAAATCGAAAATAACCAGGAATACGAAATTTTGAGGCCAAACAAGCGTCAGAAATATTTGCTTTCCTTTCGGGATTTCATTTAAAATGTTCATCTGGTTGAAATCGTGTTTCTGAATGATGGGCGTTGAGAAATTCGGTAAATATTTCAACTATTGATAAATTAAAACCCTTATTACAGATTCTACAATTATTCTTTACTTATTAACATTACTGTACCATTTTATAGTTTTTGATATAACCAAGTCCGGCCATATACAGTGTGAACATAAAGTATGGAATAAATTCATTTTAAACTAAACAAACAATTTTGAGGAAAAATCCTGGTTTTTGATTTTAATTTAATGTATTTTTAAAAAACAATGAAATATACAGTGTAAACCATTTGTGAGTAACGATGTCATCGACATTTTTTTAAATGGCATACCCTGTATATTTTTTTTTATATTACAAATTTCAAGACGATTCCAAAAATATATCATATTTGTGTTTGATAATTAATAGTTTTGAAGATACAATAATTTTAAAACCTGTATTTTTGAAGACCTTTAAATAAATTTTTTTTTTTTTTGAAATCCCAATTTATTTGCAATCTGTAAAGTAATTACAATAAGCAAATGAGTTGTTACAATCAACGAACATGTAGGAAGTAGTCCAGTGACTACTACCTCTTATTTACAATTTACATAAATTATTGAGTAGGATGAAGGGGTCTATAATATGTTAATTACTAAACGGATGAGTCTTTTTAGGTTAAAGTTCTAAAATCTATTTGGTAGGTCACATGTGTGATATCTTCTTAGCCTTCTCCCATTGGTTGGTGTCATTAGGTTCCTTGCCAGGTTGTTAGGATGGTTATTGATCCTTAGAGCGTAATTCTGGGTTAGTTTGGATATTACTTCCTTTACACTTTCCGTTTGGGTGTCTTGTGCAATTACATTGTTTGGTACATACCAAGGAGCGTTTACAATACTTCGAAGAACTTTGGACTGGAACCTTTCTAGGATTTCGATGTTGGATTTGGACGCTGTGCCCCAAAGTTGTATTCCATAGCTCCATATTGGTTTCAGGATCGCTTTGTAGACCAACAATTTGTTGCTAATTGACAGCTGTGATCGGCGTCCTATTATCCAATAAAGTTTACTTAGTTTCAATCCTAGTTGTTTACGTTTCATGAATATGTGTGTTCTCCAGGTGAGTCTACGATCCAGATGCATCCCTAAGTATTTGATGTGCTCTTGTTTTTGTAATGGGTGGCCGTTAAACGTGACAGTGGGGCATGTGCCTTTTCTCTGTGTGAATGTAATGTGGACGGACTTTACTCGATTTGCTTTAATGCGCCATTGTTTGAGCCAGGTGGAGATGTCATCAAGGTTGTTTTGCAGTGCCCTAGATGCTGCGGCTGGATCTTGGTGAACGGATAGGACAGCAGTGTCATCAGCATATGTCGCTGTAGTTATATTGTCATTAGTGGGAAGATCCGCTGTATAGAGTAGATACAGGAATGGTCCCAGTACGCTTCCCTGTGGCACACCTGACGTTATCGGATGCAAGGTTGTGGTTTGGTCTAGGAATTTTACTTGGAAATGTCGATCTTGTAAATAGGACTTTAGGATAAGGAAATAATTATGTGGGAGGTTTTTCCTGATCTTATATAGTAAACCGTCATGCCAGGCCTTGTCAAAGGCCTGTGCTATGTCGAGAAAGGCCGCGGAGCAGAATTCTTTGTTTTCAAATGACTGGTTTATTTTTTTGGTAATGCGGTGTACTTGTTCTAGGGTACTGTGCTGTGATCTGAAGCCAAACTGGTGGTCAGGTATTAATCGCTTAGTCCTCAGAGTTGGTTCAAGTTTCTCCAATAGTAGTTTTTCAAGTAGTTTGGACATGATTGGTAAGATGCTGATCGGCCTATATGACTTCGCTTCCTCCGAAGGTTTTCCCATCTTTGGTATCATTATGACTTGAGCCACCTTCCACGATAGCGGAAAGTAGCCTGTTCTCAGAACTGCGTTATACAGTTGTGTCAGATATTGGACCCCCTTTGTAGGAAGTTCTTGCAGAATCCTACCACTGATTAAGTCGAAACCTGGAGATTTTTTTGGATTTACCTTCGTTTGAATTGATTTCTGAACTAGTTTATTTGTGAATTTTTGAAGGGGTGGCTCCAGTTGGTATGTTGTTTCCAGGAACAGCTTGATATCTGCTTCAATGTCAAAGTTATTTTCAGCTGGGTAGGGTTTGAAGACCTCTATTAAGTGTTTGGAAAACACGTCGGCTTTCTCCTTGTTGCTTTTTGCCCACATTCCATCTGCTGTACGTATGGGAGGGTTAGTTAGTTGCGGTCTGTTCATTTTTTTTGTTGCCTTCCAGAGTGAGTAATCGCTTGTTTGTGAGGCTGATAGGTTTTTGAGATATGTTTGTATTTCTTTATTTTTGTGGTTGTTAAGTAGATTTTTGAGTTGTAGCGTTGCCTGATTAAGTCTAGTTTTATCAACTGGGGCTCTAGTTCTCTGCCATATTTTTCTGAGTTTTCGTTTGTCCGCAATTTTTTGCTTTATAAACGACGGTAGTTCTTGTTGTTTACGTGATAGTTCATTCTTGGGAGTCGTTGCCCATGCTGCTTCCTGAATGGACTTGGTAAGATGTTCTACAGCGTTGTCAATATCAGTGTTTGTTTTAAGTGGTATGCTGAGATCCAACATCTTATCGAGTAAGTTGCGGAACACGTCCCAGTCAGTAAATCTGTTATGTAGACTTGGTGGTTGCGCAACTCCTATAAACTCTGAACTTACATTTATTATAATAGGTGAATGGTCAGATGAAAGTTCGTAGCATGATTGTGCGTTAAGGAAGTCTTTAGAAATACCTTTGTAAATGCCAAAATCTACTAGGTCTGGTATCTTATTTCGATCAGTGGGCCAATAGGTAGGCTCTCCGGTTGATATGTAGCTAAGGTTATTATCTTCAGTTGCCCTTAGGAGTTGCCTACCTTTTGGGGTAATTAGTCTGGATCCCCAATGGGTATGCTTGGCGTTATAATCGCCAGCAGCAAGGAATCGATTACCGAGTGTGTTGAAGAAGTGTACATATTGTGTTCTGTTTATGGAGTGTCGTGGGGGGCTATATACTGCGGTGATGGTCAAAGTACCGTACCAGTCCTCTAGACTTATGCTGGTGGCTTGCAGATAGTCTTCTGTAAATTGATTTAGTTCATGATGTTTAATTGTTGCCTTTATTATAATTGCAGTGCCGCCATGTGCGGTGCCGTCAGGGTGGTTGGTATAGTATAGTGAGTAATTAGCAAGTTTAAAGAAGCTGCGTTTTGTGAAGTGAGTTTCTGAGATAATCATTATGTCTATATTGTGGTTGACAATAAAAGCTTTAAGTTCTAATACATGTTGTGACAGCCCGTTCGCATTCCAAATAGCTAGTTTAAGAAACTTAATCATTAGTTAGTTGTTAGTTTGGACACGACTGTGGTGAGAAGGTGTAGCATGGTGCCCATTTGTTCCATAAGGTTTTTCAACATATTTTTTAATTCTGCCATGTCATTGTTTGGGGCTGGAAGGGAAGTAAAAAGCTGAGGTGCATTGTTATGAATGTTTTCTTGTGTCTGTCTTACTTTCTGGGCATAGCTAACTCCAGGTTGTGTAGTCTGACCAGCACCTTGCTGTGTTACTGTTTGGTTCTGCTTTTGTCTTAGGGCAGGATATTTCTTTTGTTGCAGTTCTTTGTAAACGGAGCATCCTTTATAGTTGGCAGGATGATTGCCATTGCACAATATACATTTAACACTATTTGACCTTTCTTTTCTTAAGCATTGGTCAGTCGGGTGGTCCCCTGTACATTTAACGCAACGTGGCCTCAAATTGCAGAATTTTTTTGTATGTCCATAGCGTTGGCAGCGGGCGCACTGTACTATCTCCCTTTTTGGGCGAGGAGGTTCAAATTTTACCTTACAATTTAGGACAACTTCCAGATTATAGATTTCTTTATTGTTGTTAGCTGGTTTTATATCAACAAAAAACATAGGTAGCGGTGCTTTAGTTTTGAAGTTTTTTATATTCCAAATATTCTCTACTGCGTGACCATGTTCTTCAATAGCTGATTTCAGGTCCGTTGTGTCGACTGAATAGTGCATGTTTTTAAGGACTACTCTAAAGTTTCTTTCCTCTTTTATTTTATATGTATAAAATTCCGTTTTTTTTTCAGTTAAGGCTTTGATTATCGTTGAGTAGCTTTCTCTTGTTTTTGGAGTGATTTTTACTTGATCAAAGTTTAGTACCTTTATTTCGTAGCTGCTTTCTACGATTTGGTTTAACAGCTGGGTGAGTGGGGTTATGTTTTTGACACCTTTTACAAAAACTGGAGGTGGTTTATTAGGTTCTTCGGGTTCGTTACTATTTTGTGTTTCAGAATTTTTATCGTCCTCTACATGATCGTTTTCTAGGGTTTCAAATCTATTGGTGGTAGTTACAGGTGAGCTTAACCAATAATCATTTATTTTAGTTTGTTTTACTGTTCTGGTGTCAGGGCTGCCTCGACTTCTTTTTTTTGAATTTTCGACTATCTTCCAATCATTTGTTTGTTCTTGAGAGTGTTGGTTTTGGATGACATTTTGGGGTTGACATGCTATTTGAGAGCAGGGAGTATGTATAGGATGGGGGTATGTAATATTACCTTGCATCTGTTGCTGTTCGTTTGTCATGTGCACAAATGGAGGGTACGCCACTGGTTGCGGTACCAAGTTCCAAATGCCATTTACCGTCGATAGTTAGCACAGCACGTAAAGCTTATCGGCACTGTTTATTTATTTTTGTTTTTGTTTTAACTGCGATAACGGAGCACCGGTCTTTATCGTTCGAGATTCAAATCACGAATGAAATAAATTAAAATAACAAAATAATACAACAGTAACCATAAATTGCCACACAATAAATTACAGTAAGTGTTCAAATTGTCTTCCTTCTTGTGCTTGACAGCGTCCTAAGCAATCGATAAATTCCTGCTGAACTTTATTAACGGTTTCCTGCGAAATAGTATTTATTTCTTGCCTTATTCTATCTTTTACATCATTTATGTCGTCGGGTTTACTTTTATACAAAACATTTTTTAGATGACCCCATAAAAATAAATCTAATGGCATGAGATCCGGTGACCTTGGTGGCCACTCAATGGGTCCTCGTCTACCGATTCACTTATTGGGGAAAATTTCATCAAGATATGTTCGAAGGGCGGCTGCATAATGTGGCGACGCCCCATCTTAAAATCAAAAACCGATCTGTCTCAGGATTTTTCCACAAAATTGTTTGTTTAGCTTAAAATGAATTTATTCCATACTTTATGTACACACTGTATAACTTCATCACTCCACCAATATCTCCTGATATATTTCCGCAACACGTGCGCTACAGTTTCATCTAAGTTTGCCAAAATCCAGAAAATACGAAATGAAACGGCATCGGGCTGTTGTTTTTTTTTCATATTGCCATCTCGCCGGTGTTTATTTCTCAATCACCATCGAACCAATATCTCAAAGACATTTGTCATTGGCCTCTAATCCCCTCTGAAATTGAAATATTATTTTATTTCCGGCATTCTCGCTAAAAATATATCAGATCCAGTTAAGTCGTCATTCTAAAGCTAGATTTGATTGCTTCATAAGGGAATAGAGAATATACAGTATAGTCAAATAATCCAACCAAATTTTACTACTTCTTGACAATTATTTTAATAATTCGGTTCACCCTGTGTATTACTTAGTTTGTATAGCGGAACTCCGTCGCAGATAAAAAGGCAAAAAACCCGAAACGATAGTTGAATACAAAATTAGCAACATATATCCGGGATAATGTCATTAATGAGGGTTTCATTTGAATTCCACTGAAATCCAGTCTGGTCCCGGCCTGAACCCTACCAAAAATTCGCAGATTCACAAGCCCGTTAACTTGATGAGCCAATTCGTGTCCAGAATTTATTTTGAGGACATAATCGTCAATAAAAAATATTAAAATACGTGGAACTTTAGAAAGCAAATACAAAATTATTGTGAACGGTTTTACATTGGGACATACTGTAGAGTAACTTTAATACACTATACCGATTGTTCAATAAAACATAACGCTGAGAATGAAGAAAAACATATTAAATAGTAAAGCTGATACAGAATATAAGTGTAGACCTAAAAATGGTATACAACAAATAAAAGAAGACCAGAAAGGTTACGTGGAAGAAATAAAAAACAAAAAAAGGAAAACAAAGAAAATGAGAAAACAAAATAGGATCTACTAGAAACAAAAAACAACATTAAATGGCTGGAAAACGATAAACGGAAAAATAATGTGACTCTCAGAGCACTCACCATGGCGAACTTAAAAACTGGTCTAAAACATTTCTTTAAGAATTAAATTATTAAATTAATCTACAGATTAAGAACGCATACAAATTAAGAGGAAACCACTGGGTAAATGAACTGGAAAACAGACAAAAGAATAAACGTGTTATAGAAAACAAAATGAAATTAAGAAATGTCAAAGAAAAGAGAATATACTTGAAAAATGATATGGCCAAACAGGAATGTACAGTACAGAGAGAATTGAGAAAAATGCAAAATCGAAGGAAAATAGAAAGAATTCAAAACAACAATTACTATGAAAGAAGAAGAAGTACATACTAGGAAGGAAAATAAACAATAAACATTAAAACTGGTATAAACAGGAATGTGATGACATACGGATACAAAAAAACACGGCAAGAATAAAAAGATTATAAACCTAAGGAGAATGAAAGGAACAATAAAAAGCTTAAAGATATAGAAGGAGGCGACGCAGACAATTTTATAAAGTATACAACAATAAAAAACATCATTGTAACAAAAAACAAAAATGATACTGGAACATGACCCAATAACAGTTGGAAAAATATGGAAGAAACACTACGAATCAACCCTTTATAGAGAAGGAAAACAAGCCAATACAACAGATACAGAAGATAACGATACATTGCAAAATACATCGGAAGACAATATAAGATACTCCAAACTAGAAGAAGTATAAAGAGAAACAAGAAAAATGGGTAACTGCAGGACACCTGGTGAAGACTGAATAGTGAATAAATTTGAAAAGATACATAGAATTATATGGCAAAGTTGGACTGAAAACAAAATCACTGATGAATAGAATCTAGGAATTATAACACCAATGGTGACATTAAGCACTGCAAAAACTACAGAGCAATAGCGCTTCTGAACGATACATATAAACTCTTCGGAAATCCTGTTAACCATCAATTGAAAAAGAGAAGATACTAGATTGCCAAAATGGATTTAGACCCGGAAGATCAACAATAAATGCTACACATACAGTCGAAAAAATAATACAAAAGTACAGAGAATACAACAAAAAGTTGCATATGTTGAACATAACGTACGCACTATAGATATAAAAGAAGAAATGGACCTAAAAATATTAGAGAGAAGGATAATGAGAACGATACTGGAACCAAACATAACTACTGAGGCGAAAAACGATAAAAGAAAAACTAGAAATTGACTAGGAAGGGAATGAAGAAAATGTAGTAAAATATATTAAAGCTGAGCTAACAGAATGGAATGAAAAAATATTAATACCGCAGCTAAAACACATCTGCAACTTTAAACAGACAAAAGAGGAGTTAGCCACCTTAAAAAAAATGGATAAACAGACGCTACGTCTGTCATAATTCTTATAGATTGAAAGGCGATTATGATGATGATGATGATAATACCGGCTATTCCTCTGTGTTTTAAGTGCACATACATATCTGTATTAAATTATAAAGTGTACTTCCCAATCACCAAACCACCAGTAAAATCTATCTACTATTATCAGATATATTTGATCCCATTGTTGTATATTTTCGGTCGATATGTCTGTACCTAATAATCCTTCAAACGAAGAGACGTGTGGTATTGTTGTTTGTACCTCTGAACTATTCATACGGAATAGCGTAGAAACCAATTACTTTCTGATTATGCATGTCTATATAATATTGATCTTATTAGCTGGTTAAGTACCTGTAGTATAGAGGTAATTGAGGAAATCAATTCATCCTGGGAATGTCGTGCCAATGACAGGTACGGAATTACAGGATTTGAAAATTTACATAAAACAAGGACTAAAGAAGACTGTAGCGAGTAAACTAGAGCGTAAGAGAAGAAAAATGGAGGTTAGACAATAAACAATGTAGACAACAGAAAATGCTAAAGAATACAAAAATGGACAAATTGTAAATGCAACTATAACTACAGTTACAGACAATTGGAAGATAATAGTTTATTTATAATTAATAATTAAACACTTTAAATAAGGGGATGTATTTTTTTTGGTATGAGAACATTTGCCCCTAAATAACTAATGAAAATTCGTCAAAGATATATTGCAAAAAAAAGAAACCATGAGTCAATACATAGTCTGAAGCTATAGCAAGAACGAATAAACATAATTTCTTGAAACTAGAGATTTTTAGCTATTTTTGAAGGTTTTTAGCCGATTTCAACGGCTCCATACAATTTGATTTCTTAAAAATAAAGTTTAAATCTTTATGCTTCAATCTGAACGTTTGTATTCTTGCTCAACAATCTCTATATTTTTCTGAATATTTTATTTGGTTTGTATGTGCCTTTCATAGTGCATAAATATTATAAAAGTTTACAACGTGAGTTTTAGTTTTCAGTTTCATAGAAAGTTTGAACAATAAGGAATTATAGAAAAATTTGTTTTCAACGTAGGGGTTCCTCGATACTGTGCTGGTCTGTACGATATGGAGGATAATCACTAGAATTTAGATCGCTCTATGTACAGGTAGTCGAAATGCATTGTTTCCATTGTTATCTTTAATTATTAACCGGCATAATTAAAGAGGAAGCTCCAAAGTTTGGATTTGAATATGCACGAAACGTCACCTCATTCCTGTCCCCTCCCTGCTTTGTCTAATCCGCTTCGGCTGCGATATTCGAATATGGCTAATCGCGAAATTTGCACTCAATTAATTTTGATTGGATTCGATATTGTTCATATGTCTTTAGTGTTTATGAATATTTTTTTATATTAGGACCTTTCAAAAACCATTACATCGAATTATGTTTATTTGTCAAGAATCTGAAGCGAAGTTTGAGGTTGTCAATTTGTAATAAATTCAATTCTAAAAAATTTTATAGACTTACGAGCCACCATAGTTAAGCTTTCAAACTCTGGAAAGTATGAAATGTAAATCTTTAATTAATTAAATTATAGTTAAGCTTCCTTTGAATCTCATTCTTTTGAAATTACTCTCAATTTGTTGTTTACAGATATGGTGATAACTGTATAGTCGAAACTAGTTTGGGAAATTTGGGAATTAAATCATTTTTGTGATAACGATTTTGAGGTTTATTTTATATATGGTATTCTTAATGTAACCTAACAATGATATTTATTTGGTTGGCGAAAACAACGACAGTTTTTTTTTTCTAAAAATAGTGGCAACTACTTGTTTTTCAAAAAAAGTTTTATACCTACAAGCATCAAGTTTGCTTACAAAATAAAGACTGCTTCAAGTTTTAAATGCTCATAGTACGTACACTCTTAAGACAAATTTATTGATAAAGTTAGAAAATGTGTGACGTAACATGAGCAAGAAAGAGCAGTTCCATATTGATGTAAGAACACAAAAAATAATGTCCATAAACTTGATTGATACACATAAACCCCTTTGTTGTAGAAAACTTCCAATTTTATCCTAAAGGTGGATTTAAAAGCTCGTTTACATGGATTCATCATTCGACGCGGCGCATACGGTCTCGAGTCCTTCTCCATGGGGCAATAATCGAAAACGTATCACCTTCACGTTGAAATGAAAGGCTATAAAGTATCAAAGAGGCATTTGGATGATTCACGGGGGCCACATCCTTTTCCAAAGTGTAAAGTGAAATATGCCCGGGACAGATTTGATGTATCGATAACTTACAACTCTCTAGTTATTACATTCCTGGAAAACTTTACCCAAGCTACTGGGATTCTTGGAGACCGCTGCGAAAGGGGTCCATAGGGTATTTAGTTGAAATTTAGGTGGAAGAAAATAAAAAAAATGATTCTTTGGTTCAGTTTTGATTCATATAACTTTTATCAATTATCAATGTGAACATTGTTCTTTATCTTAGCCGACATTTTTATTTTTAACTTTAGGCTAAGGGAATCTCCCTGTAGTATACTCAAACTGGACGATGATAAAGAAGGGGAGACTCAATACCTTCGAAGCTGTTTGTGTAATGAATTTCTATGTAGATCGTACGAGCCAGGATCTTTTGTAGAGTTTTTTGAATAAAACATAAGAGATCCATCAGGAATATTGAATGACGCGATATGTTGAGATGAAAATCAGTACACAGAAGGGTGAGATTTGAAATTTAAACATTCCGTATAGACAGAAATTTCATGGAAAAGTAATTTTTTGGGATGAATAAGATTTTATGACTACAAAGCATCAAACGGATATATTTTTATTATATAATATTTAAATATCAGAAATTTAGATGACTTTTTTTGATATCAAAATGTGAATACAAATATATGAAACGAAATGGATTTTCCATTTACTAGTCTAAATATGTACATACTACCAAAACAACCTGACACCGACCTTTCGACTAATCTAATTTTTCCACTCTAATTCCCCCTTTCACTGAAAAAAACTACTGTATTCAGACAGTCTAATTCTTAATACCATCGTTGGTATTGATTTTCACGAAAAAGGGGACCCCGAATAAAGAGGAAAAAGGAGATTGTTCATTGTTATAATCCGAACGCACCATTTCGTAGACTTTTTCTGCACAATACTTTACGTCTTGAACTGTATCCAATAAAGAAATTTTCCAGAATGAGAGAAAAAATACTGCGAAAAATAGCACAAGGAATATTCGTATAAAGTACACAAAAGGTAAAAGTCAATTAAAGTTTTAAATTAAAATGGTTTCAGAGTTTTTTATACTTTTTCAGAGAGAGTTCATATGACCATTGATCATTTTTAAAAATGCAGTAAATAAAGTGTAGAAATGTATGTTACCATCAAACTAGTTATTACCAGCAAGCTTCTTTAAGAGGCTTGTGGAAGTAGTGGAAGACGATACGTTACTTTTTAACGAAGGAATACGCAGCACGGAATCGGCGAATTTAAAAATACTATGATAACATATTAAGGAATCGACTATAGGACCTTTTATTTATAATTAGTTGATAAAAATTAATGAGTTCATCTTTTAAATAATATCTCCAGTGGTATTTGTAGTGAGATTCTTGTATTAGTGACTTTCTTTGCACAAGAATCCTTTTTGTTTTTTGAGCGAAATGGTATTAGAACATTTTAAGGAATTCAATAATGCTGTAACATTCAGGATGGTTGAGTTATAAAAAACGTTTTTCTTTAGTTCTATAGGATATATGAAATTTTTAAAAACAATTTTTAGGGGACTGGTCTATTATTAATAAAAGACTGTCAATATATTTCCAAAAATTAGAAAATTTATAATAAATATAAAAGATAAATTATACTTATCTTTAATTTCCACAGTATTTGAAAGCTATTTTTAAATATTTCTTTCTGACCAAGGTTTCACTAAATGGCATACTTCACTTCATATTATAAATGTTTCAACCAATCAGTATCAAGCATATTACAGTACGATTTTTTGCTATAATATTAGTCTTTCCTTAAAAAAATTGAATAATATTATATAGATATTTAGTTCAAACGGTAATCTAAAATATTTGAACTTCCCAGGATTAATTGTTCATTCAATACTATATACTGAGGACATTTTATATATTTCTTGATTTCATGTTCCTCCAAAAAATTAAGTTCTTCTTTTTTGTGTTCACTGTATCATATTTCAAAATTTCTACAGGTCTGGGCAATTCTGATGACGTTAGACATCGGACAATTGAATACCTGATTTTTTTGATCTATTGATTTTAGGTTTTACATTTAATAAAAATGAACCTGCATTATTTTACTCCAAAAAGCATTCTACATAGAAGTTGTTGTACGAGATATAAGTTTTGATATTTTATTTGAAGTATCTCCATACCATATAATAGTTCTGTATAATCTGTCATCTTTAGGTTGTTTTAGAAATATAAGGTTAATGGCAACCTTTTCTCTCTTTTTATGAATCAACTTATTTATTAGATGTAATGGATAATTATTAGAGGTAGCAATTTGTTTTATTATATTAATTGCCTTTTTAAAAGCATCACCACTCATTGCTACTGAAAAAGCTGTATGTATCATTGTATTATAAGCTCCTAATTTAAGCAACATGGGGTAATTTTTTTGACAAAATCGAACCTTGAATTTTAAGTAGATACCAAATATTAAAAAAAATATAGGATAGAGAATGTTGCATTTAAAAAAATGAGAAGTAGAAAATATACTTGTAACATCCTGACAAACGCTTGTAACCAATTTTTCAAATGTCCCTTTATTTTTCCTTATAAGACTAATGGTCCATTGTCCTGAATTATTCCGTATTTCATCTAATCGTCATATTGTAGATGATAACGGTATTAAACTGGTATATTTTTTAATTTAAGTCTGGCAACGTTGCCTCCAATGTGCAAGAACACTCCGGTATACGGTTTAAAGCGACATCGGCATCGTGTGGTAGTAACAAAATAGTGTGTCTAAGATATACGTTCGTGGCGCAGCTGTGACCAAGAGTGGAGCGGGAGGATTCGACTTTTTATTAGTTTCAAAGTAATGACACTAATGCTCCCGGGGTAGTTTCGAAGAAGATTTATAGAGGGCGCAGAATGTTGGCTGCCACTTTCGCTAAGTGTTCTGTCCTACACGGAATTTTAAGCCGCTCAGAGGACGTGTGACACCAACTTTGGTCGCCAACTTTTTGCCTTGTATGCCAAGGTTTGAATGAGACATTAGGGCTGTTCGAGTTGTGTTAAGGTGTGGTTAAGAGTTATGATTAGAGTTTAGTTTGACGACAAAAAGTTGCGAGGGTGTTAAACGGATAACGAACACTTCAAAGTTCGCTGAAATCGTCAGATGAATTATAATTTTATCTACATCATAATATATGAAGTATAAATGCGGTAAAACGCCAGTTTATCATAAAACAAAAGCCGATAAACCGTGAATAAGAAAAATGGCAGGCTTTTGGTAAAAGATTTATTTGAAATATATCCGATTGCTTCCTGCGCTTAGCATCAGAAATAAATGATGGCAACTGACAGCGTATTTCTAATTTCGAGTAAGTTGCATAAATATAATATAAATCAAAAAGGGCATACCCGAAGCCCGTATCGAAATCCGAAATGAATATTGGAAAAGTTCGGAAACCTATTAAAAATTCATTGGAAAAGTTTGCCTGCAAATATATAGCAAAAGATGAGATAGAATACGGAGAAGTTAACAAAAAAAGTGCTCACCTAATGGTTCACAAATCTCATGAAATATGAATAGGTTCCATCAAATGCATTAGCTGGACAAAAACTTCGTAACACAATAATCCTTGGAAACAAAATATACATTTAGGTTGCTACAATAAGAATTTTTTTAAAACGTAATTCTGTAATCTACTTTTAAGCATTAAGATGAAAAACTTTATATTAAAAGTGTTATATATTTATGAAGTTTAGCATTACATTTTATTATTAATAATAAACATTAGAATTTTTTCTACAAAAAATTACATTTGTGAAAAAGTCCTACAAAGCAAAATATTTAAGAATTTTCTATTCGTCTGACATGAACGGTTCACAAATTGTAGATGCTGATACTATATCAAGGACAATTTTATATTTTAAGATTATTTAATTAATATAGAACAATTCATCATATAGTCTAAAGATTTTGTTGATTGTAAATCTACTATATTGAAAACTTGGAATGTACTATACACTGCTCAAAACAATTAAGGAAACATTCATTTTTATATCAATATTTTTTTAACAATAGAAAATACTATTAATCTATATTACGTATTATATATTATTACATACTGGGTATATATGGAAAACTCTCAACTTAGAGACAAGTTGAACATTTTCGGGGGTTAATCCACTATGTGGGTAACATGTTATATAACGGGTTAATTTTTTAATAAATACAAAAACAAATTAAATATTATTTTCAGGAGGTTTAACCCACTATGTAACTTAGTTTTCAGAAATTAAAGAGGCTGAGGAAAAACACAACTAATACAAAATATAGGCGCAACCTACATCTTTAAATAACTAGCATATTTAATGGCAGAGTTCTGCTTCCAAACTTCGACTGAAAATCTCTTTTCTATTTTCAAACTAAGAAAATCCCAATGCCTAATATCTTATTTATATATACAGGGTGATATTTAACTAAATCCCTGTACATACTACCTTAACAATATATTAAAGACTACCATTTAGTTTCAATAAAGTGTGAAAATAATAATACCAATACAAAAACTATGTGGTGTAACTTGGTTTTGTTTATTAGAAAAACTTAAGACTTTTTTAAAAAAATGTATTATATTTTTTTTATTTATGTTATTGCTTATCAATTGTTATTTTTTTTATTTTACCTCGCCTACTTCGTCTTCTCTTCCTACGGAAAATCCTGCTAGGATTCTCAAAAGGAATAATATGTCTTAGTCATTACTGAAAAAGAAGAGACCAGACGGTTGTCGCCCAAAAACCAATTGCACATAACCAAAAAGTAAAAATAATGACATAAAACGTCAAACATAAAAAAAAATAAAATGTCGAAATTCTTTGTGGGCTCGTCAAATGGGACGCAAGCACCACAAACTACACGAAATGAACTTAAACAAACAAACCAAATTTTAATTTAAATATAAATTGGATGTCATACATTGTTAAGTTTGAAAACATTCATATGGGAAAGATAAATCGAAATGACGCCGACATTGTTAATATTATCGTTGTTATGAAGAGTATTCTCAAGTTGCAAATGATTTTAACATCACTCCTTCTGTTATTCTTCGTGCATGGAATTGTTACATGGAAACAAGATAATGTACAAGAAGCATTGAACAAAGCAGGAAGAAAAAACATCAAATTAGGCTGAGATCGATTCATGGATTGAAGATTTTCGAACAGAGGTTGGGAATAGCTGAGAAAAGCAAATCCAAGAAGAACTGTTCAAAAACATGTATTAATTCCGTACCGAACAAGATCTTGTTTGTATATTGCTGGTAAACATATCGCATGGATAACTTCAACACTGGAAATCCTTATATTGGGACCATCACTATGAATGTCTTTATGTCCTGATCTAAATATTATTCTACATCTTTGGGATTTATTAGAGAGATTTGTCGAGAGTCTCCCAATCTCACCATAACCTCTTCAATATTTGTCCTAATCAAAGAATGGGAGAATATACCAAGAGGCAACACATAGACTACACTCGTAGGCTCTTCCGGAACAAGTTCCAGAGGATCCAAGTAGTAATTCTAATAGAAAGCACACTATTAGTGAACCAAATCTTGTCAAAGACTTTTTGTTACACAGGCAAGACGTTTCGATTTCTATCAATTCCATTGGATGTGCCACTTTATTGAAACAAGCCTTAAGATATGAAATATTAAATTTTCGTAGTATTAAAAAAATATTGATAGAAAAATCAGTATTCCCTTAATTGCAAATATCAAGTGGTTTAAAAATCCTGCTGAAATCTGATCCTCCTTATAATTCAACAGCTGCCTACAAATACAAAAAATAGAAGTGGCATTTGAACGTGAACGGAATGTACTCCAAAAAACAATATAACATATGGATATACGAACATATCGTTCTCAAATATCACATTGTGCATTTTTGCGGTATTAAAATAACAAAAGGCCTAACTGAAATATTTGAATGTTCCGGATCACTTTTAATAGTACAGGAAAAGCTAAACTTTCTTTGAGAAAATAGGTAAATATGGCCCTCAACACTAAGTCACCAAATATGATAAAAAATTCTAAATTACAAAATAAAATATAATTAACATTGAGTTGTACTTTTAACCAATTTAATATCTTTGTTTAGAGGCCGAATGTTTCCGAATTAACCTGGGTTCAGATATATAAAACTAAAAGTCATATATTTATAAAATTTACGCAATATCACTGATATGTTAGTTTTGGTCATACAATAGAAATGTATTAATGTTGAATTAAATTTAGAACTTAAAAGATTAAGTGTGGTGTAACATGGATTACTAAATTTCATATTGTATTCTCATTTTGGTGCCAATAATGTTTTGTCAATAAATTTAATACTTAAAAAGGATAAATAAATAATATGTATCATAATAAAGATGTTTCAATTATGATTTATAGTCCAATGTATTAAAATTACAGAACAGAAAATTGTGGCAAAAGCTATAGAACAAGTCTTCACAAAAATAAGAAGGTAATTTAAATTATGAAGCGAATTATCTAGTGCAGATTAAAGAAGAAAGCCTGAATTTTCATGGTGTATAATTTGATGGGAAAACGTGTTTTATCATTTAAATTCAGGGTACTTAAACTTGATTTTATTTAAAAATCACATTTATTAATTGTCAGTATTTGACAGAACTCTCTTCCATTAAAGACTTCATACAGTTCACTTTAATACGTTTTAATAGTCCATAGCTTCTTGATTATTAGTTTTATTTTTGTAAAACATAATCTTATTTTTGTATGGAACATGATTGTAAAAAAACTTTGTTCACTTGTAAATTGTGTCTGATAATATATGTGGTTCTTCAAATTTGAAGTTTCCTTACAAAATAAATTTTTGCAGTATACCAGAAAACATGAAAATCGACATCGTTTCATCCATATTAAAAACAAAGGATTTATCGTAGAAAGAATCAAATTTTGAATTAAAAACAAACTATTTAAATGTTTAAGTTGCAATCATTTACATTAAAGCATATAAACAAGTTTTTAGGATTTTTAAAAATAAACTAAAAAGTAATATTACATTGGACTAATAATCCATTATTGACATTTGTTATAATTAGTGTCAAAGACAATAGCGGAACATTTAAAATTTTCTACAGCTATTTTTTTATGTAAAAATATTTGTATTTATATATGTTTGAATATTTTTAATTTATTGATTTTTTTTATTTTATTTTTGCACCTAATTTTATATTTATTTTTAATAAATTTAACTTACATTTTAAATGTAAATTTTATTTATCAATTTCTAAAGTATTTATTTTCATGCATATTTTAATATCAATGGCTATCATATTGTAAAATCCATGTGCACTATAGTTTGAAGTATATTAACACTTTCTTTTAAAGGTAACCTTCACCATATATAAAGCTGATGTTCAGCATATTCTAAGATTACTGTTTACTTAGATTTTAAAGTAATTCTATATCATATTTTGAGGCCCTTCTCCTTCGCATTTTGAAGCTAATTTTATTTTATTTTAAGGACAATCTCAGCTACATTCTGAGATTTGTATGCCCCCTTTTTAAAACTGATCTTTAGCATATTTTAGTCTTAATCTTCACCCGCATTTTATGTTTATTCACTAAGGTATCTTCATAATATTTTGAGGTATATTTACACCTGATTTTAATATCTTTCTCCACTTATATTAAGATCTGTTTACATTTTGAGATATATATTATTCGATTTTAAATCTGATTTTTACATAATCTTAAGGTTAATCATCACCCACATTTTAAGTTAGCTTTTAGAAGAGCAACTCCATGTATCTGCATCACAGTTTAAGACTGCATCCTTTGAGCTCTATTTCCACCATATTAAAGGTACAACTCCGTTATATATTGAGATTTCAAAGCTAACTTAGCGGATATTTTAAGATATTCTAAGGTCCATTTGAGGTACAAAGGTACAAAAAGCTAGTTTACGATGTTAGTAAACTACTACTGAAATGCGTTATTTGATAGCGGTCATAATTTCCAAAAGGGCTTGACCATCTTTTTCTGACACGATCGTATTTCAGTCATCGACACCAGTCACAATTTTATTAAAGAAAAACACCAGCAATCAGTCTCCCCCTTCTAAAACTTATGACATAACCTCTCAAAATTGCTCTGTTAAATCAAAATCTAGATTGCAGGCAATAAATTGGCCATCTAAAGTACGAAACTGAAAGTTTTTTTCTGTTATTGCTTCCCGATCTGAGCGTCAGTTGGTAAATATTTTTTGTATTGAAGCCATCAGATACGTGCCCAGAACTCAAGAAAGGGAGTTTTGATCGTAAATCCAGGCAACTATCGAAGGATTGAATTTTAGAAGAGTAAAATTTAGTTTCAAAGTGTAAATTAAGTTTCTATATTTGTTTAGGATCGATTATGAATACGATCTTAATATTCCTCCTACATTTGTAAAATTCAACGTTTCAAAATTTGTTTTTCTAATAGTTGTTTTCTTTTTTTTTGAGACAATCGAAAAGAGGCTGGAGTTATACAACTTAATAAACTGACTTATTCGGAAGTTATTTTTTATTTTTGGCATTTATCTATTATTTATTATTTTTTTTATTATTAATAAACGTTTAATCCTTATTTTGGACCCCCCTTTTTGGAGGGAGACACAACTAAGCATCCAAATCCCCCTCTCATTGTTACAAATTCTTTGATCGGCCTAAACGCTTATTTAGCAGCATCGCTCAAACAAAAGAGTGTCTGTATATTATCATTAGGGTAGTCATTGTCAGAAAAGGAACATCTGGGACAAGTGCCACCCCCATAAGCGTCCCCATTCTTTCTAGCTTTAGCTTCGGGCTCTTACAATTGAATCAATAATTAATGTGATTTGCCGAAATCATTGCTTGAAGTGCTAATCTTCTATATTTCCTTTATTTTGAATTATGAATGGGTTCGTTCGGGTTGAGATGACAGTGGCGGCTCGTCAATGAAACGAAATAAATTAAATTGAAAAGAGCAAGAATGAATGCAGCTTTATTTTTCCTCTAAGAATTTTTCTAATGCCTTTTTTTCAAATTTATTATTATGTTAGTATTGGAAGCTTTTAAAAACATTTTGTAAGAATACTGGTCATTAGAAATATTAATTATTGTTTATCATAAAAATGTTGTATTTGTTAATCTGGCATCTTGTTACTTCACTATTTTTATTAGAAATATTTTTTTCGTAAAATTTACAATAAAAATTAATCAAATCTTAAAACGAATTAATTTATATGTTTTTGCATAAAAATTCCCTTTTAAATAAAATTAACCAACAATTACATATATTTTTCATACCTGGTGAAGTTTCCCTATTACGTGACGCTGCTGGAAATCTCTGTTTCTGTGTCTCTATTTTGAATTATAAATGGATTTTGTTTGGCTCAAGAACCGATTCACTGGTTCACAGTACATTAGCTGCGACTGAATTACTAAAGGGGTTCTTAGTCAGTTATTTTCAATGACGGAATTAGTCCTATGGAATTGGTCATTTAATTTCCTAGTAATAGATATAATGTGGTCCCCAGAGGGTGATACGAACTAAGGGTGGCATGATGGAACGGGCTAAATATTAAATTTAAGAAGAATTAGGTACAGGATAGATTGTAGTTGAGATGAAGTATTGCTTTTGATATTTAATAAAACTAGAAATAACAATAATTTAACGGAGATACATACACCTTTATTAATTATGGACATACCTTAAAATATGACCTTAAAATTTGGCGGGGACACAGATTTAAAATATGGAGGAGGCAAGCTATATAATATGGTGACGATTAACCTTAAAATTTGTTGGAGGTTACCCTTAAAACAAATACGTAAAAAGTGGTACACACAGAATTGGGCGATAAGTCTTAAAGTGTGTTTAGAACGGATCTTACAATTTAGTAAAACTTAACCTTAAATTATGATACCAACAAACCTTAAAATTAACCGATAGAGATCTAAAGTTTTATTGACGAAGATCCTTAAAATATTTGTAGATATCGATGTTGTTTTTGCAATACATTTTTAGAAATATACTTCAAAATATATAGCGGATACTTCAAAATTGATGCATGGAAATGATCCGTAAAATATAATGAAGGCAACTCAGACAATATGGTTAGGATTGATCTTAAAATTTAATGGAGGTTGATCTTAAAGTAGGTTGGTGGCGGATCTTAAGATTTGGCAAATATTGACGTTAAAATATGGTGAGAAGAGACTCTAATAATGGTGGTTATTCATCTAAAAATATGGTCAAAATAAACCTTAAAATTCTTCTGTCTATTTCTTGCAAGGTTTTTCCAGCCCTTTATTTGTCTTTCAGTTACATGTTGCGTCACTGCTTCTCTCCACTTTTTTCTGGTGTTCTTCATTCTACCACCTAGGCAGTCCTCTTTTGTGCCATGGCTCCATATATCCTATCCACTGGAATTTTTTTGACTAGATTATGTTATTATTATTATATCATTATAATACACATTTTTATGGATGAGGTATAATAACGTATGCAAAATAAAAATGTTTTATAATTTTTTTTTTGAAGTAGGCGTTTAAAAAAATATAAATATTAGTATTTTATATCTATCCAAATATTATTTACCGAAAAGCATCTAAAGCCGGCAACACCGATAACTTAGTCGTCAAATATAACCATTGGTTTTTTCAACATTCTAAATTTAAGTTTTTATTTTAGTACACCAAGATATTTGAATGGTCGATTACAGGGGATGTAGAAGAGTCAAAAATGTATTCTCGGCAATTATTATACAATCCGAAAGATTTCTATCACTACTTTTTTTAGGTAATACACTACGGTTTCCAACAAACTTTGGGACACTGATCCAAAACATCGCGAATTATATTAATTAACATATCGTGTTATTCTTGATTTGAATAAAATGCCATTTTTCACTGAAGTATTGAACCTACTTTATCAAACGATAAACTTAAAACGATTAAACTATCCGAATCATCTGCAAACTAACACTATTTTATAATTCATAAGGTAAATATTTCTAGGTTACCTAATACATAAAATATAAATATTCGTGTAAATGTTTAAAGTGCAATTTTGTGAAAACTAATGATGTTAGAAACAAAAGGATTAGAACATTTTGTTGCAAATGACACGTTCTACATACCGTTTAAATATATACATTATAAACCCTGTTTAGTATATTTTAAGTTACTTCCAAGTTTCTTCAGTTTTATACCACCAAAAATTATTTGTAATATTTTCCTCTCGCTTATTACCAATTTGATTTGTTGTTTATTTTTTATAATCCAGATTTTTATTCTGTACAATACTGAAGGTTTTATTATTGTCTTGTAGATTCTTATTTTTATTTCCTTTGGCAAGTTTGTGGTCTATCTCGGCCACTTCATCATATTTGTTGTTAAGGGCTCCTAAATACCTGAAATTGTCTGTATTTTTGATGATTATTCTTTTTCCGGTTTGTAATTCTAAGGCAACAATTCTGGTTCTACCATTGTAGATTTATTTTTTAGCTTCATGTACTGACTTTTTTTTTCATTTATTTCCGAGCTCATTTGTTTTCATTAATTGTCCTACTATTCTCTTTAACTATTCGTTTTTCTTGCTATTAAGTCCACGTCATCTACATAAGCCAAACATTAATAGCTTTTATGTAGTAAAATGTCTTTCTTTATTCCACTTTTCCTTATTAGGCTTTCCAAGGCTTGTTGTATAAAATAATGCGTTTATATTTGGGAGGCTCAAAACTCGTTTTATTTTTTTCGTTCTATTTTAATTACATTTCTCTCTATATTAGTGTACTTTCTGTAAGTTTGCACATTTTTTCTGGCAATTCAAATTTCTGTAAGGCTCTTAATAATTTTGCTCTATTTATTGTGTCATAATTTTCTCGAAAGTCAATAAATATCATAAATGTAGGGATATCGTATTCGTAACAATGCGTAAATACTTGTTTTAGCAAGAAATTTGATCTATCGTCGGCCTAGCTTTACAGAATTCACACTTATTTGTATTATATATCAAAACTTGTATACCTCGACCCTGTTTTTTTTTGCAGCGAGTTTAAATGTACTAACAAGTCCCTATTTTTTGCCGGCAACGTCCCACCTGATGGCAATTTCTTGAATACAACCGAGTATTTAACTCTACCGTTTAGATAGACAGCTCCCCCTGGACGTCATATTTCACATTTTTATCCCACAGGACTGAAAATACACAGAAGTGTACGCGTGACCACGAGCGTTTAAACTGTATTCATGGTCTCAAACGACGGATGTTACACAATTTGCATATTTTTGTCATTTTTTACATCCGGAAAGATGTAACTGTAGGTACGAACATTCACATATCACGTATGAAAAATGGATGTTTCAGTCCTTAGGGTAAACACGTTGGAATTGTGACTGGGAAAACTCACATGGTCGCCACAACAAGGAAAAACGGTCAAAAAATAATTGGATATAAGCGAAGAAATTTTGCAAATGTAATACGAATTATATAAATAATCCTAAAGTATCAATTTAAAATGGCTCAAAGTCGGTAGAAATATTTATCACAACTATTAATATTATTCATGCAATGCAAAAATATTCATAAATGGTTGAAAGTTACTGAAAGCTTCAAAAATCAGCCAAAAATACATAAATTTTGAAAAATTCAAATTAAAAAAAAAGTATATTTCAGGCAGCTAAAATTTGCTAAACATGTTAAAAACATTAGCAAAAAAAGGGAAAATGCAATTCAATTAATTAGAGCAACTAAACCTGAATCATTGATACCCGCCAATTTTTTTCCAGTGGGGCTTGATCAAAATTTAATTTGTTTTGCCCATAAAAAAATAGTTAGTTACGCCTATGATTTACCCAGGGATTGAAATCGGTCTCTGTATTTCGCCAATCTATTGCAAGGGGTTGAAAAAAATTCGGCAAAAAATAAAGTGGCTGTCATAAGTTAAGCAATTTATACAAAAAAAGATACGACAAATTTTTTCTTGTTTGATGAATATGAAAAAATTTTCCTAAAACAAATTGGAAAATGGAAAATTTTTAAATATTTCATTTTTTATGCCAAAATTTAATTAAAAATCAAATTATAACTTTTGTTAAAATAAATATTAATAACTATTTTTTGTGTAGAAAATTCTATTTACAATCCAGAACACTGCGCTTTTACAACATATGGGTAATAAAAGAAATAAAATCGTTTATTACAGACCACTAAATTCGAATGCATAAAACACAAATGCTAACAATTGCTGACCTATTTGAAAATAAATTGTTACATAAATACAGTAACATTTGCAATATTTCTTGTTCATATCCAGTTGAAATTAAAATTTAATAATTTGTAATAAAAATTGTAGAATTTCGAGTACATCGACCAATAAAAAAATCTTATTATTCATTTTCTATATGTAGAACAGGATGAATTATTATTCAGAAATAATTTGTAGTTATCTAAATGGCAAAAAAATGACCAAAAATTAATAAAAATGATTACCAAATTTACAATAATTGTAAACAGATAAAAAGAAATTACAAACAAAATCATTAATCTTTAAAAAATTTTGAAAACTTTAATTTAATGGATTTAAAGGCCAAAGAAATAGCCAAAATTTATAAAAGACAACTTAAAACAACCCAAAATGTCTCAAAATATAAAAAATAGCCAAAAATTAAAAAAAGTACAAGATGGTTTGTCTAGAAATGCCTAAATTTGTCAAAAATCGTCCAGGGGATTTGATCACTCTGTATCAAATATATTTTAATACCATAGCCTAGAACTTGAAAAGTTAGGGTAGGGACATGTAAGCCGTTTTTATTTATTTTCAACGGTTTGGCTGCTACGTACATCTAAATTAAAAAAAATGTGATTTTTAGGTAGCTGTAGATCCTTTATTAAACATAATAGACATCGTGAAATTAGCTCGGCAATAGGTTTATAAAAATGTAAAAATTTAATAATAGCGGACTAATCGTACTTCGATACACTAATGCCGCACCCTGTATATATAAAATCTCCAATATATTTTTCTTATAGAAACTATGATTTTTTAAAAACCAAAGAAAAAAAAAGTCTGTTTAGAAATAAAATAAAAATTCTGTCAACTCGCAGCGTCAAAGATCAATAACTATTCATCATTTCCAACGGAAAATACCAGCATGTATCCAAAAATACTAAACAACATCAAATATCGGGCGTCGGGCATAAGCTTAATTAAAAATGGTAGGTATATATATGGGCGAAAATCTCGCGATCCGGGGAAGCTTATTAATTAAAAATATGAAATGCCTGTCGTGATTTTGCTCAGTCTCTAATAAAACGAATAATACACCCCTTTTACAGCTTATTAATTTTCGAGCTTTATGAATTTCCCAAAAATATTTGGGCTCGGATAAAGCCAAACGTATACCAGGTTAGAAATTCTTCTTTGAGTTAATATCCTGGTTATTATAATCCTTGTTGTTCTACGTACTATACCCAAGTTTACAAATAATCCAATTAACTTCAAATGAATTAAAAATCATGTAAAATAAAACTATTATTTACAGAGCGCTTCATAGATAATGGGTCAAATGGCTTCCATAACTTAGTGACAGGGTCTCATCAAGTATGTCTAATTTTTCAATCGGCCAGCTTTTAAATCACTCAGTATATTTTTTTTATTTTTGCATACAGCTTATACTTCCAACGAAGATTTTTTTAATTATTAAGAGATCTAAAAAATTAAGTGAGTGGGTGTTGCCATGTGTAAGGGTACGTTAACACTCGGAAAAATAGAGAAATAATAGGTCCTTTAATCTCACAGTCTATACATTTTATTTCTCATAGAAGAACTACCAATTTCGTGGCAAAATGGGATATTACAGTTTTTCAACAATCAAATAAACCTTCTTTAAGTTGTAAATATTGAAGTTATCTATATTTGTTATATTTAAGTACTCTGAGAATGTCAATTAGATGATGTTGTTTCTGTGTTCTAGTTCCACGCCCTTGTTAAAATTAAGACAACAAAGAAATGTACTACTTTTTGTTAATTCGTAGAATATTTTTGCAAAGATGGTCACCTAGCACATTTTAGAGTAAATAAAATTGAAAAATCATTCTAAAAACATAAAAATAAAACCTACATATTCTACACTAAAACAACCTTTATCTACAAATCATATACAGATTCGGGCTGAATATTTGTAGATATACACGAATCCATGCGAGTGATAAAGAACGTGGAATGAAAGAGAGAGAACGTATTACTAATATCTTGAAGTAGGGATACATCGAGGTGGGAACAACGTTCCAGTCAATTCGATAGTAACGTACCGCCAATCGTGGTCGTACCTCTAGTTCGTTCATTAAAATATTGCCTATGTCCATTTAGGTACTTTTTGAACCTGTATACAAGTTATTTACATTTATCTTACACCAAACTAATTGTTTTTAATTACTTTTTTATTTTTAATTATTATTTTGTTTTAAGCACGGATATGAAATAATATTTAAAATCGTTTTAAAGCAGACAAGCAATATAAATATGATTAATATTGTTTTATTTAAATATAGGAAATACACCGATTTTGAAAGTTATAAGAAAAAAGCAATTTCGCAAATTTACATCCATCAGTTTCAAATTTTTACCATTCAAATTGGTGACGGTCCAACAATAATAACTTCTTAGAATTCAGTTTTTTTCGATATTTTAGATATTTTTCAATTTTTTCTAAAATCGAATCTATATTTTCATATCTCTTAATAATTTAATACATTATCCATCAGAAGTGTAAGCTATAAGCCAAAATGGAAAAAATATGTTTGAGTGATTCTAATATTATTACCAATGAAAAATTAGGTATACTTGGCAAAACACCCTGTAACTGACCTTTATATTCCTCTAAAAAATTTCCCTTTAACGATAAAACACTCAGTATAAATGTTATCTTAGTTGTAATACCAGAATCTACATATTATTTTAATTTTAGTTAAAAATTCAGGCTTCTAACTGGTAACTTATACTTGTAAATAGAAATATTTAGTTGTGGCGTATTTTTTTTTCTGTAAGTAAACTGCAACTTGTAACCCCGTATTTTAATTTGTAAACCTCAGTTCTCACCTAAGAACATATAATCTGCTTTAAAAGTTGGAATACTGACTCACAAACCTAAATTATTGACTTGTAAACCTGAATTCCGATGTGTAAATTTGAATTTAGTACCCGAGAAACACAGGTTCATCTAACTTACGTCTAAAAGGTATAAAAACCCTCTAAAAACTATCTATGTCATATAACATGTTAATTTAAAGACTACTATATAAAATATAATTTGTTTATAAAAAAGTATGCTAGCAATTGTCTTAAAATTGAATCTACTAGAGTCAAGTAAATCCTATTTTCTTCATTTCTAAAAAAAAGAGTAAATCAAACACTAACAGAGCTAAATTTAAAAGATTTTAAGAAATTCGTATATGCTATTACCATTTGTTTAAAATTTTTGCGGATCAAATGTGTGAAACCCAGAAATAAATAAAAATATGTCTAATATAACTATATTATGCTATATTTTAGACTAAAGTAAATTTTTACAATTTACTGTAATATAGCAGATGTCATCATGTTTTTAAGACAGATAATGTTAGATTTTAAGAATATTATCTAAACTAGGTCTACTTATTACAGGTATTAGAATAACGTAAATTAAACATTCATTACAATCTATTTTAGGTCAAAATAAATTTTATCCATTTACTATAATCGATGAGATGTCATTAAATTGATGTGCTTAGGATTGATTACGTTAGTTTATAAAAATATGATCTAACAATTGAATCTATTAGGATCACATAAATTAATAAATTGTATTTTATGCCAATTAAATTTTACATTATAAATGTCATCCAAATCTATAAATTTTATAAAAATATAATTTGTTTATGAAAAAATGATTTAACAATTGTCTTAAAATTGAATCTACTAGAGTCAAGTAATCCTATTTTCTTCATTTCTAAAAAGAGAATTATAAATCAAAGTTTAAAAAAACAAACACCAACAGAGTAAGCTAAATAAATTTAAAAGATTTAAGCAATGTGTACATGCTTTATAAACATGAATTCCCACTTATAAGCATGAAAGCAATGGCTTCATCAGTTTGCATTGTTGTTACTGCTGTACTAAGCATTAAAAACAATCACCTAATTTTTATACAGAGGAATTCCTAATCGTAATCTGCAATAGTGACTTGCAACTTATTTATGACTTTAAATTCTGAAAAGTACAACGATAGTTAAAAAAACACGTTTAGAAACGTTAAAATAGTGTTTGTTCAACGAATTTAAAAGAATTCTCCATTATCATTAACGTATGAAGCCCAATGTCGGACAACGACAAAAAATTTATTATTAGGGAAGCTAGACTAGTGGCTAAAGTGGAACTTCCTACTTATAACTATGTAATTTAAAAAATTGTCACTTTTACCAGGAATGTAAAATAAAAAATTGATTTCGAATGATTTGTACAATTTAATTTAGGAAAATGTGCACTGTAAAATTCAAGTACAATTTACAAACAGATAAATACATATATTCTTCTGTACATATAAGTAACTTTCCACTATTATTATTTTCAGATGAAAGTTTCTCCAGAAATAAGCGCATATTTATGGCGTGAATGTAGAGAGTCATAAAATACTCGCATGAGGGATCAAACACCCTGTATTGCATATATACGTAACCTTTATGTAAATTTGACGATACCTCAAAGTGTAATCCCGAATGATAAAACGCGATATTTCCGGTGATCGATACCCAAAATCTGCCGTCGTTTCGACCCTAAAGGGATTCACCTCACGCTCCTAACCAGGAGGGCTGCCTGGCCCCCTTTATCCCCAAAAACTTTCATCCCCCTCCTCCAAAAATTCTTCTCCAGACTTTGTTCTAATGTCCAGGATCAACCGGGAATCCATATTAAACCCATTAGCGAGGGACGACGTCGTGATTTTAGATTTTTGAAAAACAGTTTGTTCCCCCATTTTTGCAGGTTCCACAAAGAGATTCTCACCCCTTCAAGCTCTGTCATTGGCGGTAGAAACGCTAAAAAATATATCAATATGGTGGTCCACTTTTAGCTATCTAAAATAAAAATAATGATGAGATAAGATTATTTCTAATTGGCTATGTCTTTAAATTACGTAACTACTTTTCCCTAAAATTCAAGGCAATTTGTTACAATTTAGGCTCCCCCTTCTCAGTTAAATTATTTTTTTAACGATGATACAGGGGCACTTAATCTTAATCTTCAGTATTACTTTCAAAGCAGCTTAGGCTGTAATCTTGTCATCGATATTGCAAACTATTGGTAAAGTTCAAGGGGAGAAGTTGTAAAGTAAATCTCGCTGGTAGCTAATAGAAGTGTTTTTTAATTCTTGTATATTACAGGGTGTTATTAAATAAAAAACAAATATGTGTGTCATAAATTTCAAGTTCCATTTGTTAACGGATTCTATTTAAGTCACCCCAATATCATAGAGCTATTCTCCATATTTCGAAATTATTTTAATTTTGTGTTAAAACTTATTTATATTTACCTCAAAGTCACAGCTATAATATATATATATATATAATCTTATCAATGTAGACCTCGTCACCGTTCAAATTGTCATAACATTGATATTTCCCTTGTGCAACTGCTTCACCATGAAAAGTTAAACCTCGCCTCAGTTGGTACTTAAGAATCTTCTTGCGCTTTCATCATCATCATGTATCAATCTTCTGTTAATTACTTTTTATATTTTTTGAAGTTTCTTCGTATTATGATTTACGTCTATCTCTATATTTATTGTCAAACATTTCCTAAGCAACTGTCTCAATTATTGAACAATACCATAAATCTACGTAGAATTAATAAAAACAAATAAAAAGTGATTGTATTTATATTAAATTGCACCTCTGAGAAGTTATAGGACTTGAAGACTCAAATTTCGAAAAAAAATAATACCTCAGTCATACTTGAATTTAAAAAAAACAAATTTAGTACATCGTAAGTGCGCTCAGAGCTTTCACCTTTTTTAAGGTTTTCTTTTTTTTTGGTATCTTACTTTTCTCTTACGCTTTTTTGTTGTATTGTGCTTCGCTTGTATTGCTTCATGTACGAATCGCGCTTTTGCGTTTTTAGTCATACATCTCCAAATTTCAGCACCTTTTATTAATACATCTTGGGGTATTAACTCAGATACGTTCGCTCGATAATAACGAAGAAAATTAAAAAACGGATTTTTAGATAACACTCCCTTGGTTGGACTTGGTGGTTTCGATATCTGGAGACTGTCTTGACTTAAAGAACCTTCTGATGAAATGTGGTCCATATTTTTTAAGCTAACTAATAGGTAATTTGGTAAAATAACGTTTGAGACATCAATTTTCAATTTTGACTGAATTATAAACAAAGTATTACCAAGCAACATTTTCATGACTTTTTGATGTTCTCTCGTTATTTAAAATCGCGGCTGCTATTTCCAGGACAGTTTAGAACAAGAAAGTGTAAGTTGATGCAACATTGATGGTGATATTTTAAAGAAACCTAAAGGACCAGAGACAAATTTGAATTTTGCGACCCATAATTAGTCAAAAGTGAAGTGGCCCACAACAGTTGTAGAAATTAAGAATAAGTCAATTTTACGCTTGCTCTACCCTCTACTATTCGTTTTTTTACCTTCTTTTAGCACCTAAAGATAAAGCAGTTTAATTTACTCCACAAAGCACACAATAACGTTTTGAACCAAATTAACCCCATCTCTTTTTTTGTAATCGCAAATAAAGCTATTATTCTTATTATTATTTTGACTTTTTCCTGATCGTCAAGTTTGACGTTTAATTTCATAGCAAGCTTTTGAATTTTAGATTATTTTAAGTAACATAGCTGCAATACATGTTTTTAGTTATTCGAGTTTGTGCCAAAAACGACAGTTCTTTGAAAAAAAAATTTAAGAAATGTAAAGTAATAACTTTTTAGGTACTCCAACGGTTTAAAAAATTCTGTCACATTTTAAGGGTGCATCATCCCTTATCAACCCTTTAGAATACTACAATTGCACTCTACTTACTGTCTTATTACATTGATTTTTTTCGAAATTTGAATCCTCACTTTCAAGGCCTATAACTTCTCAGGGGTGCAACTTAATATAGAGATAAGTTGCGTTAATAATTTAGGTTCCCCTATATACCCCTGTTATGTGTCGTTCTTATACGAATCACCCTGTTTAATATCTATCCAATATAATGTTTATCCTACATCAATACCTACTAGGTTACCAAATTTTGAACCTTAAGATCTGAAAAAGACAAGTTACAAGTTACAAGTTACAAGTATTTGAGTTTTAACCAAAATAAACATTTTCGCTTATAATAAATAAGTCGGAATATATCCATTTACAGCGTTGCACTATAAACACAAAACATCCACATTACCTTTACCAAATAAAGTTCTCAAATACAAACCTTTTGATAAAATCTGGTCCCTAAATTAACTTCCTACTTTACAGACACCGAGTGACATTAATGATAGCACTGTCTGTATCGCCGGCATGTTCCCGCCTTGTTATAAGTTACAAATCACGTGTCTAATTTTCATTTCATTCTTTGTAGACAGAAGTTTATACTCGGTTTTGGTGTAGTTGTTTTACAGAGAATATACATTTCGGATTTTATGCGAATCGGAACAATTAACCAGAATTCTAGATGATTAAGGACTGGAAACAATAATGTTGTTGCCGATGGGCTAGCCCTTTAAATAAGGTCGGGTCAAGGCAGTTATTAAATATTCAAAGCAGGCTTGTTTTGAGTTGAATAATGTGAATGAAAACACATATTTCTTCTTGAATTTATAGCCAACAGCATTTTGGAAGATAGTAAAACAAATATTGTAATAATAACCTCGTTTTGATTTATACAATTTTTGGATAGATTTAATTAAGAATTATATATTGTAAAACTTATTTTAACCCAAATCCTGCAAATATATGCCGAATTTAGTTCGAACAGCAAACTCAAAGGAACAAATCCCTAACCCACACCGCAGCTTGGTCAAACCGAAATGGGGATTTCTGTTATTTTTAAATTGTAATAAAAGTAAATGTTGAACTACGTCAGACAAAGGGAGCAAACCGATTAAACGCGAAGGGATAAAGTGCAGGAATTTCCGTGAACAGGATACTACCCTTCGTCCCTTACCTCGCGAACCCTTCGTGAATCCCTGATTTCTGGAGTATCTACCCCCGATTACAATTCCTAGCGCTCGATTGCATAAGTATAAATTAAATCCTTGCATTTAATTTGGTTGTTTTGGAGAAATTTGATGGCGTACGAGAATTTTGGAAAGTGATGTACTCGAGTATGTATATGAAGAGAAGCAAATATTAAAATGTTGCGATTTATAACTCCCGCACAAGTTCGGAATCGCACCAATTAAGCATTTAATTCCTATTTTATATATAAAGTTCCATTATGGATGTATAAGTCATTACAGAAACAACCGTGTGTAAAAATAAGCAAACAAAGACCTAATGTGGGTATATTTACCCATTCCCGAAAACAAATTCGCATACATACCACATATATTAACGGTCTCATTCCGAAAAAACAAGCATAAGATTAAAACACAGGGATTTCCTCCAATTTTACATCCCCTTTATTTAATTCTCTAGGGTCAGTCGGACAGGACAAAACAGGCGATAATAATGTTAATCCCCCCCCGTATTAATAGCGTTCCCGTCTTACAATTTTAGCAGTAAACTGCTTAAAGCCGAATAAATATAGCCCCTGATATGGCCACTTTATCAACCTGATTTATGTCCACCGTTAAGAGCGCCTCGCTCGAATGGAAACCGCAAATTATAACACTATGTGTTAATGAATGTTTTACTTTATCAGATGGAAGTTTATTTGGTTTTTCCTGTTTTGTTCTTGGCCTCTCTTTGTTGGCCGGTTGAATAATTAGTCTAATAAAAGATATATAGTTACAGAATAAATGCTCTCCGGCATCGATACTTGAGGGTAACGCTTGTCTATGTCTACTAATAGTCTTTTAATAGAATTCGGAGTATTTTAGATTTAAATATTTAACAGGAAAACGTAACGTTAATTTCATCTTTCAAATCAGTAAATTGATATCAAAATGGAATTTAAAAAACACAATTAAAGGGAAACCACTTATTTCCGAGTAATGTACTTTCCAGAAATCCAATATTAATCAAATCTAGATCGGTTGAATTGTGGGAAAAACCTCCCATTAAGGCATTTTCATTTATTTTATCTGTATTCTTTTAAATTACTTCCCGGGAAAAGCAACTCACTCATACTGATAAATAAATCCACGATCTGTTTATATGAAAAGTTTTTCCTGTAAACTATGAGGACTCTTCCAGATTTTCTCAGTTTCTCGCTTTTCCGACGACTCGAGAAATTTATGGCGATTCTCGTCTGGATTTTTCTTCCGTAAGTACATCTCCTTGAATGTACCTGAGCAGTAAATTTTCAAGAGAAGGTTAATGTACAATAAGAGTGTGGACTGGAATTAGAACACATTTATAGAGGAAACAAGTGTGGAAAGAAAATATAGCTCTAGTAGTTAACGATACTTTTTAAATTCTAGTCTTCTATAGAAACAAATTAAAATAAAAAACATCAATAAATACCCCGAGTTAACAGAAATTTTAAATAGTGTGCCTTAGTCATTTATTTTAGAACCCATCTTGTAGTTTTCGTACAGTAATCATTTATAAAGTAAATAACTCAATTTTCCAGCTAGTCCCGATAATGTTATATAACAACCTATAAATTATGTTATCGTGTATAATTTTATTTGATATTAGGCAACAAGATTCCAAATGAAAAATAGGAAAATTAAACTACCGATAAAAAAAGGAAAAATTCAATTTTCTCACATTTATTTGCGTTTCCTGAGAACAACCTTTCTTATTGGGAAAACCAAACGACAATCAAGCCGTGTTCTGAGCAGTAATTTCCAGACCGTTGGCACACGGGGCTGCGAGGACGGCATATGCGGGCTAAAAGGGACCAGAAGGCCCTGTTTTGCATTCATGTTGTATAAAGGCACTAACGCACAAACTTTCCCCCTTTTATCTGTATTGGTTTCCTCAGATATCATCTTAATATGCCATATTTTTCATGTGCACTGCGCTTTTCCGTTTTTATTTTTCGCAACTTACACCCGATTCCTTTTTTACAGGGTCGGACCTTAAGAAAATCAGCATACACTTGATTAAAAATTGTAATCGGCGACGCGCGCAACTTATTAATTTATTGTACTTAACCTCGTTCATACATGTTGGTAGTGTTGAACTAAAGATGGTTTGTAATATTTTATCATGCCGAGCGGGAGCATATGGATTCTTGTCATAGAATTGATTGACGAATATCAATTATGGACGATTAGAAGGCCATACTGTATTAACAAAGAAATTTGGCAGTTACCAGGTGCATGTACTCTCAGGACTACTTCGGGAGGATACACTTAGGTTAGGTTAGGCTTCGGTTACGCAATCGACGTAATGAAAATACCATACTTTTCTAAACTATTTATTCGTACAAGAAATATGATATAATTAACAATGAAATATAAAAAAAGTAAATTAATAAGGTAAATGAAATTCAATTTAGGGATTGAACTTTTACTAAACCTCTCAGATTCGTTACTATTAATTGAGTAACTTAGAAAATACTAGCAAGCTATAGCTTTTTAAAAGAACACTAATAAAATGACAATTACGTAACTAGAGTATTATACGAAAGGGGGTTAAACTACAACTGATTTCTAAAAATGTACCTTAATTCAATCTTTCTAATTTTAGTGCTAAATTTGCTTTGTCCAGACGAAATGCTATTATTGATATGCGACATTAGTACGTTCCACGTTTATAACTATCTGATTCTTAATGAAGTTTAGGGCTTTTAACAAATCTTCTATATTGAAAAATTACGCAGTTACAATTCCAAAGAGAAGGTCTTTACAGAGAAAAACCCCGAGAAACATCTTTGGCTTTTGCCCGACTTCATATTCTACAATAATAATTGCCTGTCGTTTAAGTAGTCAATTTGTACGTTCCAGCAACATTTGTTTAGCACTTAACACACTATTTCAAAAAAAAGAATGGTCCAACAATTCTGTCTTTATAAATGCCACACCATATACTAGTTTGATTCTAAAATTCTGGCCACTGTACTTTGAATTCAATATAAATTTGATAGCAAAGAAGCAAGAAAACTATATATAAGGAAGTTGCTTCTCAAAATTCTCAATATTTTCTAGTACTTTTAGAAAATTAGAAAGAACTCTGAAAGCAATCTAAACCTAGGAGAAATTCCTGAATCACAACTTTTAACCACTAGGGTATCCACCCCTTTCCCAAAATTCTAGATCAACTTTTTCTGCCTATGAGTGAGAATTTTGTCAGTATTGAGTCCGGTTCTGTATACTTTCTCCTGTACAAAGCAATATTCCAGATTTGCGGCAAAAACGGCATGACTGATGTCCCGGATTTTATTTCTGGTTTTAATGTTTTTCTCCGTTTGGCTCCCGCGCCGCGAGGTACGTGTTCCAAATTCGAGCGCCGAGAAAAATGGCCGACTCCTGCGAAAAATCCTTTTTTCTCTTTATCCACTTTAAAATGGTGTCTGAATTGCTCGTTGAATTCTGAGTGAGCGAGCATGTTTGTGTGTACATACAGAGGCTGTTAAGATGTTGAAGGGCTTTCACCTCATAAAGAATTCATCGGCGGCTTCCACTTTCCACTCTTGGAGATGGTATCGGGATTTGCTATTGTTGGCGCGATGCACAGCCACCATAAATGTGCAAATTTCGTTGTTTGATCAATCACGATGCCTTTTTAACACACAGCTCGAAACTAAAGGAGCATAATCAACAAATTTCCTCAAATTGTGTACATGGTCCGTTGAACCTCCATTTATTGTGCGCTATTTTAAAGCAGTATTCAATAGTTGTCGCAGCACCCTGTTCACTTCAATTAATCAGACGATTTATTTCCTGCGATTTCAAAAAGTAAAGAAAAAGTATTCTAAAAAAATGGTCTACTATTTCGGTCGAATACCCGCTTCAAGTCAATAAATACAAGTAACATTTTTCTTCCTTTAAATCCTAAGCCTCACACAAAAGTGCGAGTGACTGTGAGAAAAAATTGAGTATATAAACATGGTTCTTTTAGTCGATCTTTTTTTTATTTAACTTGCCATTTTATTTAAAATTATCCATCGTATACATTTATAAAGATTTTAAGAAGCTCTCAGTCGATCTTATATCTCTAATCATCTTCATGGGAATACTCATCAATGGCTCCCACATGGTTCGCGTTTTTATGCTAGTTTACCTTAAACTCATCCTGTATAATAACAACGATCTTTAACTCTAACTTCTATGACTTCTTCGACTTCTCCTATATACTTTGTCACATGCTTCAATGATAATAATAATAAATAAAATGACTGTTTTTACACTTACTTGGTGAAATCTATCTATTACACATACATACATATAAAGGATAAAGTATACTTAATTTTGCAAAAATTCTTATATGATTCAAGAAAAGCGAAACTTGTTTCAACACTCTCTTTATACTTAAATAGTTAATATTTTGAGAGTTCGATTTCAACCTGTTTCTTTGTTTACTAAATTCCAAATGGTTTTGCTTTTATTTCGTGAGTTGTGAATTATTTTTTCACGAAAACTCAATTTAGCACGTTCTGCTAATGTACAATGATTGTTTTTTGATTGTCGAAACTCCTACGAAGACAGTATAGATTCTTTAGATTAGCAATAGATTCTCCGATGTCTGAAGCAATCCATTTCTGCTGTTTGACATGTTTATTACCGTAATAACGTTAATGCATAAATTTGCTACATCGAAACCGATGAAGATGTCTTTGGGTTCCAGTTAAATATTTTTCAACACCTCAGTGAAGTTTTTGGAGTATCTTATTGAAACGGTATGGTTTTCGGCAACTAGCTTTTATAGGATATCATGAGTGTTCGCTGACAGTCAGAGGTAAATAGGGTTGAAGATAATAAAAAACTGTTTCAAGAAAACTTTACAATTTCTGTCAAATCTCGTTACTTTTAATTAATCGACCACCAAAATAGACCACTAGGAGAAGGCTAATGATAGGAAGAATGAACAACCTCTCTTTATCAAAGAAATGTGTTGCAATGATCTTAATTTGTGTTCAGTAAATATCAATAAAATCGTATTTCATCTAGTAACTTTCACCCTAACCTTGTGACGCGTAATTTTTCAATAAGGGGTCTAATCTACGTCTTGTAGGTTGTAATAAATTACTTTCGGTATCACGGATCACTGTAAACCAGCAGGCACATGTGCATGTACACCTATATCTCATCCGTTTCGTGTCATTTAACCCTGTGAAAGTGATAAACACTAGCGATTGTCCCTTCCATTCCCTTTTCGTTCCCTGTCCCGTGTCGTCCTGTACCAAACTGACGACCTTCAATAAAATAACATGTACAAAGTACGGAAGGGCGGTAACCGTTGGACCGAAGCAATTGTCCGCTATTTCAGGCGATAAAACCACTGTTGCAGGATGCTTTCCCTAAGGGCACTAGACCTGCACTGAGAAAACTGATTTGTCAAATGAATTAGCTCGGGAATTAGAATTGAAAAGTTTGCCAAGAATATCCTAGAAAAATTGTGTCCGTTAAAGAACATTCGTGTCCCTTCTTTAAATGATCAACTAGTTTTCACTCAGAGCGTCGTTTATAATGCGTTGCAAAATATAATGTCCGGAAAAACCCAATACCCGTAAGATAGACATCGACACTTTTTTGGCCTATGTAATACTAATACTTTAGTCTGAGTATCGATGAAAATGTCTACTGTAAATTGTTTTCTTGTGTTACGGATAGTTCGAATTCTCGAAGTATCATATTGGACTCGGCTTACCATATTACAAAAGATATTAAGAACGATGCAGGGTGTTAAAGCTGATTGTATATAAGAGAAAGTAGAAATTATATTTTCAGTTATAATCTGAAATATAGATTATGTCGTCCAAATGGACGTATAGTCGACCAATAATTTCCATGGTTCTTTATAATTTCCAGTTAAAACAATAAATAAAAGGTAAGACATAATGGAATCAAGCCGTTTGATTAAGTGGAAAAATGATTACATTGAACAAATTAAGAGATTTCGAGATAAACGAATAGCCATACACTTTTTGGACGAGATTGTAAAAAAATGTTGGACGGATGGATCTAGAAAGTGTATTTCAGATGTACTAGCATGTAGGGGTAAAAGAATATATATATTACATTGTAGTGGAAAAAAGATGGGCGTGGAAGTCTTCTGTTATCTGAACAAGATATTAAAAACTGTAATTTAGATTATCATCAAAACATTGATAGTACTTTACTTGAACAATGGTTAAATACCCTACTACCAAAGTTAGAAAGACACAGTGTAATTATAGCAGATAACGCTTCTTATGATTCAAAATTATTACAAAAAGTTTTAACTAATGCTGAAGTTCAACAATTTCTTATTTTGAAAACATTATAAAAAAGCACAGCTAATGGAAATATTAAGATATTTTGAAAAACAATATATTGTCGATGATAATAAATAAATAAAATAAAAGAAAATGGACACAATGTTTTACCGGTGCCTCCATATTATTGCATATTGAATCCAATAGAATTGTTATGGACTCAACTAAAGAGAAACATTCGCCATAACAATGTATCTCCAAATTCAAATGATAGTGTGATAACGTTAATGCGAGATTGTAGCAACAGAATCGCTGAGGAGAACTGGAAAAATGCAATAAAACATGTAAGGAGTATCGAATATAAATATTTTAATTCATTTCCATAAATTTGGTCATAAATTTAGCGGAAAGTGATAGTGAGACAGACATTTTAGAAACAGATGATTTTATTTTAATTTTATTTATTTATTTTATTTTACGTCGGCCTATTTCTGCTACCGGGGCTGATCACCGACTCCGGGAGCACGCTATCCCTAACTGGAAATTTAGCAGAATCCTCAGGTATTCCAACCCGAGGTAGGGGGATCTTTAACGAGCTCAACATCCATGGACTCGGGACCGACAGCTTAACGCCTCCTCCGAAAGACGGCATATCTCCACTATACCTCGTGCTCATTGGTATAGTGCCTGCGAGCTACGATATGCTACTAGTCGCTGCAGGCTGCTTAACTATAGTTCTCGCATCACAGGCGTATCCACTACAGAGCTGGACCCTTGCCCAACACAGATGATTACTTTTTTGTAAATGATTTTCCCTTATAATAAAATGTCGATATGTAATAAATAGCATTATACTTGTTAAACGCTTTGCAGCTAGTTTCTCGTTTCTCACTTTCCTAATTCCGACCCTGCCTATACCTGGTTCCCGTCAGATTCTAGGAAGTCCAGATCTTAAACCGTGCAAAGCATTATAATAAACCATCGATGAGTGCAACGTGTTAGTTTAATTTGAACTTAACTAAAGGGTTAGCTTTCACCATATTCACTGATTATCCTCTATTGTGGCTACAAAACTTAAATCCCCACGAAGATAAAAAAAATGTATTCTACTGCTCCTAATCTGCAAAAAGGATTTCCACACAATGTGATTTTTTTAGTGTATGTTTCTCTATCGCCTGGTCGCACTCGGACATTTGTCATTCGGTTTTTGCCGGACACTTCGGCCGGCCGACGCACTGGACAATTAAGGGTTGATTTGGGAGAAATTAATGTTAGTTGTTTTGAATGTTTCATCGGAGTTGAAGATAAAAGGGGCCACCTAAACGTTTTATGAACTCGCAAATGGAGCCGGCCAGCCGGGAGAATAACCCTTTTTGGGATATCAAATATTCTATGAATTTTTCAATTGAGATATTTGATGACAAAGGGGGACCGGAATGACGTCGTTTTTGAGAGGCACTATGCTAAAAATTCGAGAATGGTCGGCTTTAGCATTATATAATTTACGATACATAGTCTGATAACTTAACGCTTTCTCAGCTAGTTTGCTAATGTTACTTTATAAAATTAAATAATGCTTACTTGGCTAATAGACAGTAACCTCGTACATGTAGAATCCCTCTGCCGTGCCAATTTTTATTGATTTTCCGGAAACCCTGCCATCGAAGATCCCATCCATCTTACCAAGGAAGAAAACAAACGTCCTTAATCCTGATTATCCGGAATTATAGAGCCCGTGAAACGGAGGGTGAAACATCCCTGTATGTACTCTATCGGGTCCACTAGTCGATTAGTTAGTCGATTCTTAGCGAGCTTTACATCGTTATGAAGGGCTTATATTTAATCCTGCCGCCCTTAACTAACCTATCTTTAATCGCGATTCTCAAAATGCAGGGAATAAAGATACTAATCACGGTTGTTTCCACTTTCAGGGTTATTTATATCCTCGCGGTTGTGTACTAGAAAATAAATTAGAAACCCTTAAGGATAATTCCCATTTGTTTTGAACAAAAATATCACTATCTTTTAATAGCTAAGAGAAATTCGACGATATCTAATGCAATTAATAATGAACTTTTTATGGTGAGTTTAAGGTTATACGAGCATTGTTAAACAACCCTTTACACTTGTTATTAGCTAATTGAGACAAAACAAAATTTCGGTAGTGTAGTGTTCTTGTAATTAGTTTTTAGTTTTGAGGGAAATATTTTCACAAATGCTGATTGTAATTTCGAATTTTTTGTGGCTTCTGACACTTTACAATAGACACAGGAAACTTTCACGACTATTCTTTAATAAAGAAAACTAGTTTTGCTCAATATCAGAAAATTTTTTGTCACTTTATTTCGAGCCTTATTTAATTTAGGCTCAAATTAATCTAAAGGAAAGTTTATCTACTGGCTTATTAAGTTAATATTTCTATTATTACAAATATTTAATAACATTCCTGCATCGTCACTACACATATGCTTAGTTACAATTACAACAACTAATTGAAAAAATTTACAAGATTCTTTAAAAACGAAATTAAAAATAAATCATTTGAATTTCTGACCAAAAAAATTGATACTTGTGCCATTTGGGAATTTAGAATATTTATGTATTTCGTTAGAAAGAAATTATATTCTATAACTTTAAATAGTTTTCACTTTTTGTTCAAAATGATAATTTCTTTTCGTTTTTAATTTTGTTGTGTTAAATACAACTATAACTATTATTAAATCTAGTTTGCTTATTTTGTAATTATCAAACAAGCATTTTGTACTTTAACAAACATTAAGGAGCAATTGGTTGATCAATTTGCTTCGTTATTTTCAGCTTGAAGTAAAAAGTGTTTTTTCTTTTTTCACTGCAAAATAAAACTTGGATATCTCAAGCACTTTAAGGCGATTATGTTAAACAATTTTATGAGTTTTTCTATTATTGGCTAATATAATGCAGGTTTTACTACATTCGATATGGAAACAATCTCTATTCCATAATAAACGTTTCCTGCAACTTTTGAATGCCTTTCCCCAGTTTCTATTTCTTTTAACACTTGGTCTCTCCATCTACTTTTGGTCTGTCTCTTGGTATTCCTGTGTGTGGGGTCCACTGCGTAATTTTTTAATCTCCATATCGATATCAATTTTATACCGGTGTCCAAACCATCTTAATGTTTTGATTTTATTGTTTCTAATATGTATTTGCCCTCAGGTATTTCATTCATTTCAAAGTTCGTTAATCATTCATGATTCTCCTAATTTACCTACTTTCTTTGGTCGTTAGATTTTTCTTATAATTTTCCTATCAAAAATGTTTAGCCTTTCTTCCTCCTTACTCCCGATTTTTATATTATTTATTATAGAATTTTTCATTTGCATCTCTACTAGTTTTATTAGTTTTTTTTGGTATGTCCTTGTTTTTACTTCTTTTATTATTGTTTGGTTTTTTACTATATCGAAAGCTTTTTTAAAATCTATTTGAGAAGGTGATTTCCTGTATGAATAGGTTTAGTTTAAATAAATGTAAGAGTAAACTTGGCCAAATTTAGCCCATAGACAACACACATTATAATATTTTAGTGATAATAAAGACATTTATTATTATTAATATTATTATTATTATTATTATTATTATTATTATTATTATTATTATTATTATTATTATCTAAAAGGTCCGTATTTATGTTGATGATGGTTTAGAAGATTCAAAAAGCTAAAAGAAAGGTTTGGAATCACTGTAATATAGTTTCAATATAGTTTCAAACTAAAAGTTTTTGACTCTTTGAGTTAAAAATAAACATTGTAGAAGTAAAAAAACAAAATGAAAAGTTTTCTTTTAACCTCTATAGCTTGAGAACCATCGTAAATATTTTCTTTTGTCGGTTTGTTATGGTTTTATTTAGATAGTTTTTTCTCATTTAATCTTCTGCTTATATATTACAATTTACAAGATAAGAATGTTAATACAAGATACATGGCACATCATGTATAACGACTAATTAGAATCGTCTCCGCATTGGTGGTGTAATGTAATTCATTACACTGTCTCAGATTCATTGTGATTTCTTTGTGTTAATTTTAACCAGAAAATTACACCCGACAGATTAAAAACGTTTATTATAAATAAACTTTTGAAAGAAAATTTAAAGCGGACGCATATGAGAGACTGTAAATGTTTTCTTTTATTTATTACCATTATCTACGTTTTTAACACCTGCCCGACTGGTATAATACAGCCTACATGTTCTAGGAACAATTTTGGAAGGTACAAATTCAATAAATTACTTCAATGTTGGGTACATAAAACTATTTGATGAAGTTATTCGGCTGAGTAACGGTCCGGTCTATGCCAGTGGAACAACACAAATGAAAAATGATAGGAATGTTTTAATCAGTATTCAACGCCTATACATCCATGCCCGTTTTTTTTTTATTATTCAACATTGTAGGAATACATCCTCATACCAATATATAGTTAAGTATTTTACTAGATGCCCAAAATTGAAATTTTACCTGAATTTTGTTTTATTTTTTGTTTAAAAAGAATGTCGTATCCCAATTCGTACAGAAAACTGTATTTAACTCTATCGAAAATTATTTTTTTGATAAGAAACAGAGAATGGCTGATATACTCGAAAAGAATAATAAATAGTATAATAATATGGTTGAAAAAGTTCTATCAGGCTACATGAATAGATTTTATTCATCTCCAATGATACAAAGCGGACGGGGCAGAAATGCTCGTATATCACAATAACAATTCTTCTAGTCCAGTGGTTTTTTCATCAGCGCTAATACTTCAGACATGAAATAAGAATGGGGCACATATCTGGCCAATAATAGTACCTTCCTTTTTAATAACGTTGCAACGGCTCCCCCACATCTCTTTTTATATTGCAAAAATGCATTCAGCATTAATGGATAGAACAGAATTAAACAGACAAGGTTCATTATGGATTTGAGGAAACAAGGAGTGATTAAAAAGTGCAATTTATTTCTTTTAATATGAAAGTAGATCGTTAATATAGTAATGAATAAATGAATCCAAATACTTTTATTTTTATTTGAGGATTTATTTTATTATTTATTACATGTGTTGGACAAATAAATAAAACGATTTTGTAATTTCAAAATACAAAATTTATATATAGTGTGTGTTTCTAAATGCATGCGAAAAAATTCAGTAGGTTTCTTGTTAAAAATTATGATTTTTTTCTTATAAAAATTTTCTCAGCTCATGCCCCAAAGAGATCATCCCCGAAAGGGAGTTTTTAATTTTTTTTCAAAATCGAGTTGATGTAGAAACTTCAAATTTTAAAGATTATATACACTCGTAAAGAAATATTTAAGGGTTTTTTTATTTTAGTATTACCAATACGTTATAAGAGGGTGAAATTAACAATCCTTGTTTTATTTTGTGTTTTGTTATCCGAAATTCCTGTTTTATTTCATAAATTTTTTGCCTCTCTTTTTCTATATATATAGAACTAATCGTTTTCGAACAAAAAATACATATAATAGTATTGTTTTTAATATTGATGTAGGTTATGATCCCTAAGATTTTTTTCTTTTGAAAACTTTGTTGGGTTTAGGTCCAGTTAAGAAAAATCAATATTATTTGATCTACCGACGTTTCGGCAAATTTATTCGGCCTACATCTGGGCTTCTACAAAGAATACAACCATAGACAAATCGTGAAACATTACAACTCCCAAAAAAAAACAATTAAAATTTAAAAATCTAAATATATCACAATTTTCAAAAAAAAAACATTAAAATTTCAAAAATCTGAAATTAACGATAAACGTCTAAAAGGAAAAAATAAATAAAAAAAATGTATATTACGTTACATATATATATATATTTACAAGTAGTTTTTTTCATTTTTTACTCGTTTTTTAGAGAATGATTAAAAGCATAAAACATTCTTTTATGGTTTTAATTTACTGTTTATTAATTATTTTAGCTTAATGTTAATAATATGAAAATTTTAATATGTATAGATTTTTAAATTTCAATTGATTTTTTTTGTACATTGTAATATGTTTAAAAATTTTAAATTTTAATTGTTTTTTTTTGAAGTTGTACTCTTTGACGATTTGTATATAGTTGTATTCCTTGTAAAAGCATTGATGATGGCCGAATAAATGTGCCGAAACATTGACAGATAAAATAATTTTTCAAAAATAAAAAAATGTTTTTAATGCTTTTTAAGTTAAATAACATAATTGCAAATGCCATCTTTAGCCTGAACACATGAATTTAACCTTGTCTCATTAATCGTCGAATGTGTTAAAAAAATTGAATTTCTATCTTTTGGGGGTGATTAGAGGATGAGTTAAGAACAATTTTTAAGAAGAAAATTTTTCGCCTGATTTTAAGAAGATCCTATATAAACAACTAGATTAAATTTGACACCATTGGTTGTCTGACAGTAGTCAAAACCATAAAAAAATATTTTTGTACATTGTTAATAACTTTAGAAAAGCCCCCTTGTTTCTGAGGGTCAAGTTTTCGTTGATACACTCTGTATAACTTAGTTATAATCAATATATGCAAATTTCAAATATGTCACGATAATGTTGCAAATAAGTGCCTTTTTGTTGTATTAGAATAAGTTTTGAACGATTACAGTAATAACTCATGAAGTTTTAGGAAAAGGTATAAATACGTTTGAACAAGTATTCTATGACTACTAAGAAATAGGAATTAACGGATTGTTGGGCTGACCTTTTAACTCACCTATAATATATTATCTTGAATCACTAATTTATAATAGAGTGTTAAATAACTCTTTTAACCATAATTCCTAATTTAATAACGACTACTATTATGTTCTCTCCAAATTGTGTTGCTTACATTAATTCGAAATATGATGCTATTAAGGAAGTTAATAAAACAAATAATAGGCCATATTCCAGAATCTTGTTAAACAGAGACCAGAAAATATGAGACTATGAGAAATATTCAATAAGCTCCAGCGGAATGATCCTAAATAGGGTGAGTGCAGGCCATTTTATCAGCAATTTCATTTTGGTTGCCGCTTTCTTAGGTTGTCATTGTACTCGAACCTACGAGGGGATCCACCATCCTTTTCCTACCAACAAACACCGAATTTATTGACAATACTTTTGAAAAAATATGCGCAAAACAGAACTGGCATCTTAGTAAATTATATTGTATATTTTGATGTTTTAATTACCTGGACTAGATGCGCACAAGAGTGGAAATGGATGGAAAAACTATTGTAAGAGATAAACTTGCCAATACGCCGTTCCACACGTTTATCGGCGCTAACACATTTCCAAAGACAAGTTTAAAATATTTTTTTGTCGGTCCTCGTATTTTGGCGCACAATTTTGGCCGTGGGGGCCGGGCGCCGGGACGCTCATCGTCGAGTCGGCATCGGATAAATTGTCTACCGTTGCGATGCTGGCGTATGTTGGAATGGCGACGCTTTTGCACACTAGATGTTCAAATTAGATTATAATATGTTTCATTTCCTGGATTGTTTGTGCTGTTTACTGTTCCGGTGCAGGAAGACAAATTAGATTCTGTCATATAGATCCGTGGCTCAAAAGTTATAAGAGCTAATAGATAATAGTTGTTGTATCAAAAATATAGTTATCCGCTAAATTTAACATATTGATTGTTATAAGGACCGTACTTAAAATAAGTTTTACTAGAAGTGGCTTTCATTGTTTTTTTTTTATATTTCAGGTTACCATCATACTTCCCATCAACCTCCACGAATCACGGAACACCCAGTAGACACCACGGTAGCCAGACACGAGCCTGCTACGTTAAACTGTAATGCTCAAGGTGATCCCGAACCGACGATCACGTGGTATAAAGACGGGCAAGTTCTGAGAACGGCGCCTCAAGATGCAAGGTCCCATAGGGTGTTATTACCCGCAGGAAGTCTATTTTTTCTGAGGGTAGCTCAGAGCAGGAAGGAGTCAGATGCTGGGACGTACTGGTGCGAAGCTAGTAACGTATTAGGGAAAGCTAGGAGTAGAAATGCGACGCTCACAGTTGCAGGTATTTATGTTTAAAATCCTTATAGTAGTTGTTTAAATTTAAATCTGTAAAATGGCATATAAATAATAATTAACACTGTCCATTAAATTTTCAGGGATTTAACAGCCTGTAGCTAACGGATACTAATATTATTACACAAGGCGGTTCAATAACTCAATAATATAATATTGAATATACGCTCGTATAAATACAATTATATCTATTATAGACGTTTATAGCGTCGGTAACCATCAGAATTTCGCAGATTCCTCTTGACTAAAGGTGTAAACCCAAAGGGCTTTCTCTCCTAACCCATTATTATCCTTAGTCAAATTTGAATGAGCGATTTCCAAACATCCCTCAATGAGGGTGGGCGAAAGGGGGCGCTGTTTGTTTGTGCGAAGCACTCAATAACGAAGATTAAAGCTGAGTAAAGTCAACAAAGGTAGAGAGAGGAAAATATATGCCGAGGATCCGGAAATAAAATAATAACCGGTTCGAATGAAACGGGCCGTGTGCAAATATATTTATCAAAATAAACCGACTATCAATTAAAATTAACACGGCAACAATTTCGGCAAGTAAATATACTCATAAAGGGATGTTATCGATACTTATATTGATATCCCAGTAAAGCATCACAATGGACCTTAACCTATAAGAGTAAAATATCATAGAATAAGTTCCTCAAAATGCCTCAATCTTTAGGCCTAAAGAACTTTGCTTTTAAATTTATATTAAATTATATGCAATAAATTAATAAAATAGCATACATCTATGTTTATAATGAATTTTAATGTTTCAACCCACTGGCAATATGAACCCTGTTTACTAACTTCTAATTCAATTTGACATTCGTCAATTATAAATAGGATAATTTTCAAATTAATGCTTAGTACCTTTTTACGATAGTATGTACATGGATCTAGCTAAGTATTGCCCCGTACATACAACTTAGTTTTTATTTAATATTTTTCAAATTATAATATTTATTTAAGATTACGTGAGCGAGAGTTATGGGACAGGGCCGCGAACGAATGTTAAATGAATATTTTTAGTAGAGTCATCAAAATTAATAAACATTGGGGTCTTCTTGGTTAGAAAAATAAAAGGAGATCGAGAGTCAAGTTTGGCTTCTCGGATGATCGAGGGGTTGATAGTGCCTACCCCTGCGATTAAATATATTAGATATTTAAATGTGTAAGTTCTTTAGATAAATAAATTGTTATTGTTTTTACTCGGCCTCTTTAATTTTCACTAACCAAATTATGTAATTAACCCATTACACAGTAACCCCCTTGAGATAATATTAAGAGATTTTTTTCTTCATATCTTTAGTATTCAGAAAAACAACCCAATAGGTAACAATATTTGCAAAATTCGCTTATCTGAACTTAAATATAGTTAATTTAAAGTCAACTTTAGCTTAAATTACATTTGACAGACTCTATTTGATTGAAAGTAATTATGATACGATAAAATGCTTCAACTTTTTGATAATAGGAACCGTGTTTTCTAACTTCTGATGCAATTTGACATACTTTATTAATTTTAAACAGAATTATTCTTAAATTATCTTAACGTCAATATAAGTAATTTAAATAATTTAGCTTACAATGTTTATAATAAATTTAGGTCAACTTTAGCTAAAATTACATTTGACAAGCTGTAATTAATTGACATATAAATGTCACGATAAGATGCTTGAACCGTCTGTGTATTTGAACCTTGCCTTCTTACTGCTCATTCAATTTGACATAAGTCAATTTATTTTTAAATTATCGATTAGTATATTTGCAGAATGCATTTATTTCAAGTTTAACGTAAATGTAGTTAATTTAAGTAATTTATTTATAAATACACGTAAAATCAACTTTTGCTAAAATTACAATTGACAGGCTGTAATTGATTGACGTGTAAATGTCACACGATAAAATGCTTCAACCCTGTTGCAATATGAACCTTGGCTTCCGACTTCTCAATCAATTTGACATTCGTCAATTTTAGATAAAATTATTTTTAAATTAGTACGTGCCATATTTGCAAAATTACTTTATTTTAACGTAAGTTAAATAATATAGCTTAAAACTATAGTCATAATAAATTTGAAGACAACTTTAACTTACATAACATTTGATTGACATAAGGACGAAACATGTGTAGTAAACTGTATGCGATGGTTGTGGACTGTATTAACTTTATTTTTAAAATCACTATAAACATAATTGCGTGAATACAATATAAAAAATGTCTTTGTACTACGACGGTTGTAATGGTACTTCAATCTTCTCGCAATATGAACCATAGTTTCTGACTCTGATTCAATTTGACATACGTCAATTTAAACAAAAATCGACCATGTTCTAATAGAAACAAAATTAACAGAGCAAGTTCCAAGAAACTAAGCAAAAAAAAGAGGATATTAAGAATTATAACATAAGCAGACTAAGAAACAAAAGGTTTGCCAAACAATTTGAAAATGAAGAGAAATAAATAGAAGAAGTAATGAAGCAAGTGGCAGTAAAACGGCAAGGAAGGACAAGAAAGAATAGTGGAATAGAAGTGTTCGATGAGGATTGTCGACAGCCATTGACAAGACAAAATCCAACAAGATAGAGGATAAATAACCCTAAGAGAATATATAGACCAAAATTACAAACTATAAAAATCACTTTATAAACTAAAATATTAAAAATTTCTACCAAGAAGTAAAAAGTAGTAAGGAACCATGCATAGCAGGTCAAAGATTTTATAAAAACACAGACGGACTTTGAATTGGCAATAAAAAAAAAGGAAACTTAATAGATGGAGTTAACACTTTAATGAACTGTTGTATGATAAAATACCAGAAAATCTAGAGTACGAAGATGAAGACCCAGAAGAAAATAACTAAGCAACTCCAAATGTGGTACCAAGTACCAAGCGAGGTTGAGGAAAGAGAAGTAATAAATACATGAAAGACAATAAAAGCGCGGGAAATAATAAAATGCCAAGAGAAGTAATTAAGTATGGAGGAGAGACCCTAATGAAATGTATATGAAAACTGCTAAGAAAATTCTGGGAAATGGAAGAGACGCCGAAGCAGTGGGACAAAGCAGTAATCTGCCTTATACACAAGAAAAGGAATAAGGCAGACTGTAGCAACTGCAGATGCATTACTTTATTGAATGTTGTATATAAAGTCCTCGGGAGAATCATAAATAGATTGTGTGATTACCTAGACAAACAAGTAGGGGAATACCAAGGAGGCTTTAAAAGGGGAAGATCAACAAGAAACCAAATTCGGCTAATAAAGTGAATTCAAAATAGCAGTTACGAGCAAGGATTAAATGTAAAGCTTCTATACATTGATTTTAAACCAGCTTACAATTCGGTAATAAGAAAACGTACGTATGAAGCACTAGCAGATCTCAGAATTCCAAAGAAAATTATCAGGTCAACAAAGATGGCATTAAATTAAACAGAAAAAGAGCATTGAAAGCATGTTTGTCAGAGTCTTTTGAAACAAAAAGAGGTCTAAAACAGGGAGTCCCATGAACTGTGCTTTTTCACTTTTCGTTAAAAGTAGTACTTAGAAAAACAGGAACACGGACCCACGGAACGATTTATAACAGCAAATGGCAAATTCTTGCTTTTATGGATGATATAGTACTCATAATCACAAGAAAGAAGAAACACGTACACACGTTTTTAAAGTTTGAGAGAAAAACTAAAAGTTACGGATTTCAATTCAACAAAACAAAAAAATAAATACTTGGAAATGGACAAAAAGAGTTTAATTACCTCGGAGTGACGGTAGTAACGAAATCACCAAAATTAATAAAAGGCTGACAAAAGGAAACAAAACTGTTGGAGTACTAGTAAAATCTAAAGATGTCTCAGGAGCGGCGAAGATAAAAATTTATAGAAGTATTATACAACCGACGATTTTTGGAGGAGTAAAAGTGAAACGGAATGAATGGAGGAGACTAGCGAATGCGGAAATCAAAAAGTTATATGGACTAGCATAGATTGGGTACATGGTCAGAGCAAAAATATTGCGCTGGCTAGAGCACATACCAAGAATGGAAGGATCCTTAGAGCGAGGGGAGGACGGTAGAAGAAGCAGAGGTCGCCCAAGACGGAAATGGTTAGACGCATGCAAAATATTTACTGAGAATAGGGATAGTAGACTGGAGAGAAACAGCCATGAACAAGGGGCAATGAAGAAAAGCAGTACAGAAACTGCAAGCCATGGGTTTTCAAGACCCAATTCACAATGTGAATTTTAACATCTGACCTCTGATTCAATTAGACATTCGTCAATTTTAAATTGTTTAAAATCGTATTTGTAAAATTTTGATATAAGTTATTAATCTTTAGCTAAAATTACAATCGAAATTTTCTACACAGGTCAAGAAAAATCATTATTTTCAAACTATCATTTAAAATTTTTAAAAAATTTAAAATCTTGTGCAGTATTGTCTCATTGTCCATATTTGTAATATTTTGTTTGTTAATACCACACACAACAGACAGAATAATCACATTTATGATTCCCTACAACTACAACGTAATAATGCATTCTGAAGGGGCGCTGGTAGAAGTGAAGGTAAAAATTCAGATTTTCTCGAGTAAACTAGACAAAATAAAAACGTGAAAAGCCCATTAAAATGTGCAGGAACGTGTGAGTACATCATTGTTTTCACTCTGGCAAAGGCACGTAAGGACGTAAGAAGTAAGAATAAAGGTCAAAAGGTTCAAACGGACTCGTAAGTATTCAAAGTCGCACTTTATATGCAATCCGCAATACACTGGCGTAATGGGAGGTGGCTATCTTTGCACTTATTCAAATATTTTTATATTTTTCAGAGGGAATATGTAATCGAGTGTTTCATTAAAATGAGCAGTTGGTGATTAAGTATTCTTAATAGTTTGTTTTATTGCGATTTTAAACGTGTAAAGAATGAATATAATAAAAAAGGTTGCGCAATTTTAAGGCTTGAATAATGAAATTAATATAATTGTTTTATTTATTGCGACAATATTGCACTGGTTAATTTTATGATATTTATTTAGAATCAACATTATACTGATTTATTGACTTATAAAAGCAGATGATAAAATTGAAAACGGATTAATGGACCGTTAACGGCCTATAAAATTTTTTATTGTGGTGTTTTTCGGTCGTTTCTTCTTGGAGATCGGATTTTTATTGATCTAAATTAGTTTTCCATGCAGTATAATCGACGCCTACAGTCTAGAATGGAATCTATTTTTAAGAGTAAATATTTCACTAAAACCACCAAATAGTCAAATTATATTTCTATGATAAACATTTTTATTTCCCTTACGTCCAATTTTTTTTGAGACAATCTCTTCTAAGGTCCCGATTTTTTCAGGAACACCCCTGGAGACCGATGTTTATTATGAGTGACACTTGCAGTGAATATAAAACACCCAATTTCATGGGCTGCGCCTTGCGCCATTTTGAATTTTGGCCGCGGGTTCTCGATCTTAACAAAAGACATCAACTCCGTGCACAATGAGGCTCTCGATACTTATTTTCCTTACTTTCCCAAATGAAATTACCTGCAGTTTATCTCAAGCCGGATGGCGAGCTTTGTGTCTCGGAACAAGATGGAGTTGTTCGACATTTTCATTTTCCGCTATGGCGCCGAAAAAATAGATTAAGGAGTGGGAATGTGTCGGGAGTTGTTTGGCGTTTTCTACTCGACTTAAATTGTTTATTATACACAAAAAAGTTCAGTGTTGGTTTTAATAAATCGGCTTCTTCAAATGTTTAAGTTTCTAGATTTAAACTACATTAGAATATATCAACCCTTTATTATAAAAAACCTATGCCTCCCCCTATGCGCTCCTGATTTTATAACAAAAATTGTAAAAAATTTAATTTTAAGAAAATATGTTTTCATTGTTAATTGATTTTTGATTGAAAAAAGTCGTCAAATATTTGTAATATCTTTTAAATTTTTATAACCATTAACGTCGTAATTATTGATCTATTCTTAAAAAGTGTAATAACTGCAATGAACTACTTCTCTATAAATTTAATCCGCCGCAAACATATTTTATACTACACGTTTCTTCATCCATCGTGTGTGCGACAAAAAAAAAGAATATTTCTTTCAGAACCGGACCTATGCAGTGCTCTAGTCGATGTATATATAACAAAAGCAATGGTGCCAAAGTACGTTTGGTTGAGATCGTATTCGTTTGTCTCTTTGTTTCATGTAATCAAATCAGAAGAAAAGTGACGTAAGGGGATAGTATTTCGAGTTGGAAAAAATCATGTGATCATAGTGGCTCTTAAAAGTTTGATTTACAGGAATTAAACAAACATTATCAGCTGCTAAGTTAAATGTTATATAGGTGAAGAATTCGAACATTAAATTTAGTTGTTTGTAGAAGTTACCAATAAATCTAGTACCTTGAAATTGCAAAAACATGTTTCTTTTTTCATAATGAGCTAAGCATGCAATATAAAAAAAATGCTCTTTCAAATTCTGAAATAAAAAATGCCGTTAAAAATATCGATAATATTATACCTCCTGCACTATTTGATGTATTAATTCTATTTGAAAAAATACACAAGTAAAACAAAATGTGATGGGTGCGAGGTTCTTTTTTCAAAAATAATTTCTTAAGTTTGTAACGAAATCATCCACTACTTTACGAAAGCACTATACATAATCACAAATTAACAAAAAAGACAAATGTGTAATTAGTGTTTTAGAGAATTTTACAACCAACCATAAAATATTAAATGTCCATTAAAGCTGAACTCGAGATAAATCCAAAAAGCTGAAGCTATATCTCTTGAAAATTAAGCACCCATGTAGCAACATTTTCCCTTAACGTACAACAGCCAAGGTACATTAACAGGTCAGGATAAAATCCACGATAAAATCTAGTAGCCACTTTACCGGCTCATCTCGTTTCCACCCCTCATTTTACATCGTTGCTTATATATGTAAAGTTTAAATCCCCATCGACTTTTAGAGAATCACCTATACCATCATTTCCATGCATCACTTGCTCAAAATATATTCAGAATAAATGTGAACTAAGGAAAAAATTTAAATAACGACCGGTAGGTGTCAAATGTCGTCTGTCAACTGTCACCGGGATGCCAAACGTCATCTTTCAAATATTAGTTATAAGCAAGACTTATAATTCAACACTTTTATCTACCTGCTCTAATTTCAATAAATCAAGTGATAAATTAGTCTCAAATAGACGTTTTTCTTAGACTTTTTCGGAAAACCTCCAACATAAATTTCCCAATAGCTCCACATGCATATCGTCATCTCTCCCTATCTTTCGTTTCCTTAATAATGAGGCCAAAGGGCCATAAATCAGGATGAGTCTAATGAAATAAACGGTTAGGAAATAGAAAATTTATGGAGGGCTATGAAAATGAGACCCGCTGATGATTTATCGCGATTCGTAAGAAATGGCGGGCCGTGTCTGGTACTCGTTTTCTTTGTCATTCTTTGATATAAATGCGAGAGAAATTTCAGCTAAATTGGGCTAATCGAGCGCCGCTTTGTTTCGCTCAAGCATCGTAATTAATTTTGGAGAAAAATTAGTTTAGAATTTCGGGTTATATTCAACTTAATCCTATCTATTATTATTATTATGACTAATTTCATTTTAATAACCAGGTTATACGTTTTATTTTGGTATAATTCTATTAATTATCACTAAAAGTTATCGTTAATTAACGTTTTTTACGCCTTAAACAATCTACGGTTGCCGGAAAACATATCTTGAACCTATTAAACTTGCCAGCAAACTTGCGAGTAAACTTGAAAAGCGCATCAAGACGAAACTGAATCCAAAGTGAGGTGCAAATGTTTGCGGTACAGTCTTGGCTTTCCTTGCCTTAGCTCGTGCCTTTCTCAGTTCTTGTGTCAACATCTCTCGAACGCAAATACCAACCACTTTTCATTTATGATGTCTTCTCATTTAAGGGCTTACTTTAGAATTCTTGGGGTAGACGCAATGGCGCAGTCAATTGGGGGATCCACCAGAAATGGTAATGTAATTTAGAATGTAACAATTAGTTACATAAAGGCAAAACAATTATTTCAGCGCTAGTTTATTACAGAAAGCGGTGTTTTTCTTACCTATACGGAAAATGTTAAAATACAAGAAGAAAGACTACAATCGAGATTAGAGCTGAAATTTAGTAAGAGGAGAGAAATGGAATAAAAGATGGTAGATTTTTATAGAACAAATAACTTAATAATAGGATATACAATACGTGAACAGAAGAAAAGAAATAAGAGCAATAGGTAACAAAAACAAAAAACTGGAAATGCTAAAATAAATAAGGGCTCATAATATGGAAGGAACATTATGAAAATACATTGAGTAGGAACTCAATTTTAAAACCAAATATAAATAAGTAAGAACGAAATGAGCAACTAGAAAAAAATAAAAAAGAAGAAATTGAGAAAGTCATACATAAAATTAAAATAAATACAGCAAACGCGAAGAGCTACAGAAATGCTTACATCATTAGGAATGGATATGTGACGTATATAGAAAAGACTGGGAAAGTAAATAGTTTTTAAAAATTGGAAAAGTATTTTTAGACGAAATACATTGGAATGCGAGAATAGATAATGATCACAATCGAGCAATCGAGGTCAGGGCTGGAATTTACTGAGAGGAAAGAGTAAACAGAAATGCATTTAAGATTGTAGTTTTTATAAAATGAATAACGTAAATTTTACATGAAGATTACAAGGAAACAGAAGAAAATAAATAAGAGCAATAGATAACAAAAACTAGGAGCGGTAAAATAAAAAAGGACTAGAAATATGGAACATTATGAAAATAAATTGAGTAGGACCTCAATTGTAGAATAAAATGTAGATAAGAAAGAACGAAGTAAACAATAAAAAGAAGATATTGAGAAAGCCATACATAAAATGAAAATAAATAAAGCAAACAGGAAAGACGGCAGAGCTACAGAAATGATTACAGACCTAGGAATGGTTATGGTACATATGTAAAAAGACCTGAGATAAGCCAAGAAGATTGAAAAAATAACTTAATATTACCAATATACAGAAAGGGGGATTAAATTTAAAAAATTATAGACCAATATGTTTAGCCTAAACAAATTTTACAATTCATGCCAGAATAATAGAGATAAAACTATTGTAGGAACAAAATAATAGAAGCAGAAGAAAATGTACCCATTTTTATTGAACTGAGAGAAGCATTCGATATTGTAGAAAGATATACAATATAAACGGTCTTGAAAAGCTTTGATGTTGCATAAACACCTAATATAGGTAAAATCACCTATGAGGCGATATTATAAAGGCATAATTTAAGTCCATCGTTGTTCATAATAATAACGGACAAAATAAACAATAAAAATAAAAAAAAATAATATTATAAGACATAATACTAATCAAACAAAACCAAAGAGATGATTATAAATAAAAAACAAAGAGGCACACAAAAGGGTAAAAATTGTACTAACAAAACAGCAATCAATAATCACTGACATCGGCAGTTGGTACGACCATCTAATGCTAATGACTTATGACTTCAGATAGAATAAAAAAGAATAATGGAGAGAGAAAAAATAAGACAGCGAGTAAGATCTAGAAAGAAATAGAAGAGCTTGTATTTGAGAAAGAAACAGAAAAGAACTGACTAAATGGCTCTATAAGATTAGGAATCCAACAATGCCAAAAAAGACAGAAGAATACAGAAAGAAAGAAAATATTTATAACAACTGTACTGTTTTTATAATAGAAAGTTATAACCGCCAGTTTTCACGTTATGTTACGACTACTATATTAAACTTTTTGCCTTGGGAAAACGCGATTTCTATTTTGTTTTGTACTGGGATTCCATACATGATAGTGCCTTCTTTTTTATATGCAAGATAGAAAAGTACAGCAATAGTCGGTACGCATGTGACTTTAATTCCGTTTTGTTTTCACGCGCCGTTGCTTATTAAAGCCACAATTAATAATGAACGGTTCTTTTGCCTCATAGTTGTATATAAATTCTCAATTACCGCGCGGAAAAACATCAAAAGGAAAATTTTCTTTCAACATTGGTAAATATTTCGTCCCCCGGGGAAACAAAACAAAACGGTAGACACCCGTGAATAAGCACAACTCCCACCGGCGCTTGACACAACTTCAGGCGACTCCAACTCCTGACGATACTACTTCCGATTAGCATATTTAGTAGATATTGTTTTTAGTGCCGACGCTCCCTGTATTTTAACGGTAATGACATACTGCAAAAACAGCGTTTTGTTGAAAGGGCGATTTTACTCTGGTTCGGCTAATATTTTTGGATTGTTTTGTTGTTGCAGCTTGTGCTGAATGTTTTCGGAAAATATTGCAAATTGGTTCCTCTCTCGAATGTAACGGTCGGCGTATCGATAACATTGGGGTACATTTCATTGTAACTGTAACTGTGTTTTGATAAAATAATAGCTCCGTGTTCATTGTTGTACAACTTACGACTCTACATAGATTCAAACTAAAAAGTTCCGGTTTTCCCTTTTATTCTCGATTTTTATGGTTTTTCAAAATCATTTATAAAATCACTTTATTTTGCATTTTTTATTTCAGCTTAAAACTGGTTTTCCCAATTTCAATTTTATTTTTAAACCTCATTCTCAATTTTCAAAATTGAAGTAACCACGAGATGTTTAGTCTGAAGTTCGCGAGAATTGATGTTATTCTGCGATTCTTTCCGGAAAATTAAATACGCCTGAAGCGAGTTTTCCACAAAACCAAACACAGGTATACTGAGGTACTGGTAGGAAAGCAACAGCAGCTATTTTACAAAAACAAATGAAAATTGAAAATCATGGGCGTTACTTAACAGTTGAGATAAGACATAGTCTTTTTTATACAGTGTGATTCGAATAAGAGCCGACGCAGAACAGGGGCGTAGGAGAACCTAAAATATGATTATTTAACGCAATTTACCTCTATATTAAGTTGCACCCCTGAGAAGTTATAGGCATTGAAAGTGAGGTTTCAAATTTCGAAAAAATCAATATCTCAGTTATACTTCAATTTAGAAAAACCCAAATTTGGTACAAGTTTGAGTTTTGAGTGGACAGAAAGCAGCATTCTAAAGAGTTGATAAGGGATGATGGACTATTAAAATGTGACAGAATTTTTAACCAGTTGGCGTAGCGAAGAAGTAATACTATTTTATAGGGAATTTAATTCTAAAACTTGTCTTACTCTTTTTATTTTACGGGAAACTTTATCATTATCAACAAAAACCCGAGTTGTTTAAAATCAATAAAAATTCAAAAGTTGGCTATGAAATTAAACGTCAAACTTGACGATCAGGAAAAAAAGGCCGTTTAATTTTAAGTGCTTGCTGGTTATTTTGAGAATGGCCGGGAAATTTTCATTTAGCGAACAAGTTGACATGCTATTAGTGTTAGGTTTCTCTGAAAGAAATTGCAGAAGAATATCGAAGACTATTTCCTAATCGCGTAATCCCGCATAGAGAAAAATTATTATTATCTTTAGCTTTCCGTCTAATACGTAACGCAAATAAGTTCTTTATTAAAATTTAGTGATTTACGGTGTCAAATGCTCTGCAAAGGTCTAGGAGATAACAGTCTTTCTCTAGTTTTTCTCTCTAGCGTCTTACTCTATAATTGAATACTAACACCATTATGATTAATCTTATGCTAAAATTACTTTATCTTTTCGTTTGCTCTAAATATCTAATTTAATTTAAAAATCTGCAGTTTCTTCAAAAGTGCACAGAGGGAAGCTCACTGAAAAATGCCCACCGGAAAAATCCACAGCCGCAGAATAAACAAAATCCTTTTATAAATAAGCCCCTTTTGATCCCGTTCCCGTTCCTTAAGGACTATTCGGTGGCTCCCTCGAGGACTGACCTCTTTCTTAATACGACCGCTGGCCAATATTCGATTTTTATTAAGAATTACGAAAAGAGATAAAAAACCGTTCTTTTTTAAAGATTTTATGTAAATCGATTTGTAAAAAAGTTTTAATTAATTTATATTCGCAATTTGGGAGGGAAAATGAATGCTATTGAGAAACCGGAACTGAATTCAGCGGTTGCAAAAGTCTAAAAGCAATTAAGATGAATTAAATGTAGCCAAAGAAAAAAGAACATTTCTGAGTTACAAAAGAATCAAAACATAAAGTAAATGATGTACGGGGGTGCATTGATAACAAGTAATATCTAAGGAAAAAACGATTAATTAATATACTTAAGAAAAATATAAAAATAATTCTAATCAAAACAATGTCTATAACGAAATTAAAAATAACATAGATACTGTTATTTTTAATTAGATCGGTGTTCTTTATAATGAAACAATTTTTTTTAATATTGTATACTTTACTATTTTACGTTTCAATAAAGATTTTTATCAAGAATATATAGAAAATTCAGCTACATAAACAGTACATATATACTTTGTACAAATCAGAAATAAATGGCGCACAGGCAATGGTCTACTGTAAAGTGTATAAAGCAAAGAACAATAAGTTTTGCAAAGCTTCTGCTGTTTCTTCTTTTACCATGATTTCTCTGATATTCGCTTGTTCTTCTTAAGCTTCCACTTTAACATTATTTTTTTGAAATATTTTTCCTATATTTCTTTTTGCCTTGTGCTTGGTAATAGTATTTATAGTTTGTACATGTTTCTTAATTCAAAAATTCAAATATTACTCTAATGCCGCTCTATTGGCCATATACTCTAATGAACTGTTCTGTCCCATATGAAAAATGCACGAAAATTTTCTTTATAAATTTCCTTGAAATGGCCGTAACATGGCACCCATTACCTCATAAATAATACTGAATTTAATTTTTTCCGCGTTTTGTATACATATCTGATGGGGTATCAGAATGGTGAATTCACCTGTCGGTCTTTTACTATATTAGACAAGCAGTCACGCGAACGCATCCATTCTTGTATCTTGGAAATCGTTATGGAAGAAATTAACTGGTTTTGCGGAATAATAGAATCTTTCTTATCGTATTAGTCCAGGAGCTTGTAAAAATAAAAAATAAGAATACTAGTCAAAAAAGCGTTTTATTCAAGAAGACTTCGTTTAAAGTTAACTGAATAATTACACAAGTTCGGCTCTGGCTTACTCTCCTACTTTCATTGAAGCTGTCAAAAATGAATAAAAACTTGCTAGTATAAACAAATCTCTTGAACAAACCATACTTTATTTTGTAACATAGTAAGAGTAAACAATTTTCTGACCTCCTCAAACTTTACCAGTCAAAATTATACGGAAATAATAATGTAAGGAAACCACGTTGTGATTAGCACATTATTAGAAGATTAGAAGAATAGGGAAAAAGGGAAAAAGAAAGATTGCATAATAAAATATCAACCGTTTGTACAATGTAGGAAATTATTTTTTCCACTTTTCACTTTATATAAATCCACCATAACCCCATAGTAAGATAGTCTTTAAAAGAGCTCCTTGATATTTTATACGATAGCAAATGACCAATGAAGTCATGTTTATATGACAACATGTTTAAGTAAAAATTTCGAACTTTCAGTGTCTTAACTTTACGACGTTTCAATCAATTTTGTATCTCTTAAGGTTTTCTAGTGATAACCGTTACTAATAGAACTATTGAATCCACATTTAAACAATGAAACTTCAAAGAAACAGTCAAACTTTAACATCATCATCTATACTTCGTCATTTCAAAATATTCTCATATGCGGAAATTCTACAAAATCGATTTTTTGGACAATCTAACACTTTTATTGATTTCTTTAGATTTTTGTCATACAACATAGAAATCTTTCAAACGCTATTGAAAGCACGTGGACTAAGATTTTGATTTGAAATAAGGCGGGTGTTCATGATAGAAGACATTTCGAAAAGGATTCCGTGAGGCAGCGAAACCGAATCGATTTTCTTACTCAAGTTTTCCCCGTTTTCCTTGCGTAATGCAAGAGAATTAATGGCCATTTGGGAAATAAAAAAATTCGTGAAATATGCCTCTGAATCAGGAGTCACTAAATTATAGAAAATGTTTAAAAAGCGATGAATTGAGCAAAAACCGGGTCAAACTGTGAATTTCGAGAGATACAGTTAATGGAGGAAATGAGCGATTTATAAATTCGGAAGTAATAAATATATTTTTTATTAAAATACGAAATTGAGACATGTCAAAAAAATGTTACGATGGCGAGTTATATTTTCCTTTTCTTTTATAAAATATATAAATAATAGAATTAAATTCGCTCTATTGTTAATTGAAGATGTCACTCTATTATAAACTAGATCTAAGTTATTATTTAATATTGTATAGTATTGTTCACATAAAATTCTAATGCAGTTTTATTTTATTTTATATTTTGGCATATTTAGAAATTTTGGATGTGTTGTTGTTGTTTTCATAGGGTTAGAAAACGAAAATAGTGAGAAAAAAATAAAATGTAATAAAAATACAAAAATTCCTCTTATAGGCTGAAAGTATACTAATCGTCTCAGCAAACCTTAGCTTTTAGCTGCCCACACTCGCTCGTGTATATAAGAACATCCGTCTGCAAATGCGACTTTTCACTCTCGGCCAAGTAGATATTATGATTAGGATGTTTATAAAGATCAACTGTTGTGTACTTATTTATTCATATTCCGAAAAATAATGACCAATTTTTAAACAGGGTGTTTTAGAATAGTATGTCATAAATTTAAGGGGTGATTCTATGAGTGATTTTAAGAAAAACGTTTATATGAATCTAGGTCCGTTTTCGGTTTCTGTCTGAAATACAGGGTGTTAATGTTTCCTATATTTTTTTTTATTTTTTTAATAAGTCCGGACCTGCATGAAATATTTTTATTAAATTTGGTGAGCGTAAGTTAGGTTTTTTATTTTATTTATTTTTTGAGTTGGTCTCTATTATTCATTGAGTAAAAACCTATTGTGATCCAGTATTTGATTTTGGAATCTACTATTTTTAAAATTATTTTTATAGGATTTTTAATACAAATCCCGTTGTACGTCATATATCAATTATGAGATCACGACCCTGCAGTGTTGTCGGCTTGTCTAAATTTTTTGGCATTTTGTAGAAATAAACGTCAATAATCAGCTTATTCACACTATGTTTGTTTTGAAAAAAACAGTTTTTTTTATAAGTTAACTATCTAGCAAAGCAAAAAAATAAAGACAATATTATAAAATTACCGAAAACGTGGTGAAAACACACAACTGGTTGACGGCCGGACGTCAGAAATCGTTGAAATATTTCAATCTAAATACTCGACAACGTCGCATCAAGGCATGCCAATCGCTACAATGTCATTTCTTCATCATAAAAACGAGTCTCATGGGCGTAGAAAATTTCAAAATTATTTAATGTAAATTATGGTTTTTTGAGTACTAAACATATAATAATGATTTATAAACTTTATATTATAAAGAATAAGACGTATATAAGCCAATATAATTGAAATAATTCTAAAATTATCAAAATAATTACGATTACTTTTTCGGTTTTTTAGTACTGTGACTACGTTCATGAGTCCTCGTGAATTTTCGTGATGTTTCGTATGATTTATCTTAGTTAGGGAAATTTTAATTAGTTGGCAGTACTATGACGAAAGAGGTACGTCACTCCTGACGTGCAACGGTATTTGTACTAAAAATCCTATAGCAACACATCTTTTAAGGGAAAAACGATTTTTTAAACAGTGGCGCCCCCAAGGCCATGACCCTGTTTATTTCTTGTGAAAAATATGTAACAACGCTGCTTTTTCAAAAAATAAAAGTCGTTTTCTTAATTCTAGTTCTTTTTGTTAAAAAAATGGGTTTTGAATTTTTTTCGTAACATCAATGGGTAATAATTTATTGGTTATTTAATTTGACAGTTCCCGCCAGGGTACTCGCTTTTTTTCTTAAATTGCATCCACATTTATCGTTATTTTCAAAACAAAATGGTTAATTTTACTAATAGGATGTTGGAAGATATCCATTTCATTTATGGTCTCGCTGATGGCAACGCAGTAGAAGCTGCCCGATTTTATCAAGAACGCTTCCCAAACAGAATCAGATCAGATTAAGGGAAACTGGTTCTTTTAAACTTAACAACCATTTAAAAGGTGCCCCTCGAACTATTCGAACTCCAGAAATCGGAGAAGCAGTTATAAATTTAGTAGAAGAAAATCCTGAACTGAGTACTAGAAAAATTGAAAATCAATTGAATATTTCGCACGTTCTGGTTTGGGAAATTCTGCAAGATTTTTTATTGTAGCCGTATCATATTCAGAGCATCCAAGCCTTACTTCCTCGGGATTTTCTTTTGTGAACCGGTTTCTACCAATGGTATTTGCCCTAAATCCTCTGTTCAGTAGTGAAATAATGTTCAAACTAGCTTTTCAAGAAAATCATTACTAGAACGAGGAAAACCAGCACGAAATTGAAGAATCTCACCATCAAGTGCAATTTTCAGTTAATGTATGGGTTGGAATAATTGCTGATTACTTGATCGGACCATTTTTTCTGCCAAACAGATCAAACGGTAATACTTACCGTCGATTTCTAGAGGAAGACTTGCCCTTATTACTTAAAGAAGTTCTGCTTTTAACGAGAAACAGAATGTGGTTCATGCATGACGATGAACCATCTCATTTCAGTGTAGAAGCAAGAGAATATTTAAATCGTTCATTTAACAACCGGCGCATAGGTCGTGGTGGACCACAACCATGGCCTCCTCGGTCTCCTGATTAAAACTCTAGTTTACAACACTCTAGTTGACAGTGTGGAAGATCTGAGAAATCGCATAATAGCTCCTTGTAGCACTATTAGAAATACTCAAATTTTTTAAAGAGTGCGCGATAATATGAGAAAAAGAGCTGAGGCATCTATCCATTTTCAGCCACTTATTTAATTTTTTTTTATCTGAATGGTCGTTATAAATTGGTGGAAAACGATTTTTATTTTTTGAAAAAGTAGCGGCGTGACATATTTTTCACAAAAAATAATCAGGTCATAGCTATGGGGGCGCCACTGTTTAAATTTAAAAATTCGTTTTTCTCTTAAAATATGTGTTTGTACACCTAACTTACGCTCACCAAATTTGATAATATCATCATATTATCATATAAACTTTTTTCTCAAAATCACTCATAAAATCACCCCTTAAATTTATGACATACTATTCTGAAACAACCTGTATATAGCAATTTTTTGAAGAAAAAAATTAATTTCAATAATGGAATGCATACCTCTAAAATGAATAAATTGTGTATCGTGTAGTTTTAAAAGGCAAGAAACTTTTTGACTCATTTTAACTAAAGTAGATTTTTTTTAATTTTTATATCATTTTTACAATAGTAGATATAATTAAAGAATAACGACTTAAGAGTTCAAATTTTGCTTCTATTGGACACGTTCTCCTGGATCACCCTCTAGTTAATACCTGTTATCAGTGTAAGTTGAAAAAACATTCATCCATACCTTCCTCCCTCAGCCTATGTAAGTTTCATTAATCATTATATCATTAATATCAGAATTCTTAAAATCGCCATTGAATTGGGAAACTGTATAGAATTGATCCTAAGTCACCCTCTAAATGTGTATTGTTATGCGGCAATTTTGAATAATGGTATCTACGACTGCCTGGATAAAAATCTATTATCAAATTCATTTTAGTTAGATATCAAACTCAGTTAATAAAACCAGAACTAAACTTATTTATTAATAACATTCGAAAACAATAATTTATGAATATTGATAACATTTTTGCATTTAAACAAATTCACTCTAGACGAAGACTGTTCTGTTCAAGAGGTAATAATTTCCAAATTACTACTGTGGTTACTGTTTTATAAGTTGATTTGTAAATTTTTGTCTTTTAGAATTTTTGTAACTATTCGATTTTTATTTTTAATGTATCCCTCATCTATCGTACTTCTTTTCCAGCCTCCGTGTTTCTTCACTTTTAATAAATCCGCTAGTTTTGGAAACTATGCTTGTGATTATTATTACTTTATTGTTATGTTCAAGTTTCTTTATCTTTTTGTTTCTGAGAGTTCTTTTGATTTGCTTTTATTGTTTTTTTTTTCCTTTTACTATGTCATGTTGTATTGCTCTTTCGACTAACTACAAGTCTCCAAGCTGTGAGTTCATTACTTTTTTATTGATAATATTCTGGAGGTTATCTATAATTTTGTCCTAAGAAGAACGGTTTGATTCATTATTGTCCTTATAATGGCCTGCATTACCTCTTTAATATTGAAATTATTTACATTTATTACTAATTATTATAATATTAATTAAAATTAAATGATAATCATGGCTTAGAGGATAGAATCGGCCCCAATTTCCTAAAACTGATATTTATACAAATTCAAATCATTACTAATTTGATATCTCCCACAAATCTTATACATAACTCACCTTCACTACAATTGTCCTTAGAAGATGTTTATACGTTCTTCGGATTGTATAATACACTATCACAACATTAGTTAACTAAAACCATGTATAGAAAATGCAATAAATCAACAAATCATTATCAAATTTTAAATCAGGCTTTCACAATTAAATATTTGTGGCACCAAAATGTTTTAAAGATTTTTCAATAAATAACAATAAAGACTTTTATTTTATTTCAGCCTTTAACATAAATATTTTACGAAACACAATTACTACTATTTTATTATTGTGGTACATCGTCTTAAAACATTTTTTACAGTCTTTTGCGTTTTATTTTAGGTTCCCCTTTGGATTTCTCTCTTTTTCTTTTTTTGCCTCTGCGGTTACTTTCTGATAAAACATTGTTGGAGAACAGGCCTACAAAAAAATGTAAAAAGAATTATCGAAAGTTTATAAATACTGGAAACATTTACCATTAAGAATTTGAAAATCTTTCGTGGTTAGTTCCGTCAAGAATTTGTATGCCTCTTGTTTGATTAATTCACAGGTAGCAGCATAGTGTAAGGCTCTTTTAACCTGCAGTTTTAATCGTCTGAACGTTGCTATTTCTTGGTATTCATTAAGAGCTTTTTGAAGACAATCTAGAATTGTATGGTGAAAGGATCCATGGGATTCCTTTAGATACATAATTGCTTTAATAACTTTTAAAAGATATTTTTTATGTTTTTTTATTTGACTTCCCACTTGCGGTTTTGAAATAAATTTTATCCACATTAAATTTGTAGAAAACTTACTAACTTTAGACATTTCAAATATAAACTGTGACCAATTTGACATCTTGCCGCTTGCTTAGATTATTTTTAACAGCTACTAAAGTGTTAGGGTTAATTTTCATAGATCCGTCATCCCATGATATGATCTTCAGAAAGACATGTGACTGGTGTAAAATATCAAAATTGAAAAACCGCTAATTATTTCTCGGAAGGTTTTAATTTTATCCGTCATCCTAGAAAGTTAAAAATATTTAACTTTTGCCCCACATCAAATTTTGTTTACCATCACTTTTTAGTGTTTTCCGATTTGTTATTTTTGCATTTCAAAAGTAATACTCAAAGGTGATTATTAAATCAATCATCTTCGATTTGTTCTTTAAAAAAGCTAACTGTATGGTTAGAACAATGCCGCAAACTGTCAAGTTGTCATTAAAGTTCCTAGATTTAAAGGTGAAATAACACTATTTTTTTACTAAAACGTATGACATTTTTTAACCAATGGAAACTGACTAAAAATTGTCGCACGTTTTAGTGACAAAAATAGTGTCATTTTACTTATTTTGAGGTTATAACATTTTCCAATATAAACTTATATATTTTACTCACAATCTTTCCTCTTCCAGCAAAATTATTTATTTGTTTGTTTTATTTAACGTCGGTCTAGTTCTGCGACCAGGGCTGCTCACCGAGGTAGGGATCTTTAACGATCCTAACATCCATGGACTCGGGACCTACAGTTTAACGTTTCCTCCGAAAGACGGCATATCTCCATTATACCTCGTGCTCATTGGTATAGTGCCTGCGAGCTATGATATGCTACTAGTCGCTGCAGGCTGTACGGGCATATTACGACGGTTTTCGCTGGTGTCACCCATCCAACTACTAACTGCGCTGGACGCTGCTTAACTATAGTTATCGCATCACAGGCGTATCCACTATAGAGCTGGGCCCTTGCCCCCTGCAAAATTTATCACAAGAACTGCGCCATGTTTAATAATACCTTATTATAGCGTAGCTGCAGGACGGAGATTCAATAATAATAAATGTAGTTATTTAAAAGTATATTATACTAATACATGCTTACAATAATAAGGTACACGAATGAATGGATGAGTATCATTATAAATGTATCGGGAGAGGGCGCCCTACTCTCATTGACCGCAGTCGTAGCTAATGTACGGTTTCCCGTACATATTACAATATCGAACACGAGTTTTTAAAATTTTCTATAATTAACAATAAAGACTTTTATTCTGAACTAGTACCATTTATTTATTTATTTCAGCCTTTAACATAAATATTTTACGAAACACAATCACTACTGTTTTTTTTTGTGGTACATCATCTTAAAACATTTTTTACAGTCTTCTGCGTTTTGTTTTAGGTTCCCCTTCGGATTTTTCTCTTTTTCTTTTTATGCCTCTGCGGTTACTTTCTGGTAAACCATCGTTGGAGAACAGGCCTATAAAAAAATATAAAAAGAATTATCCAAAGTTTGTAAATACTGGAAACATTTACCATTAAGACTTTGAAAATCTTTCGTAGTTAGTTCCGTCAAGAGTTTGTGTCCCTGTTGTTTGATTATTTCACGGGTAGCAGCACACTCTAAGGCTCTTTTAACCTGCAGTTTTAATCGTCTGAACGATGCTATTTCTTGGTATTCATTAAGAATTTTTTGGAGATAATCTAGAACAGTTTGGTTAAAAGATCCATCGGATTCCTTTAGATACATGATTGCTTTAATAACTTATAAAAGATATTTTTTATGTTTTTTACAAAATATTTTCATTTGACTTCCCACTTGTGAAATAAATTTTATCCACATTCAATTTGAAGAAAACTTGCTAAACTCTAGACATTTCAAATTTAAACTGTGACTAATTTGACATCTTGCCGCTTGCTTAGATTATTTTTAATAACTACAAAGTGTTAGGGTTAATTTTCATAGATCCGTCATCCGATGATATGATCTTCAAAAAGACGTGATTGATGGAAAAATTCAAAATTGAAGAAACCGCCAATTTTTTCTCAAAAGATTTTGATTTTATCTGTCATCCAAGAAAGTTAAAATTATTTAATTTTTACGTTTTGTTACTTTTGCAATAAATACTCAAAGGTGATTATTAAATCAACCGTCTTCAATTTATGCTTTAAAAAATCGAAGTGTATGGTTAATATAATGACGCCAACTCTTAAGTTGTCGTTAAAGTTACTAAATTTAATAATAAAATGACACTATTTCTGTTACTAAAATGTACGACAATTTTTAATCAATGGAAATTGATTTTTCAATTTTATTTCCTTTGCATACTTCGAAAGAAGACTTTAACAAATCCTGATTATTAAATAATACAGTATAACTCGGATATATTAATTTTTTGTTGCATACATTTTTCAAATCGGTGTAATATTGAACTTATTTATCACAAAAACTGAAATTGTATACTTTCACCAGAAATAACAGGCAATTTTCAAATTTATCAAAAAACTAGTCAAAACACAAACACAGACAAATAATATAAAATAGTTTTTCCAAAAAAAATAATCTTATCTACATTTACTTTGCCAAATATATGAAGTGCATTTTTTAGTTTTTCAGGTTAAAGTTGCTAAATATTTGTTATCTCTATTTACAATATTTTGTATTGTGATTCAAAAATTTATAAAAAATCCTTCCGATGTTAAACTGAGTCAACAACCTTTCAGTTTCTCAAGAAGAAGACAAAAATCCAAAGGAATACCTGAAAGCAAAAGCAGGAGAAGCTGATAGAAAAGATATAAATGACAAATTTATTATATAGATATAGAAATGTTAACTCACTTTTAAGTCTTCCAAAAAAAAACTTTATTTTATTTTCAAAAACAATGATTTTACAAAAAAAATGATTTTTGGATACCAATACAAAAGTAACTAACTCTAAGTAAGATTGAAAGTCAAAAAGCCTCGTAGACGTGTTTGTCTTGCTATTTAATGGCTCGGCTGTCGTCTCCTATTCCTAGGAACTGCAACTTTGCATTTCTGGTACATCCGTTGGTGACATTTCTATATAGATATACATATAGATAATGTCAGGTGATAGTTCAGTAGAAAGAACAGGATCTACTAATGATAATATAAATTATTAGCAATTTAGAAAATCTATGCATAATAATTTTGCAAATCGTCATATGCGGCTATGGTTTTAAAATATTTTGTAATAATAACAAAATTCTCATTGTAGCCATTTCCCAAATAAATTATCCGTAAAACAATTCCTAATTTAATTATTTTTGAAAATAATCATTCTCATTTGTCAACCATATTTGTATACATAAAACCATCCCTTGAATTTTCAAAAGGAAAAAATTAAAATTTTTCCATTCGTTTCCAGGATTCACAAATCGCAAAGTGGTTTGTTTTCGCAAAGGCACATCCCAATACCCGGGGTTCCTCATTATTCGTGGTCCGTACGCTAATGGCCTCATTTATTTGATCCTCTTTAACCCCCTTCCACGGTGTCGCTTTTGATTTGTCGCCGCTTTTGAATTTATTATGTTTGCCTAAGCCGGGTCGGATCCGTTTTACGCAAAATTACAATATTTGCCGAAAAATATCGGCGGCCGGCGATTGATTGTTGCTTTTGCTGGCCGAACGCACGGTCCGGTCGCCGCTTTTAACGGATTTTCGAGTTTTGGCGTTTCGGATTTGGTCAATTCGGGTTTTAGGACTTTCATTAAGTCGATTAATCTACCGGTCGGATTGGAAATCGGGTTAAAATAACAAGAAAATAAATAGTTCATGAAAAATTAAGAGAACTGGGCGACTTAAAAACCTCATTTGTTCGCATCTCTCTCTTTTGAATTCAAAGAACCTTCAATATTTTTGAGTCCTACACAAGTTATCTCATGAATATTGTTGGAAATCCCACCAACCTTTAATTTAAATTAAAAAGGAAAGAGCGTTCACTGTAATTTCTCGTAGGATTTCAACATCTTCATAAAAACCCATAAATTTACAAGCTGCACTTTATTGTGAGGTACTTCTTTCTTCATTCCCTTTCTTTGTGCCTTTTTAAAAGGATTTGGTTTACGACTTTTGTTCCTATTTCACCCATTTTTCCTATCCTATACTTAATGTACATTTGTACCGCCCACCCTTTCTACTTTTGTAAGAACCCGTTTTCTTTCTATGTCTTCCTCTCCTTTTTAACTTAATTTTTGCTACATTCAATAATCAAAGATCAATTAGGTTAGAACACCCAATTCTAATGTGCAACAATAAATAATAGTGATGATAAATGGAACAATTATATAGTAAATCGAAGAATAATCGCAAAAACATTTGGGAAGTACATAAATACTAAGTAAAATACTTATTTTTTGACAAGGGCCCCTTTTCTAAAATTAAATTCATATTCAGAGTCGACCAACTTAGTTATCAATTCCCTGTTATCGATTCCTTTCCATAAGAAAAGGTTTTTTTGTGATATCCTACAATCATTTTCACATTTTCGGCATTACTTTTATATAAAAAAAATTGAAATTGAGTTGTAATAGAAATGACTCAAATCAGGTACCAAGAACTTAGGGTAAAAGTTAATTGGAGGGTCGACTTTTGATCCTCACAGTAAGTAAATGTGTATATAATAATATTTTTTATTAATAATTTATTACATAGTTGAGATATCATGAAGGTAGCGGCGCTCCTACAGCATATTTAAAGAAAATTTTATATTGAGAATAGTCCAAAATTATAAATACAATTAAGTTAAACTTTATTTCTAATGTTTGGATTTGTCATTGTTGAAAGCTGCGTTGTTCATGAAGAAACTTCTCAAATCAATCGGAAGTGGAAAAACAATTGTTGAGTTCTTCTTCGCCGCAATAATATTTATTGTAATTGCGGGCAACTGGGCTTTCATTAATAACATCTGAAGCTTCTTTTAAAGTTCTTGAAGCCTTCATTTCTTCATCTGCAGCGATAACTTTGGGATTTGCTTTTCTGGAAGCTTCAACCTCTGCTACCATAGCTCTCTGAACGTGCTGTGGTAGACTTACATACTTTATTTCTAGTTTTTTTGCTATACCGCCCCATGGGTTCGTAACAACATCTACCGATGCTTGCATAGCTTGAGGAACTGCTTCTCTATCTGAAAGTATTTCAGCTAAACTTCTAGTACCTTGAATATTCCTCAGAGTCATCATGGCTAAACGTCTGGTGGAGTTGGGAATTTGACGATTCGACTCTTTCGAATCAGGATGTAGAAATCTCTCCATAAAGATTACTTAATTTTTTATTTAGGGTATATAAATTGTAGTGCACAGAAATTAATATTCAAACTGAAACTTGACACAGTATAAACTTTGACATTCAATGACAGCTATGTTTTCTATTCTACACCTTATTGGTAAAAGTAGAAAACGACAGAGGGCGCAGCCAAATGTCAATGTCAATCTTCAAATTTGTAAAACAAACCCCCATAAATACTATTCTTGTGCTAGTTTATTGGAGGTGTTTTTAAAGTGTGTGTTTGTAGCATTGTAAAATCAATCTATTGTGGAGAAAGTATGTACATATTAGTATTTTAGTTAATTTTTATCGACTTTGTAAAAATTTGCATTTAGTAACATAGTTGAAATTAGTTCAAGTATAAATTAAGGACGAGATGTTTTAAATGCAGGCCAACAGACACATTTCGGATATATGGGTTGTGTTCGAAAAAGAGTGAATGTTTCTTCTTGTTAACATCTATAAAAAATATTAAATTACTGTCCCACATGATTATAAAATGTACTTGTTGCATAAACATTTTAAAACAATTATTAAAAACATTACTTATATAAACCTGGATGAATAAAATCTTCCCGTGTAAAGTGCAAAGAACAAACTCTCATACTAATAATAAGACACTCCTATCAATTGAGGGAAATTTATGAAAAAGTCAAGTCAAGTCAGGGATTTCGGCTAGTGTAACCAAATTCGCAACAATTTCGATTGTTATTCACCACGATCGAAGGTCTATTGACGAGATAATAACAAAAAATAGTAAAGGTAAAGTAAGTGCAAACAAATTTACACAGTGAACACATGAAAACAACTCCGCAATGATCATGGATCCATATTGCTGATCGATAAAATAGATTATTATTAAATTTATTCAAAATTGTCTTCCCATTCTGCAGAAAAATGTAAATTTGAATACAGGAAGAAGCAAGTTATATCTGGTTTACTTTTTCAATTTATTTTATTGCTTTTACGGTTTTACAGTTTATATATTTTTTTGGTTATCGCGTTTAGCCTCCAGTCTATTAATTCTTTTTATTTTTATTATTTTTTCTTTAGAAATTTTGAGATTATTCGTTATAAATATTATATCGTCGTTTATTTCTATTTAATTTATTTCCCTACAATAAGTACACAATTTTCATGATACATTAAATGTTTTTAAATTTATGTACTACATGTTAACAATTATTCATGAAAATTAGACTCACGCAACATTCCATGTTAGATAAACTTACTGGTCCATAACATAACCATTTCCAGCAAAAACTTTACACTCTGATAGAACAATTTTGTTTTTATTAAAAGCAGAAAAAAGTTCAGAATAAGACTCAAAATTGTCCAATCTTCTTCATAAATATCCGATAATATAAAATATAGCATAATTTTCTAGGGATAATGATAAGTACAAGAAAATTATTTATTTGTCTTTTGAGCAAAAAATATGCTCTTCTGATGATTTGACTAGTGTATTGCGTAATAATCAGAGGCAGAGTGAGGAAGTTATTGTAAAATAATTAGTAACATTTATTTTAAAAGAAAATGTATTAATATGCAATAAAATATTTCCACTGAAAAATGCAAGACTCCAACTAAACATAAAAATGTTTAAGATATACATATATATATATAAATAATATTTAGAATATGGAAAATAATTATAAATAAAGTTATGAAACAATAAGTAATAGAAAATAGGTTTTGGCTCCAGAAAGACGATACCATATTTTTTACTATTAACGAAAGAAATGTACAGAGTGTCTGTTGTGACACGTTACACTAACACAAATGTATATGTTTTTATATTTTGAAGCAATGTTGGATTTCACAATAGAATATTTTGGATAGCTAAGTTTCTAGAGGTAAACTCACTTCGCTAAAGTCACCTGTTATGCGTTTGCTCATAATGTTTTTAAATTTAGATTGTTTAATTGTTTTCATGAAATGTTGCACCCGTTAGGAATTTTAATAAATCTAAGGACAGCTTCTCAGATAATGTAGAAGAGATAGTCGATTGTACGAAAGACTGGTACAAATTAAAATAGAAAAAAGAATAACTAGTACGTGGGAATAGAAAAATTGTAGAATCCATTAAAAAATAGTACTAGCAGTAGAGGTGCTAAAATAAGAAACAGACAGCATGGTGGAACGAGGATATTAGAATAGAAATTAATGAAAAGAAGCTAAAATGGAAATAATGAATGACAAAACAGATAAGAATTATAATGAGTACAAAGTGCAAAATAACAAAATGACAAAATTTGTAAAAAAGGCCAAACAAAAACAATGGGAACAATTCCGAAAAAAGATAAATGAAGACCCCAACTAAAGGCTGTTCTATAAAGTAAAAGTTTAAGAATAGGAAGTCAACAGAAGCAACACATAGATTAAATAGCAAAGAAGCTATATGTAGATGAAATTAATATTTCCAAAATCTTTTAAACACAGGAGTATCAAAATATTGCATCAACAAAAGGTAGCAGAAGTAATAAAGTAATAGAGGAAGATAATAATGATATAGTACAAGTAGCAGTATTAGAAGCGTAAAGAAAGACAAAGTAACGGGTTTATAACCAAACAGCAGGACAAATGACGAAGACTTTGAGAGAGACAGGCCTAGATACCTTAAAACAATTATTTAACAAAATATAGAATGAGGGGAAACTGCCAGCAGATTGGATTATAGGCATAGTAATTTCCATACATAATAAAGGGGACAGAACCGACTATAGAAACTATCGAGGTATTACAGTGCTAAGCACAGTTTAAAACTCTATTAGAGAAAAAATTGAAAAAATTGAAAGTGCAGGCTGTGGCATAAATGGAGGCCCCGAACATTCGGTAAGCCAGACATTCCGAATTGCTGTTGCAATACAACTAACCATTATTTTATGATAGAAAAATACTCTTACTGTTCTGATCTCTTAAAATGTTTTAATAAAATCCCCAAAATTAGTCATAATTTACAAGTAGCTAGTTATCCCTTTTAGAAGATTATAATCCCTTAGCTAGTTTCCCATTAAATGGCTGGTGCCGTGTGGTATACAAACATTTTAGCATTAAGAGTTACTGAGAATAGCAATTTATATATCATTTGTGAAAAATAAAATTTAAAAACAGCCTAACAAACATTTAAAAGCCACTTTACTGAACTTCACATGAAGTTCTAAAATGTCGCAGTAAACCACGCTCTCTGGTCGTCACAGTTCTTTATCACCCTGGTCGTCACTATTATTTTTTATGGACTCGTTATTTCTAAATATATATAATTGTATCTTGGCTTGTTTTAAGATTTGAAACCAATTTCCAGTTCCTGATCATTGTTGCTCTTCTTTTTTTTTAATTTACTACTAACCTAACAGATTATTGTATAAACATCTGCTTAATATCTCTTAACCCGCGACTGAAGGAAAAGCAGGAAATTATTAGAATAATCGTCCAAATATGTTGATTTACCTCGCGTGTGTTGAAAAGAGACTATGTTAGACAGAGAGGTTAATTAAAGCGTTCGGTGTAATGAGGACGCAAATCGAATTTCTATAAAATATTCCGGCTGCCGGTTAATAAGGAGAAGCGAATTAGGCGGCCGGCGGCCGGAACACGAGCCATGATTATCAATTAACCAGAGAGGAATTTAATACAATTTTATTCTTCATTATCTTGCAAATTTATTTCCGGCACACATCTACGGGACTATAAATGCCTCTCTTCGAACAATCTTCTATTAATTTTCGAACGGGTTGCTCGCCAAATTGGTTTTGTACCCTTGAAATCGTGACCTCAGGGGAATCCCGGAGATTTCCAAACGGATTCTATCTAGAGGTAAACTCAGAAAATTGGAAAATTTACATCCTTACCTTGTCTTGAACGTCTGTAAGAAATTTCTTCCCGCGTTGGGGTGTTGTTATAAAATATCACTTACAATAGTCCCAAATAATCATAAATTTGATAAATGTATAGTTGTTCAGATCTACTCAAACCGGCTTCAAAACATTGTCAGGAATAAGGGCGATTGGCTACCTTAGAGGCTTCATTCATGAATCATTATAAAATGAACGAACGGCATTATTTAAAATTATGCTTGACAGACAAATTTTAAATGGTCTTTTGCTAATAATCCGATGATTAAGTGTTGGATATTAATCCAAGAGTATGTAAATATTGTCTCCATGTATCTCAACTTTCATTATTCTACGAAAAACTATTGTAATTAGTATTAGCAGTATAAGGGAAAAATGGACTGTACTAAAAAAAGTAAATATATGTAGAAAGAATAAAATGAAATCCCTCAAAACTTAAAAAATGTTAATGCTATAGATACTTCTTTCACTACAAATTTTAATTACATTAATGTCAACAATATTTTACTAGATTATACAAACAGTTTTTAAGAAACAATATTATATTACATTTATTATTTCGATAATTTCCCATATTAGAAACAACTGTTTTAGTTATAGTTTCTTTACACTGTATGGAAATTTGCAAGAGTGTTTTCCTCGTCTAAAGTTAATTTGCTACAAGAATATTGTACTTAAAAATATTAGAAAAGTTCATTGAATTGCAACTGAAAGGATTTATAAATAACAATGATATATTACCTAGAAAGCAATCAGGATTTAGCTCTGCTACAGCATTACCAGAGGTTGTAGATATCATTTTAAATACGATTGATAATGGCAAAATTTTTCTCTTAATTTTACTAGATTTTTCAAAAGCATTTGATACTATAAATCATGATATCTTGCTATGAATGTTAAAATGTTTGCGTTTTGATGAGTCGTCTATTTCGTTTTTACAATCATATCTCACTCAAAAGCACCAGATGGTTCAAATTGATATTTCTACAACGATATTAGAAATAAAACTGGGGTACCGCAAGGTAGTATATTAGGTCCCTTATTATGTACAATATATACATCACAATTTACTAATGTACTTAAATGTTGTAATTTCCTTTTTTATGCCGATAACACTCAATTAAATTGTATTTTTGAGTTTTCTGTTCTTTTTAATTCTCTACAGAATATTAATTTCGATTTGCATGAAATTTTTATTATAAGTGAAACGCATTGCTTAAAAATAAACCATCAAAAATCTAAGGCTATGATATTTTGCTCTGAATCGATCAGAGAAGAGTTAAACGTACACATACCAATTGTATTGCAATGTAAAAATGTGGGTCTTATTATGGATACAAAGTTAAAGTTTAACTATCATAGCATAGAAAAATTAAAAATATCCTACGCAGCATTAAAATTAATTTATGCACAAAGACATTTTATGACAAAAACCATACAACAAATGTTATGCGACTCGCTAGTACTCTCAAATTTTAACCATTGTGACATTGTATATCGTCCGTCTTTATAATTTTCAATCATCACCAATACAAAATCTCCAAAATTCTTGTATAAAACTGATATTTGGAATTGGCAAATATGACCGGATTTCTAGTAAATTTAGAGAGATCAAATGGTTAAATATGTATAACAGAAGAGTTCTTTATTTTGCTTGTTTTTGCCAAAGATTGCTCAGTGAGAAAATACCTTCATATTTGCACGAAGGACTAACATTTAGAACTGACATTCATAATCTTAATAGTCGCTTTTAAAGTATTCTCAGATTGTCTAGATTTTCCAAATCTAGTTTTAAGGTTAGTTTACTTACAACCCGACAACCTGCATCAACAATATTTTTAAAATACGTCAGTTACTATTAACCAGGCAATTTAATGAAACAGTATAAAAAGATATTATTTAGAATTCAAGGTTAGTATTTATTTAAAATATTTTGTGTCCTCTCTTTCTTTTCTACCAGTTATCTCCTACTTTTCTTTCTTTCTCCTCTCGATTTTATTTCTCTTTCTTCTTCCTCTCTTGTCTGGTATCTCAAAATAAGTGTTTTATTATTGATTTGGCCTTGGTGGAAAACCAGGCGTGAAGCAATCCACAGCTAAACAAGTCGGCTATTGGTTGCCTAATGCATTTAATGTATATGATGTATTGAATTTATTTGTTTATGTATTATAATGCTGGCCAATAAAAATATTGTTATTATTATTATTATAAATTTCACGATTAAGAAATTTGATCATACTTTCATGAAAATAGTCATACTTACCATTATAAAAAAAAAGTTTCCCCTTGGTGCACTTTGGTGGTACATAGTCTTTTAACACATATTGCGGCTTTTTAAGAGTAGACAAACACTTAAAATTTAGTAACCTTCATAAACTTCAACAATCAAAATGAAACAAACACACGTGATGTTCCGAAGTAATGAAAGGGGACCATGTTATGATTGGCGGGTTATTAAAAGGTTAGCTGAGTGGCGGTTAAATAGAAAATTGCAGTCAGTAGTACTTATAATCTAATTTCTATTTGTAAGAAAAACTTTATTTTAAGTAACATATTATTTTTAAAGTCCCTTTATACTATTTTTGCCAAGAACAGTAAAGAAAACAATATACTTTTCTTCTATACAAACCACAATACCCTTTGTCGAAAGAAAAACAAAAGAACTAATGAAGCCTATTTTTTTATTATTAGCAACACGCGCTATCGATTAAATCTCTTCTTCTCTCCACAAGAAAACAGAGAACAGCAAAAAACACTAATTCATCAATTACATGTATGTACGAAAAATCATGCCGACTGTCAGCTGCCTTCATCAAATTAATGGCGTTTGTTAGATGATACTCTACCACCAGTCTTTGCCTTATAACACAGGACCGTAATACCCGAAAATATCAAACAGTTTTCCAGTGATCCTATTTTTTAAAGATCTTTTTTAGTTGCTTTCTCTTTTATTACGGTTTCAATGAATATATGAAAGATCTAAATATTGTCCTCAGAAAGTTTAACCCACGACGGAACTTGGTTATTGGAAGTTAGAGAGCCCGAGGAAAAATAATATCAACTTATTTATTTATAAAAACAACAAATACAAAATATCAAGGCAATTTACATCTTTAAATAATTAACACAGTTAATCGCAGGGGTAGGCGCTGTCACGTCTCGATCTCTCGAGCTCCCAAACTTCACTTTTAATCCATTTTTATTTTCAAACCCCAACGCTTAATAAGTTTGATGACTCTAATAAAAATGTTTACTTATTATCTCATCGCGATCTTGCCTCAAACTTTAGCTCACGTAATATTAAATAAACAGTAAATGTTATAATTTAAAAATATTAATTATTATGTGCACGACGATAACTAATTAAATACCTGTATATACCATCTTAACACTATTAAGACGGAAGAAGGAATAGTAAAATTTCAAGCACCAACTTCAAATATTTAAAATCTTTTCTTACACATCAACCCTTTACCAGAGTAAATTATTTTCTGCCTTGTGGAAACCAGGTTTACTTTTTTGGTGATTATTTCGTAAGGCTTTCCCATTTCCCAGTTGTTCCAGTTTTTTTGTTGGTATCTTATACGTAAGATCAATGTAAATTTTTATTTGTAATATTCCATTACTCGTCTTATATTTGTTTGTTTCCCTGGATTCTTATATCCTGTATTAATTACCTAATTTCCTTTTTAAATCAACCAACTTTATTTTTCCTATGTTTTGTAATGTTTGCTCGTCGGTTTTCACCTTAAAAAGAGCTCCCAATTAAACTGAATTGCTTAAAGAGGACCATCTCGCTTTAATTTCCAGGATATCAGAGTCCACACCTGCAAATGGCTAAAGAAATATTTTCGCGGTAGTAAGTGATGACGAGGTATTTAGAAACACCTGGGGGATACTCCATCAAGTGTTGGATTTCTCACCAGCCAAAACTGTACGTGAACGCTGCTCGCGATACTTGCAGGGAAAATTTCATTTGGGGAATGAAAGAAAATTAACGATTAAGTGAGTAACGGCGTGTTCTAACGTCTTCTGTCTGGCGAGAAAATAGAAAAAGGTCATTAATTATATTCGACAAAAAAATCCAGATAACAATGTGTTGTTTATCAGAAATGACTATCCACGTTTAAAATGGTTGGTATCACTATAGAAATATTAGTAGGTATACACTACTGAAAATCTAAGTATGTTTCATCAAGAATAAAAAATTACATTGTCAGTTCTTAAAGATGCTACCATCTCACGTCGTATAATTACTTTACGATATCTCATATACGTACACAGAGTTGTTTTTTTATAAGAACTATAACCAATTTATTTTGGTAAAATCTATTCAATTTAAATAAAATCTGGACCACGTCCCTGTCTGGTGGACTCTTGACCACACACACACACACGAGAAATTCGGTTTTGTTAAATTCGGGATTTAGATGCTTTTCAGCTTTCTTTTTTACTCTATCTGCTGTAATCACGTAACCATGGATTGTGTTTTAAGCTTAATTAATACGTCTGGTCTAGCGCAAATTTGGATAGCGAGTCCTTTTAATAAAATTACCATACGTTTCGTTTTTTAATTAAGTACAGTTTGATCCTAATGAGATTTTACTGATTACAATGAGCTACACGATACTTTTTTTTACTTTCATTCCAAGGGTATTAAAAAAACAATTGTCAAATAACAATTTACTTCCCTAACTGATAGAATTTATTTTAACTATGAATTACGTTTCTGACATATTTCTTTGTTACAGTTCTTAGAGACGAATTTCGTCTAGAACCTCAAAGCTCAAGAGTGGCTGCCGGCGAAGACATTGTTTTGGAATGTTCTCCGCCAAAAGGTGTTCCAGAACCTCAGGTGTTTTGGAGAAAAGACGGACAAACGTTAAATGTAGACGGAAGATTGAAATTAGTAGATGGTTACAACTTAGCAATCACAGATACGAAAACCACTGATGATGGAAAGTATCAGTGTGTTGCAAAGAATACTGCTGGAGTTCGAGAATCTGGAGCTGCCATTTTAAAAGTTTATGGTAAGTCAGATGTCTTCTTTAGAACTACTGATACTATAATAATTTCCATTCTTTGATAACCACTACACATCCAATACGACTAACTTATTTTGGCCTTATTGATTTTATTTATTCTCCAGTTAAACCATTTATGATACGTCCACCTGAAGATATAACAGCTATAGTAGGTTCCACGGTAGAATTCACGTGTACTACAGGAGGTGACCCTATTCCTGATGTCCTTTGGCGAAGGACAGCCCCAGGAGGTACTATGCCTCTTGGCAGAGTCAGAGTGCTTGAAGATCGAACTCTAAGACTAGAACAAATCGTCCTTTTAGACCAAGGAAGGTAATAAAACACTCATTAACCTAAGATTATACATAAGCTACACTTTTAATTGTCTTTCAGATATTTTTGTGATGCTGATAATTTCGCTGGGGCAATAACAGCATCAGCTTTGCTAATAGTTCACGCTCCACCAACTTTTACAACCAAACCTCAAGCACAAGCTGTAGAAGCTGGGCGAGATGTTAACTTTCATTGTCACGTTAGAGGAAGCCCTCCTCCTTTCATATTTTGGTCGTTTGAAGGAGACAGAGCTTTAGTGTATGCTGGAAGTACGTTCGGCAATTACGAAGCTTTCACAACATCAGAGGGATACTCCAGTTTGGTCTTAAAAGATGCACAGGTAAACTTATAAATATTGGAAAGCCTGTTATATATTATAATGAAATAATTTTAATTGAAGGTACAAGATTCTGGTACAGTCGTTATTTGTTCAGCAATAAATGCCGCAGGATCAGTATCATCGAGAACAAGATTAACAGTAACATCTAAAGAAGATCGACCTCCTCCAATAATCCTTAGTGGTCCTGTGAATCAAACGCTTCCTATAGATTCTGTAGCCTCCATGTTCTGCGAAGCAGAAGGCAATCCAAAACCTGTAATATCCTGGTACAAAGATGGCACACCAGTTTCCTCATCTCATAGGATAAACATGTCGAACCCCAACCATTTGGAGATTTTAAGTTTACAAAAGGAAGATTCTGGATCTTACACTTGTGTGGCTTCTTCAAGAAGTGGAAAGGCGACCTGGGCTGGACATTTATTGGTTGAGAATCCAAAAAATCCAAATATAAATTTTTTCAAAGCCCCTGAAGCTGTTATGCTGCCTGGTCCACCAAGTAGACCTCACGCTCTTAATCAGTCGGAAGGAAGCGTCACTATAACTTGGGGGCAAAATAACAAAATAGGTTCCTCGAGTCTTCTAGGTTACCAAGTAGAACTTTTTGGTAAAGAAGAAGGTGTTACTCCAACTTGGACTATAGTAGGACGAAGAATACCAGGTCCTACATTCACTCAACACCTCCTGACTGCTGGAATACCGTATACTTTCCTAATAAGAGCCCAAAACGCCCACGGAATTGGTCCTCCATCTCAATTTAGCGAGCCTATAGTAGTGGGACCCGATTCAGCTCAGAATTGGGGAAACCCCGAAGTCACAGAGCTAAGCGAAGCTAGAGCCAACTTAATAACTCCCAATATAGCTAAACTAACTGAAGCTATACCTCTAACATCGACCTCTATTAAGCTTGTTTGGGAAATAAGCGATTCTACCTACGTCGAAGGATTATATATTTATTATTTAGCCTTAGACGATAACGAAGAAAGACCAAAAACTTACAGTATGCTGACCGTATTACATACTGGGGGTACCTCGAGTTTTACTGTCAATAATTTGGAAAAATGGGCTAAATACGAATTTTTCCTGGTGCCTTTTTTCAAGACTGTAGAAGGACATCCTTCGAATTCTAAAACTATTAGAACTCTTGAAGATGGTAAGTAGTTTTTACATATGTTAATTTTACAAGCTATTAGGGTTTAAATATCCAATATTTTGAATTTTTAATAATTGCAAGCTGTAAAGTTTCGTACTATGGCATTTCTGTTCAATTTTCTCACCATCCCACATTTAAACTGTTTTTACTGTAATAGTCCAGCAATTTATCATTTTTTTATTTCTGTAAGTTACAAAGGTTCTTAATATATTATTTCCCTTCATTTTTTTTTCAATAAATTTTCATTTGTATACGTATATAGGCTTCTAAGGTTCTCATTTACGATTTTTTAGTGCCTATTGAAGCTCCGTCTCACATGGAAGCTCTCTTGCTCAATTCGACTGCTGTGTACTTAAAATGGAAGCCTCCTCTTCCGATTACATTAAACGGAGAGCTTCAAGGCTACAAAGTAGAAGTTAAAACCAATGGAACAGACCAAATTAAGATCATTAATGTTAACAAGAAATCAGCGAATTTACTATTAGGGAGTCTGTCTCCAGGAGTTTCGTATTTTGTAAGAGTTGCTGCTTCTACAAGAGCTGGATTGGGGCCTTTTAATGCTCCTGCTACATTGAGGCTAGAACCTACGTCCAGAATATCTGACAGCAATTTCCAGAGGTTAGTAAAATACTTAGAAGTACAAACCATGGAAAAGTTTTTATCAAATATTAACTTTTATTTTTAGGCCTGTTGGTGCAGATATGCAGTCGGGTGACTTCATAACTGAAACTTGGTTCATGGCTTTGTTAATAAGTATGGTTTCTGTGATGATTTTGCTGTTTGGAGCTATGATTTTCGTTAGAAAGAGGCAAATGTTGTCCAAAAAGAGTCTTACTCCAAGCAGATCTAACGGTGGGGTTCTGACTACGCCTCTAGATGTGAAACATGAAGCTCCATTGTGGTTAGACAAAGAAAATCTACCAGATTACTCATCTAGTACTTTACCTGAATATTCAAAATTGACTCCAAGCGCTCATAAGAGGAAAGATTATGGATATAATGGATCAGTGTCCAATGGGTAAGAAATATGTTTTTCATAATTTGATGAAAGTTATATGATAAAATTTTTTTTCAGGGTGAATCCTTACGGTAGTATCAACTTACGGTCCAACCCCTTGAATCATGCTGAGTTTTCCCGACCTGACAATCTCCAGTACAGTTCAGAAAAATGTTATCCGGCGACTGGAAGAAAATTCGATGATTTTATGAACATGCAAGTACAAGAATACGCTAGTCCCAATCTGGAATCGAAAGTTGCAGATTACGCTGAAGTTAACGCTAACTTAGCAACGAATAATCATGGAGGATCCATATCTCCCGCTCCCTACGCTACCACTACACTAGTGGCAGCTGGAAAAAGAACAGTAAGAACAAAAAAATATTTTTCGATAGTAACTTATTATTTCTATATTTTTCTAGCAATGGAATAACTTTAACTCTGACATAGACGATGAGTGTCCATATCCGTCAGCTAATGGCGGATATTATAACCGAAAAGTTTACTCGGATTCTTATTTTTCCCCAATTCAGACTTTAAGAAGGAACCGCAACATAAAAAAACCCCAACAAAATCCACCTGATATTGTTTCACCATCGAGTTCCACAGGTAAATATTTTTATATGTTAATGTTTATAATCTTCAAGAATAAAGCAATACCTTACTTTTGAAAATCTTGGCAACCGAATTCTTCAAAACTAACGAATTAAAACATTGTTCTTTACATATTTTCTCCCAAATTACAAATTGAAATCATCATTCGTCTAAAATAATACATCTTTTTTAGGCCATCCTGTATATGCCCGAGTGGGTCCCCCGGGACTGTCTTGGAGAAGCGATGCGCCATCTATGAGCAGTTTCACGCCACACAAACAGGTCTATCATCATGGATCAAGCCGCTCAGAACCCGGGAATATGTAATGTTCAATTGTTGGTGGTACTGCTCGAACATCTTTTATGATGGAGATTTGGAAAATGGAATTTTAGTTTAAGTTTTGCAAAAATGAAACTTAACGTACAACATTAGACGAAAACAAAAGTGAAATAGTGGCTCTAGATTATAAAAATGGTAGATCTGTCAATTGGCCTAAGTCAGAAAAAGAAAAATATGAACAAAAATTAAATAAAAAGTCAAATTCGTGACATTAAAAAGTATTGTATAAATGTCTATTTGTTGTCAATTCATTAGTTCTTCAGAATTCCATTGTCTAAATTTTTGTAACTTTCACTATTCGATTAGTGTTAGGGTTAAGCGATTAGAGATTTAACATAATCGACATTAGCTACCAACTTCAAGCTGTTCTTTATTAGATATAATATGTCAAATGCCATCTGTCATCAAAAAACCGTCAGTCAAATTTCATTTAGCACCTGTTAAATGTCAAACGACATCTATCATTTGATTGTGATCTAGAGTCTCTTTTTGTGGGTAACTTAAAAAAAAAGAATATTTTGTTAGATGATAAGTTTGATTCTAATTGAAGAAGCAACTTTTGTCAGTTAAAAATGCAAAAATTGCTCACTCATTTTTTAGAAAAGAACATATATTTATGTGAAGACTGAATTATACATATTTCTTATTATTTAATTGATGAAATTAATCAATAAAAAATACATCAAATCGATATTTTTTTTGCTAGATTTTTTATTTTATAAAAAAATCGCTTTTTGCTTTTGTTGATTAATTTGATGAAATTACCAATTCATCTAGTCATGATGTTGTTACAAATCAATGAATAATGTAAAAAAAATAACTCGTTCGTCCATACACTGTAATATTAAGTAATTTAGTGGTTTTATTTACAAAATACGATTGATTGTAAGTAATTAAGTAGATATCTGACACTAAATTTACCTCTATTTCTAGAAAAATAGAAAAAAATTCGTTGGGATCCTCAAACTCAAATTCAATAATAAAAGTAGTAGACACTAAGTTGGTTATAATTCAAAATGGCTTGTGTCTCAAGAGCTAGGAAATTGTAGTAGAGAATTACTTCTTTTACATGTGATTTAGAATTGGAATTTTCGCAGATTTTTTTGAATTCACATTTGTTTTTCAGGTATTTAACTTGAACGGTTTATCGTTAATTTTTTATTGGTTTACTTCTTAATCCACTGTCTTATAATCATCATCCTTAACATTTAATCCTATTATTATTAAATGCATTTTTCATCTTTCATGAGGATTCTGCAAATGTTTTGTCATCTTTCGTCAGTCTCTACTGTTTTCGCGTTTTATTTTTAAATCTCTTACTCCCGAGATTTTTATATCTTCTTCCACTTGGTCCCACTGAGTCCCTCTCTGTTTTCCTCTTGTTATCGTAAAAGTTTTTCTTGCTAATTTTTTATAATAAGTTCAAATTATTCTGGCCTTCTTTTATATATTTCTTTATGAAAAAATGGACTATATACAAATTTTTCTTGATATCTTTTTTCAAGATGGTGTAGTTATTACATATATTAGCATCTTTATTACATATATTAGCTTCTAATAGTCTTAATATATCCTTTTAAATTTCTAATTTCTTTGAATTGCTGCTAGCTTCAAAAGTTATTTCCGATTCTCTAAGTCCCTATTAAGGCTTCCTCTTACATGAAACCTCTTTTCTATTAACTTCAAGCGCTTTTGAGTCACAAAGATCTTTATCATTCAGTTTGTTTTGAATGTGTTATTATTTTTTTAAATCTTTCAGCTTTATGACTTCTGATTGTATTATTTTCATTCTCCTCAATTTTTCAATCATATTTTATTAGTGTTGTTTCATATTTAACCTTTAACACATTATAAACTTGGTCTTTGTAATTATTTTTTTATCTTTTCTTTGTACTCTGGTTAATATAGGCATTTATTATTATTGGAGTTGTTAGTATTATTAGTAGTTTGTTTATTATTTAGTACAGTTCTTCCTGTTTTATTCACAATTTTTCACATCTCTCGAGAAACAAGTTAAGACATGAATTATAGCACCCACTTATATAGTCCCTAATTAAATTTTGGCTTCCCATGCGCCTAAATCGTAGAAATTATTTGGCCTAATTTCGATATTGGCCTTTTGTAGGAAGAAATCATATTCGTCAATTTTCCTTCTCGATTAAATCTTGGCGGTTCAGAATTTTAATTTTCTAGTTTTTATATGGTGTACAAATAACATATCAAGATATATATTAAATAAATGTGATTGTAAAAAAACATTTACATATAAGTAGGTTGGTAAGCTAAAGGAGTGTATAAAAAAAATTAAGGGGATTTTGGTTTTGCTTTTATATGGTTTTGGATTGGTTTTATTACAAGGTGAAATGAAAATTAGAATAATTCATCCTGTTAGTTTGATGAGAATAAATAATTAGGCCTAGAGAAAAAAAACTGACATTTGCAACGAAATTTGCTTTATCTTCATTTTGTATGTATTAAAAATAATAAAATATTGGCTGTAACAAATAATAGTATTTGTATATTCTAAATATAAGTAATAAACTTTAATGTTTTTTGTAAGTTCTTTATTAGTTGCAAATTGCCAGATTAAACTTTCGACATTAAGATGTTTTTTTATAAAAAACTATTGTAAATTATTTTTGTTTGAAATTTTTTGAATGATATAGGAATTAAAACTAACTATGCCTCCAATGGAGCTGTTTTTTTGTTTAGTTAATGACGATGTAAAACTGTAAAATAATTAATAGCGATAGATAACATTGTATATTTTGGGTTAAAGTCAACTCATTAAAACAATCCCACAACAAAAATTGATTCGAAAGAATTTGAGTTGACTTAGACCTTAGGTCTTCCTCTGTTTCATATTAGATTTATGTAACTTCTGTATATTTACCGTCTGACCCCCATGGTATTTTTATAAAAATCATGTGCCATCTTATGTGTAATTATTTAAGCCGTGACTATATGTACAGTAATCAATAAAATATTGTATACATTTAATTACTTTTTTATTTACCAAGAAAAATAACCTGCTAGTTAAGTATCGACGTGTATTACTTTAAATTTGAATTTACATCTCTTTTCGTATTACTCCATAGGTGGTATTACGTCATACAGAGAGTGCTTTCATTAATGAAGTCAACACCCTTTACTATTTAAATATTTTAAGGTCAAATATTTTTCATTATAATCTATATCGTAAATGCTAACAGGATGGACAAAATAACGTCATTCAATTATACGGTATTCCTACATATTTGAAGCTTTTACTTGCGCTATTTGCATAAAGCGGTAATACAGGGTTACTTAACTCGTTTTGTATTTTTCCTATCATTTTTTTTCTATCTTCGGTTAACGTTTTGATTCCATTCCACACATTTCATTTTCTTTCGGCTTTTTCTTTTATGCATTCCCTCCATTTTTTCTTAGTTTATTTTGATAGTTTTTCCCTGTTGCTTTAGTTTCGTATACTATTTTAGAGAGTCTTCCATTTGACATCCGGCATATATGCCCAAACCATCTTAATTGTCTTTGCACTACTTGACTGCTCATTAGTTCAATCTGCGGGTTTTATTTATCAGATATAAAACCTTTATCCCTAGCGTTACAGGACACCGACCCTACGACATAATTCTAGGCAACACCAAAGCTCTTGACCTCTTCGCTATCGTAAACGAAGGGAAATTACGACTTAAAACTCTATACGAAACTATTTACAATAAAACCTCAAAAGTAGCGTTGTAAATATTACAAACTTAGATATAGGGAAAACAAAGCTAATACAAACTGAACATATTTTTCTGAATTTTGACGATAACCAACACCAATTACTTGTGCAGTTGGGAAATGCTGCAAAATTTTAACATTAAGTAAGAAACTTTCTTAAATTTTACAAAATTTGAAGATGTGGAAATAATACATACATATTTGAACAAGGAAAATGTTTATTAAATAACACTAAAGTCAAACTGAATAATTTTACCTTTTACAATGTTAAGAATATAAACCGAAGAAAAAGGGGATTATCGAACGGATTTGAAACTGTTAGTAAATGGCTTTTTGGAACTGTTATCATGACTATGAAACTTGAGTATAAATCGCACATTCAAAATTTAATCGAATATCAAAATACAATCTCATACCAATTAAAATTGCAATTCTCTCTTAATATACGGATTATTGGTTACTATAATAAATCAATAAGCAATCTATACAAAAATCAGTTGATATTTACAATATGTTAAAAAAATTTACTGACCAAATGTTTATGAATGTTCCCGAATGCTCTCTATCAAATAATATTGAATTACCAAAACCTAATAAACCTTGTAGATAGTCTAGATGCTTGCACATTTAGGTAGTTTCATACTTTAATTATAACGCTAAAACAACTAACAGATTTGATAAACTACATTTCAACAGTTCATGGCAAAAATAAAATCCTTAAATTTAAGAAACCATATAATTATTACTAACTGGCAGGATTCCAAGTAAAATCCAAATTTTCAAAAATAATTGATATTCATACTCCTATTCTGATAGATAGTGAGTTTCTTACCATTCAAAAATTCCATTCTCATTCCATTCAATTCGTTGTACTCAGTATGACACTCCACCAATATCAAGAAAAACCATCTTTTATACATTTTTTTAGAGAAAGAGAAATGTCTGATATATAGATTAAAAATAATAAGGGCCCCAACCACGCGTTACACCTGAAATTACACATGCAAAGTAAAACGAAAGATTATGAAGTGTAACTTTTTGGAATCGTTTACTTAAGTAAAATTTGAACAATTTTAATGATACGTCAGCGCAACCATTATGTTTTAACTTTACATATAACAATAAATGGTCCAGAGTATCAAAAGCCTTCGGAAAGTCCAAGGTACCAAATTGTTTATCAAGACATCTAATAATGTTATTAGTCACATCTAAAAGTAGGATTGTTGTGCTAAATCCCTTTCTAAAACTAAATTGGGAGTCTGTAATAATATTATTCTTAGATATATATTCGTAGATTCGCTTATTGATAACTTTTTCAAGAACCTTTGAAATTGAAGATATAGTATGGTTAGAATTATAACCTTGATCTTTTGACTACAATAAAACCATAATTATCCTTTTGTCCATAGAATGTCTCAAGCTTACTTTTTTCAGGCACAACCGGAGTACAAATTTTATTTACCTGCTTCTCTATAAGTATTTCATTATTTTAAGTAGGTATAAATTCCTAATAATATAAATAGAAAATTTATTTTTATTAATTTTTATTCTAATTAGTTTTTCGATGAGTGATTTTTGTTATATTAGTATTTGGTTTAATGGCGACTGATATTTTTTGTTGCATTAGTTTTAGAATGTGGCGTCAATAGGCATGTGCTGATAGCGGGGCATCTTGAACCACTTTCAAAAGAATTTATTTATATGTAATGTATACCAATCGTTGCTGGAAACATATTTTAATTCAAGTGATGCTTTATTTTTGGTAAAGTATATATTACTGAAACCTGTCATTCCCAGAAGAAATCGAAGTGACTCTGGCACATTTTTATTAAAATGAATAACCCAGTATTTCAATGTTTCACTAATTTTTATTTTACTTATCGTTGCTAATAAAATAAAATATAATTTTTAAATGATTTTTATTTTCATTTAGTTTAAACTGTGTTTTTAATTGAAGATAACTATAAATCAATATTCAGACATCTATATTTTCAAACCAACTAAACTGCTCAACAATTGAAATAATCCACCCATAATTTTGAGTGGTTGCGCGTAAACTACGGTAAATAAAAAAAAGGAACCAAAAAAAAATTTACTTATGGGAGACTAAATAAAGAAAATGAAACAATTGTGTTCGAACCTTCCAAAACTTTTGCAGAAATGTAAAAAATACAATACCAACCAAACCGTCGCGAAAGAATCTGTGAAAAAAGTGTGAAAAAGATGCATTATAAAGATGCATTATGTAACATTAATAGTTCGGTGGTCCCCCAAGAAATGTAAGGACTATTTATGAAATCTTGAGGAATCCTCTTCCATTCTTCTAAAACGGCATTTGTTAGAGCTCCGACGTTCTCCAAATCATCATTTCGTTGGGATACCTGTAGTTTGAGACGTAACCAAACATGCTCGATTGGGTTCAGGTCAGGAGAATTTGCGGGCCAGTCCATTCGTTGAACGTTGTGGGTCCTCGGTGCTGTGGATACCAGATTGGCACGGTGTGGGCTAGTGTTATCATCGGCATACAAAAAATCTCGACCAAAATTTTCAGCAAATGGGACTACAACAGATAGAATACATTTGTCTCCATAACGAAATGTAGTCATATTAGCTCTGTGGAGGCTGATCAAGTCTATGCGTCCGTTCCAAATAATACCTCCCCAGATGGTAATTCCACCTCCACCAAAAGCTACCTGAGGTTCCATAAGTGCTGCATTATATTGTTCATTTCTCCTCAGCTATACTCGAATTCGGCCATCTGAGCGAAAAAATGCGATTCTCGTCTCGTCTGCAAACATAACTCGACGCCAATCGCACTCACCCCAATGCAAATGTTGTGCACATTGTCTTCGAGCAACTTTGTGAACCACCGTTAAGCCCATGCATTTGGCACGCTTTTTTGACTTCAGACCATACTCATGCAACTTTCTTCTTACTGTCTGAGTCGATATCACAACACCAGTAGTTGACTGCAAGACATTATTAAGTTGAGAAGCATTTATTGTAGGACGTCGACGAGCTGTAAGTCTGAGATACTGGACCTGATGTACTGTTAAAGCTCTTGGACGACCTCCACCTTGTCGAAAGTCTACCTCACCGGTTTCATTATATCTTACTATGGCCCAATTGATCACCCAATGAGCTACATTAAACAATCTTGCGACTTCTCTATGTAATCGAACTTGTCGCACTAAACGAACCACATGTTGTAATTCCCTATCCTTTAGTCTTCTCTACACCATTGTCGGATTAATTTTCAACTTCAAAAACACAACTTATACATCAAACTCTTAGTAACAATTTAAATAATGATAATGATACGACTATTACTTGTATGCATTTTTTATGCTAACACTGTAAATCCTTTGTTTTTGTTTCCTATAGGTCAAAAAAAATATTTTTTCCGATAAATTTTATACACAAAGGTATACACTATAATTCAGTAAACACATATAAAATAATTATATCTGTAATTTCCTTTTAATACCAGTTAAGTCAGATGGATCATTTCAATTGTTGACCAGTTTATGTACCCATTTATTGCGGTTTGTAGGTGTTGACATCTACCCAAAAGGGTTTCATCTGGCAGTTAATTTATTACAATAAAGATCAACGGTATATTTCCAACTATAGCATAAACAAACTTATTGGATGTAGATCGCTGTATGTTAAAGGGATTAAAGATTTTTAATTTTTTTATTATCGGCACTAAGAGCCTTCGATTTCAGATTTAATAAAATTTCCCTGATTTCATCATAGCCAGTTTGAAGGAAAAGGATACGTTTTGATTGAAAGTATTAGAGTTATAATATATAATATAATATACGGAGTAGCATCTAAACAATTATTGCGAGGACTGAAGACAGAAAGGAAATAGTTATTAATTTCTTTAAAATCTTGTAAAAAAGCAGGCATTTGTTGAACTTGATTACTTCTAATATTTAGTGGATTTAATATATTCCATATCTCTTTTGAATTCCGGGAGTCAAAATTATGTTCCAAATAAGCTTGTTTTTCTTTTCTTTCAGCACTTGTTACCATATTACGCAAATGATTATTTTATTACATTCAGGTTCATCATTTCGAGGAGAATTGGAGCCAAAAATTTAGTAATTTTACAACTTGTATAAGGGGCATGTTTATCAAATAACATCGTTATATTATTATACTAGTACACAGAACACAGGAAAGATCGTTATTAAAAAAAGGTATTAAGCATCTTGTTCCTGTTCACAACAATTAAGGGGTGAAAAAATTGACAGTTTTATTTCACAAAATACGCATCAATGATCCGATAGTTGGTGATCAATCAGTCCAGAATCATCAATTAGGTATTTACTATGTTGTAAAAATTACATCTAGTAGAGTTTGAGATGTGGCCGTAATACTGGCTCTAAAATTAACTGGCAGAAATCATTAGAATGATAACAACGTTGGAATAAGATACATTACAGAATAAGGTGTTATCCAAATAGTTTACAGAATGTGTCAGCTTACAATAATTTTTACGATAAATGACGCCCAGAATTAAGGTATTACTTTGATTTCTTAAAGAAATCCAAAGGTCTTTGATTCCTTGAAGTGAATTAAAATCCTCTGAGGATACTGTGTAAGTAGCAGTATCCCGAATATAGATTCAAACTTCTTCATCTCTTGTTTCTCGATAAGTTTGTGACCGGGAATATAAACAGCGTTAACGGGAATAGTTTCAACCAACCCAGACCCAGTCATACAAACTGTGTGAATCTTGTTCGCATATACAATACTTGTATTAAAAGGGTCTATCTCAATTTTTTTATTAATACTGAATTCTACTTTTGAAAGTGTCTATTTTGTGAACTATTTGTATTGTGATCAGTATTGATATTTAACTTGTATTTTGTATTTAAAAATTACAATTATTACAGCATAATACTGAAAGTTACAGACATATCTCTGATTGGGTCCTGAACAATTTTAGCAAATAATGTTGTCCCTGCAACATTCTTTTTTGTGATGACCAAACGTTCAACAATTATCAACGTCTATTGGGAGTAGTTTTTTTATACATACATAAAGTGATCTCAACAATTTATTATTATTTGAATATTTCGTGTTTAAAATCGAGAAAAGTATTTAATCAATGATGTGGTTATTTAAAAATGTTTTTTACATTCATTTTTTAAACAATTGTAACCCATTTTTAGCTGTGTGTCTTATTAGGTATTAGATACCTAAATTAGAGTCTATATCAAAATTCAAATTAAAACCGTAATTAATACAGAAGCCAGTAAAAAAGACCATTAAACAGATAGCGCCTTAGTTTATTTTATATGAAACATCATTATTTTTTATAAAAAAAATGAACAAATGAACACAGGGACGAAGTAAATATATCATAAACTACTGATAATAAATTCTACTTATACTACGTACCTACAATAATTTGCATATTATCATAAAGGGTACGATAAGGTATCGCATATCGTGTCGTACCTAAAGGTAAAAAATAACTTTGTACTTTTAAACCCCCTCTCTGTCTTTTTTATTTAACTAGAATGGGTTGAAGGGAGAGGGAAGATACTTTGGAATATTTAAAAATGTTGAAAAATGTTCTATATTTCTTGAACTCTCTATCTACCTGTTATACGTGTCACTATTAGTTCAACTGCCGTCGGTGAAGTATGGTAAGTTTAATATTTCGTATTTATTACATAATACAAAGCTTATTCCTCAATTATTTATTAAAATAATAGAATCAATAAGCAAGTATTACCCAAATAATAGTTAAAGGAGTTTAATTATTTTTGTACATAATCTTTAATTTGAAAAAAAAATGATTTCTTGAGTCAACTTTTGAAATCTTGAGTCAAATTTGTAGCCTTGAGTCACCTTTTTGAATAGTTGTAGGCATTCTGAAACATTTTTTACTGGAGTTACTCTGTAATGCAAGATTTTTGGGTACAGAGTAACACATTTGTGTTTAATTATAACATTTTTATTATATATAAATAAATATGTTCGCTTTTTCCCAAGCACAGGCATTACTATCCTCCTCCTTATCGGATCTATCAACGTTTATATCCTTTGTGTTATGTGATTATAATTTTTGTAAAGCGCTATAAGCGCTTCATTAAATAGGTTGTAATACTGAAAAAAACTTTTAACGTAGGAAAACTACAATGTATGGCTTAAAAATACAAAAAACATATCTAATAATTATAGTTGTATAAAAAGAAAACACATATTCGAAATGTATATGTTTTTTAAATGTATAAAAATTGTGTAACTACCAAGGTCTCTGTACAATCATTATTTTAAAAATTACATTTAAATGCCAGATTTTACTTTATTTAATTATAATATTAAACACATGAGGCGAAAGTTAATGAGTTTAATATCATTCAGTTTTTAATTTATAATCACCCAGTAATTATTTTTATTTTTTATTTTACAGATTTCTTCCGAGACAATTGGGCTTAATCCGATCCTGGCTAACTTGCTCCATGCGATTAAATTTGAATTTTTAAATCAGTTTGTTCGTGTGGCTCAAGTCAGAAAGGTCGAGTACTACAAAACAATGAAAAAGCAAGGGTCTAACAATAGTTTATAAACATTATCTCACTGAAATAGCTATTTGAATGTTTAGTCCGAAAAGTCTTACTTTTCCTCTTGAGACAGAAATCTGTCAAAAGGCACAAATAACTAAATAACTTTCCGCTGGAATTACAGATTTTTTCTACAGTCTCATCATTTTCAAAATATATTGTCATCTGGAACAAATGTTATTAAATGGTGATAATTATATCTTCAGTGTTTTTAAATGAGAACACATGAATAGTTTTAAAATATTAATTTAAAAAAAATTCTAAAATTTGTTGTTGAACTACAAGAAAATAATCTAGTTTGCAATGACGAACCATGTATTAACAAGAAAAAAGAAAACAATTTGTTCATCATGGTAATATTTTCTTCGGTCTTTTACAATTAAATATTTATGGCGCCATTATTTTATTAATTTCTTTGTGTTTTCCAAATTAATTCTCGTGTTCTAAGCTAGTATCGTTTATTATCTTTTTGACTTTATTTAAATATTTCCACAGAACAATCAACATCAACACTCTCTTGTTCTTGGAGAAAATCATCACTTTGTCTGCTATATACTTTCTGTTTTTGCTTATAGGTCTTCCTTTGAATTATTATCTTCTTTTTCTTCTGGACTTGTTGCTATTTTCTGATAATGGATCATTTGCTCTCAAACCTACAAAAAATGAAAAAAGAATTATTCCAAGTGTATAGTCATGGAAACGTTATTTAAAAGAATTCTAAATTTCTTTTGGTAAATCCAAAAATGTTCGTCCCGTTTATTTGATCAATTCATAATGAATAGTAGCCTATTACAACGCCCTATAAACGTTTAAATGTTACTTTCTAAAATCTTGAGATTTCATTGATGGCTACTTTTAAAACAAGAGCTCTTCTAATATAAAAAAATAAAATTGAAAAGTATTATTTGTTCTTGCATAATTCCCTAAATTTTTAAAACCAAATGTGATAAATTTTTGAAATTAGTATTTTAAAACATTTTAAATGGGATTTTATGTGATACATTTTCTTATTAATCAAAAAAGAGATGATTATCACATGAAGAATGATCATGTAAGGCTCGAAACTTTTATAGCACAGCAAGCTAGGACGATTTTAAAAATCGACCTCGCAATCTTCTCATCAGTCTTGATTGATATAAGCTGCATTATGGAAAAAAATTGAATGCCTTTCTCAATGAATATAATTAAAATTGTTCTCAAACTGTGTTAATTTTATACCAGTAAAAAACTTTGGTAGTATATGCTGGTTTTTAAAAAAAATAAAATCCCAATCAACTTGATGTTGGTTTTTTAATTATAATCAATATTCAAGCAATAACAACTTTTTTATTATTTACTAAACGGTTTCACTCAGATAATATACTAAATAATACATGTTGTCTTCTAACAAGATATGTAATGAGAAACAGTGATGCGGTATAGTAATTTTAATTGAATACTAATATTTGGTAGTGGTTTAAAATAATCGAAGTGGCAAGATGTCAACTAATGAGTAATGACCGTTTAAATATATTAAATTTATGTCTAAAATTTACGAACAAAAATCTTTTCGTTTAAACCTTTACCATTTACCCCAAATTAAATGTGAATATCGTTCATTTTGCAAGCCGCTAGTGAGAAACTAATTCAAATTCAATCGAAGAACATAAGACATCTGATGTGAAATGAAAACTTCCATAGAAAACCGAAGTATCTTACAAGCGTCATTCAAGCAATTGAACCTTAAAGAACCAAACAGATCATCTCGTCGCACAATTGTTAATCACCTGCAGATTAAGTATTATTAATAATAAAACGAAGAAATCCCAAGGCCAAAAAATTTACAGCTGCAGGTTAGAATGTGTTGCATTACGTCGTTGAATATGGACTGGTCAAAAACAAATCTTAATAGGACTTACTGGAAAGGACATTAAACTTCTTAAAGGTAACGGTACCGGTAGATATGAACTTTGAACAATTGTTTTAACATTTTTTGTAGGTTTGGTAGCAGGAGATCCTTTATCATGATGAACTTTCATTATGAAGGTCTAAACTCTATTTACATTTCAAATATGTCAGATTGAAATAGTGATCAGCGCGTATTAAAAATACCTTCAACAAAAACAGGGAAATGGAAAAATCCCTCCATAAACAAAGAAAATACCTTCAACCAAAAACAGGGAAATGGAAATGTTCTTCCATAATCAAAGAAAATACCTTCAACCAAAAACAAGGAAACGAAAAGTCCCTCCATAAACAAAGAATAAGATTTCAACAAAAAATAGGTAAATAATTCCAAAGAAACAAAAACAGTACACCACATATTACCGACAAAAACAGAGTAATTGATATACACTTGGGTACAGAAACCACAGGCCAATAAAAGATCTTAAGAACAAAAAAAATGTTCAAAGTTGGGAAATATAATAGAACTATAAACATTAAACGAACCCAGAGATAATAATACTGATGATGATCAAACTTGAGTTTCCCAAACAAATCCGACTGCCTTCCGCTTTATTGTTTCTTCTTGCTTTGGCCACAAGTCTGCAAAATGAGTGAAAATTATAGACACAGACTGTAGAAATTTTTAAAAATAGTCACTTACCTTTCTAACACGCTGTATACCATCAATATTTACAAACTGTGTATAAAATATACGCACAGAATGTAAACATTTAAAAAAATGTTTACTTACCTTTCGAACACACTCTGCTGTAGAACACTCTGTATATCACTCACTTTTCACAAACCGTATAAACGCATAAAATTTAAAAATTTTAAAAATAAAATAATCCCCAATCACTTTATATGTATATCAAAAAGGCATTAATCATAAATATACAGAGGGTGATACTATATTGGATCTGGTATAGTAAAAAATTGTAATATTTTCAGAATAGTTGATCTGATAAAAAAGAAATCAAAAAACCACTATGCAAATACCCCAGTTTTCTTACCTTATGTTATAAAATATTTTCCTTTTCCTTTGCACTGTCTAAGACCTAAGACATCGTTTAGTGTTTTGAAAAATTGTTCTTTCTCTTGTTCGGTAGAATTATCATTCATTGCATATAATCCAACTATTCTTGTTGGTTGTCCAAATATGTTTAACCAAATTTTCAATACTCTTTCATTTATTTGCTGGTAATCTTGTACATATTTCCTCCATTTATTTTTGATTATTATTGATATTACTTTTGCCGGTCTTTCATGTTTGGGAACATCACTCCATATGTGTGTACATATTCCGATTATTTCCTCTCCTTGACTTTTTTTTTTGTTTCACTTAAGACTACTTAGTCTTAACTCCCATTTCTTCGGAGGACCATTTCTTCCGCTCTCGTCGGCCCTAACCCTGCTTCCAATCGGGATTGGTTACCTCGATCTTCCACAGGGTTGCTCAGGTTACCGAGGAACACCTCGAGGCGGTGAGAGTCGGAATTGAGTGGGAGAGGCTAATTGATGCTGACAGTAAACAGCATCATATATTCGCTTCACCACCCCATTTGTTCCCCGTATAAATAAATTATTCCAAAAGGGCACTACACACGCGCGCGATTAAAACCGCACCAGATCCTCAACAAAAACGAAAAACATTGAAAACGTTTTAATTCATTAAACTAATTAATAAAAATGAAACAGATTTATTTGATTTTTAGACCTTTCGCGGAGACGAACACTCAAATAATGAATTTTCTTCGATACATTCATCTCTTAGTCATCAACCCTTACATAATAATGACTCATATGTTTACAGGCAAATATTTAATTAATAAATTTTATAAATAAATAAATACTAAATAAATAAAATACTATCTCCAATTTCAACCAATTTTGATTGAATTTCCTGGTATTGATGTTCTAGTATCTATCTTAAAATAAGCGTTTTTTTTTTGACAAAAAGAACGTTTTATTGTGAAAATGTCTATTAGTTATTTAAAGAATCATTTAAACGTTATTAAATTATAATTACAAAGAATAAAAATGTTTTGTGATATTAGGCACTAATCAGAGCAGTGTAATTAACCTCAACTAAATTATAATAATACATTAATCGGTAATTTTCCACACCACCACTGAGGTATTACCACGGCGCGTTACCATTTTTAAGGGGATGGTTCGCCTGAAGCCATATAACCCCATAAAACCCCAAATAAACGAAATTCCTAATAATGAAACCTATCAAAAAACAAATCATTTACAACACGAAAAAACACGTCATTCCAGGAACTAAGAAAATAACATTAATCGAAAACGGAAATAGAAGAACACAGAAAATCTCTTCAACCAAAAACAAAGAAATGAAAAAATCCCTCCTTAAACAAAGAAAATGTATCCAACCAAAAACAAAGAAACGGAAAAGTCCTTTCATAAACAAAGAAAATATCTTCAACCAAAAACAAAGAAATGAAAAAGTCCCTCAACAACATTCCAAAGAAACAAAAACCAAATAAACCACGTAATACAGAGAGAAATAGAGAAATTGTCATGAACTTAGATACAGAAACTACAGACCAAAAAAGAAAATTAACTGAAAACTGCTCAAAATCCAAAAATATAACAAGAGCTACAAATAATAAACAAACCCCCAGATAATAATATTGATGATCACGAACATATCAAACTTCAGTTTACGAGTTTCCGGAACAACTCCGACTGCCTTTCCCTTTAATGCATTCGCTTGCTTTGGACACAAGACTGACCAATGCGGTTCCGGCTGAGACCCCCACTAGAGGTGCACTAGTGTTCAACGGAAATCGGGAAAAAGAAGGCGCGCCCCTCAATGAACAAAGAAAACACAAGAATAGCCTCACCGGGACCATAGAACGCACATTCAAGGAAAAAGAGGTAAATAGAAGAACAGGGCCAAATAAAATAACTACCAAAGACAGTAAAATAGAAGAAAAGTTCTCCGGAAACAAACAAAATAATTTCAACCAAAGCAAACGAAGAAAATACCTTCAATCAAAAACAAAGAAATGGAAAAGTCCCTTCATAAACAAAGAAAATCTCATCAACAAAAAACGAAGAAATGGATAAGTCCCTTCATAAACAAAGAAAATATCTTCAACCAAAAACAAAGAAACGGAAAAGTCCCTTCATAAACAATGAAAATCTCATCAACCAAAAACAAAGAAATGGAAAAGTCCCTTCATAAGCAAAGAAAATTTCTTCAACCAAAAACAAAGAAATGGAAAAGTCCCTTCATAAACAAAGAAAATCTCATCAACCAAAAACAAAGAAATGGAAAAGTCCCTCCAAATACAAAGAAAATATATTCAACCAAACACAAAGAAATGAAAAAGTCCCTCCATAAACGAAGAAAATCTCTTCAACAAAAAACAAAGAAATGGATAAGTCCTTTCATAAATAAAGAAAATCTCTTCAACCAAAAACAAAGAAATGGAAAAGTCCTTTCATAAACAAAGAAAAACTATTCAACTAAAAACAAAGAAATAGAAAAGTCCCCTCATGAACAAAGAAAATATCGTCAATCAAAAAAAAAATTGAAAAGTCCCTTCTTAAACAAAGAAAATCTCTTCAACCAAAAACAGGGAAATAGAAAAGTCCCTCAAGAAACAGAAAAAATAACCTAGACCTAAACCATCTGGAAATGGAAAAGTTCCTCAATAAACAACAAAATAATTTCAACAAAAATCATAGAAATAGAAGAACTACCATTCTAAAGGAAAAAACAAAATAATCACAGAAATCTAGAAATAATACAACGAACCCCGAGATAATAATTCTGATGATGATCAAACCCCAGTTTACGAGACTCCGAAACAACGCTGTTTGCATTGGGCTGAAATCTAAAATGTACAATAGATAATATTCAGTGATTAGAATGTAAAATTTTTTTAAAATGTTCACTTACCTTTCGAACACACTGTATGTCATCAAATTTTTACATAAGTAAAAATTTAATAATGTTTGATTGTCTTTCGAAGAAACTCTGCTGTTGAACACACTGTATATCATTCAATTTGCACAACTGTGTATAAAATATACGCACAAAAAAATGTTTTTAAAACATACGCTCAGGATAAAAAATTTGAAAAAATATTCATTTACCTTTGGAACACACTGTACATCATCAATTTTTATAAACTGTGTATAAAATATACTCACAGAATAAATTTTTTTTTAAATTATTTTTGGAACACACTGTATATCATAAATTTTTACAAATACATAAATTTAATAATAATCGAAGACACCCTATTGTATATCACTTATTTTTCATAAACCGGATATACGCAAAACATTTAAAAATAAAAAATCCAGAATAATTTTATCAAAAAGACATTAAGAATATAATGTATCACCCTCTATATTAGATCTAATATAGTCAAAAATATTTTTGGAATGGTTGAATTTAATAAAAAATAAATCAAAAAAACACCATTCAAATATACCAGTTTTCCTACCTTTCCTGATAAAATTCTTACCCTGATGATGACCACCCAAAATTCTGAAACAAAGAGAAAATATTATTTATTCGCTATTTATACATTTTTTAAGCAAAAAAAAATATGGAATTGATTTTATATATACCGGGCGTTTTTGTTTCCTTATTTTATTTTTAGGTATCAATTAAGAAATGTTAAAAAGGTTTAAACACTTTGTATATTAACACAAGGAACTTAGAAGGTATAAAATAAAGTATTGGTTCCAATTACTATTGCAAATAAAGAAAAAATTACGCACGGATACCGCAAATAATATATAAAAAATTTAAAAATGCAATTATACATTAATTTAAAAATAGTATATCTAAATACTAAACAAAAAATCTTTTTTGAAAAAATTAATAGTTATATTCGTTATCGTTAACAATCAATTATTTTATTTAAACTATTATAATAAACTATAGAATAATAATTACAATTGCGAAAGGCATTTAAAAGTTTATTTCTTAATGCTTTCCATTTCATTTAATTAATTACCTTGTTTGTGACTTCTTAAGTAAAAACCCATATCCAAAATCCACGAACAAAACGAAAAAAATTAAAATCGTTAATTATTTTAAACTAATAAACCACCGAATTTAATTTCGATCGTTCACTCCGAAAATCCGAATTCAATTAATTTATTTATTTTGATATACATTTATTAATTTATTAGTCCCGACCCTTTAGTCACGACTCTCTCACGAAATCGTGACTAACTCATTATTGTAAACATAAACAAATTGGTAAATTTTCTATACAGGGCGGCGTACCGTATAATAATTAAATATAATAAAAATAATTTGATTTAGAATTCCCAACGAATATTTAATAATAAATTGTAATAGTATTTATAATAATAAATTTTGTAATTGAGACGAAAATTTTAAAAAGAAAAAACACTTTTACGTTTCTAAATTAAAAATATTTGTTTAATGTTTAAAAGAAAAATAAAATCACTCTAAATACAATATGAAATAAATAGTATTTAATAAATTTCTAAAACCGCACGAGATCCTCAACGAAAACGAAATAATCGAAAGCGATTAAATCTTTTTAACTAATTGATAAAAATCAAAAGAATTATTAGATTTTAGGACCGATAGCGGTGATTAACAATCGAATAATGAATTTATTTTGATACATTAATATCTTAGTCACGACACCCTTACATAATAATGACTAATATGTTTACAAACAAATATTTAATAAAAAAATCGTAAAAATATCTATAATTTAGAGTTGAAATTATTTGAATGTTACTACTATTAAACTTTTTTAGTTGGTGTAAAAGATGACAACTAGTTTCTATTAATAAATCATCATCAGGCCCTAATCAGGAAAACTGATGTTTTCCCAATTTTTAATGTAATTCCATTTAATACATTTAAAAGCGTTTAATAATAAAAACTTTCATCTTACCTTCTGATTTCAGAGGTAAATTTTCCCAATCCAAAAAGGCACTTCACATGCGCGCGATTGAACGGTTCTAAAACCGCACGAGATCCTCAACGAAAAGGAAATAATCGCAAGCGATTAAATCTTTTTAACTAATTGATAAAAATCAAAAGAATTATTAGATATTAGGACCGATCGCGGTGACTAACACTCGAATAATGAATTTATTTCGATACATTAATATCTTAGTCACGACACCCTTACATAATAATGACTCATATGTTTACAAACAAATATTTAATTAATAAATTTGATTTAATGGATACAAAAACTTTTAAAAGTAAAAAATAAGCCACATTACCATAATTCCAGAAGTATAAAATCCCATCCAAAATGGCACTTCACACGCGAATTATATCATCCTCCAACAATAGACTCTTTTTATTGCAAAGTGCTTATTCAGACAATAGATAAAATATATATAAATGACAAATTGCACTGCGGGAATAGTCAGTAAAAATCAGTCTTACCAGTCAGTCTGTAAAAAACATTCATATCAGTTAGTCAGTAAAAATCATTCGTAGTTGTTAGAATATATAATCTGTGTAAAAGTTTTAATTGTATAATAAAGTAAAATTTTTGATTTTTAAAAAAGTTATTTTCCATCGAGAAAATATAATTGGCGCAGTCAGTAGGATATCTCGGGATCGAAACGTATCGAACGAATCGATTGTCGTGTCAACGATTAACCGGATATTGAATCTTCGACTAGTTAAGTTTGGAGTTCCCAGCATCCATCGAGGACCTGGACCAATTCCTATATAGAGAACAAGGACAAGCATCGCCTTCTTCTGCAAGGATAAAGACCTGGTGAAGACAGCATCGCCGATCCAGTCAACATCCTTATAGTTCCAAATGATAATAATTTCTCTTTTAATGTGAGTACAATTTATGTCAGACACTGAAAGATTAGAAAACCTTTTACAAAACTTAAATTTAGATTCTCCTTCAACTGACTCTAATTTGACCGAATTACCTTTATCCAGTAATAATTTATTAATAGATATGGCCCAATTTAAACCAGAATTTCTTAATTGTGTACCAGAATTTGATGGTAATCCAAATGATTTAAGTAGATTTTTGTCTGTAAGCGAATCAATATTAAATCAATTTTATGATAGAGCTAACCCCGCAAGTTTTCAAAATACTTACTTATTAAATAGCATAATATCAAAGTTAAAGGATACTGCTAGAACAGTAATAAATATTCAAAATTGTAATAATTGGGAAGATTTAAAGTCCACTTTAACTAGAAATTTCTCTGATCAAAGAGATGAAGTATGTCTAAACAGGGATCTAGTAATGTTAAAACAGAATCACCACGAAACTCCTCAAAATTTTTACGATAGATGTCTACACATATTAAATTTAATTTGTAGTTATATAAATATTCATGAAAATACTGAAGCAGGAAAAATTTTAAAAAGAGAGTTATATCAAAATTTAGCATTAAAAACATTTTTATCAAGCCTAAAAGAACCGTTAGGAACTACAATTCGTTGTATGAAACCTAATACTCTCAGTGAAGCCCTACAATTTGTATTGCAAGAAAATAACGTTCATTATTTACAAAATTCTCCAAAAAATAATTTTAATTTTCCAAATAATAATAATAGATTTACTCCAAGAGAAAATAATGTAAATCGACGTAATTATTCTCAAGATTCAAACAGAAATTTTGAAGCTAACCGTAATCGAAACCAAAATAATTTTGAAGTTAACCGTAATTGAAACCAAAATAATTTTGAATTCAATAGAAATAGAAATCCAAATAATTACGAGTTTAATTCTAGAACTCCCAATAATTATTTTTTGAGACAAAATAATAATAGACCTAATACTATTTTCCCCTTTCAACCAATTAATACACAATCACGACCCATACAAAGAAACTATCCCACTAACGAACAAGTTTTCGGACAAAATCGAGAAAATAGAGATAATAATGTATTTAGACCAAATCAAAGAGTAAATTTGCCAAATCCCACACCAATGTCAATTTCAACAAGAAACACATTCCAATCTAATAGGTCCACACCTTCGAATTATTTTAAGTCTAATAGCCCACCAAATTTTAAAGTTGAAGAACTATACAATAACCATACTACGTCAGAAAACGAAGATTTCGAACAAACTAATGACGTGTACAATAATCAAACTAATTCAAATAATGAAAATTTTTGTTAAGAGCCTCGGAAACCAAACTAAAAGAAAATATTCCCATAGAACCCTTAACTATTTCTTTTAATTGTTCCAATTCTAGTCAATTACCATATATAGCTTTTCCGGAGCATAATTTAAAAATTTTAATAGATACCGGATCAACAAAATCTTTTTTGGATCCTGAAGTAGCTCGTCAATTCTATCCCAACTTAATACAAAATGACCCTTTTATAGTTTCTACAGTTTTCCAAAAATCCTCTCACGATTGCAGCGTCAGTCTCACCCCCTCAAAAATATTCAAATTAAAAGACACCCTCAAATTAAAGTTTTATTTATTTAAATTCCATAATATATTTAATGGCTTAATCGGATTAGACAATCTCAGATTATTAAATGCCAACATAAACTTCCAGAACAATTACCTAGTGACCCCACGTGCTAATATTCCGATTAGTTATTATAAAGTTAGCAATTCTTTTAATAACATTGTAACAATACCGCCTAGAATGCAACAAGTAATTAAGATAAAAACTTCCATTCCTCAAGGAGATATTATAATACCTTATTCAAAAATGCAAACCTGCGAAATTCCGGAGTGTTTAACTACAGCAAAAGATGGTTGTGCACTCACCACAATTAAAAATAATTCTACCAGTAGCGTAACTTTAGATTTTTCTGAACCAATTACAGTTGAAAAATTTGAAGAAAACAACATTCAACATTTTGAAATTCATAATAAGTCGGTTGTTAATAATCCACTAGATATAAACAATATTAGAACTAATCATATGAATAAAGAAGAAAAAGAACAAATAATTAGATTATGTTTAGAATATCAAGACATTTTCTATAAAGAAGGTGAACCACTTACTTTTACTAATAAGATAAGACATAACATTCGAACGACTGATGAAATACCCGTGTATAGCAAAACCTATAGATAACCTTTTGTGTATAAACAAGAAGTAACAAATCAAATCAAAAAAATGCTAGATTCAAACATAATTAGACCTAGTAATAGCCCTTGGCGATCGAATATTTGGGTAATCCCAAAGAAACTTAATAATTTAGGTGAAAGACACTATAGAGTAGTAATAGATTATAGGAAACTAAATGACAAAACCATTGATGATAGATACCCGTTACCAAATATTACAGGTTTATTAGATAAAATCGGAAAATGTCAATATTTTTCAACTCTAGATTTAGCAAGCGGATATCATCAAATTGAAATGAATGAAAAAGATATTGAAAAAACCGCTTTTAGTACCGAAAATGGACATTACGAGTTTTTACGCATGCCTTTCGGGTTAAAAGGAGCACCAGCTACATTCCAACGAGTTGCCGATAATATTCTAAGAGGTCTACAAGATGAAACTTGTCTAGTATACCTTGATGACATTATCGTATATTCGACTTCCCTTCAGGAACATATAGAAAAATTACGTAAGGTATTTCAAAGATTAAGAGAAGCAAATTTTAAAGTACAGTTAACCAAATCCGAATTTCTTCGAAAAGAAGTAGCATATTTAGGCCACATTGTAACCCCAGACGGTGTTAAGCCTAACCCTGATAAGATTATAGCCATTCAAAAATTTCCTATTCCAAAAACACCTAAACAAATTAAAGGATTTTTAGGATTATTAGGATATTATAGACGTTTCATAAAAGATTTTGCTAAAGTAACTAAACCATTAACAAAGTGCCTCAAAAAAGGAGCTAAAATTGAACATAACGACGAATATCTAACATGCTTTGAAACTTGTAAAAATTTACTTATAAATGAACCAATACTTCAGTACCCCAATTTTAGCAAAACTTTTAACCTTACTACAGATGCATCTAATGTAGCTATAGGAGCCGTACTTTCACAAGGCACTATAGGACAAGACTTACCTGTGGCTTACGCATCAAGAACATTGAACAGCTCCGAACAAAATTATTCGACAATAGAAAAAGAATTGTTAGCAATTGTTTGGGCAGTAAAGTACTTCCGTCCTTATTTATACGGGCGCAAATTTTTTATAATTACGGACCATAAACCCTTGCAATGGTTATTTTCTCTAAAAGACCCCAATTCTAAACTTTTAAGATGGCGAATTAAGTTAGAAGAATATGATTATCAAATACTCTATAAAACCGGTAAAACTAATCTAAATGCTGATGCATTATCACGAATAGAAATTCATACTAAAGAAACTAATGAAAAAGATTCTTTTTGGACCACAGTAGATGAAATCTTAACAGAAACGGAAAACTACGAAAAAAGACCAATTTTTAATAGCCCTAACAAACGTCTTGAAACACCACCCCCATCTACTTCCAAAGAACCTGAACAATTTGAAAAAAATAACACATTACAGCCAGACCTAGACGAAATTTCAATGATTGTAAATTTAGACGAAGTTCCTATACCAGAACTCGAAGACAATGACATTAACGACAATGATGATGATAGACCAGTTAACTCAGACAAAGACAACACCGTACATTCAAATTTTGATGAAAACCCCATAGTAGGTATTCCCATAACCGACTATGCCGTAAATTATGGTAAAAATCAGATAATAATAGATTCAGTACTTCACTCACCTGCAAAACCAAAATTAAAAGTTCTGTTTGGTAACAAACAAAGATTTTATATACAAATTTCAAAAAATAATACTGAAAATGATATTGTCAATTTTATAAAAGAATACATAGCACCTGAAGTTAAATATTACTTATATTTTGAAGATCCAAATTTATATGAAATCTTTTCGGTATGTTTACAAACACATTTCAAGTCATCTTTAATTAAATTGATAAGATGTAATAAAAAATTAATAGACGTTCTAGATAACGAAGACATACATGATACAATCAAAAATTATCATAAAGGCAAATCGAATCACCGCGGAATAGAAGAAACTCTAAATCGAATCAAAGATAAATTCTATTGGCCTAATATGAAAAAAGCTATTCAAACCTTTATAAATGAGTGCGAATTATGCCAACAGTGTAAATACGACCGACACCCAGTTAAAATTCAAATGAACATTACACCCACAGCAACAAAACCCTTTGAAATAATACATATGGATACGTTTACATTCGAAAAGACAAAATTCCTTACAATAATTGACAGTTTTTCTAAGTACGCTCAAGCATACTACATAAATGCCACTTCAGGCACTGAAGTAGCCGACAATCTAATAAAATTCTTTTCACATCACAGTATCCCAAAACAAATAATTACAGATAAAGGAACAGGATTTAAAAATTCCGTTATAACAGAACTCTTATCACTCCATAAAATCAAAATTCATTTCTGCTCTCCTGATCAACCTCAATCAAACGGAATTATAGAAAGATTTCATTCCACAATAATTGAACATTTAAGATTATTAAACATGCAAGGATTTTCAAGTACGCCAATGAAAGTAAAAATGACTTATGCTATCTTAGCTTATAATAATACAATACATTCAATGACAAAGTTAAAACCATCAGATATAATCAACGGACATATTACTAACAATTACCCTTTCAATTTAGAAATCGATAAAATAATGTTAAATGACTACGTAAATCAACATAAAGACCGAACCAAATTATTATACTCAAAAATAAACGAAGAATTAAGCGACAAGAAGAAAGACTATATAGAAAAAACTAATGTAGGTCGGGAAGACCCTAAAATATTTGAACCTTACCCCAAGGCTTACATAAAAAATACTAAACGTCAAAAAAGTGCGAATAAATTCCAGGAACCAATAAATATTAGAACAGTTAATAAAAAACGTAAAACTATAACCACCTCTAAACATGGAAAAATTCATATGAGTAATATTAAACGTCCTCTTAAACGACTATACTCCTGCAATAATTAAACAAATTATTTTTAGGTTACCGAGCATCCTCAGAGCTTAGGAATCTATAACAATCAGAAATATCGAAGACAATCCAGGACTAATACCATTAAAACTAGGAACGACAAAAGTAACTGACTATTATCACTCACTAATTTATTATCATGACTTAAATCCAATAATTAATGAAATCAACAAGTTAAAGATAAAAATTACCAATTTAGATAAAATTATTCAACAACACCCAATATGGCTTACAAATACGTCACATTATTTAAAACTTCTGAAATTTTTAGAAAATAATATAGAGACTAAATTATCCGAAATATTACCGCATCCCCAACGATTAAAAAGAGGTTTAATTAATGGTTTAGGATCAATATTTAAATCCATTACAGGTAATTTAGATGCCAGTGATGGAGAACGATATGAAACCTTGATTAGACAACTTCAAACAAATCAGAATGAACTACAAAAATCAATTGTAACCCAAAATTCATTAGCAATATCCTTGATCGATAAATTCAATAATACTATAAATATTTTAAATGACAATCAGCAAATATTAGAGAATAAAATAACTTCAATAGAAACCATAGTACAGAACCAAGTTAATTTTCAACAAAGTACATTTATTAAGGACACCTTAATTGAATTAATCAATATGTTTGAAATAATAAATTCCCTTTTACAAGATATAGAAAATTCATTAACAGCAGCACAATTAAAAATTTTGCATCCCAGTATAATTACTATCAAAGAATTATACAAACTTTTAAAGGATATATTCAAAAACTCAAGTAAACCTCAAATACCTATTGAATTAACTCTAGATAATGTATTATTATTCAAAAATATTATAAAAGTATCTTGCTTTATTCTAAATAACAAAATAACTTTTATCTTGCATATACCAGTCACATTACCCCACGAATTCAACCTATATCACCTCTATCCTGTACCCATCCCAAAACAGGGTCAGTTTAAGGTAATTATGCCTGAAAATAAATGTATTATTCATAATAAATTGTACTACTCATTTATGAGTAAACCTTGCACCGAAGTATCCGAAAAAAGCTATATCTGCGAACCCGTCAGTCTTCAAGAAGCTAGACATAACGTTTCCTGCGAAATTCAACTCCTCCGTCAGGAAGTCCCAGTCGCCTGTCACCAGAGACTCATCACAATAATCTATCCGACAATCCAAAGGTTTGAAGGAACCAATCAATGGATTTTAATTTTGCCAAAAGTCAATACAATAACTCTCAGCTGCAGTTCCCAAGAAGAAACCATACAACTGATTGGAACGCAATTGGCCACGATTCCCGTACATTGTAAACTCACCACCTTAGAAGAAACCATCCTGAATGAAGAATTAATAGCTAACGAAAAACAACCTGTATTGTTTCCATCCATTAGTGACCAACCGCTAAGACAATCTGAGACAATATCACATACTAGTTTACAACGAATCAACCTGGAAGATCTCCAATCCATGAGGGAAAACATCATCCATAATCAACCACAACTTCAAGCAGATATCATCCCTTTGGTACCCAGCACATGGACGATTGTTGTTTATCTCATTCTGATATTCCCCTTATAATTTTGTTATTCCGAAGGCATTCAAAACACGTCCGTGGACGACGTCAAACCCAAAACGCTACCCTGGAGCTACAAGACATTCATCTTCCTCTGTGACATCGGAAGCCGAATCTTCGAGGGGAGGAATTATATCATCCACCAACAATAGACTCTTTTTATTGTAAAGTGCTTATTCAGACAATAGATAAAATATATATAAATGACAAATTGCACTGCGGGAATAGTCAGTAAAAATCAGTCTTACCAGTCAGTCTGTAAAAAACATTCATATCAGTTAGTCAGTAAAAATCATTCGTAGTTGTTAGAATATAAAATCTGTGTAAAAGTTTTAATTGTATAATAAAGTAAAATTTTTGATTTTTAAAAAAGTTATTTTCCATCGAGAAAATATAATTCGCGCGCGATTAAACGGATCTAAAACCGCACAGGATCCTAAACAAAATCGAAAAACATTGAAAACGTTTTAATTCTTTAAACTAATTAATAAAAATCAAACAGAATTTGATTTTTAGACCGACCGCGGCGACGAACACTCAAATAATGATTTTTTTTTTCGATACATTCATCTCTTAGTCATCCACCCTTACATAATAATGACTCATATGTTTACAGGCAAATATTTAATTAATAAATTTTATTTAATGGATATAAAAACTTTTATAAGTAAAAAATATGCAACATTACCTTAATTCCAGAAGCATAAAATCCCATCCAAAAAGGCACATCACATGCGCGCGATTATACTAAAACCGCACCAGATCCTCAACGAAAACGAAAAAAATTGAAAGGGTTTTATTTTTTCGACTAATAAACCACCGAACTTAATTTCGACTTCTTGCCCCGACAAAAAATTCGATTAATTGATTTATTCCGATACATTAATATCTTAGTCACGACCCCTTATGTAAAAATGACTAACACATTTTTGTAAACATAAACAATAGTTTTATCTTTTATAAAGGGTGGCGTATCGTAAAATAAACATAGTAAACATGATTTTTTTTTGGAATTCCAAACGCACATTATTTAATAATAAATTGTAAAAATATTTATAAAAATAGCAATAATTTTGAATATTTGAAATTTACGAGAATTTTCATTGAAAATATTAGAAAAATAAAAGTTTAAATAATTCTTTATAATTACAAAATATATATTTTCGCGAGAAAAACCTTATTTTTTTGAAAAAATTGTAATTAGCCTTCATTTTGGAAATTTATAATGCTTTACAACTGAAAATACTACTTGTTGAAGAAACAAAAGAAAATGAAAATCCAAAGGAAATAATAATTATGGGCTATTGGGATGCAAGAATCAGAAATGATACAGATACAGCACTAGAAAATACGGGAAGGTATGAAGAAAATATAATAAACAATAATGGTAGTAATTATAGATAAGATATTTTTTGAAAACATTATTGTTGGATTTAGGTCCAGTTAAGAAAAATAATAAGAAGCTAGAGTCAACTGGTGTCAAAAATCTCTAAATCGATCCAATGCCAGAAATTCTAAAAAAGTGTACAGCATGTTCAGTAGTGATGAAACATGGATTTACTCATATGAACTCGAAAATAAAGGTCAATCGTTTGTTTACGTGTTCCAAGATGAAAAAAATCCTACAACAGTCATTCGTGCTTGAATTGTTTCCAAAAAGATGATCGCGAGAACTGTTACAGCGAATTGGTATATATCATTTGTTTGCCGGAAGTAATCTCTGAGTTTCGAAAAACTAACCTCAAACGACGAATCATCCTCCACCGATGCAATTAAGTTCGCACACTGCAAGACAATTTTTCGAGCAAGAAAACCTCGATTTCTTGGATCATCCTCCGTATAATTTCGACCTCGTTCCCAATGATTTTTTTAGAAGTCGCCTGAAGAAACAGTCGACTCTTCAAAAACGCAATTCTGATCGTACCGGCAAAATAACTGCTTCCAGAGTCCTTAAAATCTATCTACTGTTTTATCCCAACTCTATATGCAAAATTAAAAAGGCAACTCTCGTATAAGCATCTCTCTAATCTACGCCTATGTATAATTTTTTTCATCGACGCTGTTGTTCAAACATGTAGAACCGAATACGGGAACATTGTTGACACTGGTGTTTTAAACGTGATGCGAGATTTGTTGTCGCCTCGGCCGAAGAGCAACAAGTTTGTATTAAATTTTTAAATTAAAGCTTTAAACTCTGTAAAACAGCTACTGAGACAGGACAGTTTTTGATTAAAATCCGCGTGTCTGTGGTGCTCTATCCATCCTACTCACCCGATCTGGTACCGTTTGACTTTTTCGTGTTTTTGATGATGAAATCGAAGCTTAAATGACGTATTGACAACATTCAAGCGGAACCGCTAGATGTTTTAAAGGCATTGATTGCAACCCACTCCGAAGAGTGTTTCCATTCATGGCAGAAACGCCGCTGGCAACTCTCTATAGACGCATAGGGTGACTACTTTGAAAGAAATAATTAATTTTTTTATTGAAAGTAGGTACTTCTGTAGTTGTTAAATAATGCTTGGAACTATGGGTAGCACCTCGTATTTTGGTGTTTAATACAACTAATTTAGAGGAGCCATTCCTGAGCTATTCTTTTCACCACAAACAACGATGATTATAAAATCATTTTTCAGTCAGGACCCCTTACATATTGTATCAAATCTCTTTTAAAATGTAATACTAATTCAATATCAGAGGTTCGATAAGTGATACTAAAGATAATTTTTTAAAATAGATGCGATAAAACGATGCACCTAATGTTTTAAGTTACGATTGCATTTGAATGGATCTTAAAATAATCTCAAGGGCATCCATTGTTATTGATTCCCACATAAGTCTAAAAATAATGACACATGTTGCGTAAATAATTATGCAGTGTGTTCCAATCAAAAATAAATACATCAATTAAGTAAAAATAAATATTGATTGTATGTAAAACAAATAATTGTTTACTAAATTAAACAAATACCAGTGAATATATTGTAATTGTTTGGTTTCACAGGCCAAGGCGCCTGGCATGGAATGCTGAGGGGCTACATGAGTGCGCAGGATAAAATCCAGGAAAAGCAGGATAATCTAATCTGACAGCTGACAGCTATGACAGTTTCCCGAATATTCTCAAAAATTATCTGGAATATTCGAGAAGCCAAGAAATGTACATAAATAAGGGGGAATTGACATTGAAGAAATTATAGTGACACGTTATTGTTAAACCCTCAAGGAACGTTTCAGTATTTCTCAAAAGGGATGTTAAACAAGGTTAAGAAGATTGTTCTAGATGGAATACAATATAAATTATGGATAGCGTCACCAATATTACATACTTAATTTACAGTTAGTTAGTTGAAATCTCCGGGTACCAAAGTTTCTTGATAGAATATTTGTAATTATTATCATCCTGTAAGAAAATAATAATATGTACGAATTGCTTATAATGTATTATACTCCCTGTTAGCTTATTTCATTGCTACTGAGGGTTTTATTTCTCCCTCTGATTTCGAAATAAAGTATAGAAATATATATATATATATACAGGGTGCGGCATTAGTGCGTCGAAGTACGACATATCCGTTATTAAAATATTTACAAAAAGTGTAGCAGTCTTGAGATTCACATTTTAAAATTAGTCCCAATTATACAGTGTGTTCGGGAACGGAGTGCCAGATAAAAATTTTGATTTTCAACGTTTTGGCTGGTACATATATTTAAATTCAAAAAAATGTGATTTTCAGGTAGCTGAAGATCCTTTATTAAATATAATAGATATCAAATATGATACATCGTTGAAATTAGCTCGGCAAGAGGTTTATAAAAATGTAAAAATATACGGGGTATTCCATTTATAAAAACAAAATTTTGATCTGGCACTGCGTTCTTGAACACATATTTGGGACTAATTTAAAAATTTGAATCTCAAGACTGGTACACTTTTTGTAAATATATTTTTTTAATATCTCCTTTAATAACGGATATATCGTACTTCGACGCACTAATGCCACACCCTGTATGTACAGTGCTGCATACTGAAAAATTACACAAAATACCTCTAAGCCCTATAATAAATACCCAGGGGTATAATAGCAAAAATGAAATAGTTTTATAACCTACTGGTTATATATACTTTCGGTAGTCAAACACTGACCAATTTATATAGGCTCAATAAAACGAAATACGAGGTATATCCACAAAGTAAGTTCCGTTTGGTTATATGAACAAAACCTGTACAGATACAGAAAAAATATTTATTGTACAAAAATCTACAACTAATTTTCTACATAGCTTCCGAAATTTTGTAGGCACTTGTCATAGCGTGGCATAAGTTTTTGTATGCCTTCTTCATAGAAGGTTGCCGCCTGTGTTTTCAACCATGTGGTAACATGTTCTTTCAGCTCGTCATCATCGTTGAAGTGTTGACAACCAAGGAAAGATTTTAGGTGTAAGAAGAGATGAAAGTCGCTAGGAGCGAGGTCCGGGCTGTACGGAGGATGATCAAACACGTCCCAGTCAAATTCCTGTAGGAGTGTTTTTGTCACGTTCGCAGTGTGAGGTCGGGCATTATCGTGAAAAAAAACAACAGCTTTTGACAGTAATCATCGGCGCTTGTTCCGTATTGCGCGGCGGAATTTCTTAATGGTCTCGCAGTAAACATATGCATTGATTGTTTGGCCTCGTGGTAAGAAATCAATCAGCAAAATGCCTTTTCTGTCCCAAAAAACGGTACACATGAGTTTTCGAGGTGTCAACATTTGCTTAGGCTTAACTTTCGTTGGGGATGAAGTGTGCCTCCATTCCATTGATTGCACTACAAAGAACACGTCGGCAGCAGCGATCTGAAAATGGCGTACATTTAAATTTATTTGACTCACTCGTTTAGTGTTTTTTGATTTTATAAATTTTAATTTACAGCTCTTTTTTTAGAAATGAAGAATATACCTGGCTCTAGTAGATTCAATTTTAAGACAATTGTTAGATAGATCATTTTTTATAAACAAATTTAATTTTTCTAAAATTTATTGATCTGGATGACATACTTTAGATAACATTAAAAATTACAAGTTTAGTTTAATCTAATATATTATTAATTTATGTAGATTCAATTTTTAGTTGTTGATAAATAAAGAAAGCATTATCGGACTTCCAACTTACAATTTGATAATGTTTTCTAAGGATTTCCTCAGCATGTGGTTAAAATGCAACAATCTAATTATTTAATTTTGTAAATGGCTCAATCATATCGTCTACGTTTTATGTCCGACTTTAATATAATCAACGCTTCCTTCTTCCTACAAATGAAGAATTGTTATACTTTATTTAACGACGGTTTTGCAAAAAATGTCTAAATATGATTCTTCAGAAATACTAAAATCGTAAACAAATAGTAAGTAGTAACATTTTTGGACCGTAAATAACAATTTAATATTAATTAATATTTATTGGTTTAAAATTCAAAATTACACATTATTAATAAAATATCTTAACAAATTATGATTAAAATTTACCTACCTTATTCTATATAAAAAACTATGAAAAATGCAAAATCTAATAGTATCAACGAGAATATAATGTAGATAATAAATAGTATAAGAGGCTCAATTAAAACAGGAGCGACAACAAATATTTTAATCATACATGTAATATAGGTATTTCAGAATTTAGAACACATTAATAATTTTTAGTTTCACATGTTTGTTTAACTTCAAAATTACAACAGAATATCTCGAGTATACTCTTGATCTAGACGAAAATAATTAAAAAACTTTATATTCATTTGTGGCATAAATATAAATATTTTTGTTATGCTTAATTAAATGAATGTATTTATTTAAAAATTTGTTTATTACTATCAATAAAGTACTACTACCCTATAAACATCTTAGTGTTGTAGGTAAAATAATTAAAAGAAATTAAGAGTAGTTAACAATTTAAAAACAATTAATATAAAAAACAGGGTCGAAATAAAGTAAGCATTAACAAAGAGAAGTAATTAAAAATAAATAAAAGTATTTATTTTTTAATGAAAAGGTACCTTTCTAGTCTATAGTGTTATTCTTCAATTTTTATCCAAAATATTTTGTTATGAAATTGCTGCTTTTTTGTATGTTTTTTTTGAACATTATAATCTTTGGTGTAGCTTTTTATTATTATGAATTGATCTATTTTCTTAATTTGGATTTTATTATTTTTCCTTAATAATTTTCAATTTTTCCGATTAAACAATCTATCATTTTTTTAATTGAAACCGTGAAAAATTTCATGTCATAATCCGGGAGTAAAGCTTTACACAAGCTAATATACAGTATGTTCCAAATGAAAGGAATACATTCAGTGTTTCGTAAATCGGCGATTTTAGGGGAAAATCCTGAAACCCGTCGATTTTTATTTTTAAATGGTCCCTTCGTCAGATCACCTTTTTATTTTTGACATCATCTCTGTGATCGTGATGACGTCATCAATAAAAATTTTAAATAAAAAAGTTGGTCTTGCAATACATCAATTGAAAGGTTTTTTACATATCTATTCACCCATATCAATATGTAATTTAGACCATACTGTATAGTTAAAATTTAAATAAAAAAGTACTAATACCACAATATTTTATACATTACATTTTAATCAATGATTTAATTAAAAAGGATTTACTAAAATTATGTTCCAAAAGTAAGAATTAAATTGCCTATCGAAATATTATTAAAACATATTTTCTTTAGAGCACTTTTCCTTGAAGTGATCTGAAATATGTATATTTTCTGTTTTCTTATATTTCTGTATTAAGAGCATCTCGATGAAAATAAATATGCTACACTTTCAGTTTCCGTGTGTAATAGTTGACAGCTCCTCTAATGAGACACTCAACGTTTCTTCCATTATAACAACAGATCCACAAGAAGAAAAAAAAAATCCAATCGAAGAAAAAAAGGAAGAAAAAGGAAAAGCAAGAAAATAGAAGAACGGATACAAAAGGGGAGAGAGATGATAGTAATAATACAGATGACTATATCTAACATATATATAATGTAAGAGGTAGAAAATAATAAACGACATTAGATCAGAACAAAAATTTTTATTTCTATTTAGAAGATCTAGAAATATTCTTAAAAAAATAAAGGCGCCACAAATATTTAACTTTGAAAAATCTGCTTAAAAAAATGTTACAAAAGTTTCCTTTTCACCTATTAACACATGTTTCTTCAACACAAACTGTTCTTTTTTTATATAGTTGAACAACGCTTCATGATCTTGTTCGTCCAATACAAATGTTATCAGTTGGTGTCCGTGGTCAGTAAGTAATGTCCTCAAAATTAAATGTTTATGTTCGTTGGTAGTAACTTGTAGAATGATATTAATTGGTGATTGTATATTGGCAGAAAATAAGCATTGAGATGCACGATTGAGTATGGTTTTCATATATAATGGATTTATTTATTCCAACAATCAGCAATTTTTGAGTACGTCACCACTCCCATATAAAAAATAATTGCCAAAAACTTACGCATCTCTGCTTTATTAGTAGGTATCCATCGTTGAATCCTACCATACCGAGTATGAATGAATCTTGTTGTTTTTTGGTCTGCATTGGTTTCACGAATATACCTCATCATTAAATAAGGCAGCGTATACTTGAACAAGAATAAGCTTATTTTTATTTTTGGGATAATCTTTATCATTATAACCGAGCAAATAACTTCAAACAAATCGTTATTTGCCCCAGCAAGCATAAAATTGCCGTTTGTCGCTTCAATTACAGCATTATATTCTTCCACCTTATTGCAAGCTTATTTGTTCTCTTCCTTTTATTATTTTTGGTGGTTGACGGTAGTGTCCATCTTGATTGAATCTCAACGGTATAATAAATGATAAACCAAAAAGAAAAAAAGAAATGCGGGTATACACTTTCATAAAATAAAATGAATGACTGATAATTAAAAAAAGAACTTTCAATACGAGAGATGCTCCAGCATCAAGGTGAACCGTGAGTGAGCATCGCCGGTGATGCTCACAGCAGCCAACGTGTTAAACCAAAACATCGACATAAATAAAATAAATTGAAACAACAAACAGCTATGTAATTAATTTGGATCACGTTCATACATTTTAAAATAATACATTCATATTTGAACACTACCTTTTTTAAACAATATAATTTAGTTTTCAAATGGCTGAATTTTAAAATGAAAGCTTCAGAGACATCTGGTATAAATTCTGAATTAGTTTTAAATGGGTTCCTTTATTACAGAATTCTACACAATTTTCAGAAGTGGGTAAATTGTGCATCTGTACATAGCCCATAAATGAACTAAGGAAGAAGAATTTTTGAAAGTTATAAACATAACCTAACTTTTTTGCGTTATCTCGTGTTTATTTTACTAAATTTTTGGTTTCTTACGTAGAAAAATGAAAAACGAAGAACCCGAAACCAAACTACAAGAAATTTCCGAAGGTTTAGCAAATATTAAAACTGGAGGACACGTCTTTTACAATCCCGTGCAAGAATTTAATAGGGATTTAAGGTAAGGGAATATGCATTTATTTAAGTACGTTTTTTAAAGATGTAATTGAAGTATTAAGCTCAACTCTGTAGTATTTCAGTAATATCAACATTTGCCAAACAATTTCACCAAGAAAATTTAGAAAAAAAAAGTAAAAAAGTAGAACAACCTCCTGTATCTGAAACAACTTCTTGGCAAGCTGGAACCAAATATGAAGATGGTTTGTATATTCTAGAAGCTCTTTCAGCTACCGGATTAAGAAGTATAAGATATGCTAAAGAAATACCTGGTATTAAGGAAGTAGTGGCCAATGATTTATCTTTTAAAGCTGTAGAAGACATTAAAAATAATGTTAAATGTAATAATGTTGAACATTTAGTGACACCAAGCCATAGTGACGCAGTGTAAGTTATTTTATTGAAAATTATAAAAAAATTAAAGCAAAATATTTTATAGATTATTAATGTACCAGCACAAACGCCAAAATCAATTTGATGTCATTGATTTAGACCCATATGGCTGCCCTTCAATATTTCTGGATTCAGCAGTACAGGCAATCAAAGATGGTGGCTTGTTGCTAATTACAGCTACAGATATGGCGGTTTTAGCTGGAAACACCCCAGAAACATGTTATAGCAAATATGGGGCAATATCGTTAAGAACCAAAAATTGCCATGAATTGGCTTTAAGGATTTTATTACAATGTATAGAATCACATGCTAACAGATATGGGCGATATATATTACCTTTGTTGTCTCTATCGGCAGATTTTTACATTAGAGTTTTTGTCAGAGTGTATACAGGGGCTTATAAATGTCATTTCAGTACTAGGTTGGTAATTTTTATTGATTTCAAAATCCATATTAATTTTCTAATTTTGCTCCTGAATATATTAGAATAAACAATAATGTAACATTTCTATAAAGTGTGCAAACACTCTTATCTAGTTAATTGTATTCCACAAACAGGCATCTTCCTTGTGCCACAAATGATAATGTAATTAACAAGACACAAACATTTTTGTATGTGATATTTTAAATATACAGGGTAAGGCACCATAAACGACATGGAATCTGGTACCTAAATGATAACAGCTTTGCAGAATAGTGGTATATTTTAAAAATGTTTCAGTATACAAGGTGGCCCAAAACAACATGATATCAAAGTTATGTCTTTTAAAGTGAACACCTGATATTTACCTTTAGTTTGAAATTATACTTAAAAGAAATATTGGAAAAATGCACAAGTGGGCAAATTAATTTATCGTGTTGCACAAACTGAAAAGAGTAAAGAATACTGTTAAGAGGGATAGTTGCGACATTACTCATGCAAAGTACCACATTCAAGAGAGTAACTTATAATAAATTATTTAGTACATCAGATTTCATTTTAATTGTTTCTTATACAACGCTGGCAATGTCTAATCTTGCAGAAAAAGTATTATGTCAATTTACATTTTCTTATCAAGGTAATACAGCCCCGATTACTCAAATTATTTTGAATATTTAAAAAAAATTTGGCAATCGGGATATATTAATCTGTATGGAAAATGCTATTGAGATTGTGAAGGTCATCATAATTGTGAAAAATGGAGAAGAATGAAAATGTGTTTGCTTTTGTAGAAGCAAGTCACCCATGTTCTAAAGAAATTTACATTACGGCTCATAGAGTTAGGTTAATAAATATTTTCAAATATTGCATGTACTATAATGAGCCTATTACCTATTCCGTTTCTTTAACGCTTCATTGCTATTGTCGCTCTGGCTTTTGAAGTGAGTGTGAGAAGAGTGTATATAAATTAGAAATGTCGATATTTGCTTTTTGAACTAGCCATATCGGTTGAATGAATTACATCTCTTGTAAAAGTACTTCCCTTTAAATTGTACCATCAACCTGAACAACATGAGTAATCTAAGAGGAATAATATGTAGAGATCAGTCTTATCCTTTGTTATGCCCATCTGATTAGCAAGTGACAAAATTAATTACCCAACCTTTATATGATTTCCGTTAAGGGAAATTTAATGTAAGCGGTTCATCACCACAACAACAATATCACCTTTTAATTGTCATAGATCAAAGTTTCAATTTTAAATCTTACACATTTTATTAGACTGTATTACATTTTCATTTTTGTGACCATCTACCTTAAACTACCTTACTACCTTAAAAGCTTTGATAAACATGTCTATATGAGCTGTAAACAGCATTTTACATGTATCTGGAAATATTACGTTATTAAGTGGCAACATTTTATTCAAGGGAAGCACGAGATTTTGTTCTACCTGGTTTTATTCTAACAATTTTTAATATTGTTTAATTTAAAATATTTAGCCTAAGTATGCTTTTTAAGAGAATATTATGTTGATTCTAGAGGATCAAAATTAGAAAATTCAAATTATAAATAAGAAATGTTAAAAAACAATATCAATATTTTAGTAAATTGGCTCATGTTTATGTGTGTACAGGATGTGATAGTTTTACCCTGCAGCCTTTGGGAATTACCAAACCTAATGAAAAAAATTCTAATCTCGTTAAATTTAAAATTCCAGCTGGTCCTTTTGTTGGCCCGAAATGTGAACATTGTGGCCACACTCATCATGTAAGTAAAAAATCCTAAAGGTTTCTAAAATTTGTAATATTTTTTTAAGGGTGACTTTAGGGATCATTTTAAATCTTACAGTAATATTCTAAATTTAAGTCATTTTTCCACAAACTTTGAAATTTTAGCTTGGAGGCCCAATTTGGTCTGATCCCCTTCACTCGCCAGAATTTGTAGAGGAAGTTCTAAAAACAGCTTCTGTAAAATTAGGTACATTTCAACGCATACAGGGTGTATTAAGCGTAATATCTGAAGAATTACATGATGTACCATTATACTATACTTTAGAAAAATTGTGTGGCACCATTCATGTCGAAACACCTCAAATGATGATTATCAGGTAATAAATAGTATACATTTCCCAAGTTCCGGGTTTAAAATTAGAAAGGCCACATCTGACAAATGTCTGATAATACAGTCTTGCGAAAATATATAAATGTAAAATGATCAATGACAAACAATTTGATTCTCGTAATTATGAAACTCAAATATATTTTTTTTAAAACTAACACCCGGTGCTATAGTTAATTTGAATATTAAAAAAAATTGTTTTTAGATCAGCAATTTTGTATGCAGGTTACAGAGTCTCTTTTACGCATATGAATAGGACTTCTATAAAAACGAATGCGCCGACAAAGGTATTTTTTTAACGTCAAATGTTTTCCGTTACATTTTATCTATAGTTTTTTCTAGGTAATTTGGGATATAATGCGTTGCTGGGAAAAACTGCATCCAGCTTCAAAAAAGAGACTTGCTGAAGGTTCTCCTGCAGCTGGAATTTTATCCAAAGACCCAGAAACACAATATAGTTTCGTCATTCACCCTGAAGCCAATCCACCTTCAAGAAAATTAGGATTTGTTAGATTCCAGGAGAATCCTTTGCCCCATTGGGGGCCAGGTTTCAAAAATACCGCAATGTAAATAAAATTAACTGCAAAAATCAAATATGAAACTCTTTTTTTTTGTAGGGTTGGTGAGGGAAAAATCAAAAAGAGTAAGAAAAATCAAGGGAAAAGGAAAAGGGAACCTTCCTTAGAGGCAATACAACATGAAGTTAAGAAATAAACTATAAAATGCAAAATGTTTATTATTTCAAACTATCTGTTTAAATAATTAATTTTATTCAATTTACTATTTAATTGTAAAAATATGTTTCAGTTAATGTTTACTAAAAATTAGTTACAATGTCAATTTTTGACAGGTTACATTTTCTCAATATGAACAAACGCCAAATGTCACCTATCAAATACCATTTCTAAGATTTCCAATAAGGGAAATAAACAAATTATAACAGAAGCATCTTCCCTCAAAGGTGCAGATATCAAATACTATTTGATATTTATACATAGAAATCAATCTCCAGAAAGCGTTAGGCGTTGAAAAACTGAAACTATTTGACAATCTGTTATATTTACCAGATATCCGATAGGATTTCTAATAAGACATTTTTAAAATATGTAACTTTTGACAAGAGCATTTTCCTATTAGTTGACAAATGTAAAAATTTGTATGTGATTTCCTGTAGCACATATTTCCCAGAAAAATAATTAGAAATAGATAATTTATTATTAAACTCTTAAAATATCTTAATTGACTATTTAAATTCAATCTAAAAATTAACGTTTCAGCTATCTATTCTTGACTCATCAAAATGTAAGGTTTTTAAAGGTTCTTTGTTGGCATCAATTTTTCTTAAAGAAGTTTCCAAAAGTTTTTTGTGCACTTCTTCTATAGATCCTGCAGCATCTACTTTTACCCAGTTATCGTCTTCGTCACACAATTTTTCATACATATCGGCTACATTTCTCTGAAATGACAAATTTTCGTATCGTTCTTTACCAAAATCTGGTCTAATAACCATATCTTCTGAACTTAGAGTTAATAAAAAAACTAAGTCTGGTTTCGGAAGACCATTTTCTGGCTCTTTACACCATTCCACACTCATATCTACAAAAAACAATATCTCAGACACTGGCAAAAGTTTCAAGTAAACTTACTTTTCTTTACAGCCGAGAAAACAACGCCTGAATAGGAATACCTATCAATTACAAGGGTAACGCCATTGTATATTAACGATTTCATTTTCTCTACGTTTTCCCACCTGTTTGCAGAAAATAACAAGTGTATCGCTTGGTCGTTAAGTTTAACATCTCTATTTTTCAAATATTCGTCTATTAATTTGCCAGTTGACGTTGTTCTATCCGGAAAACTCATACATTTCGATGCAATACTCTTTTTCTCTAAAGCTTGCACTAGTTTTCTGCATTGCGTTGATTTTCCAGATCTATCTACTCCTTCAATTACTATTAGAGCTCCTCTCTTAATAGAACTCATTTTTAACTATTTTAAATTCAATTAACAACTCAGACAAACGATTAAGACAAAAGGTTATGCACCTAATATTTTCCCTCGCTTTCATGACAGGTTTGTCATTTAAATTGCAGTGCGACATGTTTAGTTCATTTCTCGCGATAAAAGTATATTTTAAAGCTACTTTAAATTTTATGTAACAAAATGAGAAATGTTAGTTTAATTGAATGACAATTACATTTAAATTAATATTACATTAGAAATAATGATGAAGCAAAAATTACAGTACCATTTTTGTCGACAGACTTTCAATCGCAAAAAAATAACTCAAATTTGAATCTTTATGAATCACGCACATAACCTAAATTATTTGTTTACAATTTTAGAATGTTTATGTAAGGAAAAAATAATAAAATAGGTCTAATAACCATCATATCAGTAAAATAAAATTATTCTGCTGACAGCACAGATAAGTTGAAAAGTAATAATTTAGGTATATAATGAAATATTTCTTATGTGCTTTAATACATTTTTAGAATTGATTCACTATTTTAAAATGATATTATCGTATTACTACAAATATAATATATTTTATAATTTTTGAGCCCAATTTCTATAAAGAAACACCGGTCCTATTATCTCTAAACGTTCAATTGTATCTAGGGGCATTTTTTGCCACTGAACACCTTAACGTATGCCCATATCAATCTTTTATCGTTTCCGCATTTCCTAAAATTATAGATTTTCCTATGGCGCCTGCTCTCTGCCTCCGATATCCCGGAAAAGGGATACTGGGAATGGAATAGAGAAAGGGAAATTCCGCTGACACTGACATTGGCCTAATTGTTTTGTCCTTTTTGCCACACTAGACTTGCATTTAACTGCAGGCGCAGCGAAGCAGGATCCCAGTTCTGTGTGCACTCTTGATAGAGCAGTTTTGGAGGCGCCTGCTTCAGGGCATTACCTATTTTGTGTTGATAAAGTGGGAAATACGGGTGAGTGTAATCAAGGAAATTTTCAAGGTCATTCGTAGTTTTTCTTCTACATGTTTATATTCAAATTGAAAATTTTATTTAAGGGTTAATTTCAATTACTCGGGTGTTTCTGGAAAGATTGTTATCTTATGTGACGGTTAAATAATATAGAAAAAGATTCTAGTCGCCAGATTTTTTTTATTTTATTGATTTAGTATTATCACGCTTTATAGGCGCTGGAGATTTTTTTAATTAAAAGTTAAATGTGCTTCGGTATTTGCTCACAACCGAGATAAATGGTTACAAACCTAACTGTTCTTTGATTCATATATTTAGCTTATATCTTTTTTTAATTTTCAATTTCTTCATTCATTCTACTTTCTTGCCTTATAAATCATTGACCCTAGATAATTTGATAATTTCATTTGTTTTAAGTTTCCAAACAATATTGGAAAAATGACTAATATAACTTAAAGTTTACTAAAAAGTAGCAATAAAACTTTGCTTCTTTGGGAAATAAATACTTTTTATTACTACATAATGAATCTTGTGACGCATTTCATTTATATGTTATTACAATCTAAAAATTTAATAATTACGTATCGCGCCTACAGAATTCTGAAGATGCTAAAAATATAACTATTGGTAAAGAGGTTATTCCAAAATAAAATAGATATGTACAAACTTCTTAAAAAAATGTATTAATAGTAATATTTATAAAAAAAAAGAATTCAGTGAATGTTTCTAGGATTTTTATTTAAATCCTTATTTTTCCTCATCATAAATGATAAATATATAAACTTGAATATAAAATCCCTTGAAGTTGTACAGCTGCTGATATAAGTAACTAACGCTAATGACACTCAGTACAACTCATTTTTACATTTTTCTTGTCAAATATATTTGTTTTAAAACCAGCAATAATTACTTTCGTTTCATTTTAACGTTAAGTCTACTATTATAATTCATGCAGTTTAAACAAATATGTAATATTTAATAATTTTTTGTCTAAAATTATTTTTATTGCAGATAAAGAATTATTTAAGATACTGAAGCAAAACTGAAAATATTGCATGGGTTTTTTTCTCTAAGTACACTTTATTTCGGATTACTTACCTTTTTAATTTTGTGCACTAGTGATCCAACGACTTAGTTTGCCTTTTATAATATCTCTTAAGTTGAAATCGATTTATCACCTCTGACTGGAGTATTTTTCTCAAATTAACCGCGATCATTCCGCTAGCTGAGATTTTTCAGCTTTTATACAGAACCGTGTTAGAAAAATTCTTCCTATATTAAATATTTTTTTACAGAAAACTATAAATATGACAACCGTTAAGGGCTTTAAGGTAACGGACGCAGACAGGAAAACCCGTGTAGGTATCGCCGTCAAAAATTTGGAAGAATTGAAAAAAAAAACCATTGACAAATTCAAACTAAAATTTTCTCCTGGTCAGATAGACTTCCAAACAACAGACGGCACTATCATAGAAAGCGAAGAATATTTTCAAGTGAGTTCACTAATATTACATATTAATAAGAATATTAGCGATTAATATATTTGTTGATCACTTATTTCAAGCAAACGTTTCTCTTTTAGACCCTCCCTCCTCAGACGCTATTAATTTGGGTGCCTGTGGGCCAAAAAGCGGCCACAGACGCCGAAATTTTATATAAAACAATCCGTGAAGTTAACGAAGAATACCTCAATGCCGGCGAAAAAATTCAGGAATTTTTCACTGAAAAAATGAAAAACAAAGTGTACAAACTGGCTGAAGTTCTAAAAGGACTCGACAAGGAAAAAACTAAATTGAGCGCTAAATCTGACCACCCAGAATGGTTTGAAGGTAAGTCAATGAATTTAAAGTCGTTTTAATTTATAACGAATATAAATAAAAAGTATATTTATACTAATTTGTCTAAACTAAAACTAAAAATAATTTTCTTCATTATCATCTAAATATAAAACTAAAACCAAAAAATACAGGCCTAAACACCACAGCTAAAACAAAAGAGGGATATATGTTCAGGAGGGCGCAAGATCGTATTCGCACTTATTTCTACAAAACCAGGGACGAAATAAGAAACAGAAAAGATGTGCCCGTTAACGCGGTGCAATCTTTATTTCGCGAATTGGATGACAAGTTGAAACTGAATAAATATCATGGATGTTATTTCAACAGGGCGAGCAGTGGAGACGCCGACAACATGAAAAGCATATGCGACAGGCAAGGGCAGTTCCAGTGCCAGGGCAGGTCAGTAAATTATTTAAAATTACAACCATATATTGATATCGGTTTCTATTATAGTTAGTTGCAAAATATAATAATTGGACTTCCCAAATCCCCAAAGAACGGCAGCGATTTCGATAGTATGACATTAAAACCATTTCGAATAGGCAATATTAAGCCTTATGTTACTTGTACATTCGTCAGACTTTCAGTAGAAATTTCTGCTGCATTGGTACGCTTTCGTCATGTTTAGTACTATTTGTAACAGGGTTGTATTTCGGCGAACTGCTTAATACCGGATAATCTTCGACAATAGTGCTATCGTAATCGCGTTAAGATATTATTTTATTTTTGAATTTGACAGAGTTAAGATGTGTGATTCAGAAAGTGAAGAATATATTCCCGAATTTGACGAGAAAATAATATATCACCAAACTCAAGTGTCAGTGTAATAGATCTAATTAAAGTCTATTGAAGATAAATATTTTAATTCAATTCCAAAAATAAATAGTCTTATTATAAATTTGGATGATAGTGATGGTGATAGTGATAGCGAGCTCAATTCTTTGTAATTTCTTATTTTTATAATGACTGTTTCAACCCTCACTTTGTTTATATATATTCTTATTTTTAATCAATAAAATTTTAAAATTTAATTTATTTATAATTTTTAATTCATTTATAATAACAAATAACTAAATTAACAAAAATGATAAATAATAAATAATTCTTTAGGATTTATTTATATTCATTCTTATTATTCACAATCCTAATGCCTACCCTGCCCATGAAGAGCTTATCGAGGGATTTGGAAAGTCCATTTCTTATATTTTGCAACGGACTATAATATAATTTTTATATTTATTTTTATTCTGCACCCTAATAAATCAAGTACCGCTTCTGTTTAGAAAGGTAAAATAATAACTACAGCTATTAACAATATCAGAATAGTACAATATAATTGACCCCTTCAACATCCGACCCATAACATTTAAATTTCTATATATCAATTATCCCTAAGCATGGAGACTTGAACTTGTAGTAAACGCCTAAAAAAACTATCAGAATATTATTTAGTTTCAATTTCAATCTCTCTTTTTTTATTATGTCTTCTATATCAATTTTTTTTATATTTCAGATGGGATAAGGGGCAGTGCTTATACGGTTCGGGTCACTGCATTAATCCGTACATCAGCAGGGAGTCGCGTATCATATTTCAGACTTGGAATCTCGATCACAACAAGGAACGCTCACGTTCAATCATCCCTGCTATTTGTGCAGCTCTCCGTACTGTTAATTCTACTGCTCAGGACACTGAGGTATGTTTGTATTAGGATCGTTAGAACTTAGCCTCATCAATAGAACGCATGAATTGTTTATATTTTCCTAACTTAGGCTAAGGACTCAATTTTTTAATAACTTCTGCGGAATAACTACCAATTAGTAGTGACAACGACAGTCGAAAACAAAAAGATTATTTGGTGATAGTAAATCTCTTTCAGGCCAAGGACTTTTCGAAAGATCTTAGTAGTTTGAAAAAATTGTGAGTTGAACACTGTAGGAATTATTTCATTAAAAATGTGGTTCTCATTAGTATTTTTTTAAAGGTTGATGGGATGCAAGTAGTCCTGGAAAGAATAGGAAAAACAACGCACAGGAACTTATGCCTCGACATTAAGGGTATTTATAACGATCTTTTTACCTTAAATAACCTAAAACTTGTACATATAGTGTGTCATGACAAAGGCGCTCATTTTGGATGCAAGGCTGGCCCTTACCTGTTGCACTGACGGTTAAATCTATTTAAGTACCAAATAAGTAAAGATCACAGAAAAAGGTAGTGTAGATTTTAATGATGGACTAAAATTTTGATTCCTGTATTTAGTTTGCCAAATAAATATGTACCACTGTCCAATCCAACTTCTGTGATCTATCAAGTAGAATAGACAAGAAATAAGCAAAAGAGCTGCACAGGTTCTGCCCCAATGTCGCCAATTTTTAAATGTAATCTACATAAGAAATTTTAAGATTCTTTCTACACTTTTTTGACGATTTCAAGGTTAAACTAACCAATGTGCCGAAGATGCAATTAACGTCGAGTAGAAATTTAAATAATAACATTTCATATTTGCGGCGTTTAGTAAATAGTATAAAATTGACCTTCAAAAACATAGAACAATGTAAAAACGTAAATAATGTCAAAAAAGGAAGATATCGGCAAAAATGTTGAAAAACGACAAAATAATAACCACGATCCCACTTATTGCAGCTCAACGATGTTAAATTTAACGATATTTGTCCGCATAATATAAAGATGGTTTTTAATTAGTGATCCACAAATAATAAAACCATATGGAAATGCATATAGCGGTTTTCTCCAGATTCTAATTACTTTTATGTAATAATGCTGCACATTATGTTATATTTTTAATGGAAGATTTACAGGTAAAAACAGTTGATGTCGAGCCAGAACCTTTGCTGTGTATTTTCAGCTATTAGTAATTACCACTTTCAAATTTTCTCAAAATGGGTATTAAACTTACTGTTCTTTTACATTTAAGGCTGATTATCAACATTTTTGTGCCATACTTTAACAAATATTTATTATACTCGAACCAAATCAAAATAATATTTTAACTTTGATGTTATTTTATACAAAATTTTTATACTTTTGTGTAGGTAATTTTTTTAGACAAAAAATTGTGTTGTACTCAAATTTTTAAACATTTGACTGATTTATCTCTAACATGAGCTGGACTCATCAAAAAATATTTTTACTATCTATATTGTTAGCAATAGTTATATTTCTATTAGAATATAAGTAATTAGAAATCAGTTAAGTATACACGGTGCGTCAATTATAAAACTCTACTTTATGAAGTTTAATCTTTGAATCACCTTGTATGAAATATAGCAAATCATTTTTAGACGGTATAAGTACAATCCTAAATGAAATATTTCAAATTTAGAGTATATAAGGATGAATAATCAGTATATCAATTATTGTTGAATATATTAATATTGTTAATATTAGGAGACTAAAAAGTATGAAATGGAATTAAATTTTTTTGTTCTTCTATTATTGTAAACTAGTTAAAGTTAACCCAAAATATAAGTATATATGAAATGCTTATCAAAATATGTGATTAAATCTAGAGAAGACAAACTGCTTATACGCAACCAGATATTGTTAGCTTCCATGCAATAATTAGATATAGTAGTAGTTTTAAAAATATTTTTACATCTGAAATAGATATTTGTGAAATATCGTGTGTTATTTTTTGAAGATTAAGCTGTCAACTATCAATTTCATATGATTTGGAACATTTTAATGTTTGTAACGAGCTGTGATTTTATAATTATTTATGTTATCTGTTTTGAATGTAAAAATGTTTATGTATAGCGGCTTTTGTAGGTGTTTTAGCTGAAAAATAATTTGATAGGGTTATAAATATATATATTTCAGTAGCCACTCTAGGTTGTGCAGTAACGATACAGGGTGATCAAAATGTATAGACGCAGAACATTTTTACAAACAAATTTGTAGTTGAGATCAATTCTGTATCTGTACATTTGTTTTGTTATATACACTAAAACTTTGTTAAATAATGAATCTATTTTTTCAAAATTTCTAAACAGGATTTCTTGAATTAAGAGTCTTGACTTAAAATAAATAAATGTAGAACACGTACCTTTCAAATAAATTGTTAGATTCTTAGTAAGTCCCTTTTCTTCAAAAACTTGAAAAGTTTGCTTTGGATTTTCAAAACACCCTGTGGCTAGATTGTAACCCTGTTCATATCAATAAAAAATTGTAGATCTTTATAGGCTATCCATATACAGTATTTTATCTACTGACTGAAAAGTATATATATACCTTTTTGATGTACTTACTATTTATTATTACGAAATAAAGTTGACTTGAGAATTTTTGGCGATTTTTATTTCAATCCCTCATTTTACATAGAGCCTGGTATCGCGATAGACCATTAACAATATATCTAAAAATAATGACAGATTTATCAGCCTACGTTTCGATACGCAGACCCAGATTTTGAATTTTTAATACTATATTTTTCTTATAAGTTTTTTGAAAAATAAGTATCAACTTTAGAATCATCCTGTATACAATAATGATGATAGGTGGATAATTTATAACGAATAATCCTGTGCTGTAATAGATTTCACTCTATTAAATCTTTTGAGCACAAGTTCTTTCATCTTTTATTTTGAAGGAGTTGTCGTCCAAATGATTCAGTTATGAAATTGTTATCGTTTAGCGACCAAATTTCGTGCCCCACCATATATTCATTAATAACGATATTAAAGGGTGTACAATTTTTCATGACGAACCTTGTACAACGACGCATTTACAAGAATTCTTACGAGTTTTTGTATTTGACGGTTAGCTGCAGGATAAACATTTTAATCGTATTTCGATCTACTAAGGTCCAATTAGTAAAATAAAAAGACTTACATATTAATTTTTAAAATTTCGGGACCTGAACTAACTTGGAGAATTCCATTTGTGTTTTCGAAATGTTTACTTAGTAGGGCAAATGAATAAAAACAGTAAATAATCGTTCATATTGGGAAAAATAGGACGGGAATCAAAATAAAAAAATTAGGTAAATATTATTGCTTTTTAATACGTTAAGAATTAAATTACCAAATTTAATTGTGACCATAACATTAAATTTCTAGTTGAAACAAAATTGGCGATCTTAGGATCAGTCCCCGGGATTAAAATTTTGGTAAAATTAATACAAGATACATTGCAAATTTTTGGATATTTAAAATAACACTCCAAAAAAATATCTTACTTGCAGGGTTCCAACTACTACTTATTAATATTTCATGTTCTTTTTATTAATAAGAACACCAGCACAAATAGATGATACATTTAATGAAAAGAAAACATAAATATAAGTGAGTCATGATAAATGAGATACTTAAAAATAATACAAAAATAAATTTAAACTTTATGAAAATCTAAAAATATAGATTCTCAACATTACACACCGACACTGGTATATTCAAAAAAAATCAGAATGAGGGCTAAAAAAAGCCAAATAAAAATTAAGTATAACATATTTCACAGAAATAGAAATCTAAAACATTATTAGTGAATTGCTAGAATTAATCAATCAAAACGATTACATCATTTGATCACCAAAGGAAGACATCTTGAAGATTTTAGCCAGTAAATCCTTAAAAACGTATTTTAGCATTTCACAACTGAAATTTAAATTATACCACAAAATACCAAGATATATTTTATTACGTTTTATTTTACCTGATAGATCACATACAACTTCCAGATGTCTGTCTTTAGAAACATTTAGGAATACTAATTTTTAAAAGTGTGATTCGGGTTGAATATTTCTTGCAATCGAATAACATATAAAAATTTAATAATGTTTTGATTTCGTTTTGGACTTAGCCAATATTTTTGTTATACAATGATTGTCAAAATCAAAGTATTAAATACGTGATGAATAAAACCAATATTTGAGGTACATTGTATACAAAAAGTACATTATAATGGCTTTAACGTAAATATGAAAATAAATAAATCTTTGGTAATATTTTCCGCAGACTCAAAACTCTTACAAATCCTATTATCATAGTTATTGCTAGAATTTTAACTCACAGCAATTAAATCTGAAAGAAATAAAAAAACGTAATATTAGAAATTAATAGTTAGGATAATAAATATTTCAATTAAAAAGTAGTTGATCCTTTTGCGAATTCAAGGGTTAGTATGTGTAGTTCCAATAAAATTAAACAATTGTGCATGAGGACATAACATAGTAGAAATTTGTTTTCAAACTTCACTCATTAGTTTTCCAAATGAACCATTCTTTTTTGACATCAGAAAAGCAATAAAACTCATAGTTTAATAGTTCAAATGAATTATTTTAATGTAAACTATTAAAATCAAACATTTTTTATAATAGAAAATAATGTACGACGTAAATTTAGTTTCCCATAACCATAATTTAGTAGTACAAATGAATTATTCTTTCTTTATAACAAAAAAAGTTGCAAGACACATTATCTTTTAACGAAATTCTATTTTATATATATGAATTCTTCTAATGTACAGTATTAAAATCAAAATTTTTTTGTAATAAAAAATAATGTAAGAAGTGAATTTTGTTTCCCATAATCATTATTTAGTAGTATCCCTTTATAATTTATTAGTTCAAATAAACTATTCTTTCTTGGTATCAGAAGAAGTCGTAAGATACAATATCGTTTTATAAAATTATATTTTATAGTTCACATGAATTATTCTAAAGTAAAGTATTAAAGTGAAACATTTTTTATAATACAAAATAATTTAGGACGCAAATTTTATTTCCTCTCGGACTTATAATTTACTAGTTTAATTGAACTATTCTGTATAGGTACACAACACAGCATAGTTTCAGGCAAACGCAAAAAAAAATATTTTTAATTTATTATACAAATAGTTGATTTTCTTGTAAAGAGTATTTTTTTTTTATTTCAGATTATTAGTACTTTCCCAAATGCGTATTACTACAAATCCCTCCAAATTCTCGAATTGTCTGGATAAACTGTGGAAAATCGATGAAACAGCGTGTCAAGATTGCGCCCTTGGCCTATATTACGTTTTCGGGTACATTTTATATTCCACTCACCCAGTGACCCAGTGACCCAGTGACCCAGTCACCTACTTTGGAAAATTCGCAATTGGGGCATGAGCCCCAGCCAGACCTGGTCCAGTATTCTCTTTTGCCGGAAGATCAAGTTTACGAGGTCAAAATTTAGGAGAAAATTGGCCATCTGGTTGGACAGTTTAGGTTGAGGATTAAATTACAAAAAATAAAAGCGGAATGATTTATAACATAAACATAAGAGAAATATAGAGGAAAACAGTAGATGGTCGATTTTATATATTTAACGACATTGTAGAAATAAATTGATAAGAAAATAAAAAACGTTGAATGAATAATAAATAAAATTAACGGTATAAATATCAAAGGTAACTTCTTTTATGTTAAAACAAAAAGTGCAGGCAATTTATTTCTCAAACTTCTCGTTTAAAATGTCAAAACTTTACGAGAGCAATGTTTTATGCTTCGGTGAGTGTTTTTATGACGCAATTACAAACAAAAGTTAAACTGCGGGCACTAAAAACTTTTGAAGTTGCTTTTTACTTTATCAAAAGGTAATTTTCCCAGTTCGAAGTTTTATGCCTTGACCTACAAGTTAGAAGCAATATACAAAATTTTTGGTTTGACCTCGAACTCTCAGAAAATTAAGTTTGAGAAAAAATGTATGAAATTAAATAGTTATGTTTAAAGTTATGAATAAATATTATGCGATTAGAAGAATGATCTAGTTACTTTAATGTCACAATACTAACATACTGTAAATCGCTAAACTAATTAATTAGTGGTGCTTTTTTCGTTTACAAGTCGAAAAATTGCTGAAGCAATTGAATAGCCGCTGTGATGAGCTCACTGATATATTCTTTAGTACAATATTTTGAGCAAGAAAGCGATAATAATGGTACTGTTTTCCTCTTTAGAGAAGAAAGTTAAATACTGAGTAAGATCAAATTAATAACTTAAATATATCAACCGTGGTGCTATTTCAATTAAATTTTTTAAAATGTGTTTTGGTTGATTTTTGGCGTGCGACAATGTTGACAATGTCTCTCCATTGCAAATTTTACCTAAAACGCAATATTTAAGGACCTAGAATATAGATTGTTAAAACCAGTAAAAGCTTTTTGCGCTTTAATATCAGACACTCTCTTAGTAGAACTCATTAGAGTCAAACCTAAAACCAATTCAATGAAAAGAAAAATTAAGGTTCAAAAATTGCAGTGGGCGGGATCTTTAATTAGAATGGATTAGATAAGTAAAAAAAATATGAGAAACTAGAAATACAGGTAGTAAAAACAGAAGGCAAAGACGAAAAACAACCTGAATTTGCGCTGCAAATTTTTTTAAATCAAATGAATAATATAAGAAGAACCAAGAATTCTAGCAAGAGCGAGGAAAAATAACCTAACACAAGAAAAATGGAGAAATAATAGGTCCTGTAATCTCACAGTCTATAATTTTTATTTATCATAGAAGAGTTACCGGTTTCGTGGCAAAATGGGCCGCATCTTCACGTTCAAATCACAAAAATTCTGTAATTAAAAACAAATAGTTTGGTGTAAGATAAATGTAAATAACGTGTACCAATGATTTGTAGGTAAGAGTTGTTTTAGTGTAGAATATGTAGGTTTTATGTTTGGCCTGATTTTTGATTTTTATTTTTTGTAGTTAATAGGAGATATTTTTACTTATAGAGTTTAGTTTTAGCACCTTAGTTTTTAAGTATAGTATTTCTTAATTTACTAGAAAAATAAGATAAAGAACTTACCGATGTTGTAAAAATAGTCGAATGGACTATTATAAATCTAATACCAAACTATTTGGCTATAAATCACAAATAACAACATGCGATTTTACACTAAAACAACCCTTACCTACAAATCATATACAGGTTTAGAAAGTATCTAAAAGGACATAGGCGAAATTTAAAGGAGCGGGCAGCTATGTATCAACCGAACTAGAGGTACGACCACGACTGTCGATACGTTACTATTGAACTGACTGGAACTATGTTCCCACCTCGATATTTCCATACTTCAAGATAATAATAGATTCTCTAAATCAAACCCTTTCTTTATCACTCGCATAGATTCGTATACGACCTCAAATGTTCAGGCCAAATCTGTATACAAGTTATTTACATATATCTTACACCAAATTATTTGTTTTTAATTGCAATTTTTTGTGATCGAACCTGATGATCTGGCCCATTTTACACGAAACCGATAGTTCTTTCTATGATAAATAAAATTTATAGACTATGAGATTAAAGTATCTATAATTTCTCCATTTTTCCTTGTGTTAATGTACACTCACACATGGCATATATTAGAGAAACTGATTATTCGAAAAATTGATCCTGATTTCGATGCCAGCAATTGGATACCTCACTTTCAGTTTGGATTCCGACGAGCCCACTCCACAATCAAACAGTGCCACCGCATAACCCATACAATACTAAATTCTCTAAACAGCAAAGAATATTGTACCTCAGTATTTCTAGACGTTAGACAGGCCTTCGATAGGGTTTGGCATGTTGGACTATTATACAAGATTAAAAAACATTTACCAACATTCTTCAAACTATTGGAATCCTATCTAAACAATCACCAATTCAGAGTACGAATAAAAGGAGATGTTTCTGTTATGCTGCCTATCAACTCGGGTGTACCACAAGGCAGTGTCCTTGGTCCACTACTATATATCTTGTTCACTTCAGATCTCCCATTATCACCAAACATCGCAATAGGAACATTTGCTGACGACACTGCCATTCTAACTACCCATAGTAATGTGCTGCAAGCCCACCATATACTCCAAGAATATCTTAAAAAATTAGAGAAGTGGTTAAAAGATTGGAATATCGAAATAAATGAGACAAAATCTACACATATAACCTTTACTTTAAGAAAAGATGTATGTCCTCCGATACAGCTAAATAACACACAAATCCCACAATCGACATCAGTGAAATACCTGGGCTTACATCTAGATGCCAAATTGAACTGGAAGGAACATATCAAGAAGAAACGAAAACAAATAGACCTAAGAAGTAGAGATATTTACTGGTTAACTGGACGGAAGTCTTCTCTTTTCATCGAAAATAAAATTCTATATTATATAAGGCAATAATTAAACCTATATGGACCTATGGCATCGAAATATGGGGATGCGCCAGTAAATCCAACATAGCAATTGTACAAAGAAGTCAGTCAAAAATACTAAGAAATATTGTTAATGCCCCCTGGTATATAACAAATTAAATGATCCACAATGATCTGAAGATCTTAACAGTAAAAGAAGCCATTCATGAAAGAAGTGCTAGCCACCACAAGAAACTAGAAGCCCATACAAATCCTTTACTACAACCGCTACTTGAAAATGATGTAATAAGAAGAATAAAACGACGATGGCCAACTGACCTGCGAAATTAACAGGTAGCAGAAGGTGCCTTCGCTGGAGAGGACCTCATCATGCTAGTTGACCTCAGCTTCTTCCCATAGCTAGGTCATATGCCAGCACATTAGCTTATAGAATACCATGTATTTTGATTGCTGATTTATGGCAACACCTACCAATATATGCATATTTTGATACTTAAGAATTTAGATGAAACAATTATACTCACCAAATTTCACTTCAATTTGGACATAAATTGGGATAAGTCGTACTCATTTTCGTACTGTTTACTATCCCAAAGTTCAGGTAACGATTCCAAAACCGCCTTAATACCACCCTTGTTCGACTTAGAACCCGCTCCTGTCGGGTCTCCATTGGCTGAGGGCTTATGGGAGAATAAATCCAATAATTGGTCAGTACCCATCGTTTCCATTTGACTATTTTCGCCGCTAATGACAGTGTTGGCCGTTTGGAGCTTGAACTTTTGCAAACTGAGAAATAAATTCGAAATTAATTATGTGGTACACCATAGGACAACTGCTAAAGACCTGTCCATATAAACAGGTTGCCAAATTAATTTTGTCCCTTGGGGTTGCGCAGACTGAAGAGAGTAAAGTGTACCGAGAAATAAAATATTTAGGACAATCTATAATCCGCGTTGTTTATCAATCCGTATGGATGAGAGTAACACACAATACATTCTTTAATACATCAGTTTCATATTTAATTATTTATGTAAACATTCAGGTTATATATTAAAGCGAAGTAGTAGATATAATATATAATTTTTTAAATAGGAAATAAATTTAATTTACTCATAAATATAACAGATATGTTAATAAAAATAAAGCACAAAAATCAGTCTAATATTTTAAATATAAAAAAAATTAATTAAACACAAATACTTTCTAGAATATAAGTATAAAATATTTATTACATAATAAATTTAAAAATATAGTAAAAAATACGTTTTAGAAGAAGGACAATCTACTGTTTAATAATCATTTTCATGTACAAATTTTTTTTCTAAGTCACTTTTGATACCCAAACAAAATCCATCTTCCTTTTTTTCACAATCTTCATCTAAATTTATAACATTATCCATAATGGTGTCTAATAGTGGTTCATTTTTCATGGATCAACTTTTTTAACATACTAACACCTAGTTTCCCAATTGTCTATAAAAATCGTCTCTAAAAAATCGATATTTCTTTGTCTCGTATTATATTTTAGTTCGTCGCAAACGCTTGTCACTAAACTTTGAGTAAATCTCTTATAATTTTTATATGTTTTATTTTGCACTATAATTTATTTCTTTTAGAGAGCCAAAACTGTAATGATAACTTATCCCTTGCAGTTGCAAGTAATTTTTGATTTAAAACATTGTGGTACAGGGCGTTATCTATTACTACAATAATATTTGTTTGGTTAATTTCGAATAAATCTTGTGTTTACCTACTTCTAATAATTTTTTTTTTATTCATTTTTTGATAGTCTCCTGTTTTTTACTGCGAGTTCCACATAATACAGGCATTGGATATAAAACCGTTTTTGAATCATGCATGTACTATCTGTGGAAATCAGTTTCTTTAATCCTTCACGGCTCTTGTCAATCCAGCCTTTAAGGTGGATGTAAGTTTCGTCCTTATTAATGATACAGTTGAGTTCTTCCTTGAACATTTTTAATTTGCAAAAATATTCTAGTCTCAGATGTCGAATTTTATGTCGTTAATAAACATGTTATTTTTTATTATGATCCAAAGAATGCCTTACTAAGTAGCCATAATTATACGAAAATTTTTGGTATTTTAACTTTTGTAGCTTCAGCAGCTCGTTCAATAATCTAAAACTAAAATAAAAAATTTCGGATATTAAAAACAGTGTTAGTGTTATTTTATTTATTACTTACTTAAGTCACTACTTTCGTTCAACCCATTTATTGCAAAAAACTTGTTTTATAGAAATGGATCTTTAGGTATGGTTTTGCTTTCAAAAGATTATTATAAATCGATAAATTTAATTGATGAATTACCTGAAAATGACAAATATTTCGAAATAAGCTAATTACAATAAAAAAACTTACTTTTCTTAACAGAATTATGCACTCGCCATTGTTCGCTTCTCCCTCTTAAAATTAAAAATGTTCATTATTGATTCACCACACTGTTGACTTTAGTCCCTATGACAAACTTTGTTTTTTGAACTAAGCATATTTGTTAAATTACCTTACACTCCTTGTAAAAACACTTGTTAATTGTAACTAAACTTCATGAATCTACACTCTGCTACGCCTATCGGATTAGCAAGTGACAAAATTAATTAACCAACCTGTATACGATTTCCGTTTTAAAAGAAATGGAACCTAAGCAGTTCTCAAAAACAATATCACCTCTTAACTGTGATAGATCAAAGTTTCAATTTTGTATCTTACCCCATAATTTTTTCTTCTAATGTTCCCCTTGTAATCAATCTGTACACATTGACAACTTTTCTTTGACCAATTCTGTGGGCCCTGTCCATGGCTTGTAAATCTTTCATGGGGTTCCAGTCATGTTCGACAAATATTACGGTGTCCGCACCAGTTAAATTCAAACCCAAACCACCAACTTGGGTTGTTAAAAGTAAAACGTCTATGGAAGGATCATTGTTGAATCTGAAATTAAATAACCTGGTTAGGTAACATAAGTAAATTTTTAATATTGGATTTCTTAAAGCGTTTAGTATTTTTTTCAAATCTAGAAAAATTGTTTAGTTGTTTAGGTGACTTTTTAGTAGATGAATTCTGTGCAGGAATAAACTTACACAGCGTGGTTTAATCTTGAAAATGATGTAATTAAAAAAAATGTTATTCCTTGAAAAACAATGTATAAATTAAATAAATACATTTGTTACCTGGTAACTACAGAGTGCCTCTGTACAGGCGGAATAGATCCGTCCAATCTCAAATATGTGACTCCTGGCATATTCTTTTTAAACAAATCATTTTCTATTATATCCAGCATCGCTTTGAGCTGGCAAAACACTAACGCCCTGTGTTGATTGATCACCAAATCGGTAGATTCTTTGTCATTGTTCTCGTTAACGCCTATACCGCAGTCTTGAAGAAGTTGCCTGAGAAAAGAAGGAGTAGTTCAAATGAACCATTTTAACATGCACAAAATGATAGATAAAGTGTAACTAAATTCATACGAAAAAAATTAGGAAGATACTCCTTGTTAAAAATTTTGAGTAGTCCTTCCTATAAAAAAAATACCTTGGCCCAACTCCTAATAAGATATAATCTATGAAAGAACAAAATTAAAATTATATTTTTAATTTTTTTCTCAAATCCGAATTAATGTAAAATTTTGGTGATTACATACACTTATAAAGTGGTGATTATGAGATTTTTTAGAGCATTACCCTAAGGTTATAAGGGGGTTGTAATTCCGAACATTTTTAATTTATAAAGTTCAACCCCATAAAAAATAAAATAAGGATTGTTAGTTTCATCCCCCTTGCAACATAATGGTAATATTGAAAAAATCGCAATTACTTCTTTATGGGGTGTAAATAATTTCCAAAATTCCAATTTCCTACATTAACTCGGATTTGAGAAAAAAATAAAAAACTCAATTTTCATTCTATCCTTTCTGGGAAGATACCTTTTTAGGGTTTGGGTTGATATAATTTTTTATAGAAAAAACCCCTCATCATTTCTAAAAGAAAAGCTTCCTACTGAATTTCTATGCATTAATTTTGCAACACTGTGCATGTTTTCTTTAATAAACTCACTTTAATGCTGGGAGCTTGGCGGAATGATTAATATCTTCCAATCTCGAACTTTGTTCTTGTAAAGAAGAAATAATATGGTGATAATGTGGATGGGATGGATTCAAAACCAATTTTGGATGATTACAGACATTCTGTAGATAACGCAGAGCTTGAAATATGTGTGTGCTATGAATAGAACCAGTCGTCCCCCCAGAAGAAATAGATTCCTGTAAAAACAAATTTTTATTTCTGTTCAAAATTAGTTTCTTTGTTATTACTTGAAGAGTTTGGTGCGCTTGACTTTTGGAAAAATCTTCATAAAGTTGTTCTTGAAGAGGACTCAACTCGCAATAATAATCTTGAGTTATTTTAGGTGGTAAGTCATCCAAAACATCTTCTTTCATTCTTCTCAACAGAAACGGTAATACCTAAAATTAATTAAAGGTACTAATAAATAATACTACTAATAAAAAAGGTCCTCGTAAAAATGGGTTAACCCATTATTTATCTTAAATATTCATTATTAATTTTGGAATTTAGTTATTTTTTTATTTACCTGTCGATGTAGAGCTTCCATGGCCAAAACTCCAGCTTCTTGTTCCTTTGAGGAACACTTGGGGTCTCTGCTCGCCAAAATAGGCCGTGAATAACGAGCCGTAAATTGTTTTTCAGTGCCTAAAAAGCCTGGCATCAAGAAATCAAAAAGGCTCCAAAGTTCTAGAACGTTATTTTGTATCGGGGTACCGCTTAAAATCAGTCTGTGATTAGCCATTAAAGCTTTTATTGCTATACTTGTTCTCGTTTTACCTAAAAAACGAATATTCCGTAATTATGAAATTATTCAATATTTTTTTGTTTTTTACCGTTTTTTATTATGTGTCCTTCATCGAGAATTATATAATTCCACTTGATTGTCGAAAAAAATGTAATATCTTTACGAACGATATCATAAGAAGCAACAATTAAATTGTATTTTTTGAATTTGTGTCTTAACTTTTCTCTTTCAGTTGGGGAACCGTTGTACTGGAGGGGCCGTAAATATTTCTGTTTTAAAAATTTTTCGACTTCATACACCCAGTGACCTTAAATCACATACAATCAGAAAATATGATGTTTTTACACATATTTCATTAATTTATTTACCTGTTAACGTAGGTGGACAAATCACCATAGAAGGTAAAGGGGCACAATCAGGAGATTTGGTCTCTTTATATTTTTGTTCTCGGTCATACTGATTTCCAGCGAGTATACAAATGCTTTGTAAAGTTTTTCCCAATCCCATATCATCACATAAAATTCCATGTAACTTATACCTACCAAAGAATAAACGATAAAAAGGGGAATACTGTCATACTTGCCAATTTTTAAAAGCTTTATATTAAATGTGATACATCTAAATTTTTAATAAAAACTTCAATATTCAATAAACATAATATTAAATATTCTTTACTTGTTAAGAAACGCCAACCAATTAACTCCAGCTTGTTGATAACTTCTTAACTGCGCTTCAATCGGTATCGGAACGTGATAATCTTGAATTGATGATGGTATCAAAAGTTGGTGCAAAAATTCCCTTTCCTTGTCTCTTCTAACATTTAAAACGCTTCCTGTAACAAACAATATCAACCATATCTCCTAACGATAAAGATAATTTCAAAATTGATGAGCAAGTTTCTTTTCTTTTTTTGGGTTTTTTTGGCATTGGTGTTCGTGACGACCAATTGGTCATTTAATGTGGAATTAATTATTAGAAAATCTGGGACAATCACAAACATCCATATCCACGCTATTATTCGAACCGGGGTCCTCGGGACCGAATGTCGGCTCATCGCGCACTCTTACAACGAGGTCGATTGAGCAAGTTTAAAATTTGATATTTAATGCCACAATTTGATATTTAATGCCACAATTTGATGTCTAAAAGTCAAAATTTGACATTTAACGTCCAAGCTTGAAGTTTGAGTTCAAAACTTGAAGTGTGCGGTCAAAAGTAGACGCATGATGTTAAGACGACGTTTATGATCAAAAATAGACCCCACTTGACATATGAAGTCAAAAGGGACGTTTTTATACAAAGTATTATCGGTTCTATGTGAAAAATTACGTTTATGTCGGGACTTGAAGATTAAGTTTAAAAAAAAAAAGTTTGAACTTAAACATTGAAGTTGGTGGTAAAAACTTGTACGATTATCCTTATGAGAGGTCAGCACTTGATGTCTGAAATCAAAGTTTGACATTTAAAGTTAAAACTTTACTTTTGGGCCCAAAATTATTGACGTTTAAAATAGATGGTTTTATTTTAAGATATTTTACCTTGTAACGCCGGTGGTTCTGGTACCCCACCATCTAAGGGCATCAACTGAACAAGTGTAGCAAAACTGTGGGTTCCCATAAGCCTTACACACATGTTTTGATCAGACATTCGACCTAATAACGGAACCACAAGTAAAACTACATAAGGAATTATATTAAATTTCATTTCTTCAACTATACAAGCAATCGCTTCTACTGCGCCTTGCCTAAAAATAAAACAAATAACCACCATCAATTAGTTGAGCTGTAAATGTAGGTAAAACTATACCTGTCAATTTCTGTGGCCCCTAATTTAGGTAAAACGATACTGACAACCATTTCCATGACTTTAACGGAATCTAATTTAGCGAAAGTAGCCAAACAGCGAGATGCTAAATGCCTCACAGCCCTGTAAGGATGCGAAAGTAAAACGCACAGTCGAACCAACGATTTCTCCATCATTTCTGGTAAAAGTGATTTATGTAAAGTCGAAGCCGTGACTTCCAAAACCTAAAAACTCGCCATAAAACAATATATTTCATTTGGAAACTGCCATACTTGTCAATTAATATAGGTCCTCAGTTTAGAAGTGACTGCTAATTTAAGATGGAATATTTTGCAAAATAATTCTCAAAGAATTAATGTTATTTTGGGGAAATGAACGCTTGGCGGAGAATGCGAAACGAATATATCTCCTTTTAATTATCAGAGAAGAATTAAATTAATAATGGAGGCGGGAGCAGAAATACGATCAGCGCACTTCATTTCTTTAAAGATAAAAAACGACAATACTTTTTTCTTTTTTTATACATAAAACTATTGAGACGATTTCGTATAAAATAAGAACAGGATTAGAATGAAGGAAGATATTTATTATACATGGCAGTATCATGAAAGGATTTTTTTATTTTATATCAGACAGATGAAATACATCTCGCTTATTTTATAACATAAATATAAGAACTACGAATAAAATAGCATACAAATAAAGAATGGCTTACTTGTAAAGCCCACAAAAGTTCCTCTGCTTTTTCATCCTTATTCAAAAATTCATTGGGAATAAAATTACCCGGATCTATGGCTTGGGTCAATTGCCCAGCCATATAATCCCACAATTTAGGTAAATGGGACGGTAAATGTTCACCGAAATGTTTAACTAGAGCTATCAAAGCCAAAGTACCGCCTCTTCTTTTAATGAAGTTTTGTTTTTGAGTTTCGTCTTCTTCTTTAAAGAGTTCTTCCATTGGTATTTCAGTTACAGGAGGTCTCCCTGCATAAACAATGAAAATAAAATATAAAGATTGTTACAAAATTAAATAATATTGCCATTTTTTAATAAATCTCGTTAGAACACGAAATGTCAAGTGTCAACGTGAAACTACATTACTATCTACCCTAATGGCTCAATATCTTCTTCAAATAAAAACCCGCCCCCTTCAACAATCTTCAGTGTGTCCATTTTAAAAATAATAGAGTTAAATTGAACAACAAATCGCAAAGAATTTGAGTAGATAATTGATATACATTTCTTGGTTTAACTAAATAGTAGTTGACATTGACTGATGAAAGGCGTGATTTGATGGGATGACACACGGAACCGTCGAATGATAGTGCATTTAAACATAAACAAATGTCATCAAAACAATCGGAATAAAACACCTAGCACATTAAATAGTTTTAGAAAACATAATACATAACGGCTGCATAATTAAAATGACAAATACGTTAATTAGTATAAAAAGCTGCTGCCTTGTACAGAATGAACAAACAAACATAATGATACATGTTTTTAGGTTATCTAAATGCCTGACAGATGAAGTTTGGAATAATTAAAAATTAAATATGACGAAAATTGTTAATTAGTGTCAAAAACTGATATTTATGTAATTAGGAAACAAATTCAATTACAAAAAAATGTTAGTATCAAAATACCTTATCAATAATGATTAGGTAAATATGAAACGAAAATAACTATAAAAACCGTTAATTAGTAACAAAAACCTGACGTCTGCATAATTGAAAAGCAAACACGATAAAATTAGCAAAATAGTAACAAAAATAATTAGATGAATTTTGGGTAAATCAAAATCAAACAATGATTAAGAATATTAATTATTATAAAAAACTAATATTTATATAATTAAAAAGCAAACATAACAAAAATTGTTAATTAGTATCAAAAACATGACAAATGGTGTTTTTTTTTGTAATTGGCACTAGAGGTCCAATGAGCCAAAACTTGATAAATGAATTTGAAAATAATTTTCTCGATTTACTTTTAACGTTATTAAAGACAAAATAAATATAATTTGCATGCAACACTAAAACGTCAAAACCGTCACATTTACATACTAATAACAAAAAATCAACCAAAAGTAAGTCGTTTATAAGAATAACTCATCAGTAACCAATATTTGTCTTACCAGGTCCTCTTCCAGAGCTATTACATCGTTTTAAAGCTGCTCTTTCGGCAGTACGTTGATGATTATTTAGGGTTACTATCCCGTTATAATTTCCAGGTCTTACACAATCTTTTGACGAACTATTTTCTCCGACATATTTATGAATGACTGGGGTGAATTCCGGATCACTTCTGGAATAAATCAATAAAAAAAGTGATTTGTTTTCATTTTTTAACTATAATAAATTTAATTACCTTAAAAATTCGCAAAGTCTAGCGACAACTTTGTCATATGGATTGACTTCTCTGATACGGACTTGATCTAATAATATAGCCAAATATTCGGCAGTGATTTTTTGTAAATTTTCGTCTTTTTCACAAGCCAAAGATATCATTAAAGGTTTTACAACTGGCGTTAATTTTTCCGGCAGTGCTTTAAACATCACGGCGGCTCCAGCTAATGTTGCTACAAAAGAATCAGAGGTATTAGAAAATATAGAATTAATTTTTGTAGATAAAATTTAATAATAATCTACCAAAAAATAGTAGTACGAACATTTTTAGACATGTTTATAAAAGTTGACGTTTGCCTTACATTGACCTTCTAGTTTAAAATCAAAAACTGATGTTAATTAAAAAAATGAGCATTACTCGCCAAAAGTTTATGTTTTGACCACGATTTAACTTTTGAAGTCGAAAACTCTAACCTGAGTTTTAAAAACTTATCGTTTGCACGTCAAAAATTGCCGTTTAAACCCAAAATACATTTGAAATATATCATACATATAAGTGCAAGAAACCTTAGGAGTAGTAATCTCTACCCAAATACTCACCCAATGTACTAATATTCAACTCGCTTTGATCTTTGCTCGTCTGCGTCACAGAAACGTTAATACTCCTCCTTCTCTCCTCTAAGCTATCCAACACCTTCTGTTTCAATTTAAAATTGACTAGAATCTCTTGGGCTTGGGGCCCCGTCAGTTCTTTGATTTGTTCCAAGGTAAGAACGTTATCGTTTGCGACTGTTATCGGTACTTTGTAGTGCCTGAGCGTTGCCAAAAAGTCTTTGGTCTCTTGGGCCAATCGCGTGAAACTGTGTGCGATTTCGTCAAAGTAGACGAACTCCTCGAAGCATTGATGGAGTCTATTTTGGAGATTCGGGGGACATGAAGTAGTTTCTGGATCAGCTTTAGCCCATTCGGCGATGACTAAACCAGTAACCATACGTTGCAAAGCCGATTTGGACTGGAGATGAACCAACAGGACTTTTTCGTAAGAATCTATTGGGGTTTCTAAACCGTTGGAGATGTAATCTACGCCTGGGGCAGGTTTTATGATGTATCGGGAGAGAAGTCCCAACATTCTTGAGGCCGTGCAACGAACTGGAATGGCATTTTGTTCACGTATGTGAATTGGAGTTGTTTCTATTCCTGGAAAGTTAAAATTATACTAAGAAAATCGAATAAAAATAACTAGGTATGAATTTAAAACCTGACGTATAAAAATTTCATGTTTGTTAGGAATATATGTAGCCAAAATTTAAAGATGAATACCATAAATGGCGATTGAAGTCAAAAGTGTTGAAGTTTGTTGTTAAAACTTAACGTTTCGATATTAGAAGTTTATTGCCAAAAATTGATAATCAAAATTTGAAGCCAAAAATATTGAAGTTCGTTGTCAAAATTTGATATTTAAAATCAAATTTTAGGTTTGAGGTCAAAAGTATTAAGGTTTGTTATCAGAACTTAACAGTTTGATATTAAGAATTAACATTTAATGCTAAAAATTGCCATTCAAAGTAAAAAATATTGAATTTCGTAGTCAAGACGTTTGAATTAAAAGATACATTTATAATCAAAATTTGATGTTTGAGGTCGTTTGGAGTAATATTCGATAATTTATTAAACTAATAAATTCGCACATTGAAATATTAAATCAACAAAGTCTTATGTAGAAATGTTATACATGTATCCCCGTAATATGATTTGATATTCAGCTATGGTTTAGGCCAGTTTTGCTTTCTCACAATAAAATTAGGGGTATTGTCAGAATGGCCACTATGCTGACATTTATCCAAATTTTAATTTAATTTTTGTTTGGCAACAAAATGCGTTTGTTTTCATGGTTTTGTGAATTAGGCCACTGCTGCTCTCATACCAACAATTATCAGCAAATAATGTGTTTAGGGTAAAAAGTCCGTCAATATCAAACGGCACGTCATTGATCAAATAAAATATTCATTATCTTCTTACTTATAACAGACCAATAAATTATTTGCACAATAATGTCTTTAAACATTTGTTAGTATCGTTGTAATATACTGGTCTAGTTTAGAGACCGTATAATAAAACTCATATCTGACCAATTATTAAAGCCATAAAATCAAATAATACAACGATGAGAGTCTCTAGTGGGTCAGATAAATAATACAAATAGAATGTTACTACTATAACTGATTGATTTAATTAAATGTATGTAAAAGATATCATAGATTGATCATATTGCTAGATCTGTTAAGTAAAAGAATGATTAAATATGGGATCTACCATATTTAATTATTGTTATAAAAACTTGCGTCTGCTACTGCGGGACTTAAGCCGTTTAATAAAAAGCGTAATATTGACGGACGAGACATAAACGTCAAACACATCAAAAATGTAGAAAAACACCAAAAAAGTGGAAAAACAGAAAAATGTAAAAAAACGTAAAATGCCTGAAACAAAAAATATCGAAAACGGAAGTGAGTAAATAAATCACACACCTCCAATGTACATTTTGGGCGGCATCACAGTGTGATCGAAATTATTCAACGCGTCGTTTTTCTTCCTATGGGACCTGGCGTGTATCAGATAATTGGGATCGAACGGCGATCTGACCGGTTGCATACTCAAATACAACCACACCGTTATGAAAGGGCAAGCGGCGTGCAACAATTCCACCAATCTGGAATTCGTCACCAAATTGGTCCACACATTTTCAGTCACCAAGCGCACCTCAGGATTCGGTTCGACAAGAACGCGTTGATATACATGGCGCAAAGCATCCTGCAAGAGTTGGGCGTCCCAGAAAATCGCTTCGGCGCCATTTGGTCTTTCCGTTAATGTACCTGTTGAAGAAACATGATAAAAATACGGAATCATTTTATTATTCATTTGATTCTGCCGCTGAATCTATATAACGAATTAACTTTTGCATAATTATTCACTTACTCAGCGTCTGCAACGTCGCTTTCCTCACGGACGACGTCCCGTGCGATAAAAATGGCCACAGCCTCGGCACTACCTCATTCAAAGGCTGAGGCGGCAGCAGCTCCTGCGCCTTTGGTAGATTCAAAATAGCCGCCAATAGTCCCATGAAACTATTGCAGGCGGCAGCTAATTCGTCCTGTTCGGACAATAGGTCCCACAGTTTCGTAACGACTTCTGGCACGAATTGTGGTACTAATTTGGTCAGTTTTTCAGCGACCGGGATCATTGAAGAGGCGGCCACGGCGCTTACATCGTCCACTGGATCAGAAAGGCCACGCAGGATCGACGGGAAACTTTCTGGGAGGAGGTTGTCGATGAGGTCATCTCTTACGGCCAGAAGGTATTTTAATCTGAAAATGTTAATATTTAAATGGCTTTAAAAAAGCGTTATATGTGCATGGGTTTTATGTTAGCTCTCAACTGTCGACGTAAAGCATTTCGTCTTGTAATTTTTAAGTTTTAGGAAAAATAGGTAGTTTACTCACCCAAGCAACCCTCCGTGCCGGGCCTCCCATTCGTTGTGGTCCATGAGTTGTAACAACACCTTAAGAACTTCGAAACAAGCCGCAGCCGTCATTAGCTTTAAAACTGCGCACAACGCTTGAGCGCATGTTTCTCTTACGGGTGCTACCACAGCGTCAGATACGAAATCCCCAAATCTGTCTAAAGCCAACACGCACAACAGTCTTATGGATATGTCTTCGAGCCAGATTTCGTGATATACTTGCATCTATAAAAATTTAACAGAGCTGTAATGACAATGAACATAAAAAATATTAAAAAATTATGAATAAAGCAGACGTCCAAAATCTGGATATTTGATCTAGTTAAAGTCTTATTGATACCTGGTTTTTTGGAAGGTACGTAGCTTTTCCAGCTCCAGATCCTTGGACGGATAAAACCTCTCTTAGCGCCGTAGCAGCACCATGTCGTATTTCCCAACTACAACTAAACAAGTCTTGACTCAATTGATCACAGAACCATTCAAGAGGCCAGTCACCGGCGTCACCAGCCTCCAAATCTGAAAGTAATATTTAAATTATACTAAAAAAATAACATTATAAGTTATAAATCGAGGGCTGGCACTAAAAAGTTATTGCGACTTGCGACTAATCAATAAATTTTGTCGATTATAATATAATCGACATTGTGATGAACGAAGAAATTTTAGATATTAATTTTATAGATATAAAAAATCCAAAAAAATAGTATTAAATCGACCAATAAAAAAATAAGATATTTCTTTGTTTTCGCAAAAATTTGAAACTTACCGAAATTAATGGCATATTCCTCTTTACATTCAGTCTTGGGTTTCTTCTTTTCCGGTTCATCAGAACTATTATCGTCTAAATTATTTTCTCTAGATCGCTGCTTGTTGACAGCCTGTCGAGCTTTTCTTTTTGCCCTATTTATTTCTCTGAGGCTCAATTCTTTACTCAAAGGCGATATAACTTCTTGAATATTTTTCTTTAAAAAAAGAAAAAAATTAACGACACGTAAATAAAGATAATATTGGTAGTGATTTTTAATAAACAAATGATTAAATCTTAATAAATGCAGAATTTTAGTTACTATTAGTGACGCAATTGCTACAGTATGTTAATAAGTAAAATAACTCATATTTTTAAGCTTTGCGTATGTTTTAATAAATTACAACGAGCCGCAGTTATTGAAAGATTTACCATTAGAAATAAATAGTGAAATTTTTTATTAATTATGTAAATTATTTTTACCCTGGTATTATCAAAATTATTTTTCTTGTCGGAATTGTTAATCAGATCTTCATTTGTGAATAGGTTTGAAGTGTCAAACCCGATGTGTGCAGCCATATTAAGACCCAATCTCGCATTTAGTTGTTGTCGTTGTTTTGCCATTTTTTCTTTAGAATCTGAAAAAATAGGATTTATTAATTATTTCTTAACTTAATATATGTTTTTATAATTTGAGATAAGATAAGAACGCTTGTTAAAAAAATAGAAAATATCGTACACGAGATACTTATATTTGGAGAATATCTAAGATATTTATAATTACCTATTGAAGGATCTTCATCTAAGTCAAATTCTTTTCCTTCTGATGCCATAAGATGAGTACTGTTTGCCAGCACCGTTGGCATGTGAAAATGGCTGAAACGTAGTCTTCCGATACCAGATAATGATTGTAATTGACCGTCTTCATCTGAAAAAATTATTCGTAGAAAATATACCTATAAAAATATCAATCAAATTGCGTAACATAGGTAATATTATTTTTATATTTTATATGTAGTCAATGAAGAATCTGATAGGAATTTTCCAAAATTTAATGTATGTTTAAATATTTTAATTATAACATTATTTTTCACTTAATCATGTTCAAATTTCAAATTAGAGATAACGTGTTGCGTACGCTCGTAATTTATTTGACAATATTTAATTAAATTTATTTTTGTATCCGTTATTTTTAAAATCGGCCTACTCTTGTTTAATAGTAAATAATGTCGGTATTATCTAGAGATAAAAATTTAATGACAAAAAATTGTTTTTAAATTTTTTCAGCTATTTCTAAAGAAAGTAGGGTAATTTTAAAACTTTTTGCTCCCTTGCGGTGTCACAAAATAAGAGACAACCAAATATAAGAAGTATAATCGACTAAGCTTTACCTGGTTTTATATCGATTCCCGGGGGATTCCATTGTGGAACATTGGCCACAATGGCTCTTACAGCTTCGGAGGCCGCTATTCGAGTTTCCCATGATGAAGACCTGAGATAACTGGCGGTTCTGGATAACAGTGTCTTCAGTTCGTGTGGATGCAGTCTCTGGACTTCCCCTAATTGTTTGGCGGCTGCTGAACGGGTCACGGACGAGCTGCCTGTTTCCAGGAGGACAAACAGCCGATCTAACCTAAAATAAACAACAAAAAATTGGTTTGACTATGGGGTAGTATGTAATAGTATGCTTAATGTTAACTAATAAATGATATGTTATTACAAACAGAAATGTGTGAGAAATCTAGTATATTAGATATTGTTTTACATGTTGCTTTTTTAACCGTACTAAACGAATAAAATACGTGTCAATAGGTTTTATGTTAATCTCAGATAATGATGTAATTATTACGGGTTTTAACGGAATTTTGATCAGTATAAAGATTCAACAGGTTTTAAAAATTGGTATTGTATTGTAAAAGTGTACAGGGTGTTGTATGTAAAAGCATTCAACAATAAATGAGTAAATAGAGGTAACTAGTTAAAACTGCACCGTAAAACTTCCATCTAAATAACACATTTGATTTAGAAATTCTAAATCGATCAAAATATAATGAGAGACCCTATGTAAACCTTAATTTTATAGCATTGTATTATTTTTTATACAGGACGATTCAAAATTCGGGTACTAAATTTATGTCATTGATTGCTCTCATGAAACAATTATTATTTTATACTTATATCCAAAAATTTCACCAATTTTAATACATAGGGCATTGAAGTTTTAAAATTACTTTTTCCCTATAAATCAAAAATCAAACAAATTTTTTCTTCTTGGACTCTTGAATATTTGCAAAATATTTATTACTTGATGACAGCACAATCAACGGTATAAATTTGGTACCCAAATTTTAAATTATTCTGTTATAAATACGCTAATTGTACTGGAAAATTGTTTTTTGTTGACTAAATTCTAGAACATATTATTATCTAAATTAAAAAAATAATGAAAAGTCTAATTAACGGGCTGTTAAAAAAAATATATCAAGGATTTGCACTATCTAGTTAGAACTGTAATAAGGCTACCGATAATTATGATAACCTGCAATTTTCGTTTCTTCTTTGTATATTTCCACAAACTATATATTGGGCTATAATATGTTGTAAATTAAATAAATAAGATGAAAATTATGAAATAATATTCATACAATAGTACTTCAGCTTCTTAGAGGAGTCAACCTTTTTCGATTTCATGAACTTTCACATTTCTCTAGTCTTTTAACAGACATTTACAATAAAATTTTAATTACAAATATTAGTGTTTCCATTAAAAAAACATAAAAACCGCTTCTACCGCGTTAGTCAAATGTTTCTAAATGTAGCCCCGTAAAAATTAAATTAAATTAGAATGAAAAAGACGTTATATTAAATGTGCCTTAAGTGACAATAACGATAAAAAAGGAAATTTTCTTCATAGCAGGTTTTATAAAATGTCAATTTCAAAATTGACAAGAAAACTAAACTCTTCTTATATATTTATACATTTCTTATAAACATGTTTTTTATTAATATGTAATGAAAATTGGCGTGCCGTTTTATGCTATACTGAAATAGCAATAAAAAATTTATTCAAATTATATAAACTATACAAAATGAAAACAATAACAGTAAAAATGAATAGACAATAATATTAATTCAGTAAATTTACAATAAATATAAATAAAACAATTGTATGTAATACAAAATCCCTTAATCAGTTGAGAATTGTGCAAATGAATTTAAAATAAAATTATATTAAATAAAGATAAAATAATTCATTTTAAATTATAATGAAAATAGATATTGACACAAAACTATTAAATATATATTTAGTCTTATGATATGGTTGGATTTGATGTGTTCAATATTCCCCTGGTACTTACAAGGTGGATGAGTCACCTAGAATATCACGGAAATTTATGGTAAATATTTCCAAATTTCTATTTCGGTTTACGTTTATGTTTTTAAAAATGTTTTTCAAGTAACAGGGTATTCCAAAAAAATTTGTTTTTTTCAAGATTGTACTTTCTTAAATAAATTACCTTGTATATTGTTGTAGTTTTGGATGATACATGAAAAATAAATTAGATGCTTATATTAATTCCATGTACATAAATACAAAGTATTTCTATTTATTGGGATTTTTCGGACATTCTAACGATTTAGAAAAAAAAAATTTTTTCTAGTTTCAAGTTATTTACATAAGTTTGAACTTTTCAACGCAATAAAAGTAATTTTATTCTTAATTAATTTTATTTTTTATTCACTTTTGTTTACTTTTAAAAACAAACACTATTTTAGGGATCCAGTACATAGTTAAACTTTTTATTATTTTATATTCATAATTAATAATAATAATAATAATAATAATAATAATAATAATAAATATGGAAAGATAAATAATACTTATCTTGAATTTCCACAGATTTCCAAAGCGTTTTAATATGTATTCAAGTCTACCTGCGTTTCGGGTTCTGAGAAAACCATTTTCCAAGACAGATATCCAAACCTAGGTAGACCTGAATACATATTAAAACGCTTTGGATTATTTGGAGTATTATTTATCTTTCCATATTTATTATGAATAATTTCCATAAAGTAAGAGTTGAAACAATTAATTTAATAATAATAATAATAATAAACGTCTTTGTTTCAGAAAAACATACATATATGTATACAAAAATCACAAATACCCTGTACATACCTACATTAAATAGTCCAGTAAATGAAGGAGGAAAAAAAGGCAAAGTTGTAACTAATTAGTCCCTATTTTCATCTTTCGGTTCAAAGTAGCTTTTGGTACCTCATTAAACATGAGACAAAGTTTGCGTGGAAAACGCGTGCGATTGCGGAGAAAATGGCCCCAAAAGACCAGGAAAATCGGTTTTCAGCCAATATCTCCTAAAATATGGCAGTTAGAGATTTTCGGTTCAAATAAAAATTGAAGTTCAGTTAATTTTCTACAAAAATGGTCCTTATGATTTTTCTCGAAAATTTGCCCGGTTTCGAGAAAAACGGCACCAAGCGCACCTCGAATAATGAGCTGGGGATCTAATTACAACTGTCTAATGCACATTAACAAAAGTCTCGTCCGTTCAAAATTAGACTATAATACGACTCAGCAAAAAAGAAACTTCTAAATAAACTTGAAATGATCCCAAATAAGGCCTTAAGAATAATCACTGGAGCTTTCTGCATCACTCTTATAACAAGTTTACAGTGCGAAATTGGAAATCCACCGTTATAAATTAGAAAACATTACCTCAAACTATCTTGTATAGTTTCAATTAAGGCCAATAAATCAAGGCGAGGACACTTTTACTAATCGCTTTTATAATCTGCACCAGGCTCAAAAACCCAATTCCTCCCTTCCATGAAAGAGTCATAAGAAGAGCTAACAATCTCCACTTTCAATTTCCTATCTTATTTAGCCAACCTTGGTCTATTTCCATCCGTTAAAACTTTCCTAATATCTACAAGAAATATAAAAATCCACCAGATATTATTAAAAAAGCATTTACTGCTAATTTTGCCGAGAATACCGCAATACACAATTACACCTCGAAAACTTCTCTTAGGGAGCAGGAATAATTACTCCAACCTCATCATTCCAATTAAAACTTTCTAGCGAAAACAGTGTAAACACAGGAAAACTATTTGTTATTTTACATACTCTGAATCACATTAACAGCAGAAACATACCAACATAATAATAAGCTCATTCCGATCTATCCGAACAATAGAACTTTATACCTCTTATCATATTGCGCTACTGATAAAAAATGAAATATGCTAACTACAATTTTCAAATAAGAAAGTTGAATTATTTTGGGTTTCCTCTCATATAGGGATTTTGAAAGTAAGCAGATGTGTGTTAGATTTGTATGGCCAAGCCCCAAGCAGGATATTTTAACTTGGTGGGTCGTTAGTTATGAACTCAGTGTAAAACAATTTTTAATAGGTCCAAATACCAATTAAAAAGTAACCATAATACAATAAATTTATGGAAGTTCTTCGTGAAAATTGAAATATTACAAACCTTATGAAATATTTGTCATAGCAATGCAAGAAAAAACTATAAAATGTCAATAGTATGTCAACAATAACCCAATAACTTAATGCAAACTTTTTTAACTCTCATAATAATTTTTTAAGTTTCTGTAAGCCATGGGATGTTTTTTGGTTATTAACTGACGTATGGGCACGTGTTTTTCAAATAACTGTAGCAATTTACAATTGGAACTTTCAACTTCTTTATTAACATCATTAACAGTAAAAATTTCACGAAAAAATTTCGTTAGTTAAAATTTTTAAAATCTCTGGATGTATATTTCTATACCTGAGATCCAGTAATATATAAAAGGGATCCTAGTATCTAATAGATCCAAATAACATTCAGTCTTTAATATTATTTGTGTAAATCTATGAAACAAAAATTACGTAGAGTAAATTATATATTTGAATTCTTGTTAATCGGTACCATAATATTATAAACGATCCGTTATGGATTGTATAATCCAAAACAACAACAACAAACAGGGTATTCTAGAAAATATAACATACTTGGAACATCCTATTACTGTAAAAACCTTTTTAAAAGGTAGCTCTTGGGATTCACATAACCTTGTCGAAAAAGAATTCCGAAAATATTTACCGTTTTGCCATATTAAGCTTAAGAGCGTTCTTGGTGACTCTCCCTGTATAGCGGAAAAATGATTTATTTTGTCACAGAAATCTAATCACTTTTTCTGGGATGTAAAAGCTTACCAACGACAATAAATTTACTTCTTGATGCACTAAATAATGAGATCATACATACAAGATGTAATTTATTTTTAAATTGTTAATTTTCATCAACAACAATGAATTTTTATAACAAAATAAATGTATTATGTCACTGAGGAAATATTCAAAATTATTCATATTACAACTTGCTTATCGTAAAAGAAAAATAAGTAAGGTTTTTTTAAATTCTTCAAATACGCTGATTGCTGATTTTCTTATCTATAGAATATTTTTAGTCAGCGTATTTATGAATGAAATTAATTCTAATTTTATTATTAACAATACGTAAGCATAAAATGTAATTTTTTTGTTCATAAAATAAACTCTTTACTGAGGAATGCAAAAAATAAAAAGGGATTAATGTTCCACATTCAATTGGAAGATATCTATAAATTCTTTGTTAGTTTTTTTCACAATTTATAGTCTTTTTGACTAGATTGAATATTTTTTACAATCTCTGACAGGTCGTCATAGATTCTGTCATTATTTCCACACTCTTTGTGATGACTGATGACATCTGTTTTGATAAATTCTCAAATGATGACATCAATTTTTCATATTTAAAAAATGTTTTTAATCATTTGAATTTCTTAAATATATACAAAACCAGAACAATTTTTAGTATTTACTTTAATATTATTATCAATTATTCATAATTGTTATATTTTTTATATATAGTGTTTCTAAATTCATGTGAAAAAAATTAGGAGACTTCTCGTTAAAAATTATAAGTATTCTTTCCTAGAAAAAAAGTCTTAGCGCAACCCTTAAAGAGATATCATCTCCGAAAAAACGGAATTAAATTTGAGGTTTTATTTTTGTTCTCAAGTACAAATTAATGTAGTACTTGAAATTTGGGGATTATATACACTCAAAAAAAAAAAGGTAATTATGCAATTTCTTTCAGTATTACCGTTATATTATAATGAGATGCAATCAACAACCCTTGTATTCTAAGAACTCTGCAAGGAGAAATGTTGTGTTCTATCTGTATATACCCGAACGAATGTTTTAAAAAACTCTCCTCTGTTATACAATTTTTGCTTTTAATGACCTGGGCATTTTTTTCTACAATATAAACTACATTAAAACTAAATTTATTTCTATTATGTAATTGAGTTTTCCTGTACAACAGTATAAGATAATAAAATACTTTATGTCGGAACTTTATTACATGGTCGAATTTTATAAATTATAAATATTATTCGGAATTCTTGTTTTATTTCTTAATTGCTGTTGCTATTTTCCGTAGATCTAATAGTTTTTAAACAAAAAAAACTACAATAGCATTGTTTTTAATGTTTTTTAAGTGAAGTAACATAACTGAAAATGCGACTAAAGAGAGATGTAAAGAACATAAGTACTAAGTTTTAAAAAAGGTCTAGATCTGTTCAACTTGTTTTTCCTATAATACAATAAATACTTTGAGTTTACATATTGAGAAAATATCACATTTCCAAAATTATAGTTATCAGTTATTAATGCAGAAAAAATAAAAAAAATTGCTAAAATGGCATTTTCCTTCTCAATGTACCACAGGTCCCTCCTTCTAATTTAATATTTTTGATAGGGTTGTTAAAAAAATTAGAATTTATAATTAAAAATCACGTTTTAATATATTTTTGGACAGTTCATAATTACATTTAAAATTAATGTATCCTATAGATCTGGACCGCACAATATATAAACGGAAGATCCAAATGTAAATATAGGAAACTAAATATAATAAAAAATAGACTATGTAAATGACTTCCTAGAAATATATAGTTCAAATAGCACAAAATTTCAAGGGTTTTAACAGAGATAAGATAAAGTAACAGAGTATTTCTTATCTGCTGAACAAGAAAACCGGAAATGCACTAAAGATACACACACGCCTACAAAGTGATGCTAAATATTTAGCACAAATAATCTATTAATTTTTATTAAAAGTTAAATATATAACCATAAATAGGAAATTTTTAAATTTTTAAATAAAAATTATATATCAAATATTGATCTAATGTAAGAAAAATCCACTATTCCCTAGTTTTAGAATAAGATCAACCATATAGATCCCAGAGATCTTAAGTTAACCAAATACAATGTTAACTTACTGAGATTACCAAATTAAAAAAAAAACATTTAGCTTTACAAAATTTAAATAGTAATTAAAGAAATGCTCTGTATTTTAGACTCTTATTTATACTATACTATTTAAACGAAAAATATAATTATAATAGCGTTTTATTGAAAAAATTATATAAATTTGGCGTGGTGTAAATAATAGAGAATTATATAACAATGTATAGGAAATACCCTATGCAAACTAAAAGTTTTTGCAGTTTCTAAGACAAACTGTAATTCAGGGTTAACAAGTTTTATTTAATTGGAAGATTTGTATATATCTAAATCACAGGCAATACAGTACATACGAGTTCAATAGAAGTCATTTTTGTGTGTTTAAAGTGAAAGTAAAAAAGTACTTTCAATTTAAAATTAATATGTATTTTCTCTGTAAGGCTGACTTACCTACTAGACGTCATAATTTCTAAATGTTTCACATGCAGCAAAATCCTGTGATCTGAAATAAATGATTTATAGGCAATTAAAAAAATATATATTTCGCAAAAAATGTTACGAAAGTGGAAATTCATATGTTTAAAATTTAATTATAACATGAATGTTTGAACTATACAAAGCACTTGGCCTATTTAGTGGCTATCTAAAAATTACTTTTAAAAAATTACCAGAATTTTGTGGAAATTTTGCATTTAAAGCTGTTGAACATTAATATACAAACAAAATCGTACTTTTAAGTGTTTTGCTAGCTAGAAAGAAACCGGATGGGTTTATTTCTACTTCCTTTCATATCATAACCATAAGTACATTTTTTCCATAATTTTATTAATATTTCCTTGAAAAGCAGGATACAAATACCACTCACCAGCTGTAAATAAAGATCATTTGATTTGGGACAACATAATGTATTTTCGAACACAAATTAACACTTTTTTCAATGAATAAATTAACAAAAATATGTTTTCATATGCAGATTTCACAGAGGGGCAGCTCATCGTTCAACGAACAAATTTATACTGACAGCCATGATGTCGATGAGCGCGACTTAACTCCGCTACTTGATTCTGATTGGTCTAAATCATAACTACATTGATCAACAGTTCTTCCAAAAGACAAAATAATATAAAGTATCACTTAACTTTGTAAATACTGAACTATTTAGAAGATTATTTGAAGTAACTTTGTATAAATATTATATTTTATAAACACTTCTTGAAATTTTAAGATACCAATGTTTATATTGGAACAGCACTTCACTTGAGTCTAGAGTACCTAAATGTCGATAATTTGACAGCTGTCAATTTCATTATTTGTCAAGAATTAAAAAATGCGATCCAAAAAGGTTAGTACAAAATCAAAAAAACCGAAAAATAGGAAAACTAAAATCCATTTAGTCTTCGATGAAAATAAAAGAAAGTAAGTTTTAAATTTTACTACAAATTATTTACTATAGTTAACCTCACTTATGCACGTTGTGATATATACAATGATCACAACATAAATGTTTTTATTTTTACGCTTATTAACTTGTTTTCAATAAAAAAAACTATTATTTATTAGTCATTTAATAGTTGAGTGTAACTACAATAAAGTTTTATATAAAATCTTTAACTAATTCATAAATTTCTTAACTTTTCAGAGAGTTTCTAACAGGCTTTCATAAAAGGAAGCTTCAACGGAAAAAAGAAGCCAAAGAGAAATTTGAAAGAGACCTAAAAGAGGAAAGAAAACGTATTAAAGCAGAAGCTAAGGAATCATATAAAAAACTGATAGTATCGCATAAGCCTATCCCAGAATTAGAAGATTTATTAAATGAAAAATACGAAGATGAAGATGTAACTGTGAAAGTAGTAGAGCTTTCAACCAATGACTTAGCAAAACAAAACAATTGGATAGGAGCTAACCAACCAAAATATGACAGTGATGAAGAAAACAAAGAGGAATCTGATGAAGAAGAACCTCCAAATGAGGTACCAGGAATGGAACTTAAACGTAAACCTCCTCCTCCCAAATCTAAGAAAGTAATAACTAAATTTGACACAGAAAAAGATATTAAAAAAGTTCTGAAAAAACAGGCAACAAAGACTGTGAAAAAAAGTAAAGTATTTCAAAAAAAGAATAAAATGGAGAGTCAGAAACAGAAAAAGAAGTCGATGCAATTAAAGAAACAAAGATTAAAAATTAGAGATAAAAAGGGAAAAGGAAAGAAAGGAAAAGGTAGAAGAAATATGGAAGATTAATTTTAATAAATAATATTAACAGGAATAAAAGTGTCATTTTTAACTATTTTTCCCCTTAATTGGCGGTTAAGGAAGTAGTAATGAGTAAAAAAGCGGGCCAAATGTGGTGTGATAAATCATATTTGACAAAAAATAGTATTTTATAATTATACATGTATACAAATGAAAAAATATAAAAGTGTAATTTTTGTGAAAAACTTCCAAGTACTTGATTTGAACACGCATTTAGTAGTTCGGCAACATAGAACAAATTAAGGTGTATATTGTGTTGCCTATCCTGAATCACGAATGCGATGTACATTCAGATATAAAGTCAAAAAAATTTAACTATAAATTCTATGGAAAAATTGAAGGGTTCTTCAGGTAATATTTTGTATTCAATTTACTTTCCCTTAAAGCAGCAGAATCCACAGTCAAATTTGTGGAACCTGCTTTTATGTAAATTCTTGAATTTTTAAAGAGCAATTAGAATATACACCTTGTCGGAGAAAGTGGGCTAAAATGACCAACTTAAGCTTCAAATATTTCTAGCCCGATTTAGCAAGTGCATTAAAAACTTGATATTTGTACGGACATTTCTTTAAACTTTGTTAAATAAAAAGAAATTGAAATGCGCTTATCCTCAATCGAATTATGAAAAATATTTCATAAAAAAAAAGTAATTTTCCAATTCTAAGATGAAGAAAAAGAAGAATGGGTAAGATAACAAATTACGAAGATATACATTAAGATAGAAAAAAATTTAAAAGAATAGGCCAATTAGGCAATATATTTTATACAGAAAAATTACATTTCCAGAACGTGTCTTTTGCTTGTCATTTCACCCGAAACATTCAGCGTAAGTCCAAGATTTACACTTGAAGTACTAGTACCATAATTCTTCCTTTTCCTGCTCTCCTGCAGTTCTGTTAATATTTTTTCTATCTTGATTCAATATCAGATTTCTTCATACATGGAACTTCTTGATCAGATGAAGAGTGATCCAGTTGCTTTTTGATTTTCTTAACTTTTTTTAGCAGTTTTTGGAAATTGCTCTTTCAAGCACTTGACTTTTTGAAGCTAATGTTTCCGCTTTTTTCTTTGCTGCCTTTTTTATTCTACCAATTTTTTTTCCTTTTTTAACCCGAGTTTCATAAATGTGGTAAGAAGGTAGTTTCTTCGTTGTTTTCTGGGAGCTTTTCTAGATTGCTATCAGAAGAGGAGGAAAAGCTGAGCAAGTGGGGAGGATCCGAGGAAGACGGTGGCTCGGGAGGAGATGCCAGGAATTTTAAGAGCTGTGGAATTAAGGTTGCTGACAGAATCTGGAGAAATAGCTGCTGATGGATCAAAGGCAGGATTTTCCTGTTCATATTTTTCCAAATCAGCTCTGTGTGAAGGTTGATAGTCTTGATCTGTAAAAATGTTCTGGTCTAGAGGTTCAATGCCAGTAGCTCTCAACCCATTTCCAGTAATCTGAATAGAGCACACTTTAAGGCAAGCTTTGATAAATATTCCAGCTACATCTCGGATTGTTATGACAGATCCTGGGTTCACTATAGGCCCAGAGAAAGTCACATCGAACGGCTGCAATCTGTGACTGACATGAGCTGAAAATCCAAGTTGATATATCCAGTTATTCCTACAAAAATCAATTACCTACAGGGTGGCATGTAATGCATGATTATTCTGGTTAATACTGGATTTTCTGAGCATGGATGCACATGACTGGCAAAGTATTCTTAGTACTTTATAAAGTTTTACGTAGTCATCCACCCCGACTCATGAGCCGTTACTTTAGTATATGGTGTACTCCATTTAAAAAAATCAGGGTTCCTTCTTACCCTGGGAAATACGAGAAAAGGTTATCTCCTCCGCTCTGCCACTCGTTCTTACCTAGTGTTACTATTTTGGTTTTGAAAATGTTTATTATTACCATAACCGTCTATAACACGCATAGTTCTGTACATTAATATTTTTTTTATAAATTAGCAAATTGTACTTATAATTGAGTAATTTCTTAAGCTGCCTCTTTGTTCCAGAAATACAGAGTTCATCATCTTACCCGCTTCGTCATGTTACCTCACCTTCCACTATATTATTTGGAATTTTAAAGTTTCTTTTTTAAACTTTAAGGTGTTTAAAATGAAGAAGTTTGTTGATTTAAACAATTACTCTCCAGGAAAGATATTTTACATAAGTTAAATAAAAAATTTGTTTTTAAAAACCGTATATTTGGTTTTTACAAGTGCCAAAATAATATAGTCACTACAATCTACAGTCTCTCCAAATATCTATGACTTATGTTTAAGTACAAAAACTCCTTCTAAAGTTTTCGGTATAAACTTCGGTACTTTTTTCGTACTCTTCATTACTTCATAAGTAGTAAACTTTCCATATTCTGTGATTTTCGTGATAGCATATCTCACGTTATTTTTAGCGGTATGACCACAATCTCCATGTTGCATGTAACCGCTGGAATCAGAACTAGAGGTGTATCCCGTCGAAGAAGTGCTCGTATAGCAATCGCATAATAGCTTTGAATCTCCACTTCTGCTGCCATAACTTCTGAAACTTAAAAAAAGTAGTTTATTCCTTAGTTTTTTATTGGTTTTGGAAACGTACTCCATTCGTCACACAACCTATTTCTGAAGGTTATGAGCGGGATATCCGATTTAAACTGATTGAATATCTGTATGTACCTATTTTCTAATTTCGATGTACACACCTCTTTATTGATTTGTAATGAAACAATTTAAACCATTCTTGGTTGAGGATACTTGGACATTACAGGGACACTATGTTGCTCAAGGGACCGTCACAAAGAAATAGTCCACGGATCAGAAAGGCGAACAATAGGAAAAACAAAGTTCATTATATATATTGTCTTAAGTCTATCATTACAATATTTTATTTAAATTAATCAATAGTCTTACGCCTATACATACAATATGTTTATAAAGTAAGGAATAAATGTGATAGTCTTGCGATAGAATTAATCCAATTAAGTTATATGGTTTTATTACTCATATCGAGTTTATATAATTACATATTAAAATTTTGAATTCCTTCTTCCTTCCACATCGACAGATTGGCGAATCTTTAGAATATAATTCTTGGATTGTAGTGTAGATGTGTGCTAACAATAATTGAAGTATCTTGAAGAAAACTGTTTTCTAATTGCTTCAATGGACTTTTCCTCTGACAGAATGATGAAATTGTTGCAATATTTTTTTATCTCCTTAATGAAAAGTAAAACCTCCAGTATACCTGCTGATTATATTGATAGCTTATTGTTAATTTTTAGAGATTTTTTCAATTAATTTGTTGGGTTTTAAATGGCACATGCCACATTGTCTGAATCTTTTGAGGCATCTGTGAATGTTTGTGAGTAGTGTGGAAATACGTTAATCATATCTTGTAGTAAGATTTTTTAGTTTTGCTAGTAATAATCGCACAGATCTTGTGCGAACAAGCAGTGAATTTTGAAATCTAATGCGTTTGTCTTGCTCATTAGTTTCGTTATAAATTTTATTGCTAGATTCCTTCGTCGGAATTTTAATTGTATTTCACCTGCTTCTATTAGACGACAGTCAATGGGAGTGCTTCTTAAAGCTCCTAAACAGAGTCTTTATACTCTTTGGTGCTATTATATCCACTTTGTGAAGGTGAGTTGATGAGCTTGGTCATACAAGAAACTTCCTTTATCTAAGATCATTTTATAATCAACATTATCTATGTCAGGAGTTGAGTGTAAATTTGATTTTAGTGCATTTTCTAATTCAATCATCGAAAACTCGTTGTCAGTATCGCTTGTAGTATATTATGATTATTTTTCTAAGCTTGTTTCTACCCAGCTATATGTTATTTTATAAAAAAAGGTTACGTCCATTCGTTTACTGTGGATTTACTTATTTGTGGTTTTTAAGTTTTTTTTTATCATTTTGACTTGATTTCAAGAATCTCTTTTGCTTTGTAGAACAGTTTTCTTAGATTCAGCTGTACTATTTTTAAATTTAAGATAGTTGTCTAGATTAGCTTGTTGTTTGAAGAGCATAAAAGATTTTCGTTTTTTTTAAGTATTCCTGTTTCTACCACCTTTTGTTGTTCACTTTTCTTCTTTGAGGAATGTCTTTGGATGACACTTGATTTAAGGCTTCCATAAGACCTTTATACAGGTACATCTTTAGTAAAATGGAACTTTATCAAAATTGGAGAATGATTCCAGCTGCCATGAGGTGCATTGACAACTATCCAACCACTTTGTAAGGCTAAGTAATTTGAGTAGATAGTTAAATCGATACCAGATCCATTTATATTTAAGAAATTGGGAATCAATCTATATGAACCTGTATTTAAAAAGTTTAGATTACAATGTTCTGTAGCATCTAATAACCAGAATCCTCTAGCATCGATATAACTATTACCCCATTTTATGTAAAAAGTTTATCTAGTCTAATGAAAAATTGTATCCAATGTCTTTCAGTAACCTTTAGACCTGGTGTGACAAAAAAATGTAATCTCATGGACTATAATTTTAAAATTTTTGTGGTCTACTCTAGTGAAATTTGGATTATAATTTTATACTTACTTTTGGTTTTGATTTTTGATGGCGTTATTTATCAAATTCACGCAAGGGCAGGTCATTTCGTTATTATCGAGCACTTCAGTTTTTACTTCCGGTGTCATGAAAGGACAAGGTACCACAGGCGTCTTTGTGGTATAACATCTAGGACAATAGGAACAAGGACAAATACATTTCACTTTATTTTTGATATTTTGTGACTCGCTTTCACCGGCAGCATGAATGTAACAGGTACAGGTGTAGGAGTCAGTGCTCGATTCTTTAGACTTCGAAGAAGTTGATGATTTTAAAATGGATGCTGTTGAAGAAGATTTATCGGCTTTAGATATATTTTTCTGGATTCTTATACTACTTTTCTCGTCTGAAAATTAAAACGATACAACTAAGATTTTGTACGTAAGAAAAAAATGATATTTTATTGAAAATGGAGGTGCTTTTTCTATTTAAAATAGAAAAATAAAAATACATAGAAAAAAAGAGGGAAACTAATATTACTGGTAAAAGAAAAGCACCTATTGTCTGTTCATTTGTTACTTTCATTGGATAATAAACAAAAATAACAGACGAAATAAAAATAAAAGAAAATAAGAAAAAGATGTTTCCCAAGAATGATTGGTTTTCTTTCCAAATTTATTTAAAAATAACGATTACCTCTGTCGTATGTCAGAATCATCCAATGATAGATATCAAATGAACAAACCTGACGTGTCATATCCAGAGTAGACGGAAGAGCTCCTGGAAGTAGAATCCATTGTTTCAGTCGCAAGAGAGTGATCAGTATCTTCAGTAGCATCATTTTCGGTAACTTCTTCTATGGTATCTTGTTTTTGTTTGTGTTTTGATGAAGTTTTCGAAGCAAGTGAATCTCTTTCCCTTGATTTCCTTGAAGTTTCGGAGGACTTCTCTGTGGCAACTTTTACTGAATCATAAGATTTGGTTAGTTCTTTTCCCGAATCTGTATCCCTGCTCTTTTTGGACTCTTTAGAATCTAGTTCATAACCTTTTGAAGAGCTTTTTGAATCGCTCTTATGTCTTTTGTGGTCTGCATGGTTCGACACTTCTCTAGACTCATGTGAGCCTCTTCTGGAATCTTTGGAGCCCCTTCTAGAATCATTTGAACTTCTTCTAGGATCGTTCGAGCCTCGTTTTTCACGTTTTTGTTCGTCTGAATTTCTATGTGACCTTTTTGAAGAATAACTTTTTCCGTCTGAATCATTAGAGCCTCTTCTGGAATTGTTGGAATCTCTTCTGGATCTGTATGATTCTGTTTCTTTATTCTTTTTGCGAGCATCGTTTGAACTTCTATGAGATGATCTTTTTGATGGTTCTTGTAGGCTTTCGTCGGAGTCGATGCTTTCTCTTCGTGATCGCCTGGAAGCTTTAGATTCTATGGAGGTTTTCAAGTCTGAATCGAACATTTTTAAATTTTCGGAGTGTTTGGCAGAGATCTGTGATGAGTTTATAGTAGATCTTGATCTAAAAAAGCAAAAATATCTTTCAACATAAACGTAAATTATATTCTAAAGAAGAATTCTAATAAAAAATCCAGATATGGTTCAAGGAGCGAGATTTACATTTCTGCGGGTATACCATTAGGAATACGTTATAGAAAGTTGAAATAAAAAATATAATTAGTCTTAAACGAGGTTTTCCGATTAGTAAATATTAGATACTACAGCAGGCAATAGATAAAATAAAAATATTTAAATATTTGAGCACTAACCTTGAATTTTCTTGTGGCTCCAATAAAGGTCGATCATTTTGGACGAAAGTTGGAGCAGCTACTATAAGTGTTCCTGGTAATTTTGATATGTAAGTCGATATTTCTGACGCATTCGGGTCATGCTGACTTTTGAGACTTCTATTTCTGACAACTTCCGTCAATCTCAGTATGTCATCAGCTTTACTTTCGTCTAGGAATTAGCTTACATGTGATGCCTACTATATTTAAAGTGGATAAGCAAGGTGATATACAAAAAGTACTGCTCATCCACATATATAGCTCATTGAGATATTCTGTTACTAATATTAGACTATTTCTCACCTTCTGTGGTAAATTCTTCTACTTCGTTAGTTTCTGATGAAGATTCTGGAAGGTCTGATTCTACAATTGTCTCTTCTATATTCTCCGGTTCCTTTTCTGATTCCTTTGGTGGTTCGTTTTCTGGTACTTCTACTGGCACTTTTTCGGGTACTTGTTCTGGAACTGTTTCTGGTACTTCTTCTTGTACTATTTCTAAGACTTTTTCTGGAACTATTTCTGGAACTCTTTCTGGAACTATTTCTGGTACTATTTCTTTTTCTTGTTCCTTTTCGGGTACTACAACGAAAATATATTAAACTTTATGATCAACTCAAAACTCTAGATCTCTTTCACTTGGTTTCGGCTTAACAACAACATCCCACACTTCCTCTTTCTTAAACAGCTCCATCGATTCGTTAGAGCTTGATTGTGGCGATACTTTTGGTTCTATATTTTCAACAACAGCTTCCACTACTGGTTCTGAACTTATTTCTGTCACTGTTTGGCTTGGTTCCGTATTAAGGTCATCAGAAGGTAACATCTGGCTTTCGCTGGAAAGTGATGCTGGATTAGGTGTATCTGTTGATTCAGTCGATGAATCAGGGTAATCTAAAGATAAATAAACAACAAAGAAACCAGCATTAAAATTATGTCTATTGCTATTTCTGGCACTTTCCTGTAATTTATGATTGCAGAAATATAAATGCAGATTTGTGCAAATGGTCTAAAAAATTATTTTTTTGAAGGAAAATATGTAGGATTAAGTAAGAATAAGATATAAGATTCTTTAAAATAGGGGTTGTGAAGCTTGAACTACAATTAAAATATTGTACTTTTACCAATAGAATAAACTTCCTTGGATTCTCCAAGAGGCGGTTCTTCGTTACTGGTTGTTTGAGAGGTCTCGCTCTTAGTTTCTAAAGACTCAGTTTGAGAAGCGGTATCCAACAAACTCTCAGGAGGTGTTATCTGGTATGTAGACTGGAAAGATATGAATTGTCACCTAACTATATTAAATAATGATTGTCTTGACTTACTAGTGGTTCAGTACAGTTGGGCAAAAGGAAACCGTTATCGACTAACAGTTGTAGACCAGCCAAAATAGTTTCGTCAACACCTGGTCCCAAAACCTTGGTGTAATAATCTGAAACTTTGCAAATTCCACTTCGGATGCTATTTGAATGATGTGTATCTAAAACAATTGTGCATAAAGTTTCAGGGCAAGGAAGTCTTAATAAATCTACCAGAATCGTATTTAGTCTGTGACCTTGATGCGGAAACAGATCTTGATCTTGAAGTAATATATCTTTCAGAATAACTTGAAGACGTTTCCAATGATGAAGACGATCTTGCTCTTACTTTGCTCATTATTTAGAGAAACAAACTAACTACCTTTAAGGTATTCCACATTTTTAATTTTTTTAATGAATGTTTAACTATGTAGTGATTGTTGCACGCATGATGAATATGTCAGTTTGACAGATAATACACCTTTAAACGTTTAGCTGTTAAGCTTTGTTTTAAGAGTAGAATAAGGTTCAACTGCAGATATAGAACTGATATTTTTATCTCTTTTTATTTATTAGGTGTCCATCTATTTCATCAAATTTTATATTCTTTTTATTAAGGTTAACTTTTGTAGTAGCAGCTTTATGAACGCTTAGTTGGATTACATTTTTTTAATTGATATATGTGTATTATTTTTATGTTTTGTCAGGTTTTGTTCTTTTGAAAGTTCCATTAAAATTATATTCTTGAATCTTACTTGTACATAAATCGCCAAATAGTTATGGGCCCAGGCACAAGAATTTAATTCACTATTTTTTGATGATTTACTGGAATGTGTCTTTTTTTGTAAAATACAATGGAAGAAGAAAGAGTGAAAATTGAAAAGCTTGTTGTAGATTACGAGCTGTTCTCGATGCTCTGGAAGCCTTGAAATTGATGGGAATTTTGTGAAACATGAAGAAAGCAATGTTTTTATGGTTTTATTGTCATTAATAATGAATTGTGAAAAAAATATCTGCCGATTCAATTTACTTGTTTCAAACACAATTTCGGGAATATCTTTTTTATGATGATATTTCAACTAACATAAGCAAGCTAGAATTATTTTCAAATAGATTAGCAGAGGTAAATGAACCCATATCTGATGATCTGCTTATGACAATTTTGAATACTTTACCTGCACGGTTTCGTCATTTTCACAATTCTTGGGATTCTACGACTGCAGCAAATAGAATTTTGGATAAGTTGATTTCTAGACTTTTGGTTGAAGAACCCGAATGGATATTTCTGATATGAGCCTGAATAATAAAGTTGTTTTAATAGTCAAGAAATAAAAACAAAAGTATGACGATTTGAAAACTGCTGCGTCTTCTCAATCGTCTGAAGGTAAAGGAAGAAATAAGTTCAACAAACAAATAAAATATTGAGTTTATACAAAACTGTTCCAAGAAAAAATCAATTGATTGTTCAACTCAGCATAAAGAAAATTCTCAAAATCTCTCAATGGTGGGTACAACATTTTTCGAGAAAACCGATCTTACAAACTATATTATTGACTCCGGTTGCACAGAATACAGATGTCGGTAGCTAGAATATTTCAGAATATACGAGAAAAAAAATCATTTTGAGTTAGGTGAAGGTTGAAAAGTTGTAGCAGAAGGTGTTGACAAAATAAGAATAATATCACATATAAATGGTGCAGAAAGCTATTTTGAAATGGTTACGTATGTTGCTGATATAAAAATTCTGCAGAAGTTTCTCTACAAAGAATGGGTCATCAAAATGAAGAACATGTGAAAACATTTTTAAAGTTAAAAGTTGTAGATACGTCAGCTTTGGTTACTGAGAGTTTGCATTTGGAAAATTTCAACTTACAAATTTTCGAGAAATTCCTAAAGCAACAAGATCCAGTAAAATGGTTGTGAATCCATGAAAGAACCTTCTTTTTGGCGATTATAAATATCTTCTAACATTTACAGATTATTTTAATCGAAAAGCTTATGTTATACACAATAAAGATGAAGTTCCAGAATGTTTTAACGAATATATTAATTATGATCAAATCCATACCCAAAACTCTATCAATACAATTATGTCTGACAATGGAACAGAATTAACAAATACACAATTTATTGAGATTGCTAAGAAAAATAGTATTGAGTTAGAAAGATCTGCAATTTATACGCCCCAGCAAAAGGATGAGCGGAGAAGGAAAATCGTTTGTTGTTAGAAGTGGCGAGAATGATGTTGTTAACTCATTCAATATCTAATCAATTTGGGCTGAAGCAGTAACATGTGCTGTATATATATTAATAGAACCGAAAAAAGTAGAGAGCAAGGAAAAACGCCTTTCAAAATTTGGCATGGTCGAGAATATTCACTAAATTATTTTTGGAAACAACTGTTTTCTTTGAATTTTTAACTAGAATTTGGGTTCCAGAAGAAAGTCTAGTTAAAATTAGACGTGATGTTCAATTCCAGAGGTTTTAATTGAACTTTCTCAGAAAAAAATTGGAAATATAGTATGATCTAAGACATCGTAAACCAAAATGATTTGCCTATTTATATCGTCAATTAACTACTGAACCAAACTCTTTTACTGAAGTTTTGAAAACAGAGCAATGAGTGAAGAAATGAATTCTCAGTGGAAAATTGGCATGTAAAATCTTGTAGAGCAGGATGAGGGATTGCAACCACTTACATCTAAATGAGTATTTCGAGTAAAAACAAAATAGAATGGAGAAATTGATAGAGTCAAAGCTTGATTGGTAATTCGAGGTTTTGAATAAGAATTTGCTGTTAATTACCATGAGGTTTTCAGTCTTGTTGTTTGATATGATTCCATTTTTATTTTGATTAGCTGTGTCAGAAAAGTTCGAAATTCGACAATTTAATTGTAAAGTCTTTTTGAATAGATTTTTGGAGAAAACAATGTCTTCATCAAATATAATATAGCTTGTGATTACTACAAGACCTGATGTATCATTTGCAGTAGGAAGAGCTTATCAGTGGTTATCACAACCGTCGTCTAGTCTTTGGAAATTTCTGAGACTTATTCTAATTACGCAGGTGAAATAGTAACAAGAAGATAAATTACTAGATATGTATCAACATTAAGTGATGGTGCAATTATCTGGGACTGTCATCATCAAGAGTGTGTAGCTGTTTCAACTACAGAAGCGGAGTACACAGCGGTTTCAATTGCTGCTAAAGTGTTGTTTTGGCTACATAATCTATTAAGGGGTTTAAACCATACTTTAAAGCTCTTTTTGTAATCAATAATAAATCTACAATAAGGTTGGCAAGATATGCTAAACAACACCAGCAAACTAAATATATTGAAAAACCTTTAGGACCTCTAAAATTTACTGAATTACGAGAAAAACTGGTTTATTGGATTAATTTGCACAACAAGGAGTTCATTTTTAGGGAGAGCGTTATAGTAAATATCGAACTTCATCTTAGTTAATTTATATTTTTTTAGTTTACGTCATATGTACTATTTATATATCTTGCCAGGTTTTCTTGGCCAAACTAAACTAAAATTGTTTATTAAATTTTTGTCGTCTATGATTTTGCCCGCACATAAAGGAAAAAAAGTATCAAAACAAGTAATTTTCAGGTAACTGATTTAATTTTAATAAATAACTAAAATTTTATACATAAATTTTAGAGGTCCTGATTGGTTGAAATATCTTTTTTATTTCCTGAACTAAAATATTGAGTAGAATAATAAGATCAACTTGAAAATTAATTTTGAGTAAGCGAACTTCTAGAGTTTCATTTTCCTATTTCTAACTAAATACTCTTTTCTCTGTGATGCTTTTATATTTTCTTTTAAAAATGTATTTATTCTCCGAAATTTACATGCTAATAGTAAAAATTATGAATAATATTACGGTGAATATGTCACACGAGATTTTATCTTATTTATTTTTCCTCGAACGAAGGACATTGAAGATACATGTTAATTTATTTTGTGAATTCTAGTTTAAGTTTGCCGTATACATTTTTATAATATATCAGAATAAAGAGTGTAGGCGTGCATGTAAAAAAAGCAAATGATTTATCAAACATACACGTTTTTTTTATTTTAATAATCAACCGGTAACGGTGCTATCTTATGATAAGAGCAAAATACAAATACAAACTTGATAACCCAGTAAATTGCTACAAGTTAATTGGGTACTGTAAATTCCTCTTGATGCTAAAAAATTTGTTAATGTGTACATATATAGTACAGGAATTTTTGTTCAATGAAATATGATCTAGTTGGGTATTATGGAATTTATAACGGAATTTATACCAGAATGGTTGAAAAAATTAAGAATGAAACCACCACTAAACGGTTATACCAAGTATAAATGAGAATGAAAAGCACGTTACTGTTACTCAAATTTATATCTAAAAGGCAAACTCTTAGCATAGCCTCAGTCAGAAGAAGCCAAGTATGTATTTTGTAAATACTGTTGACATTTTAACTGCAATAAAATCATAACTATCCCTTTGGCCATAAAATGGCCCAAGTTTACCACCGTTTCAAGCAGAGCAGGAGTAGAAATTTTATTTACCTGCATCCCAAACTATTATATAATTTAAGTAGATATAAATACCTAATAATGTAAATAGAAAATTGATTTTCATTAATTCTAGTTCTAATTGCTTTTCCGACGAGTAGTTTTGTTTATGGTTTACTGGCGACTGATATTTTTTGTTGTGTTAGTGTTAGAATGTGGCGTCCATGGACATAAACTGATAGTGGAACATCTCGAGATGACACCATTTTCAGAAGAAAGCATTTATCTTCCAATGCTAAAGAAATAGTTGAAAATGTGTACCAATCGTTGCTAGAAACAAATTTTAATTCAAGTGATGCATTATCTGAGTTATCTACTTTAACAAGAAATTCTTTATTTTCGATAAAGGATATAGTACTGAAACCTATCATTCTTAGAAAAAAGCGAAATGACTGGCACATTTAGAAGTATTAACGAGAATGATTTGGATTTATTAAGGAAAATTTATTAAATTATTTTCCTAAAAAAAGAGGCCGATCAATGACGAAACAAACATTTCTTGTAGTATTTCAAGCTTAAGAAAAATGTTGCTTAAAATGGGTTTTAAATGTCACATAACTGATAAACGATAAACCAATGGAATATCAACGTCTACGGGAACGGCGTCATAAATATTTAACAGCTGAGATGGCAAGAAAAGGATGGAATGCTTTTTCAGAAAAATTCAAATCAAGGCTGCTTCAAAAAAAGGTAAAAGGATTTCAATAATCTATGCAGATTCAGAAAATGGCTTTATCCTGAACTATTTGTTGCTTTCAGCTAAAAACAAAACAGATTCTCTAGATTACCACCTAGACATTGACGCACAACTTTTTTTAAGATTGGTTTGAACATTGATTTCTTAAAAATATACCAAAAAATAGAGTTATTGTAATGGGCAATGCTAGTTACCTTAGTAAAACAGATTCCTAATTCTAATAGTACAAATGCAGAAATTCCAAAATTTAAGATGAATAATAATTTATATTTTGAAGAAACTTGCAAAAAACGGGATGGAATCTTATAGAAATATTAAAGGGTTTTAAAATTGATAGAGAATACGTGTGCGATAAACTGGCAACAAAAAATGAACATGCAGTTGTTACTCTTTTCTCCCTACTATTATGTACTTAATCCAGCTGAACTTATATGGCACCAAGTAAAGTCAAGTATTATAGTAATACATTCCCCATAAAATATATCTCTAGTAGAGTTAATAAAAAAATATAATAAGTCACATTTCTGCAGATAATTGGAAAAACTCTATACAATATGTAATTAGGGTGGAAAATTTCTTTATGTATATGTGTACAAACTTTCAACCCTTAATAATAAGTTTAAATAAAGATAGTGATAGTGACACAGAACTAAATTTACAGTAAAGTAGAATTAAGTTGTATTGTATTTATTATATCGTTCGTAATAAGAGAAGATATTATTTTTAATTGGTCTTTATTTTCATTTAGTTTAAGAAATCTTTTTAATGCAAAATAACAATAAATCAATATGCAGACAGTGATGTTTTCACGCCGATCCTGCACCCATTTATTGAGCTTTGAAGTGCCAATCATTTCACAAATTTATTGTTAAATTATAATATAAGAACGGTACTCGGCATTTAGTAATGTTGTCTCCACTGTCAGTTCCAAATGAAAAAGATACATTTGAGCCAAAATACGGAATGTTTTGTATTTATAGTGCTGAAGATGAATTTACAAACCACATTTTTTGTGCTGACTGGTCGAATAAATGTTTTACAAGTAATTAGACGGTTCAGAACTACATTTGCGTTAGATTTACATTTACAAGAATCTTAAAAAAATAGAAAACATGAAAATTAATCAACTCGTAGAGAAAGCGAGATAATATTATTATTGTTATATATTTACCCTAGTTTTGAACCACTTTTAAATAATGAATACAACACTGCACCCGATGCGCGACTTCTATGGTACCATCACCAGGGAATAATTAAAACCACTTTAAGATGATGTTAACATAATTAGCTAAACGCCCAGTATTTTGTTTTGTCATACAGTACAATGTAAGAGAAAACAATATTTTTTTTAGGATAAGAACACTAAGATCTGAAAAAATATCAAAATTCCTATTTTGACATTCGAAAGTAACTGGAATTATATTTCAAGATAAATGGCTTTCGTCAGTGCAGGGCAACTTTAACTAAAGTATAATATATGAATATTGGTAAATTTCCTCTTAGGTATTACATTGGCGCGTTATCATTTTTAAAAGGGATGGTTCACCTGTAGCCATATAACCCCAACCGAACTTTGATTTTTCATTAAAAAAATAAAAGTAAATTTAATTCACATTTTTTAAATACAAAACATTTGAATCTCTCTGCATAGTTGTCATGGCGTTATATATTTACATTTGGCATTTGTCAAATTATTCTTTTTATAAATTCGAAAATTTTAAGTTTCTTCGCTATGTATGCATCTGCTAATACCCAACTAACATTTCACACTTTAATTGATGAACAGGATAACCTAATACGAGAATATAAACCAACCGAAATGGAAACAACACCCATTCCGCAATTTTCCTGGTCCTTGACAATACGTCCATGTGTATTCTTCAAGAGAGCGATTTCATTTAGGCAGCACAATAAATGCTGTTACAAATTTTATCCTAATAAAAATTAGACAGTTCACAAGTCGAAGAGTTGCACGTGGAAATGGCGACGGAGAATTGGTATTGTATGACTGGAAGAAATCTTAACAAAATCAATCTTAATGGTTAATGCTGTACTCTAATCTATTTTTTCAACGTCAGCTATTGTTTTGGACAATTCAACAATTGATCAATAAAAAGTTGGATGTAGACAACAGATATAAGTTAACAAGATATGGGAGACACGATGATAGCAACGTACTGCTCATCCTTCGCCCTGGCGGAATAATCTGAAAACTATACTGACTTCTCCATGTTCTTCTAAGACCATTGTTTGCGATTTTCACTCAAGAAGAGAATCTAAGACTGTGTTTGCCATTGAAACTCACAGTATCTTCCATATGGGGACTCATAGATCCAGTCAGGTTCATCACAGGTATATACAAAATAGAGTTTTTCTTAAAGGGATTCCTCTTCTAAGTTTGTCTTCCAAAATGATGCTATAACAAATAATTTTTGACACCCTGCGTCATTACTTTGAATCAAAGATGTTTTATGAGTTTTTGCTAGCTCCACTCTATTCAACCGGTATATTTTTCACTGCATTTTATCTATATCTGTGATGAACATGACTGTATCCATAAGTCTCTATTAACGGAAGATACTGTAATTTTCAATGGCAGATTGGGTCCTGGTTTCTCTTCTTGGGTGAAGGTTTCAAAGAGAGGCGTAGATCATGGAAGAGTCAGTGAAGTTTCCAGACTGTTTCGCCAGGACGAAGGATTCGCAATATTTTTCCATAATCGCCCCATATGCCAGAAAACATTGGTGAAACAATTACAAGAATATTTAAATTGTCGAATAATATTTATGGAACTCGACAACAAATATGAAGATGAGGCCCCATCAAATAATTCCTTTGGAACGAAGATGTCTTATGTTGAGTTTTTGGAAGCCCCATTCTATCCAACCAGTATGAGTAGTAAAGCAGTTCACAAGGCATAATTTGGAACTTGGTGAGGTGATTCAAGGCAACGGTCAAAAATATTTCCAAATTCAGAAATATTTTAACAAATATACCCAATTTAAATCGACCAATTACACTTATGGAATTCGAGAACAAACATGAGGAGTGATAGCGGATTCAATTAATTTATGTCCAGATCCCGAGTTCAGAAATAATTTCCTATGATCTAAAATACTGTACCTTGAAATACCATTCAATAAAACTAAAAAAACATGACATTTTTTTTTATTTTTGGACAAAAATTCTTTTTGAAACAAATTGCTTTATTAAAATAGTGCAAAAAATCTGAAAACCGTGAAAAAAATTTACACATCGTTATGGAGTAGATTCTACTCAGTAGAAGGTTAATATTTAGATTTTAGTCAAAACGTCTTGCTAGTAAAAAAATTAGTCCAAAACAGTTAGAGATAGAATAACATATATTTTCCTTTCCTTTTACTCTTTACACGTTATATTTTATAATTATTAACTGTAAATTCGTATTATTAAATGTTGTTAATTAACTGATGTTATTCATGTTAAACTTTATATCTACAAAATTGTTAAATTATTAATTTTTCTATATATATATATATATATATATATATAGTAAATATGTTACACCAGAATAGAATAAATAAACGTATAGTTACATACAACACATAGTGTTACAATAAATACTGTTACAATGTACTCGGTCAAATCACAGATGCAGTAATTCAGGATAATTATCTTAATGCTGTTAAGGTATAAAATCGATAGAAATAAAAGTTCTTTATATGAACTTACTGGCATTTACCAGGAGAAACCGAACGATTCGTTCTGTGTTAAGCTGGAGAAAAACGGCGAGTTCAGTGGAACTTTAGGGAGCACAATTAATCTTCCTAATCTATTCCAGTCTTTCGTCGTGCTATTACGATGGATTTTTTTAATAGTAAGACCAAAAGTTTTATGATAGATTAAGTTTATTAAGATGCTTAAATTTTAATACATATATTCTTTGTTTTCATTGATTTATGGAAAGGATAAAATGTTTAAAATAAAAGACTATCTTACTTATTTAACTTATTTGCTTACTTTTACCTTTTTCCTTCAACAACATTAAATATAATGGTAATCAAATGTCTCGATCCTTTTCGGTCTGCTGTTTTTCTTTTCAACTCGTATCAGTTGAGCCTCTGTTCCTCCAGTGTCTTATTAATGTTATTTTTCCATGTTCTTCTTGGGATACGTTTCCTTCTTTTATCTTTGTCTCTCATTTCCCATACAGTTTTGATTCTCCTAGAAAATAACTTCAATCAAAAACGGAAATAGAAAAACAGAAACAGAGAAAATAACTTCATTGAGTAGGAGGCAAAAAGATGAAGATCCTTCCAGGAAAGTAGAAAAAACTTCAACGACAATCAGGGTAATCCATAAACAGAGAAAATAACTTCAATAAAAAAACAGAGAAATAGAAGAACAACCATTCCAAAGAAACAAAAACTAAATAAAGCACGTAATACAGAGAGAAACAAAGAAATTGGCATAAATTTAGAAACAGAAACCACAGGCCAAAAAAGAGATCATGAAAAACAAAAATACTCAAAATCGGGAACTCTAATAAGAGCTCTAAATAATATACGAATTTAGACACAATAATACTGATTATGATCAAACTTCAGTTTCCGAGTTTCCGGAGTAAATCTGACTGCCTTCCTCTTTTGTGCATCTGCTTGCTTGGGACACAAGGCTGACCAATGCGGTTCAGGCAGAAACTGCCGCTAGAGGTGCACTAATGTTCAACGGAAATGAAGGAAAAAGAAGGAGCGCCACTCAATGAACAACGAAAATAGAAGAACAGCCTCTCTAAGCACATAGAACACAACTTTAAGGAAAAAGAAGGACAGGACCAGATAAAATAACTTCAACGAAAAACAGGGAAAAACGGAGAAAATAACCGTGAAGAGAGAAAATAATTTCAACCAGAAACAGCGGTAGTGAAGTCCATAAATAGAGAAAATAATTTCAACCAAAAACAAGAATCTATATGAAAACAAAGAAAAAAAGCTGAACACGAAGTGAGGAAAGCAAAAAAAAAGAGTTGGAAAGAATTTGAAAGGGATATAAACGAAGCATGCGGAGTGGACAAAAGGAATTTCTGGAATATAGTAAGATCGTTAAAAGGACAAAGTCAAGTTGAAGAAATTGTTGAAGTATGGACAGAACATTATCAGGATAAATTCAAACTACGAGAAACAGAAAAAATTTAAACATGCACTTAACCAAGATACTCCAACACAAGAAATTGAAATGGAAGAACTGAAACAAGCTATACAATTAATAAAGGTAGGTAAAGCACATAGATCAGACAATATTGATTAAATTTTTGGTAATAAGGGGTAAAGAATGGTTGCTAGACATATATAGAAGCACTTGGAAGGAAGAGGAAATACCAAAATTGTAGCAGGATAACATATTTTTACCCAAAGAAAGAAGGGAGGATATGCCAATAATTACAGAGCTATAAGCTTATCGGCAGTAGTTTTTAAGGTATATACCAAAATAGTTGAAAACATATTAAGAGAAGCCGTGGAAATAGCACAAAGGGGAGAACAAGCGGTATACTGAAAAGGAAAACAAACAAACAATAACATACACATATTATGAAAGATAACAGAGATGAAGATATAAAATGGCAAGGAAATATTTCTAATATTTGTTGACTTGAGGATAGATACGATAGATACGAAGTTCATAATAAAACCACTATACCAAATAATGGAAGAAGAGAAAATTATAAGAATAATTGAAGGTATGTACAAAGAAGTAAGAGGAGAAGTACAGATCGAAGGTAGATCATCGAAGAAGTTCAAAATGAAGAGGATAGATTGAAACAAATAGTACAGGAAATAGACCAAACGATGGAAGAATTAAGTAAACTGACTAAGGGACTGGAATGAATGGCAATGTTTGTGAAAGAATTAGAGCTTACGATTCATAGACATATACAACGCCCTAATAGAGTATTGTTTGGTTAGAATTATATCGTTGACCCTAATTATCCCTTTGACCATAAAATATCTCAAATTAATCATGTTAACATTTTCGCAGACAATTGGAATAACTGTATACAATATGTAATTAAGGTGGAACATTTTTATATGAATATGAGTATTAATATTCAACCGGCATTCGAAAGTTACTGAAATAACATTACTACTAAATAAGTGACTTCCGTCAATGCAGGGTAACTCTAACTCAAGTATAATATATATTTATATATATTGGTAAAATTTCCACACCATCTTTCAGGTACTATCTTGGCGTATTACCATTTTTAAAACGGGTGGTTCGCCTGTAACTATATAACCACAACTGAACTTTGATTTTTCGTTAAAAAAATAAAAGAAAATTTAATTCACATTTTTTAAATACAAAACATTTGAATCTCTCTGCATAGTTGTCATGGCGTTATCTATTTACGTTTGACATTTGTCACATTATTCTTTTTGTGCATTCAAAAATTTTAAGTTTCTTCGCTATGTATGCATCTGCTAATACCCAACTAACATTTCACACTTTAATTGAGGAACAGGATAACCTAATACGAGAATATAAACCAACCGAAATGGAAACTTCACCCATTCCGCAATTTTCCGGGTCCCTTGACAATACGTCCATGTGTATTCTTCAAGAGAGCGATTTCAGTTTGTTACACAATAAATGCTCTTAAAAATGTTCACAAGTTGAAGAGTTGCACGTGGAAATAGCGACGGAGAATTGGTATTGTATGACTGGAAGAAATCTTAACAAAATCAATCTTAATGGTTAATGCTATACTATAATCTATTTTTTTCAACGTCAACTCTTGTTTTGGACAATTCAACAATTGATCAATAAAAAGTTGGATGCAGACAACAGATATAAGTTAACAAGATATGGGAGACACGATGATAGCAACGTACTGCTCATCCTTCGCCCTGGCGGAATAATCTGAAAACTATACTGACTTCTCCATGTTCTCTTAAGACCATACCATTGTTTGCGATTTTCATTCAAGAAGAGAATCTAAGACCGTGTCTGCCATTGAAACTCACAGTATCTTCCATATGGGGACTCATAGATCCAGTCAGGTTCATCACAGGTATATACAAAATAGAGTCTTTCTTAAAGGGATTCCTCTTCTAAGTTTCTTTCAAAATGATGCTATAACAAATAATTTGACACTCTGTGTCATTACTTTGGATCAAAGACGTTTTATATTGAGTTTTTGCTAGCCCCATTCTATTTAACCGGTATATTTTGCACTGCATTTTATCTATATCTGTGATGAACATGACTGTATCCATAAGTCTCTATTAACGGAAGATACTGTAATTTTCAATGGCAGATTGGGTCCTGGTTTCTCTTCTTGGGTGAAGGTTTCAAAGAGAGGCGTAGATCATGGAAGAGTCAGTGAAGTTTCCAGACTGTTTCGCCAGGACGAAGGATTCGCAATATTTTTCCATAATCGCCCCATATGCCAGAAAACATTGGTGAAACAATTACAAGAATATTTAAATTGTCGAATAATATTTATGGAACTCGACAACAAATATGAAGATGAGGCCCCATCAAATAATTCCTTTGGAACGAAGATGTCCTGAGTTTTTGGTAGCCTCATTCTATCCAACCAGTATGAGTAGTAAAGCAGTTCACAAGGCATAATTTGGAACTTGGTGAGGTGATTCAAGGCACAACGGTCAAAAATATTTCCAAATTCAGAAATATTTTAACAAATATACCCAATTTAAATCGTCCAATTACACTTATGGAATTCGAGAACAAACATGAGGAGCGATAGCGGATTCAATTATTTATGTACAGATCCCGAGTTCAGAACTAATTGCCTATAATATAAAATACTGTACTTTGAAATACCATTCAATAAAACTAAGAACAAATGTAATTGTCTTTTATTTTTGGTCAAAAATTATTTTTGGATAAAATTTTTAAAATAGTATAAAAATGTATTCATCAAAGCAAACAGATATAGTTGATTTTCATTGAAAAATCAAATTAATAAAGGGATTACTAATATGTATTGACGATATTTTTAATAGTAATAAAATAAAAATTAAGTTGGTAGTTTACTTAATAAAAATCTGAAAATCATGAAAAAAAGTCGAAACATCTTGTTAGTAAAAAATGAGATAGAATAACATATTGTTATTTTCTTTTACTCATATACTTTTTATTTTATAATTATTAACTGTTAATTCATATCAGTTAAATGTGCTTAGTTTGTTATTCATGTTATAGTTTATATGGATTATTTTAAAACTTTTCTGTGTACCGATATTTTGCTGTATTTTAATTTGAAACTTTTTATTTATTTATTTATTATTTTTATCTTGTAGTATGTAGTCTAAATCCTAATATAGTACATTTTAATTATAATGACTTGTAAAAATCTTTTTCATATACTTTGTTGATAAATCTAAAAACTTAATTTTTATTGAAATGAATAAATTAGTATTTTAGTATTCCATTAATTTTTATTTTTCTTATTAAGTCGTTGCTAATAAAATAAAATATTATTTTTAATTGGTCTTTATTTTCACTTAGTTTTTTTTTTAATTCAAAATGACAATAAATCAATATGCAGACAGCAATATTTTCAAGCCGACCCTGCACACATTTATTGCGGTTTTGAGTGTTGAGATCTACACAATTGAGTTTAATCGAGTAATTTATTAATTATTATATTCGAGAATAACGATATATATAAATAAAATTCTACTATATTATTTATAATTTAATTAAAGAGTTGCCCAGGTATATTTCATCTCTAGTTTTCTTATACAGCTTTTATTAATTGTTCTAATGGTAAAAGATTGTAAATAATGTTTTAAATATATTTATATATTTTTGATGCATGAAATTTACAACCTATTCCAACAGAATAGCCCGGAAAATAAGGAGAATAATATTTATTATCAGAGCTATAACCGTTTGCAGACAATTGTGACTCACAAAACATTGGACCAATTTACAATCGTCCTCAATATTTTCACGTTATCTTTTTTATCAATATTACCTTCTAGTCGCGAGTTGATACCTTTGCAATATATAGTTATTTGACATAGTCACATAGTCATTGGCATAGTTTTGTTAATACCATGCTTGTTTAGATTCTTCAAGCCTAACGGTTATTTTAGTATTTAACAAGACCGGAAAATCCGTTTCCTTTGTTACAGTTTGAGTAAAGTAAAAACATGTAAGTATAAAATCATAATTTAATAAATAAGTTAATTAAATTATATTTTATAACTAAAAAAAAAGATTGTACTAAGATTAACAAACGTTCTAGAAGTATCTAAAAGCGAGTAGGAAGGATCTAAATAATGCTCTATAGCCCTTCTATACTGAGTAATTCTATAGTTAGAAATGAAAATATATTTTTCTAGTTTCTTTTCTACAAAAAATTTTAAAATATAGAGCCTCTTGAAAATCGCTGAGAGAAAATATATATTTTTAAATATTACAACTAGTCTATATTTAACGATCTTAAAAGGTTTCAAAGTAGTAAGTCTTTAACACAGAAAATATTCAATACAATCTTAAATACATATATTTCAAATAAGAAAACACAGCGAATTAATTTATCGATCACATGTTAATTAAAAAATCCTTACAGAACTTTTTTTTAAGTGACGATGGATAACGCTCTTTATTTTTCATTGGAACATCCTGTAAACTTTTCTCGATTTGTTTGCATCTCTTATTGTTAAAATTCAACAAACACGATATACAAAATTTCTTCTAGAACATTAAATACCTTTCCTCGGGGAATCTTGAATTGTTTTTGTGTTCAAACAATTTTAAATCATTCAAACAATCTAGTTCTCTGCTCTTCACTTAATTTTAACCCATCCTGGTATATCGTCCACTTTTTCAGTACTTTTCTTTCCCCCCGGTAACTTCGACGCCCCCGTCGTACGCCGCATCGACGCTCCGTCCTCTTATCAGCGCCACCTGTCGCCCGAAACCCCAATTACCGACAGACGCTTGCGCGACGCCCGGCGTCGAAAGCGCCAGCCCAGATGGACGCCAGTACTCTCGCAACTATGGATAAGGATGCTTTGAAGAAGCAGATAGAGAACATGAAATATCAGGCAGCAATGGAACGCTGGCCCCTTTCAAAATCAATTGCTGCGTAAGTACAACTTTTTCGATATTATTTGATAATTTATTTACCGGGAAATTACCTTAACAATAATAATAAGAGAAAGAAGTGAGATTGTTTGTGACAATATGGCAAGCTTTCGTGTATGTGTGTGTGTGTGTATGTTTTTTCGAAGCAATGGTGTGTTTTAATGTTTTAAATGTCAGAAATGTATATAAACGTGTGGTTTGTTTGTTTTAAATAAATTTAGATTTTAGAATACTAGGTTAAGCCGGTATATACAGAAGGATTGACAATTTGACGCATTAAAAATCAATATTAAGCTAACTAAATGACCGAGTGCTCGCAAATCTTATATATAAATCTTTTTTTGACGTAAAATCTTTGATGTACGGGGTGTTTGTGTTGATTTTTACGCCCAGATTGTGCAAGAGAGGCGATTATTGATTTTTCCGTGAAACGTCAGAGTGTTTGTGATACGTATGAAAGAAAAATATTTTGTATACGTTAGGTTAACACCTGAAAAAATTTAACGCCGGTTTTTTTTTTCGCTGCATGATAATGATTGATGAGGTTAATGAGGCAGAACGTAAGGAAACTAAAAATAGGTTGTGTTATTGCCATAGCAACAAGTAGGGCGTTCTTGCTTTCCTAATTAAATAAATAACCAGTTAGATAATTTTTGCCACACAGTGAATTTTAATTGTTGATTAAAATACAGCTTAAAGACATAATTAACTAATTAGTTTATATTTCTGTGATAATATAAAATGTTAATATGGTTATTGTTATACCACAGAAATAAGGAAAGGATTAATTTGGTTTGATAATTTAAATAAAGTGAATATAATTTTTTAATCTGATAAAAACAAAAAATTGCTTTATTAGATATTTTTTATAATGATGTATTATTTACCAGAATTGCGTATTTTAATAATGTGATACCCACAATATCAAACATCAAAGCAAACGTTTTCTCATAAATTTATGTATTTTTACATAATTTTCTAGGTTTTAATTTATTTATAAAATATATCTTATCGTCTAGTGTGTGAAACTTAAATTTAGTAATTTCTATGTAACATATGTAAAAATAATAGATAAACTGGAAAAATACAAAAAATTCGACTTTTAAAAATTATGAAAAGTTTTTTTTATTTGTATTTACAGGATGTTTCTAAATTCAAGGCCAAAAATATAGGAGGAGATTCTTCGTTGAAAATTATTAGTGGTCGTTCTTAAAAAAAATTCTCAGTACAAACCCTAAAGAGATATCACCCCCGAAGGAATGGAATTAAAATTGAGGTTATAAATTATTTCTCAAGTCCGAGTTAATGTAGGAACATGAAATTTTGGGGATTACATAGTCATAAAAAGGTAATTATGGGATTTTTTCAGTATTACCATGACGTTATGCGGAGGTCAAATTAACAACAAATGTTATTCGGAATTCCTGTTTTATTTGTTAACTTTTTCATCTGTTGCTCTTGTTCCATAGAATAAAAAAATACACTAGCAATGTTTTAAATATTTATTAAGTGAAATAACAAATGAAAGTACGAAAAAATATAGAGATCTAAAAAACATCACATAAATTATAATAAATGTAACATCATAATAGTAATACTGAAAAAAATTCTATTATTTTCTATATATGAATATATGTTATTTCCAAAAATTCAAGATTTAACTTGGATTTGAGACAAAAATAAAAAATGCAAATTTTAATTTTGTACCTTTCGAGGGTGATCTCTTTTTAGGGGTTGCGTTGAGAACATTTTGTATAGAAAGACCCCTCATAATTTTTAACATGTAACCTACTACTAAATTTTTCCCATGAATTTAGAAATATCCTGTATATTAAACACTAGATTTTAATTTTTTTATATCGGGTCCCATAACAGCCTTTAAGTTATTTTTATGGTGCCAGACATTAATAGTGACGTTTCTTTAATGAAAAAAAAAATATATATATATTTCAACATTATATTGAGCCCTTCAAATATTGGATTTAATATTTCTGCGTAAAACTTCTTAATTTTATATATCAATAAATAAAAATGTGTAATAATTTTATTGTTCTATAAAAATAATTGTATTTGCATTTGTTTTTTACCAAAATCACTCCTAACAAGATATTTTTAAAATGCACCTGTTTTATTTCCTTATTTACTGATTTCTTGTTTTCTTAATATAACCCTGGATAGTTGATACAACCCTCTTATTGATGAAAAATTACTGTATTGTTTTATAATTTCCTCCCATATTTAACATTGAATTTTTATTACTTTAAAAATATTTTAAAGATTAATTTATTTTTATTGTATTTCCTGTCTCCAGATTTTTAATATTTTTACATCCTTTCTTAAGTTTTTCTTAAAACAACTTCTATTATTTTTTTTTGCTGACACTGTTTCGTTTTTGCAAAAGTCAATTGCATTAATTTTATATGCTGATTTTCATGTGGTCCGAGCCAGCTTTTTTTTCAGATTTTCAATTTGGTATTAAAAAACTTTTTCATGTAACCACACAGAAAAGTGATGTATATACAGGGTGAATCATTAGTGTGGCAAACCTCGATTAGTCCGCTATTATTGAAGATACGAAAAAAAAGTTTTTACAGAAAGTATAGGAGGTCTTGAGATTCACATTTTAAAATTAGTCCCAATTATACAGGGTGTTCAGGAAGGCAGTGTCAGGCCAAAGTTATATTTTTTTAAATGGTATGTTTTTACATTTTTATAATCCTCTTTCCGAGCTAATTTCAACGATGTACCACACTTCATGTCTATGATGTTTTATAAACGATCTACAGCCACCTGAAAATCACATTTTTTTTTTATTTAGATGTTTGTAGCAGCCAAAGCGTTGAAAATCAATAAAAACGGCTTACATGTCCCTATCCTAAATTTTTAAAGTTCTATACTACGGCATAAAAAAATATTTGATACAGAGTGATTAAAAATCAGATGGGATTTCAAATGTTTGATCACCCAGTAACAAATATTTTTTAATGCCGTATTTAAAAAAACATAAATTTGGTCTGACACTGCGTTCCTGAACACCCTGTATATTTGATACTAATTTTAAAATGTGAATCTCAACACTGCCTACATTTTTTGTAAATACTTCGTAACTTTAATAATATCGATTTAATCGAGCTTTGCCACACTAAAGCGTCACACTGTATATCACAATGTTTGATCCTATGGAAATGGTCCTATGCAACATCATTGTTAAATTTTTTATTTATATTTTTGATTTGTCTATATTAGAATTAACTTTCATTTGATCTTTAGATGTGTTTAAAAAATACAAATGTTTACACAGAATGGGACACCATATACCTACGGTACGGAATCTGGTGAATAAACGATAACACTTTTGCAAAATATTTCTATATTTCCTTAGTTTGTGGAATTATTACCATTTCTTGTACTCATTGCTGTAAACCTTCGTTTCAGGAGCAACAAACTATTCTATTTTAACAATTTTGAAAAATTTTTCTATATACGAGCATGTACATCAATGATGACTGCATTTTAAAAATGTAAAAACTATTTTTGTTTAATATTGTTTTCATTAAATAATCTTATGTCGTTTAAATATGATCTCCTTTTAATCTTATGATTTTCCTAGCTGTAAAAATTGAAGATTTAGTAAAAGGTACGTAGCTCTTCTAAAAGTTCTGGCAAATTGTTTTGAGCAAATTTCCGTTAATCTTCGTGGCAATACAAATGGTCCAATTAAAAGTTACTCTATGATTCCGGCTTACATGCCGATGAGTTCAAACTGATGCTGATAATACGTCACTAATGAAGTATGGGAATTTTCATTTGCTCAGAAATGGAAACAATGGAAGTATATAGTGTCGTTATTAGAAAATTAAATTCAGCTTCGACCATGTAAAGGTAACTGAACACTGAAATCAATCAAACTGGACAACCAACTTTCGGACACTTGTAGATCGATTTGATTTCCACAATTTTGTGTCTAATTTTGACCAAACTAATCATAATTGATGAAATAAAATCACTGCAGATTTCATAAGTTTAGTTCTCTTTACGTCATAAACTCCCATTATTTGCATTAATGGGTAGACGGAAATACTCATGTTTCTATTGTGACGCATAATCAGCATCAGTTTAGACTCAACAACTTTCAATTGGGCCATTTGCATTGCCAAGAAGATTTACCAGAAAACTTTATTTTGAATTTCTTTAAAACAATGAGAAGTTTTAGAAGATCTTCCTTTGGGAATACGACGTGATATGTGATTCATGCATTATGGAACTATGTTGACATATTGTAGAAGGTCTAACAATCTTCAATTTCCGGAGCTAGGGCATGCATAGGATTACATAAAAGAAGGTTGAACCTTCGTACAAAATATTTAATAAAAACTATATTGAACCAAAGTAGGTTTTTTGGAAATCAATTCATTTTATCGTTATCGCTTAAGACTACCTTTTTAGTTCAAGGTATAAGCTGTCCAAAAATATTGTTAGACCTTTATCATACAGCGTAAAAAATATTAACATTATTTTGAGTATTATTTAAAAAGAAACAATTTCGAGAGGCATCCGTTATGCCTTTGTAACTATGTAAAAGAGGGCGTAATCGGCCAAAATAGCCCCAGACAAAGTAGCACCAAAAAAATAGAACCAGTTAAAATGACTTTAGTCAAAATAGCCTCAACTTGATAGCCCTAACAAATTAGCCTCAGATAAAATAGCCTTTTTTATTGGGGAATTTTAAGATTAGGGATATAATATTTTTGTGATGTACATACAGGTAGAGTCATCACTATTAGAGTATAGAGAAAGTTATTTACGAGGATTGGACAAAAAAACGCCTTTGTAAAAAGTTGCAGTGACAAAAAATTCAGCGTGTTAAAGTGTTTTGTTTTTCGCTTTTTGGTAATGATTTTACTATATATTTATAAACTGTTTGCAATTGAAATTCTTATTTATTTCTTTCCAAAATAGTCTTGTTAACATTTTAGCTGATTTATCACTAAATGTTTAGACAATTTGTCTCTAATATGTTTTCTAACTACTGATGGAAAACGAGATAGAGATCCGTTCTGCTTAAAACACATTGTTTTTCTTAGATCTAGTGAAAAATCACCCAAAATCGCACTAAGAGTATTTTGTAAAAAAAAAAAGAAATAAGAATCTCCGTTTAAGATTGGAGGAAGAACATATTGTTTGAAATTCCTTTCCGAGAGTCTGAATTGTGTACTTGCGTTTTTCTCTAAAACTGTTTCGTATAAAGTATAAAAATTTTACATAAAAATGATGTTTACCTGATGTTTTTTAATTAAAGTTACTAATATTCCATCACACAAGTTATACTTCTAGCCAATTTTGTCAACAATTTATTAAAATATTGCAAAATTATTACCAAAAAACAAAATAACCAAATAACCTGCGTTTACTCTTTGTCCTAATAGTAATAATTCACCCCGTATAACTAAAAAAAATATTATATCCTTAATCCTAAAATTCTACAATACAAAAGGTTATTTTGTCGGGGTACCCGAAGATGATCGTCACAAAAAAAATTGGCACGTATCGTGTTGTTTTTATGTGTTAGATTTACTTGAAACCTAGAAATTGCCTGTATATTCTGGGACACTCTGTATATAAAAATATTTTGTAAAATTCTTACCATTATGCACCAGAATCTGTGTCTTATATTAAGCCCCACCCTGAAAGTATTTTTTTATAAATCGAACTCAAGTAGGGTGCTTCTCACAAAAATATTTTTTTAAAGTAATAACCTGTCTAGGTCGTGCTGTATAAAAAATAGTTCTAATAAAATAAAAGTATGAATTCGTAGGCGAGTGTTTTGAATTCTAAGCGCACGACCTTCCATTTTGCTCTTGGCGTCTACGGATTTAGATCACAAATGTTTATATAATAAATATACATGACATTTTGGTTCGTAATTGTATTTAATTTGGTATAGGGACTAATTTAATAAATCTTCAGTACAGGGCCGTATTCATATTTTTTTTAAATGTTGAGTTGCTAAAATTCTTCAGCTGATTTTTTGACCTTGACACATTTGACAAATTTACACAAAATTGTTACATACTAGATTTTCGAAAATTTGAATAAAAAAATAAAAACTTAGAAGAACTGCTCTTTTATATTATGCACAGTGTATTTTATTTAGAAAATAAAATGGTATTAAATTTTTTTAAAAGACCTTTAACAGTTAAAAAAATAAAATTAATTGAAATAAACATTTAAAAATTATGAAGTATATAGAGAGAAAGGTATGCTTAATTCCACTTAATGGGCTTTGGACAACATTGTATATAATGCAGAAATTATTTGAAATAATCTTATATTGTTCCAATTATAATTATTTTCTTTAACAGGGAAACAGCACCATTTTTTTAATAAATTGGGGCTAATTCCGGGTTGAAAACGTGAATTTTTAAATTATAAAATATTTTATTAAACAAATAGATGTTTTATTAATATTTTTTTTTAAATAAAGCGATAACCGCATGTGAACGGCCGCTAAAGTGTTTATAAATGTCTTTTCTTTATTAATTTAAATTGTATTGCTTTTAATCAACCATTGTGCTTGTGCGAATAACTGTGGCGAGAAAGTATATTAATGAACTCTTTTTGTTATATTTGTGGTGAACTGACTTTCAAAAACCAAAGGCAAAGTTTTGTTTTTTTATTGTGGGTTATCACGAGTATTTTTATTTTTCGGTGGCTTATCAAGATAAAACTTGGGCCACACTTCTTGTAAAAACTTTATGTGCTGCGTAAACATGTGTGAATAATTTAATCTATTGGAAAAAAGGATAAAATCATATATCGTTTTCTATTACCATGAACGAAGGACCATCATATATGCGAGAATCAATCAAAATAATTGGAGAGCTAGCGTGAGACAATTTTATTTAGAAAAAATTACAAAAGGTTAATTACTATTGAAAAGTAGTTTTTGCACCTATTCAAGTGTTTAAGATTATAAAAAGGCAAAGCTTTACTTTAATTTTAATTGATGCACTATTATATTTCAGATATTTCAATGGGTTCCAATTATCATCATAAACGCAATAACTGACAGCTTGATTGTTTTGATTTCTAATTGGATAACTTTCTCGAAACATTCTTAATGTTGTAGCTAAATTTTTCACTTATTTGCTGAATCATTTTTAATTCTTAAATTTTATGGTGCCTTAATATATGCTTGAATATGCCTTTATTATTTAGAATCCTTATTATGGAGTCCATATTATTTATTGGAAAAGAGGAACTTTCTTAAATTCTTGACCAGGATACTGCTTCACCGGTTTAATATGGATTATTTAGAGTTAAAAAGGTTGAATCTTGGCTTGATATTTCTTTTCAAATTAGTTCATAATCTCATTGATGCTCCTAACTTACCGAACCAGAATAAGTTCCGTGCTTCTAGAATTTACACTGGTAGAAACCATACATTCTATCCCGACACTTCAACAATTAATGTTCTCACTAATCCTCCAATTCGTACTATGTGCTCTAACTTCAATTATATATCTTGTGACTGCGACATATATAACGATTCTTCCTTACACATATTAGATAAATCAAATCAAAACTTTTATTTGAATTTTCAATTACGGTATAATATTATTATTATTAATTTACTGTTACATTAGTTAGGTTAGTAGTTTGCTACGTGGGTTTTAATTAATCATTGTGCTTCTGCGAATATGTAGAGAAAATGTATTAACTATCCTAAATCTTTTTGTTATACCGCCGAAAGAATGCATATCTTTAAATGATATGTAGAACGTGTTTTTTCCAACAAAATATTTTAATAAAATGTTTTTCTAACATCATTAATTTACACAAAAATTAACTTTAAACATTTACTCGAAAATACGTGGCAACATCTCACATTTTTAATAAAAATGTATGTCATGTAACCAAAGAATATTTACCTGGTGAATCATAAAATAGTGTTAGTTTGCAGATGATTCAGATCGTCTAATCGTTTTAAGTTTATCGTTTGGTAAAGTGGTATCAATAACTCACTGAAAAATGGCACTTTATTCAAATTGTGTGAAATTTAATCGATTGGAAGAAAGGATCACATCATAATAAGGACTCAGCCCAGAGATCAAATTTTGGGGCTACTAATTTTGTCTTACTCCAATAAAAGGCATAAATCCAAAGACAAACCACACAGATGAATACCCTCGTTTATCTTCAGCAATAAGGCCCTTATAACGATAATTTACCGATACCAGTTCAAACTACATCTTTCACGATTGACGATTCACAACCCTCCATGCCAAGCCAATTTAGTCTTGAATACAAGTTGATTCTCAATTTGATGAAATTAATAGTAAGCCACATTTGGTATGTCAAGGAAACCTAAATAACTTGATTCGAAATTATCAAAAAAGCATCTCATTTGAAAGAATGGGATTTGTTTTGTAATAATATAAACTCAGTTTTTGGAAATACAACCTGATCGCTCTTAGTGGTGTTTGTTTATCTATTCTTCCAAAACGAGCTTACAAGCAGTTCGATTCTATACCAGTGATGTACTTTCTTCTGTTTTCTAGCAAACGTTTCTAATATGAAAGCAAAAAATCCATTATTGTACATATTATTATAAAAGCTAAAGTGATTTGAGTTATTGCCCTACTAATTGGACTGCAGCTGCGTTTTATACAAACTTTTGCTGTTTTTTGTGTGAATAGGACAGTATAAACAGAAAAAAAACCAATAAAAAATTATTGGTTTCTGGATAAAATAATTTGAAGCATTTGCCTTCTGTAAAATCTTCTGATTTATTTCTTCCACCTCTCCCTAACAAATTAAAAAAAATTATAAAGGCAATGGACAGACATTCTCCAGAATTTTAAAGCTGAAATTAAAGAGGCCATTTTCATAGTACTTCAAATTAAAGAATTAATAAAAGATCCAAAATTTAAAGGAAAATTAAAGGTTTTGGAAAATGAGCATGCCAATGCTTCAAGAAGGTAGTTCCAATTTTTTTTCGGAAACTCTAAGAGCAATAAATATAGAGACTTGATTAATGGGTTTTATTGACATACAAAGAGTTATAAAATGTCACTTAAAATTCGTTTTCTGGACTCATATCTAGGGTTTTCCCTGACAATTTGGGGGCTGTAAGCGATGAGCATGGAGAAAGCCTCCATGAGGACATTTCAAAGATGGAACATCATTATAAGAGTAGATGGAGTCCAAGGATGTTGGTTAACTACTAATGGATGAATTATCAGATCAAACCAGAAAATCAGTGATTATAAAGTACATTATATATATATATATATATATATATATATATCTGGAGAACAACTATTTTTTCCAATTAATACCAAGTAAAATTTATAGGTAATACAAAATTTAAAACTGCTTATTTTTACTGTGGATATATTATAAAAAATACTAAAAAAATCCGTGCGGCACGATGAAGCTTAAATTTTGTTTACCAATGATAATATAAAACATAACGCTAATTCTTAGTTTAACCAATTTTGATATCTTTAAAAATCGTAATGTTTTTAAATCCAACCTAATTTTTTGTAATAATATATATGTCAATAAGCAGATGGTCTATGACTTCATAAAAAACAAATTTTAATTGTTAAAAAAAGCGATTGTACTAGTTTTGAAATTTTATTATTTATAGCTAATTGGTTTGTCCAAATACGCCAGAAACTCGTCTTTTTTTAGCCCAACAAACAAAACGCATATCTACGTTGTCTCATTTCATTATTTATAAACCTATTGGACATGAATGTTGCACTAGAAACTTCAACTCGAGCATTCGATGCATTTACATTTTCAATGCTCTATTTAATATCACTTGGCCGTGGAAATATGTACCTATGAATTTAACGCTGTATACATTCCTCCCATAAAATTATCGTTAATGGGGTGGAAAAATATGTATACTGGAATTTTTAAGACTTACAATAATCTTGTTTTGGGTGGAAAACTTTTTACGATTTAACAGGAATTTATGCAGATGAGTTTGAGGATTTGAGGATTTGAGGTTGGTCCAGAAGAATTTAATTTGTGAAAATACTTTCAAATAATACAGGGTGTTTTATTGGGAAAGAGCCTAACTTTAACCGTAGATGACTTTGGTGGTTCCAAATAACCAATATTTAAAGGGTCTTCTACCCTTTATAACTTAGATATAGGCTGTTTTATCAATTTGGCATATTTTTTTCGGAGCTCATAACTTGCGAATTACTCTGTATAATATTTTGATATTTGGTACGCGTAATAAACATTATCTGGAAAATGTACCAAAGTATTACCAAAAAGAAAATCCGTGGAAGTATATTTTATCTCTTACATTTATAATATCAAATATACTAGTAATACTAATTATTGTCTTGTTTATTTGAAATAAAATACATATTGGATTATTTTTTTCAACCCTGACTTTGTGGAAATTATCCATAGTAAATATGAAAAAATAAATCTGAATTTCCACCGTATTACAAGGCTCTATAAATTATTGGTTTGACCAAAGTTTCATCATGACACTGTGACATTTTCAAAGACAGATTTTGACAAGCATAAACAACTTCAAGATACAAACATTTCAAGCAACCTCCTCTAAGCAATATGTACAACAACAAACATTTTTTTTGGTTATTATTATATAGGTATTTAGTCTAAAAGGTAATCTAAAATTATTGAACTTCCCAGGTTTAATTGTTAATTCAATACTATATACTGAGGATATTTTAGGCATTCCTTTATTGCATATTCTTCTTTATTGTCACTTACATGAAGTACCTCCACTGTTCTTTTAATTATGTTGTTACGTGTAGGTTTGTGTTTAGTACCAATGTGGTGTTTTGCGTAATATGACTTATCTGGTTGTTTTAATCTATAATCTCGTAAATGTTTACAGAACCTTATGTTAAAATTTCTAAGGGTCTGGCGTTACAATCCGGGAAATTTAATTTGTAAATACCCGATTTCAAAAATTTATTAATTTTAGGTTTTACATTTAATAAAAATGAACCTATATTATTGGTTACTTTAAAAGATATTTTAGAAAAAGTTGTACGCGATATATTTTTTGGTATTTTGTTTGAAATATTTCCAATATATGTAATTATAAAAGTTCAAATTTTCATGTCAATATTCATTTTCAGTTCAGATATTCAAAATCATGGGAATATTCTCTAAAATAATGTGGTATTTATTATTATTATTATTACTTTCAGGCCACAATTTCGTTGTATTTTATTTTATCTCATAAAAAAATTTCAGCTACGTTTCAATTTTGCTGAACTAATGAAAATTAAACTTTGCCAGCTTAAAGTATAATGTTTCCATAATTGAGTTTCTTACTTTTTATTTATTCTGCTATTTAACTGAGATTGAAAACAAATAAGATAAATTGATTTTCAAAATCAAATATACGAAGTAGAAGACTTTCATGTATTCTTGTAAGTATTTTTAAATTTTATTCAGTATTTTTTTCTAATCAGAAATATAATTCAGGAGTATTTGATGAATTTATTAATATTTACTTCAAGAAATCTGTAATTTTTGAGTTCTGGCATTCTCAAATAGATATGATAACGAGACAATCATAAAAAACGATATTAACAAATATTTAGGTAAATAATTTAGAAAAAATGATTGTAACAATGTAGATAGAGAAATTTTATATATTTATATATAAGATTGGGAATTTATTATACTAATAAATTCGCAAACAGAAACATTAATTCAACAAAACCTCGTAAAGAAAAGAAATCAAATATATAATTACAAAAATGATAACATTCTCTGTAAATAAAATATTGATATTTTGTCTGCATCTCGTAACGTCACAATGTTTCGAATTGATTGGGAGCCCGGCACCACCCGAGCCATTTTATTGATATTTTAACTTTTATTTTCAAATTTCAAGTTGTGTGCGCGAGTTTGAACTAGAATGATGAGAAAATAATATGTTTAGAGTCAGAATTCCATCAATTACCAACAAATTGTTTACACAATAGTTTCTTCAAACAAGTGTTAAGGTCGAAGATCCAGTTTGTTACACATAAAGTAGTTCACATATGTCTATATCTGTCTAGTTTTATAAAAATATGTGATTTTATAGTGGACGAAGTAAATACTGTTAGATTGCTGATAATAGTTCCAAAGGACCCCCATTCCTTTTCTCCAGTTCAAAATTTAAAACTAAGTGATGTGCTTCTGATTTTAAAGTTTAAAGTAAAAATAAGTAACACGTGTTTTAAAAATTGTATTTCAGCTTTGTATTTGTTTAATGTGTTTCATTTAATCCTTGTTTTCCTCATAAGCAACGTTTTTAAACACAAATTTTTGTTGTCTAAATATCCCGGTTATAAGTAATCTTAGACACAGCGATTTATATACTCATTGAAATGTTCGTGAGAGGTTAGGAATATTTTATAGTAAAATACAAATAAAATATGCGATACTAAAATGTAACAAGGTTATATATTGCAAAAAACTGGTTTCAAAATATATACGAATGCAAACCGTGGAAAACACTACTAAATACTGCAAAACTAGCAAAAAAGCGAACATAAAATAAACAGCAATTATGACATCTCAAATAGTAGACTATCAAGAATATCGAGCGAATTATAAAGTATGCGTCAACAAGACTAGTACCGCTTGTAATGCTATCTTTTTTTATTGTACTGCGGGTCAAAATGATTATCAAAACAACATACTTCAATAATTTAAGTGTCAAATTACAATAAAAATTATTTTATTTTGTTGGCAACATTGCAGTCAGAAGCCAAGTTGTCAATTAACAGTCATTTATTTCTTAAAAAAAGTGTTGTGAGACATTTGTCATGTAATGCAGTTAGTTGCGTCATTTTATTTTATTTTTTGGTGTTTATGTTCATTCAAAAGTTTATCATTGCTTGTGATTAAATTAATACTACTTTCTCCGACCTCTTAAAACAAAAGTAAAAATTTCAAATATTCTGTATGCACTTTTTAAAGTTGATAGAAAAAGTTGCTACATAAATAGGTTGCGTTTAATAATATCATTTATGAATGACGCACGTTCAATGATTTACTGGAAGAACTGTATATGAACTAAAAATAGTTCGATTGTTCGACACTTGGGTCACAAGTATTCGATTCTTATAAATATTCGATTCTGCCCAACTCTACTGACAAGAAGACTGTCATTAAGAGCGACATTCAAAGTCTAAGCGAAACAAGTGCAGCCATTTATTGATTTTTAACTAGTACTTGAAATACCATGGGGCTCTAATAGAAAAAATGCCTGAAATAACTCCATCGTGAACATCCATTTCAAGCATAAAATATTTCCTATTATAATTAAAAAAATTGTCATCTAGAAATTCTGATATTGAATGAGCTTTACTTATTAAAAACTGCTTTATTTTTTAAAGGGTGAAATGTCCAGAGTTCTCGTTTCACGTGATAATTATTAAAAACTTTTTATTCCATAATAATTAGTGATTTTTTGGTATAAAATAAAACAATATTCTTTTAATACAAGTAATTTATTGACATTCACAATTTAATTTTCTGAATCACAAATACCGGACATTTATTAATAATTGGATCAATATCTTCTTATCCTCTATTTCCCCCTATACGGTCTGGCAGATCCATTCGAGACTGTCTTTTACCGTATCCTTGTTGATCTGGCTCTGGTGCCTTGCGTTTTTTTACCTTCAGCATCTCGTTTACAGACTCTTGGTTGTTTTTGGGAGAAATTTGTTGAAATTCTGTATCCATTGGTAAGCGACTCAATTATTCACAAACAAAATGAGCTTTCAAAAATATTTACAAAACCGACTAATGTGACACTGACAGTTTGAAAAATAATTTTATCAAGCAACGTTTTTCACAACTTTTTGTTATTCTAATATTATATGAATCAAGTATGCCAGAACGTAAAGGGTTAAGCGTGGGTAAGTCTGAAAAATTATAATAAGCTATTAAAACTACCCTAAAATTTCTCCTCATTCTAGTAACATATAAAAGTGGCGGCTACTTAACCTAGAAATAACCTTAGGATTGTGTGTACATAATTTTTTTATATTGAGACCTTAATGAACAGTTCCAAGGAGCCCTTTTTAGATTTAAATACAAAACCGTACAGAATTCGAAGAATTTAAAAACTTTGAATGCCAGAATAATAAAAAATAATTTTATCATTAATATAAAAATGTTCAATAAAAAATGTTGATTGTTTAATGGGAGCGTATTTAAATATTTTTATTCTTTTATGTCTAACATTAACCATTTCATTTTTCACTTGACTAGAGGAGACCTGGATAAGAGTATCAGTATTATTACAGAAAATTCATCATTATTGGCATTAGTAATTACATTTTTTTTGGCAATACATTTTTCTTAAATTTCCGGCTAGAACTAAAGGTAAAAATATCTTCTTTACTAAACTGCCGCCAACACACCTAAAAAAAAACGTTTTAAATCATTTTGAACGAAAAATATTCACAATGTTTACTTCATTTATTTTATTAACTAAATTTTCAGTTCCAATTATTTCTAACCATTTTTTCCGAGTTTCTGGATTCTTAGGAACTTCAAAACTGGTTTGTCTTTGTTGATACCTTTTGGTTTCTCGCTACAGATCAGGCATTTATACATCATTTTCTCCTAATGTTTAGCGATAACACCAATTTATAAATAAAAATTATTAACACTTTAACACTCAGTTAAAGAAATTTCAAAATTAGTTTATTAATATCAAACAAAAATAAAAAAGCAACACTGACTACGTTTAAATGATATTGTGAAGAACTCGAGTACTAAGTATTCGATTCTTAATAGTCCTAAGTGTCATCGAATCCGCGTATCAAAGTATTCGAATACCGATTTCCGCATTTTAGCTGAGTCTTTGAAATCTGAAATCCCATCTGATTTTTAATCACTCTGTATCAAATATTGTATGTATAATAGACATAAAGTGTGATACATCGTTGAAATTAGCTCGGCATGAGGTTTATAAAAATGTCAAAATATACGTGGTGTTCCATTTAATAAAATAAAATGTTTGTCTAACACTACGTTCCTAAACACACTGTATATTTGAGACTAATTTTAAAATGTGAATCTCAAGACTGCCTATACTTCTTGTAAAAGCTTTTTTTCGTAACTTCAATAATAGCGGACTAATCATACTTCGATGCACTAATGCCGCACCCTGTATATATGCGAATAATTTAGGAGAAAATTTCTCGTTCAAAATTATGAGTGGTTTTTACTAAAACCAAACTCTCTAAAAGAGATATCACCCTCGAAAAGATAGAATATATTCAGAGATAATATAGAAGCTTGAATTTTTTTTCTATTGAAGTAATAGTTTTCGAAAAAAAAAAACAAAATACAATCGCAATGTTTTTAATGTATATCGGTCATTTCAGAATTGGTATGCATGTTATAAAATGATACAAATAAAATTTTATTACGAAAAATTATACAAATAAACTACAATTTAATTAAAAGTAAAACGACAAGAACAGACTACTAAAATTTGCTGAAAAATAAAGATATCTGTATGAATTACTAACGAACATTAAAAATAGGGTATTTTATTCAAAAACTATTAGTTCTTTGGAAAAAATGCAACATTAAAAATAGGGTATTTTATTCAAAAACTATTAGTTCTTTGGAAAAAATGTAACAGATAAAAAGTTCTTACAAAATATAAAATAAGAGTTGTTAATTTCAACCCCTATTGCATAAAAGTAATCCTGAAAAGAATCCCGTAATTATCTCTTTATGAGCGTCTCTACATTAACTCGAATTTGAAAAAAAAAATATTGTACTCTTCTAAACCGAATATTTAATTACATAAACAAAACAAATTACAATTTTTGTTTGATATACTTAATAACAAAATCGGTCATTATTTTATTTTTTAATTGTCATCGAGTGTGGATGGTAATTAAGCCCTTTATACCCACCACCATAATTTCGCCATTACAATATATATTTCCGAAGCCGAGCTTATAAAAGTGTTTCATTTTATACTTATATGACTTTTGTGCGTCGCAAACTCTGATTTTTTATTTTCTGCTATGAATAAAATACGCCATGGCATCCAAAGCAACGGCGAACATAATTGAACGAGGCCAGGGAAAAATTTTCCGTGATACTAATATGTTCTATATACCCGGCGTATATAGGTTAGGAAAATATGTCAGACCTTTAGTTCCATTCTATGTATGGAAATGGAGTGGAAAGCGTCCTGCACATTATATGATGCCATCGGCTATTGAAGCCGCAAACGCCAAAGGAACACGATATACTGCATTAGGAAGATTAAAACCGACACGGGAGGGGAGGAGGAACGTGGAAAATTGAAACTGAAACGACGGGGTTTTCCGTTTAGTCGGGAACTTATATGATTATTAGTCATAGACGACACGTCATCAGTAGATCTAAATAAGAAAATTTTCCATCTTAAAATTCTGAAATTAAAGATAAATATCAAAATGACATAATAGCTATATTAACACTAAAAACTGTACTCTTTAAAAATCATAAAAATATTTTCTCCACGACCATTACTGGAATGTGCTAATTCCAAAATCATTTTTAATAATATAATGCAAACACTCCCACTCTTGAGAAAGAATATTCATTTCGGAACACTTGCCTCTTATGTGTTTTGCATGTATTTTCATTCCATAACAAGTGATGGAATAACTTTCCGTAATTGTTCTAAATAATATCGGCAGTCATGGATGTCAAAACTGTCAATATCAGATGTAAATGGCGGCGCCGTAATAACACATTTTAATTCAAATAAAATGAGTGAAAAATCAAGTGAATTTTTGGTCGTGGAGAAAACACACTCTGTTACTCGGTTAGAATAACAAAATTCGTATCGAATTTTTTTTCATTCTAACCTTGATACAGAATGAATCTACTATTCCACTATCGTACCTAATCCACTCTACTCTCTACAGTGCATAAAGTTCAATATTAGAGCACTAATGTGTAAAGTATAATAATAAATCTATTTTTTGAGCAATTCAAATTATTTTTTTACGATAAAGATTTATTTTTCTGTAACGTCGTAAAACAGCTATTCATGAACATACAGGTATATATTTAAAAAGTAATACTATTTTACTATTATTTCTGATATATGTATATTATTAGATTCTTAAATGGAAATTTAATGAAAACTTTAACATCTAGGGCAGACTCCAAAGAGGACCCATTTTCACGATACAGAGTCATATGTCAAGCCATTCCCTTCCACGTCTCCAACCCCTTAAATTTAAATAGGGAATATATGACACATCATTAGAAAGGTATTGCGATGGACTAATCAACCATATGATCATCCGTTACTTTTATTTCGATATTAACTCCATGTTTGTAAAAAGTCTTAGGTAATTTAAGTAAAGTCTAATACCTCTTAAAAATTAAACGCAACGCCTATGTTTGGCTAATGTGGAAATAATTTCAACTCGTTCTGCAATGGAATAGACCAGTTTGGACGTAATCAAAAAATCCCTACCAAATGTCTTAGCAACTACTAAGTAATTCTTTGCAAAGTTTGTTACTTTTGACGTGATGAAAAAATGTGACACATTAGCCAAACATAGGCGTTGCGTTTAATTTTTAAAAAGTAGTAGAAATTTATTAAATTAAGACTTGTTTTACAAACATCTAGTTGATATCGAAAGAAAAGTCATGGATGATAATATGGCTCATTAGCCCATTGAACACACACGGTATATTCTGTACTTAAAATTAAAAGGTTGGAGAAATGGAAAGGAGAAGGTTGACACATAACAGACGTCTGTAGCGTGAAAATGTGTCCCCTTTGGAATAAAAATCGACGTGTTACACCATACTTTATATTTTATGTCTTTATTAATACCAAAGTTTCAGAATTAATGCCACAGCAGTAGAAAATGTATTGCAAAATGATATTTCCTTCAATTTTCCATTACAAATGGTAATGTTGGCTTCAATGCTTAATGAGGAAATTTCCAAAATATCTATAATGAAAAAATGTATCGAACTTTTATTTATTTAACATACCACCCTCTCGGTCAGTTTTCCAGATGTAGTTACAGTAATTTTGTTATTTTTAACACTTCCTGTCAGCAAAGGCGTTCTTTTTCTAAATTAAATATAAAAAAAAACTATAAGAAATTCTACTGGAGAATAACGTTTACATAATTTATCGTTGTTGAGAATTAAAGCTGAAACTGCTCAAGAAATAGACATCAAAGAATTAATTAGACATTTTGCTAATTTTAAATAGAGAAAGTAGGATTTTACTTAAATTGACTTATTTGACCTGTTTTTTTTGTTGGACATTATTATTTGTAATTATTGTTTTTATTTTGTATTTTTAATAAAATATGCATCATAAAGTAAAATGATTAATTGTGTAAATTAAATTTCTGCAAATTATGGAGGAACTAGATACAAAAACCATTATATAATTTTGGGGGCCGATCCAATCTTTTTGCGGGGTTGCCTAAAATTGGAAGTCCCGCCACTGGATGTAAGTATTTTTCTATTTTCTGTAAATAAAACTGTAGTTTCTTGAAATGATAACTTAGGATACTTTTTTTAAAAGAACAGATCACTTCTTAAGAGTATATTCAAAAGAATATATTACTTGTATTAAGAATATAATTGACTGCTTTTAAGAGAACAAATCACTTTTTTTATAAGAATTTTCCAAAATAAAAAACGCTTATCAAAAAATAATAATTTAATACTGGAATTATGAAGTATAAAGCATAACAAAATAAACAGAATGGAAACTTGCTTCTTCTTAATGAAATTAGAAACATTTTTTTTAAGATTTTTATGTGAAAAATATACGAAATTATCACTTTGAAATCTACAAACAAATGGGAATAGCAAATTTTTCAGTTTCAAACCTCCCGTTGCAATCAATTTCAAGTTGAATGCTGAAATGGTAAATAAACTGCTGCAGTCAACCAACTTATTAAAAATTACATCAAATTTCTTTTGGAAGACTAAAAACCTTAGCGTTTATTATTAATTACAGTCTTTGACTCTGAAAGTATTTGGAAAATCTTCGTAAAATATAAAATGGTTTAAGTAATTGTTACTTGTTTAAGAGTTATAAAATTGTGTTTTCTAACTTTTAATACATCTTCAAAAAATTGAGAAAAGCTGTTTACAAATCGAATTCTTAGAAGTCAAATATGTTTTTGAAGTCTGGATTTACCTACAAATAAAATATTTTTATTTCTAAACGAAAGTTAGCTAATTCTAATTTTATTTTAATGTTTAACGTTTTTTAAAAAACGTTTAAAAACAAAAAACTCACCAGTTCAGGAGCTTGTGGTGATCTTAAAATTGGCCATCTATCCAAAAAATTATCTACTTATTCATTTTTTCCCGGAATGTTTTTTTGAATTTGAATACACTTATCCCAATGTCTTTAATTTTATTTTGAGTAACTCTGTATACTACATAACATTTTTGAATTGTACTTGATATGTTTCAAAAAACTGAGCTCTAAAATTATTTATTGGGATATATTAATAAAAAAAAAAGTTAAGTGCACAGAGTATTAAAGAGTATAATTTACTGTTCAAAAGTAAAAAGAAAATTTGGTATAAAATAAAAGTTCTGGAAATAACAAAATATTCTCATCAACTAAAGAATTAGGATTTTGTAAAACTCGCTAGACTCTTAAGATAAGATTATGGGACTTGGCTAAAATATAGGGCTAAAAATACGCCATTTTACTAAGTCTAAAGATAATCATGTTAATATCAATAATATGTATTCTAAGAAAAACGTCATTTTAAACAGCAATTATGAAATACTTTAAGAAAGAATTAAAGACAATGATATTGATTGTATTGACGATAAACCTTATTTAATTGGGTATTGATTGATCCAAATTATTAATTGTCCTATTATTAGTTAATAATATCATATGACAAATGTAATAATCATTATAAACAACGATTACTATAGTGGAGTATAAAAATGGTTGAAAGAATATTCTTTATATTATTTAGTAAATCTAAAATAAAATGTAAAAATTCACTGTGAAATATAGCACTCAAATGATATTCGTTTGAATGAAAATGTACTTGTTCCATTTTTTTTAATTTTACCTCTGCGATCATTTACTTCATTCATATACCTTTTCTCAAGTTATAGCTAAAGACAAACACCCCTGCCACTTTTAAATCAGAATTCTAATGTTCATTAGGGCACCGAGGCCTGGAATACATTCCAAAACATTAATTCAAGAGCAAAACTCTTAAATTTAAAACCATTGACGTTAAGAGAATCAAGTTCTCAAACTATGAACGAATTATTTCTTTTTACAAATCGTATTTCGTTTGGTTAAAAAAATAGTTCTTATTAACAGGAAATATTTATTTTCTTGAGCTCAGGGATCTTTTTTTTCAATGAACTAACTATAAACGATTCGTTGTTTTTTGCAGCATGCGAGAGTACGTCGAAGAAAACGAAAAGAACGACCCTCTCATTCACGCCCCAGATAAAAAGAACAACCCTTGGGCAGAGAAGGGAAAGTGTGTCATCATGTAGAATCAACAGCTGATCTTCGGCTTCATAGTTATTATTTTCCCATTCGTCGTCATGATTTTGCCCAACATCAACAGTTTGTTGCTTAGCTCCGTAGCAATCCATTAATATATTAATTCCAGAACCGCACTGAACCAAGAAAAGTAAGTACAAAAAACAAAGAAAAAGAAAGAAAATTATATACATATATGTAATTTTTTTATTCTTATTTTTAGAGAAAGATTTAGAACATTTTTCGATGATTTTCAATGAGCTTTCTAATTTTTTTTTAAATGTAATGTTGATTTTAGATTTTTAGCAATAAAGTTATTGAATAGGTATTAAAAAAGTATTCCCATCATCATTTGCTTGTTGTAATTAAATAAATAAATGCTAAATAAATAAAATACTCCAATTTCAACCAATTTTGTCTGAATATCTTGGTATAGATGTTCTAGTATCTAACATAAAATAAATGTTTTTTTGTAAGAAAATGTTGATTTTTAATAACAAAAAGATCGTTTTTTCGTGAAAATATCTATTAATTATTTAAAGAAACATTTAAAAGTTATTAAATTATGATTAGAAAGAATAAAAAATTGTTTGTAATATTTGGCACTAACCAGAGCAGTGTAATCAAACTCAACTAAATTATAATAATACATTAATCGGTAAATTTCCACACCACCACTGAGGTATTACCACGGCGCGTTACCATTTTTTAAGGGGATGGTTCGCCTGTAGCCATATAACCCCATAATACTCCTAATAAATGAAATTCCCAATAATGAAACCTATCAAAAATGAATAAAACGGAAATAGAAAAACAGGAACAGAAAAAATAACTCCAACCAAAAATGAGAATATTTATAAAAAGGCCTACAGAGATAGAGAAAATAATTCCAACCAGAAACAGGGAAATAGAAGAGTAGCCAGTCGAGGAAAACAGAAAATCTACAACGAAAATCAGGAAAATAGAAGAACAACCATTCCAAAGAGACAAAAACCAAATAAACCACGTAATACAGAGAGCAACAAAGAAATCGACAAAAACTTAGATACAAGTACGACAGACCAAAAAAGAGATCTCAATAAACAATAAACGAACACAGAGGCAATAACACTGATGATGAACAAACTTCAGTTTCCGAGTTTTCGGAACAAATTCGGCTGCCTTCCCCTTTATTGCATCTGCTTGCTTTGGAGACAAGACTGACCAATGCGATTCCAGCAGAAACCCCCGCTAGAAAAAAAAAGAAAAAAGAAGGAGCGCCCCTCAATCAGCAAGAAAATAGAAGAATAGCCTCATCAGTAACATAGAACACAACTTTAACGAAAAACATGGAAATGAAAAAGTCCCTCTATAATAAAGAAAATACCTTCAATCGAAAACACTGAAATGGAAAAGTCCCTCCATACACAAAGAAAATGCCTTCCATCGAAAGCAGGGAAATGGAAAAGTCCCTCCATAAACAAAGAAAATACCTTCAATAGAAAATAGGGAAATGAAAAAGTCCCTCAATAAACAGAGAAGATACCTTCAATCGAAAACAGTGAAATGGAAAAGTCCCTCCATAAACAAAGAAAATACCTTCCATCGAAAGCAGGGAAATGGAAAAGTACCTCCATAAACATAGAAAATACCTTCAATAGAAAACAGGGAAATGAAAATGTCCCTCAATAAACAGAGACGATACCTTCAATCGATAATACTGAAATTGAAAATTTCCTCCATAAATAAAGAAAATACCTTCAATAGAAAACAGGGAAATGAAAATGTCCCTCAATAAACAGAGAAGATACCTTCAATCGAAAACAGTGAAATGGAAAAGTCCCTCCATAAACAAAGAAAATACCTTCCATCGAAAGCAGGGAAATGGAAAAGTACCTCCATAAACATAGAAAATACCTTCAATAGAAAACAGGGAAATGAAAATGTCCCTCAATAAACAGAGACGATACCTTCAATCGATAATACTGAAATTGAAAATTTCCTCCATAAATAAAGAAAATACCTTCAATAGAAAACAGGGAAATGAAAATGTCCCTCAATAAACAGAGAAGATACCTTCAATCGAAAACAGTGAAATGGAAAAGTCCCTCCATAAACAAAGAAAATACCTTCCATCGAAAGCAGGGAAATGGAAAAGTACCTCCATAAACATAGAAAATACCTTCAATAGAAAACAGGGAAATGAAAATGTCCCTCAATAAACAGAGACGATACCTTCAATCGATAATACTGAAATTGAAAATTTCCTCCATAAATAAAGAAAATACCTTCAATAGAAAACAGGGAAATGAAAATGTCCCTCAATAAACAGAGAAGATACCTTCAATCGAAAACAGTGAAATGGAAAAGTCCCTCCATAAACAAAGAAAATACCTTCCATCGAAAGCAGGGAAATGGAAAAGTACCTCCATAAACATAGAAAATACCTTCAATAGAAAACAGGGAAATGAAAATGTCCCTCAATAAACAGAGACGATACCTTCAATCGATAATACTGAAATTGAAAATTTCCTCCATAAATAAAGAAAATACCTTCAATAGAAAACAGGGAAATGAAAATGTCCCTCAATAAACAGAGAAGATACCTTCAATCGAAAACAGTGAAATGGAAAAGTCCCTCCATAAACAAAGAAAATACCTTCCATCGAAAGCAGGGAAATGGAAAAGTACCTCCATAAACATAGAAAATACCTTCAATAGAAAACAGGGAAATGAAAATGTCCCTCAATAAACAGAGACGATACCTTCAATCGATAATACTGAAATTGAAAATTTCCTCCATAAATAAAGAAAATACCTTCAATAGAAAACAGGGAAATGAAAATGTCCCTCAATAAACAGAGAAGATACCTTCAATCGAAAACAGTGAAATGGAAAAGTCCCTCCATAAACAAAGAAAATACCTTCCATCGAAAGCAGGGAAATGGAAAAGTACCTCCATAAACATAGAAAATACCTTCAATAGAAAACAGGGAAATGAAAATGTCCCTCAATAAACAGAGACGATACCTTCAATCGATAATACTGAAATTGAAAATTTCCTCCATAAATAAAGAAAATACCTTCAATAGAAAACAGGGAAATGAAAATGTCCCTCAATAAACAGAGAAGATACCTTCAATCGATAACACTGAAATTGAAAAGTTCCTCCATAAACAAAGAAAATGCCTTCATACTAAAACAAGGAAATATCAGAAAATTCCTCCAAAAACAGATAAAATAATTTCAACGAAAATCAGAGAAATAGAAGAACTATTACAAAATAAATCACGCAATACAAAGAGAAATAGGGAAATTAGTATAAACTTAAACACAGAAATGCTCAAAATCGGCAATATAATAAGATCTATAAATAATAAACGAACCCAGAGATAATGATACTGATGAAGATCAAACCCCAGTTTCTGAGATTCCGAAACAAAGCCGACTGCCTTTGCCTTTATTGTATCTGCTTGCGTAGGATCCAAGTCTGAAATTTACAATAAATAATGTACACACAATATAAACATTTTACAAAATGTTCACTTACCTTTCGAACACACTTAATATCATCAATTTTTACAAATGTAAAAATTTAATAATGTTCGCTTATCTTTCGAAGACACTCTGCTATTGAACACGCTGTATATCACTCACTTTTCACAAACTGTGTATACACAAAAGATTTAAAAATAAAATAATCCTGAATCATTTTATATATCAAAAAAGCATTAAAAATAAAATAGTTGTGTATCACCCTCTATATTAGATACGATATATACAAAAATTGTAATATTTTCGGAATAGTTGAATGCAATAAAAAATAAATAAAAAACCAGCATGCAAATACCCTAGTTTTCCTATCTTTCCTGAAGAAATTCATACCCTGCCGATGACTAACCAACATTCTGAAACAAAGGGAAAATATTATTAATTCGATATTTATTACCAATTTGCTAAAATTTAAATAAATTGTAGTTTTTTGAAATCATTTTTTTTTATTAATAGTTCTATTCGTTACTGTTAACAACCTGTTATTTCATTTAAACTATTTTAATAAACTATAGAATATTTATTAATTACAATTGCGAAAGATATTTAAAAATTTAATAAATAAAACTACTAAATTTTTATACAATTTTCAATTCAATTTCATTTAACGAATTTAAAAGCGTTTAATAATTTTACCTTATAATGTTGAAGTAAGAATCCCAATCCAAAAGGTCATTTCACAAACGCGCGATTAACAAATCTAAAACCGCACTAAATCCATAAACAAAAACGAAAAAGAATAAAATCGTTTTATTTATTAAACTAATAAAACCCCGAATTTAATTTCGACCGATCGCGGGGAAAATCACACTTCGATTACTTGATTTTTTTTATACATTTATTTATTAGTCACGATTTTTAGTCACGTCACCCTCATTTAATCGTGACTAACACATTTTTGTAAAAATAAACAAAGGGTAAATTTTTTATACAGGGTGGCGTATCCTAAAATTATTAAATATAATAAACATAATTTTATTTGGGATTCCCAACAAATATTTATAAAAATAACAATCAATTTGAATATTTGAAAATATTAGAGAAATAAAAGTTTAAATCGTTCTTATTATTACAAAATATATATTTGCGACAAAAAACTTCTTTTTAAAAAAAATTTAATCAAACTTATTTTAGAAATTGATAATGCTTTACTAACTGAAAGTACAACTAGTTGAAGAAATAAAAGAAAATGAAAATCCAAAGAAAATAATAATAATGAGAGACTGGAATGCAAGAATAGGGAATTATACGAGTACAGGATATGGAGAAAGTAAATAAATAAGAATGAAACAAAAGTTAGATAATATATTTTTTGAAAACATTTTGTTGGGTTTAATTCCAATTAAGAAATATATTATTCTTAATCGGCCAAGGTTTCGGCACCTTTATCTGTTCATTATCAAGGAATACAAACTATGAACAAAATCGTCAACATATTACAATTTCAAGCAAAGACAACAACGATTAAAATTAAAAATCTAAAATTAACATTACATTTTTTCAAAAATTTAGGAAGATCTGACTGAAAATCATCGAAACATGTTCTAAATAATTCTCTAAAAATGTAGGTAATTACCGAATAGAATTCTTTCCATATTTTTTGTTTGAGAACTATTTGTTTACTATAATTTTTTGTTTCATAGGGCTAAGGCATATTATAAAAATAATCCACACGCCATCATTCTATTATTTTATTATTTATATTATCTTCGATCATCTTCTTTTTGAGCCTACGCTCATCATAGACGTTTTATAGATATGGCAACTATCAAACCAAATCGATAATTTCAAGTACATATTTTAAGCAAAGGTTTAAACAGATTGGCTATAGCTCTGAAGATTGAATTTTGTTTTATAAATCACAAAAACCTTTTAACGGTAGATACCCCAACCCCAACACCAAAATTTGAAATTGTAACCCCTATTATATATTACGTCAAATTAATAATAATTTCAAAAAAAACTTTTTATTTTTGAAAAGTGATATGTTTTATCTCCTAGAATACCAGCTCAAACATTTATTTTTTGAGGATATTGATTATACTCCTCTCGTGCAACACGAGGATTTTCATTATCCCAATAACGACAACAAAGCGGAAACTTGTTTCCTATCCATACTTTCCCAACCAATTCACATGACACTTTTGTTAATTTTGAAACTTTACGAAGCAACGTTGCTGGACAAATAGCAAATCGACCTAAAATTTCCATTTTATCCAAAACTTGGAGCTGAATTGTTATTTTCCACAAATCCAGAAGCTCCACATTTCCACATATTTTTGTAACTTTTGTAACTGTTTTACCAAAGGTAGTTTTTTGTATCTTTCTCTTATCTGTTATATTCAGCTAATAAAAATTATTTCAACCCATTTAGCAATTGCTTACACCATATCTGCAATTTTTTTTAAAAAGCAGTTCGTATTTGATTAAAATTTGTTAATAATATAATTCAAACAATAAATACTAAAGTGTATTAAAGGATAAAAGGACCATTAAATAAGCATTTTCATCAACAAATTCTCTTCCGAGTCTCTTCGATACCCAAACAAGATTCATCTTTCTCTTCTACTTCTTCACCTAAATTTATAATAACGTTTATAATATTGGCTCGTTTTTCAAGAATTCATTTTCAATTTTTTTAACATATGTGTACACCTAGTTTTCCAACTCACTAAAGAAACGTCTCAAAATCTTCACTGCAGTATTCTTTAATTTTGTAAAAATTAAAATGGATATTTCTAAGGTCGCATAATTTTTTAGTACGACCCAAACACTTTTGATAGAATTTAGATCAAAATGAGAGCAGCCTAAAAAACTTATGGGTCATTTTGAGTAAACCTTTTAAAAAATTTATAGATTTTGTATTGAGGAGTGTACATGTTTTCAATGGACAATATATCACTTTTAAGCCTGTCTATTACTACAACAGCATTTTTGTTAAATTTGAAATGTCTTATTTTTACCCGCTTCTCATAATTGTCGTAATTTATTTATTTATGCTACCCTACTTTTTTGACTGAGAATTCTACATAATTCAGCCATTGGATACAAAACCATTTTCGAATAATTCATGTGCTATAATGAGCCTATTACTGCTGAAGTCAGTTTCTTTACTTTCTTTCTGAGCTCTTTGTTTGATTCTGAGAAAGATTCTTGAACTGATTTTCCTAGGTTGCAGCAACTCATTGAATAATCTGAAATTAAAATAAGTGTGATTTATATCACTAAAGTTTAAGTTGTTTTTTCGGATATTAAAATAAATACTATTTGTGTTTAACCCAATTATTGTAAAAAAACATTTTATAAAAGTTAAAACTCAAATTATTGCTGTGGCACAATATTTTCTGGAAAAGGATCTTTATGTGTGTTTTGCTTATAAAAGGTCCAGATAATTATAAATTAATCTGAAATTGTAAACTTGGGACATACTTAGAAATAACAATTTAATTATAATAAAAAACTTTTGATGGAATTGTACACTCGCCATTTTTCGTTTCTTCCGTCATGAAATTCAAAATGTTCATTATTAATTCACAACACTGTTCACTAAACTCCATCACGAACTTTGTTTTCTGAACTAGCTAAATCAGTTGTAGACACAATTTTCTTAAGGGTGTGCAATAAATCTGAACCTTACGAGTCCTTTTCAAGAAACGGTCTTACACTTTGCTGCGGCGTATCGGATCAGAAATTCCAAAATTAATTTACCATTTTATACATGTTTTATTGTTAATCTATTACTAATTTACCAACGGATTGGTCACTGTATGTTCTCAAGAAAAGTTGTGGATTTTATTGTAAAAAAGGAAAATAACTTAATTTTTTTTCAAATTTAAAAATGTTCATTGATTTCGGTAAAGATTAGTGAAACCCTTAAAAAATTATCGAGAAATTTTGAGCTTTTCAAAATTGATAAAATTTTCACACTCGTGTGAAAAATTTGATATTTTCTAATTGTTACACATTCTAACTACTCATTCAACTTTTGTACTGTATGGTTTTAATATTTTTTATTTTATTTTCAGTGCGTTGTAGTCCATTATCCAGCCCAATAGGAAACCCTTGAGTACGGTCCACTCACATAATCGTTTTTTCAACATTTTACGAATAAATATCCAAGTTTTTCAAAATGCCATTGTTATGTAGTTTAACTATAAATAACCAATTTAAGATTTTGAACTAATATTTTTTATTGAATGTAGTTTTATGCGGGGTGAAATTTTAACTTCACCTAACGTACAGGGTGTCCAAAAAAAATATGGGATGGATCGGAACACCTCTCTTGTCCATTCAATATTTTAGGATAAGTTGCTGAAGAGGAACAACAATGTAAACATATATACTGTGTGTTTTAGCTTGATATTAGCTTTGTTGGCAAGTATAATAATCTAAGATGACCCAGCTGTATTCAGCGATAATTTAAAAAAATATTAATTTTAAGATACTCACTTATATATATGCTATATGTGTAATCTTAGTATAGGGTATAAAAAAAGTTGTTGCTCTTTATTTTTAAGCAAATATTTTTACCCCGGTCACTCTGTATATAATGAAAATTTCACCTCAAACGTTAATATAAGCTTATTTAATATTGTGTGAATTTTATTATTAGGTGTGTAGTGATATTGGTTGATATTTTTGAAAAAAAATGTGTCATTTTATTTAGTCCTTTCAAAGAACGTTTCTGGAGTTATTTTTTCGAATAAAAAATAAAATGTTCACATTTTTACAATTATACCTAATTCTAATGCATCCATGACTTACCATCAAAACCAATTAGGTATTTTTAAAAGAATATTGACGTTTTATTTTTTATTTGACAAAAAATTATATTCATAATCTATCTTTATTATATATTATTATATGTTTATTGTAGTAACTTGTAGTATTAATACTGGTTTCGTGAACTATTTATTCTTAAAAAAATGGAATGTTTTTACCTGTTTTTAGCTCAGTTAAAATTAGGTCAAAGTTTGCTTAATTTTAACTGGTCAGTGTGTAAAAGTTTTACACTGCTCCAAAAAATTGTTACAACTTTTACAATATTTAAAAAGGCGCTATTTGAAATTAAAACTCCTCATACGTCCATCAGTATTTTTTCAAACAGTGCCCCATAAATAGATAATTTTTGTTATGAAGCAGTGTAAAAATAAAAAAACCCTTACTAACAATATTTTAAGTACCTCTTTAAAATAATGGTACATTACAGGTTTTTATATACATGTAGAATTCTAAAAACAAAAACATTGAGCTTTAGTCTAGTCATTAGCCAGAATTCAAGAGCTGTGCAAAAATTTGTCAAAATCACACACCCGAACGCGACATCTAACGCCTGATTAACAAACTAATGTCGAGGTGTTTTTTGAACATTTTATTTACTTCCATTTTTAAATGGTCAAAGAACACTTTCAGCAGTTAATAAAAATCGTTTAAAAAAAACTACTCACTTAGGTGCGTAGGTAAGTAAGACAGTAAACATTTTTATTGACCGAAACAATAAACTGGCGACAGATTCGACAATTAAACACAGCCCTGCTTTTTTCTAGGTTAAGAGTCGTATTATAATGTAGTGTTTAATCTGCATGCTTTGATTTTTAAAAAGATTCTAATTCAAGCTTTCGCTGTAGGTTAAGAGTTTTTAGAATTAAGGTTAAGTAAGTGTAAAGTTGAACATAACAATGTTGACACCTTTTTAAATCTTTATATTTAAGTGCCCGACAATGACTAATTATTATGTAACTGAACGGCAATTGCAAATAAAAAATAGAAATCACTTCTCTTCCTCTAACATCGATTTTGACGATTCTATTTTTTGAAAACTTTTGTATCAGCTTTTGAACCATGGCTGTCTTTATTACTAACTGTAATGATATGAGTAATCAATTAAAAATATTACCTTAAGCTGAACTGTACCAGTTGATAATAAAATTATATTATACCTTCTTGAACATGCATTTACATTCTTTTTATTTCTCCCAAACGATTTTCATCATATCTGCTATAGTATGGCTGGAAATATACTGTTGACCTTGACTGTAATAAGACAACTACTCTTTAAACCCTCAACATCTTCAAACCGCAATAAATGTGTGTAGGGTCGGCTTGAAAATATAGCTGTCAGCATATTGATTTATTGTTATTTTGAATTAAAAAGACATTTTAAACTAAATGAAAAAAAAGATCAATTAAAAATATTTATTTTATTAGCTATTAAGTATAAGAAAAATATTTTTACAAGTTATTATAATAAAAATTTACAACGTTAGGATTTAGACTACTACTAAAATTAAGTTTAAGATTAATATACAGCACACTATAGAACACAGAAAAGTTTTAAAATAATCAATTTTTGAATATTTAATTCTACTTTATTCTGAATTCAGTTCTGTGTCACTATCACTATCTTCATCTAAATTTATAATTAAGGGTCGAACATTGGTACTTATCTGCGCATAGGAATTTTCCACCTTATTTACATGTATACAATTTTACCAACTGTCTACAGAAATGTTACTTACATTTTTTTAAATTTTTTTACAGATGTATTTAATGTGGGAAATGTATTATTTACTCTAATATATGTACAAAACTTATGGACACGGTGAATTTTAAAACATTTTTAGTTAGTATTTTCTATTAAGATGAAGTGCTAAAATGTAATTACAAAATATAGTACTCGTGCCATTTTAATTGTATTACTTTTTTATTATTTTCTCTAGGCTGGTATCTAATATAGGTGTATAATTTACGAAAATAATTTGTTAAGGAGAGCGCAAATGAAAATAGATTGACAACTGCTGCTCTATGGGAAATAAAACTATCCAGGCAGCAATATCTCGAAAGAGGTTTCAAGTTAATTCATCCAAACTATATTTTGCCTTGTCAAAACTGTATTTTGCCTCGCCCAAAAAACCTTCCAATGCATTTAAATCTTATTATATTGATGATGTCGTCCAGTGTATGACAGGAGCATTCCTAAAAGACAGGGAAGATAGCTGTTTTCAAAGCACTGGTGAGTGAACGACAAAATTTAAAGACCGATCATTACTCAAACAGTCAATAACGGTAAAACCTGTAAAAATGTGCATAAAACCAATGGCTTCGATCTTATTCGAATACAAGATATGCTTACGCTTTCAATATTTATCATGGAAAAGAAACTGAAAAACAGACAAATACGTAGGAGAAAGAATTGTGCAGAAACTTGTTTCCACCATCAGAAACGTTGATATTGCATTCTGCTTCAATCGTTTTCCTTACTTCTGTTAATTTGATGTTATCAACCGTAGCTGTAGTAGGCACTAGCATATCTAAAAAAAAGAATATCAGTAAACTTACTGTTAAATTGAAATAGGGAGAGAGTCACATACTGATGCAAAAATATCAATACAAAAGTAAAATAATGACGGTACCAAGTCGCCAAGAGAGTGCCCTGAGATGATAATGGGAGAAATTGATCGAACCGTTCAAATATCAACGAATATGACCGGAATTCCAATAAATTAGCAAACCAAAACAAAAACCCTATGTAAGGAGTGCAAAATACCATTGTGTAATAAATGTTTCATAAATTATTACTCTTAGTATTGATTGATTTACGGTGCAAAGGCAGCCTCACATGTTCAAAAGCAATATTTAGTTTTTAGCATTGATGGTGCACATGTGTATCTACCACATTTAAGAACTGTTGGAGACTGTTGGTACACTATGGCACCACCAGTTCATTATTGTCCCTATGTATATTAACATTAAAGATATTTTCACTAACTTACATATATAGAATAAATAAAGCTGTATTTTGTAACATTGGTTATCTTTAGTCTTGAAAGGATTAAAGACTATCATACCTTATGTTGGACTATCTCACGTATAAAGGGATCGAATAAACAAGGGGTATCTCAGAGAACGGTGGGCGAAACTGTTGGCTTCTCTTTAAATGGTGTTTCAACTGTTAAAAAGGTTTCAAAAATTTGTTACACTTAAAAATCGTCCAAAGTTGATTACTGGGAAATAGGATCATTATTTAGCTCGAAATTTAAAAAAATCCTTCTTTTCTGCATCCACAGCTTAGAAGTCAATTTTTAGAAGTTACAGGAATTAGTGTTCTAGTTGAAACCATACGAAAAAGACCATGAGCGTATTTTTTTAGCAGAAGATTACTCAGAGTTCTCCAGACCTGCAAAATGTGATGTTTCCATTTGAAACTAAATTCAGTCTAAAATTCGATAGATGAATTTGAGTTATAGGGCCGAGGGAGAGCATCTCGATTACAGAAAGCAAAAACCGTAACTAGGTATCAGGGAGGTAGCCTTAAGTTTTGGACCGACAATATGATGACAAAAGGCTTCCTTAATTCCTATTCGTCTCTAACTGGATAGGAAAGGTATGTTAATCTGATGTTGGAGCCAATCATAAGACTCTGGAGAGTGGCCTTGGGAGATCACTTTGTATTTATGCATAACACCTCCAGATCCATCAAGAAGAAATGCAGAATTCTTTAAATTAGAAGGTATTAATTTACTTAAATATCCAGCTTGGTCACCGAACAACAGATGAACTCATTCATTTTGGCTTAGAAAAAAAGGAAAACATCTTTTAGGAAGATATTGAGAATTCAGTTAGATTCCATATAAATTTCGCTGTTTGTATAGTGCGGATCACATTCAGTATACAGTGTGGCTAGACATAGGCAATATATTTAAAATGGGAGAAAAGTACAATGAGTGGTCACGTCTCCTAGAGCAGTGACAGGCTCGGTGCATTCTAAAACATATACTTGTATACCAAACAGAAATTATCATTTTAAGTACATATAAATAAATATATCGATTGTTGTTAAACCCACACATACATATAATAGAATGACAAAGTGCTAATTAATCTTAATGAGTATTTAATGTGATTTAAAAGAAAACAAATGCCTGATTTAAATATTTCTGTTACTTTTATGTCCGGTTTCCTACCTGCAACATGGAGTTCAAAAACGGGAAAATGCTCCATGCCTGTGCAAAAATTGTGATTTTTAATATCGCTTGCTATTTACTGAGTTCGAGTGCAGCGGCGAGTCGTGTTTCAAGAATAAGTGGAAGAAGTAAAAGAAAATGAGAAAAATGTCAAATTGAATACGAATATGTACAGAAACCGTAAAGGTGTAAATAATGTAAGTAAAAATAGCGCAAATATTTTAATTGTCTGTTAGTGTACGAGCCCTTATTTATTTTTGAGTAACTGAGAGGAGTTGTTTGTCTACTGAGCAAAGCGTTTAGGCATTCCATACTTAGTATTTACTTGTTCTTGATAATGGTCGCTTTAACATGCTACAAATATTTTTAAACACGCCAGTTTTTAAATCCCCCAGTTCCAAACTTTTGTAACTATTGAGCGACCGGAGACGAAACCATGTTGAGTAGGGGGTAATAATTTCAAGAAACTGGAAGGAGAAATAGGTATGCAATAATATTTCAAATACCTTCGAGAAATTACTCAGAATAGTAACGGGGCGATAACAGTAAGGGGATTATAAAATACGTGTGCACAGTAGAATATTGTATTGTATAAAAATGTTGAGACAAAATATATGCAATGTTTTTCTAATGGGAAAAGCGGCGCTGTCACCAGACCTGATTGTTCATCGATCTCAGTATAGCGACTTGTGATGGTGCGCTCCATAAGATTCTCCACACTGCAAAATCAGTGTGACCTACACTATAGATTTTACTAAATATATGTCGAATATCGAAAAAAATAGTGTCAAAAAAAGGAATCCTAATGGTAAATGTCACTTTTAAATATTAGTTAAATAGAGCCCACCTCATGATCAAACTTCATGCTAGTGAGTCAATTCCAGTCAGTCTGTGTCAGTTATCTTTATTTTTGCTATGCTGTTTAATAATGGAGGAAGTAACACATTTGTCTTATATAACAGCTTGTGTTTACATCAAGAAAACGAAAAACCAAGTGATAGACAGGGTGATTTGCAAATATAAAACAAATTAGTCATGTAAATTTGGTTCAATAACTCTTGCTGGAGTTTTGTTACTGGTATAAGCCATCACACTTTACGAGAGATTGACTGCTACTTTGCGATACTTAGCAAGTTAATGTTTCTATGAAGAATTAAAATTTCCTACAGCGATCATCCCAGGCTTTGGACATAATCAAAGGGTAAAGTGTGAAACAAGACTGACAGTGATTTGGATTGAGGATTCCCCACACACGTCGAGATTTTAGCTTGGCTCTGGGCCATATGGATTTATGGATTCGTTCTGCTATGGGCTTAAGCTAATTGAATCTACATTATCTGACTATACCACGAAATAAAACCTAACGGACAGATGTTGTATAGAGTCGATTATTCGTTCTGATTCGTAACGGTGACGTGTATATGTCAATGAAGCCCTATTCTTTTTTTCCTAATGCAACACTTAATATTTAGTATCTGATAAATTATACATTCCAAAAATACATTGATATTTTTAGTTGCGAAACTACTCACTGCTACATACAAGACGTTTAAATATAAACTATATCTCATAGATGTGTACTCAATTTGTACAACCCACATCTACTTTATTTAGGACATTAAAAAAAGAATTCATTGCTATAGCGACAACGTAATTGTCAGTCTTATTTTTCATTCTTAAACCAATGTGAGGATATTTGAAACATAATGATTTTCTTCTTTTTTCTCCTAAACAACTCGCTGCCACACACAGTGCGTTCAATATACACTATTTCCATCCAAATGTGTACAATCGACACCTACTGTAATTAAATATAAATGTCAAATAAATAGTGAAAAAAGAATTCAATGATATAGCGACAATAGCCAATGTCAGTAATTATTTACCTATATCAACTATTAGTTTTCAATACAATTGTCAACCTCGTTCTTCCTTTTTTATAAAATTGTTAATGGACATTTAGAGTCTTAAAAACAACATGTGTTATTTTGAACATATTTTTGTTGTGAAAACTGACAGCAAAAAATGAAACTACCAAAAAATATAATAACTTTTATTTATATCATCTGTTAGAAACAAAATAATATCTTTTTTAAACTAAACTTGAGGCGCCAAGGCAATCTCCCTCTCCTTTTCCGCACAAACTGGGGGAATTTCCCTTGGAGCTCCCGTAAACTTTAGTGGAATATCCTGAATCATTATTAGTGTCCCTGTCGACGTTATCAGGGACATTAGAACCGACGTAGTTCATCTCCAGCCTAGCAGATGTGGCCGTTAGGCCCGCGTTCTCGCTTTCGTACACTTTAGCACTGTTCAGAACCCGCCTTTCGGCCATCGGGTTGTCGTAATACTGTATTTTGTAGGGTTCCACAAACCCCATGTCGGTTTGGTACACCGGAACCCGTTTTTGTTGGAAACTTCCAAAATTCGTCCCTTCGCGAATTTCTACGACAGGCTCAATGTACCGAGTGTTTTGGTTCACCATGACACTGTTCACTATAGTCGGGCTATACACTCCTGTCCGAGTCCTGGGGGCGATATCACTGGGGAAATCTAGGGAGGATGGACCAGGGTTTGGGAGTTCGGGGGGTTGTTTTTTTCTTGTGGGGAACTCTTCTTCGTCGCTACTTTCGCTGTCATTGCCGTTATTAGTTGAAGCGTTTAGTTGTTGGATTCTGGCTACCAGTTCTTTGACGGAAGGTCTCGAATTATCGGCGGCTTCTTCTGGGGGATCGAGTTCATCCATACTCCTTGTAGCTTGTATTTGTGGTTTATCAGCTTCGTACAGCATCTCCAAGCTCCTAGATCGCGGCAGAGAAACTTCTTTCTCCCTACTACTGGCAGCTAACACCCTTTCCGATCTTCTGCCTTGTTGACCTCTCTTCAATTTTTGCTCCAAGCCTATCACCCTTTGCCTGAGCCTAAAATGAGCCTTTTGAAGCTCCTTCTTGTCCTTTTCGATTCGTGCCTCTAAGTGCTTAAATAACGGTGCGCAATAACAAGTGTAGCCTACTCCTATGGGACCTTTGCAAATGTTACCTACAAGTACGTAAGATTAAAATTTACTGCAAATAGTCATTGAAATAAACTATTTCACCTGCTAGATCTAAATAATACTGTTCTCCTTTTCTCAAAGGCTCCTGTGGCAAAGAATCAAGCCTTGGTGAAGGAAAATTTTTGGAATCTGGAAAATAATGGCATCCGTATGGCGACCAAGGCTTTTCTTCCAATGGCAACTCTAAAATCAAAAAAGGAAATACTGTAATACATAGATAAAAATATTCTTGAGAAGAAAAAATATGAACCAGTTAATAATAAACTATGGTTCCTCTAAAATAGTTTTATAAGACTGGAGCTGTAGATGGAAATTAAAGTTTTAAAATAAAATACGAAAATGTACCTTTCCCCGCACTTTCATCAAATTTGACCTTGCTCTTAGACCTCTTCTTGATCCCCTTGATCTTCTTTCCATCTTTAGACAACCCGCTCTCGTCCAAGATGTCCAATATTTCGAATAAGTCTTTCCTCATGGCGATATCTCGAGCAGTCTCGTTTTGTTTGTTTCGTATGGTTTTTTCGCAGCCAGCTTCAAGGAGGATCCTTGTAAGTTTCCGCCGACCCATTGCCGATGCTATGTGCAAGCCTGTGTCTCCGTTTTTATTTTGTTCCGAGACCCGACATTGTGCTGAGATGAGAATACGTGTTACCCCCGCGTGACCATACCTAGAATAGTAATTTATTAATAAAAGAAGAATCAAACTTTGCAGAACTTATAAATAAAACTTAAGTCAGAGATATAAACGTCAGTAGCCACTTATAATTTGTCTATGGTCAATGTCATTTTCAATCTAAGAATATTAAAATTTAAGATTTAAGAATATATGTTTTTTGAAAATATTTTTAATTTTTAATGTTTTTACCTTGCGGCTGTGTGCAGTGCTGTATCTCCGTAGTTGTTCTGAATGTCGGGATCGCATCCTGCGAGCAGGAGTTCCCTGCAAGATTGGTTATGGCCATTTTGACAACTAAGATGGAGGGCTGTGAATCCCCCAGTGTTGGAACGATTGAGATCAGCGCCGGCAGATGCCAATAAGCGTACGGATCTACTGTAGCCCTTCCACGAGGCTTCGTGAAGGGCGGTGTTACCATGCTGAAAAAAAATAAGTTGTTCGTTATGTATTAGTTGTTACAGACTGATGTTACCAGTTAACAGAACCCAAAACAACGATTTAAAAAAAGAAAATGAGAGAGATTCAAAGGGTTGTCTGTGTAAGAGTGGTTGCCAAACACACCTACAGCAGCACTAGAAACCCTATTAGTCCTCCCGCTGTTAATATATAAGGGGATGTATAAATTGCAAAACATCTTGAGAAGTATAAAAGATAGATCGGGACACATAAATGTTAAAGAAGCCGTTGAGAGGATCATATAAGAAATTGATATGGACCTAATGTTAAGCGGGAAAGCGGATCCAAAAATAAGTTCCTTTGAGAAAAACTTGGGTCCATAGATTTAAAACAAAGTAAGGGCTTAAGTAGGTATATAGTGTGTCCGGAAATAAAGTTCAAAAATTAACTAATTGTATACGAGTGCTACAACAACATAATTCAATAATGTCCCCATTTTTCCAATCTGGAATTTTAAGGTACGTTTTTAAGTTTTAATTGTTTACGAAATCATTTAAAAACAGAATATCTGTAATTTTACCTCTTCGGAAGATGGTTTAATTAAATATAATAAATGCGTCATGAAACATATTCGTTTCTTTTTCTTCTTTCTTTATTTTGTCGTTTAATTTATATGGCCGACACCCATAAAATAAGCAGAATTATTTTGAAAACTTTTATATGAACAACCTACATTGAATATTGCCATAATACAATTAAATTAATTGAACGTTACTTCTGGACACTATGTATATAGAGTAACTCTCTACAGACACACAAATGGAAATGGAAAATTTATAGAAGATGAGCCAAAAACAGTCTAGAATAGCGACAGAGAATCAAATAGAGAAGTATCGCCAAGAAAAAGAACTCACAATATTAAGGAAATGATAGGAAACTCACTGAAACAAACCACCTCCCCTCTGAAAAAGTATAAAAAATGGTAGCTAACTTTTGACGATGTTTATACCCAACCGTGGATTAGTATCATTAACTGATTATAACCTGAAGGCTAATGTGTACTTTCAACATTTTTAAGTGACTAACTAAAATTGTTTGAATACTAAATTAACCGGAAGATGGTTAAAAACGGTATATTTTAGTGACACACAAAAAATCCTCTTCCACCTGTAAGTTATTTGTTTTTGTTTCGGTGGAACACAAAAAAATATGAATGTGAACATGTAAACGTAGCGCACGCGAGTTGAAAATAACCAGAGATGTATAGCTTTTCTGGAACCTTGAATTCGGCAATAAGTTATTCTTGCAAATTGTTAGGATTGAACCGAACACAAATATAGTTTATCCCGGACTAATTTTGTAAACTGCTCGAAGAAATATGGACCAAGAATCGGCCTCGGAAAACTAGGCCTAGGTGAAAGATTTAGCGGTTCTTTTTATTTATCTTTTCCTGTTAACGGGAAGACATGAGCTTGAAAACCGATATATATTTTACGAGCAGAGATTTGAATTTTATGGCCGCGAAACCATTAATAAATGCGATTTTTCAATATCACGTCAATAAGCACTTTGAATTTTTTATTACAGAATCGAATTGTAATTGACGCTAGTCCTTAAAACCGCATAATCGTAAAATATATCATTCATATGTCTACCAAGCAAAATTTTTAAATAGTTTTTTAATTGATATATAGCAATTAAAAATATTTAATAGAATTATGATACGGGGGTTGAAAGAGGTCCCAAGCAGCATTTATGGTAACCGTTACCCTCTGCAGTACATATATACTAGTAACAGAAACGTAACAATGACCTAAAAACTGATTTTAATATTAGATTTACATAAGAGTTTTAAAAATTAAGTAAATAATACGTATTATTTAGATTTTAAAGTAAGCAAAATTAGAAGTTAATATTTTAGTAGTACTTATGTATTTTTAAAATTATAAATATTACATAATTATAACTATATTCCTATTTCTCAAAATGGATATTTCGGTTGACTAGAAATAAAGGAGAGGTAAATACATATATTTTATTTAAATAAATATGAAGATAGTCATAAAAAAAACATAAAAAGTATTGTTGAGTAAGTTTTTGCGACGTACTTATTACTACGTAGTTACGTCTTCGTTTAGTAATAAAGTAGTAATGGTACATGTCACCATAACGTTAATGTTACATAATTATTATTCCCCATTTAGGGAATTGTAACGTAACAAATACCATTTAGTTATGTCGCCACAACAGTAACAATAACGTTAAGCTATTTGTTACGTAAAAATTACTTTAAATGCTGCTTGGGGTGTTAGCACATTAGTTATATTTCTTAACAGTTTAGGATAGATGGTCATAGTAGTTTAGGAGATCTGGCTATATATGTTTATGAAAAAAAAAATAATTAAACATTATTGAAAAATAGGAGTAAACCTTAAACTCAAAATCCTTTTGTCAATTTTGATGAGATAAATTAAACCTGAAAAAAAGTATTTATTTTTTATTAAAAAATTTTTAAAAGGTCGATATTATTTTATGGAAAAAAATTGTTGTAAAAGTTTGGCACTCTAATTCAGAAACAACCTGTGTCTACAATTATTGTCGTAATACTAACAGTAAAGAACAAAAATAATGAAGCTTCAACATCGCCTCCTCCCAAAAAAGCATTCTTGTGCAAGGAGAGTCACTAATACAAGAACACTGAATACAAGTACCATTCAATATGTAGAGATATCATTTGAATACATTTCAACTTTTTGCGTTGACATACAAGTTTCGAGAAAAATGCCCGGCCATATTTTTTTGCAAACATTCAACCAATAGATACGGATAATTGTATTATCGAATACCGTAAATACAAAAGGTCAAAGATTTAAAAAAAAAACTTGAAGAGAAACATTACAGCTCACGTGGTACAAGTTATTTTTTTTTTTTTTGTATTTCTCATTAATTACTTTGGAACATGTTCTGGCATTGCTCAGTTAGTTTGTTCGCGTACCTCGTCAATCAAGTTCGTTAAATAATTTGCACTTCTTATACAATATCCTTATTACTATATATTTCTAAATGAGACGTTTTCAAAGTTGTAATTCCTATATGAAGCTTGTTTATTTCATTTATTTTGGTAGACTAGCTACTTTTTTCTTTAATATTAGCTCATGGCTTCTTCTTTTCCTATGTTCTTATTTAAATATTTAAGACTATAACTAAGTGGAATAATTGAGAGATAGGAGCAAATAGATAAATTGTACAAATACGATTTCTTTTTATCGCATCTATTATTTTTTATGCAATTAAATTATTAATGGATTTTTGCTGGGACTTATCTAAAATAGACAATTTCGGGAATAAAAAAAGACTGTCATTGTTTCCAATGTAAACATGTGGGTTTCTAAAAACAAACCATCGTATAATTTTCATTGTCAACGCGACAATATCATTTTGACCATTGATTTCGTGTCTGTTTGAAATCAGTGCCAAAAGTAATTTTCTTTGGAAACCGACGGTGTCATTAAAACAAAACGAGAGCCATACCATCACGAATTAATGTCTTATTATTCGAATTTATATATTTTTACTTAAATTTGGACATCGTTTTTGTATAAAACTTATTTATGATGTCGTAAAAATTGTTTCAACGTCGAATTTTAATGTCGGACAAACTAAACAGTAGCAATTTTAATATTCGCATAAATTATAGATAGAAAATTCGTTCCATGTGTTCTTTTAAATAGCCAATGATATTTTAGATTATTAAAATCAGTAAGAATTATAAAATTACAGAGTAAAAACAATCACACCTTTCAAATGTGGGGTCATTTTTTCAATATAAAAACAGAACTCTTGAGTTCCATGGATGGATGTAATAAAGTTATATAGAAAAAAGAAAATATCTTGTTAAAATCTAAAATCTAAAACATAATTATTCCACCCAATTTTTATTCGGACGCTATGTATGTGAATAAAATATAACAATCGACGATCGCGTAAGAGGTAATTTTGGGTTTTTAATTGACTCCAAGTCAAAATTCAATAAATTATCCATTAAAATGATATATTACCTTTCATAATTCCGATTTAATAACACCTTGTTTTCCAATATTACAACTTGTTTAATTCATGTAATGTATTTATAAAACATCAAAGTTCATTTCAGAAATGGTTTCAAAACATCTTTGAAGTCAATAAACAAAGATTTTTTTTATTTAACTGTAACGTAAAAAATGTTGATTTATTTTAGATTCTTTTTTTATTTATAACGCTAATGATTTTTGTCTGTATGTTGCTTTGAGCATACAAAATAAATAGAATTTCCTAAATCTTGATAAAAATAGGAATGTAAAGTGAATTCATTTAAATCAGTAGAAAATGTTCGTGTCAGTTTTGAAAGAAATCAATCGCAAAGTTTTGGACTAGGCCGTATACAATTTTTTTTTCAACGGGGAGATCCATATATTTTGAATTTCTTCAACGTTAATGGAAATTAAATTTTTCAAAACACGAACGCCTATTGCTGTTTTTATCCTCCCACAAAGAAAATTCATAGATTCTTAAGTTATCAACTAATGACATATATTTTAAGAAAACGTTTTTGGCTCTTCACTTAAATATTTTTTAAAAACCGGAAATATGTAGCAAATCTGTCGGCAATATGTTTCACATCGATTTGTCATTGTTACAAAGTAAATGCCACGTTGTGAAATATGATGTTTACAAATCCTAAACGCTAATAAAAATTTTACTGGAAAATATTAAGTGTCAGTGAGTCACTCTTTATCTATTAAAGCTCAAAAAATGCGTATGCATTCTTTACGCCTACTTGCTTCCTTTTATTGCTAATGTTGTACAAATTTTCGTTTTCTTAAAAAAATTACGAGCTCTTCACCTAAAAATATTGAAATAGAACTTACGACACTGTCCTGTGCGTTGACCTCCGCCCCTCTGGCCAAAACTAGCCTTATCACCTCCTCATGCCCCTCGGCGGCCGCTCTTTGCAACGCCGCACAGCCCGCTCCATCCGGCCCGTCCACCTCCCTGGGGGCCGCGATCGACAGCAACAATCGTACCACTTCCGAGTGCCCATTAGCCGCCGCCAAATGCAAAGCGGTGCGACCGTGTTCGTCTCGTGAAAATCGCACCAAACGGGCCGCCCCGAGGTACCTCCTGCATGCCGGTACATCACCTCGGGCGGCCGCCGCCCGGAGCTCTGTCCCGACTGTCGGTGAAGTTGCAACGACGCCTCCGCCTCCGACAGTACCGGTGACGTTCATTCAGGGCCATCCACATACCACCTGCAAGAAAGATCAACAATTTTTTATAAAAGCTCTAATTAAAACCAACTTATAAGGTTACAATACATCTAGAACAAGTGTTTTACAGATTTGGCGTAAATATATGTACATATAATGTCCTACACGAAAGAATCCACGCGAGCAATAAAGAGCACGTTGTGAAAGAGAGAGAACGTATTACTAATATCTACTAAGTGGGGATACATCGAGGTGGGAACATCGTTCCAATCAATTCGATAGTAACGTACCGGCAGTCGCGGTCGTACCTCTAGTTCGGTCAAGAGGGGACACATTATTGCGACCTCTCTCGGTTATCTGTATTATGAATCATATTCTTTTACTGAAAAGGCCTTTTAAAGAGTAAAATTAAACTTTTCTTTTAGACTTCCTTTCTGTAAAACTACACTGACCTCTTATAAAGTTAGATATGCATATTGTTAACTTTCGCAAGGTTTCTATATAGCTATACATTTTCATAGACCTTTGATAAAGAATGCTATCTTTTTCAATGAACCTAATCTTTTCCATGTTTAAAGTTTAAAGGTTTTTATAAAGTAAGACAATCCTATCATAAAAAGGACTCGTTTAATATTGTATCACTTTTGTATAAATTTAAACTCCTATATATTTAGATAACTTTTGACGTAGTTGGTAGTAAATAAAATACCCAAAAATAGAGAAGATATTAACGAAAAACGAATAAGCCAGAAAACAATAACGAAACGTGAATTGCGGTAGTTAACGATGTTTAACTAGTGCTCCTAGACCTACATCCGAAACAATTCCGTTTTTCTTCTTTTCATCCTTTTTTTCCTAAAACCAATAAACTTAAACAGCACGGTAGAGGTAAGTGGGGATCCCGGTGGTGCTATTATCTGAGTTAGATAATGAAGCCATTATCTAACTCTCTAACTCAGTTGGTTAATATTAAATTATGTGCATGAGAATAATCAACAATTGCTTGTAAGTCGGAATAATATTTGCGAATATCCACATTTTTCATTGTGGATATCATCGCACGTATCATTGAATAATATAACCGAAGTCTTGCAGATTTATAACTTGTAGATAGATTATCGAAATGGACTAGTAACACATATTCATTCGTTTTAGTTTTGACTTTATTCACTCACACCATTTGCTAAAACGTCCGTAAGCTTGTTCGAATTTTATTCGTAATTTTTGTGGAATTAACAACGAAATTGTTTTCCTTGCACAATTTTTAATATCTGATGCAAGACTTTCAGATTCATACTCACTTATATTAACTCGTTCTCTAGAAAATAAAAGAAATTAAAAATATTTGACGTTCAAGTGGATTGTTGTTGCCATATGTGAGTGGACATTAATGAAAGAACATTGGAAGAAATAAGTCCTTTAGTCTCACAGTCTAAGCTATTATTTTTTCATAGAAGAAAAAAAGAAGAGAACTACCGGTTTCGTGGCAAAATTATTATATTATTAATTAGTTTGGTGTAAGACTTACTACTAACTAATGAGTAAATTTTAAAACATCGAATTTTGTATTTTGCCACGAAACGGTAGTTCTCTACTCTTTTTCTTCTATGAAAAAATAAAAGCTTAGACTTTAGGACTTATTTCTCCCAATCTCCTTTCATATTTGACGTTGGTTGTAACAAATTATCAGGGTATCATATCAATAAATAACTGCTATTACAGAATCGCTACTTCGATTTTGCCAAATAAATTAAATCGAAATGTCATTCATATTTATCAATGTTTGCAGTTCTTGGCAGTCCTAGATAAAATGTCCGCCCTCGTCTTGCAACTATCGCATTCATATGTTAATAATGCCCTTGTCCCACTCATAAAATAAATAACTATTAATGTACATTTAGTTGTCATTTTAATTTCTACTTTATGATTTTTAATGAATAAACAGATAGTGTAGGTACAGATAATATGTAACAATATTTTAATATATCATACAAAACAATTACAGTTTACGAAGCGTTGGATTTTTTTTTCTTCTGAAATGGAAGGTTGTCCTGAAAAATTGGTCCCATCTGGTTTAAAGTTTTTAGCAATGTTCTGGGTTATTTGGACTAGAGCCGTATTTTAATTCGCCTCTCGAATATTAGAGTAACTTAGATCCAGACGATCTTTGCAGCTGACTCACGATATGGCAAAATGTCTATTTAAAATTTCAAACTGATTCAATGGATTATGTTTATAATACAGATTTTAAATATCATATTGAAAAAAATGAAATTACTATATATGAAGATAATAAATAAAACACATTAGAAAAAATTTTCTGTAGTGAATTTCCATGGTCTAACTGAAGAATCGTGGGATAAAGTATGTTTAGTTAGCTTTTTTACGTTTTTTAAAGAAAAATGTTATTATTCGTTATATGGATGTAGAACCATGTGCAGTAAGACGCAATTTTTGATTAGAGGAACGAAGAATGATCAACGCAAATAGAAAGGAATAAACACAATATCTACTGAACTATTTGATTAAAATTATTTCGTTTAAAGTTTGCCAAATAGCAGTGGAAATGTACTTGAAGAAAAGCCAGAATCTATTGCTGATATTGTCAGAAGAATAAGAGCTCAAATGAATCATAGGCGTTCAAACTGTGGGGCGCGATACAAATTAAAAAATTAAAAGATTTCTTTATTGAAATTTTAACAGAAAAATAAATTTATTCTATCTAAGGATCAATGATTAATGATTAATATGGGCTTGTTTTAAGGGACACAACCTCTCTGAATTCGGTTTTATTTTTGAGATGGTTACGATTCATTCCTTTTCTACTTAAAGTTATTTCGATATTTAAATTTCATGGCAGCAAGAGCAGAAAATCCAGTTTTACAAAGATAAGACAGACAGAATTCGTATTGCCTTGGTTTTTATAAGGGAGTAATCATCCAGAAGTTCAGTCCAGGAATGTGTTAAAGGTTTGTTAACAAAATTTAGATTTTATGAGGTGCTTAAGAAAACATCTATCAGTTGTTATTTTTCTTGTATTGCTAGCCGGACAGGTGCAGTGTCAAATATATTAAAAACCCAGCTCCAATCGGACAATTTGACATCCTTTTCTACAAATAAGTATCGTCTGAAATTCTTAAGTTTTCTAAATGATTTCCCATGGTTTTAGCATCACAGCTTTGTAATTCTTCTCCAATAGGAAAACCTACATAAATTCACATAACGTGGGAAAATCTGTGAATATTACGTGAAAATATTGCTCAATTTCCTTAAACACTTAATATTTGAGCATGAATATTGGATGGCCATATCGTAGGTACAATATTTATTTACCAAGATCTAGAATTATTTGAAAAAATAATCGATACACTGATAACTGAAATCATATTAACACAATTTAAAATTTAATTTGGACATTATTTTTCAACGTAACGGTGCATCTGCTCATTTCACGATAAATATATATACAAAAATAATGGAATCAACAAAAAACAACTTTATCTCTGAAGAAGTCAGTAGAGAACATTTTGGACATTTCATAAATTAAGCTTTGGTTTAAAATAATGCAATTTAATTAATAAATTTCCTCAAATGGTTTGTCGTACGGCAGTTGCGGGGAAAGGAGAGTGGGAAGGGGGGTTAATACTTTGCGTTCGAACTGTATAAAAGAAGTCAAAATTAAAATGAAACATTCCTTAACGAGACCTGTAAGTCCTTATTCTATAAAACGTTTATAAAAATCTCCATTCTATTTTTTTTAGTAGCTTCTTAAAATCTTATTACATGCGTCTTAAGGTACACGACACGCCTTTTGTATAGGAAGATACGCCCATTGGAATGTATATTCATGATTTAAAATTATGTAATCAATGTGTGTCACGCCCTTCCTCTTTTACAACACGCCTCTAAAATTTAATTACGGGTTTCAATAAATATTTATCAAATAGCGATGTTCGAATAGGAAAATTGATGTACCCGTATTACATTTTTTAGTTTTAAATAAATTAGTTACATAAATTGAAGAATTTTAACAATTGCACAGTAACATATTTTTATGATACCCAATATTTTTTATAAAACATTTTATTGATGCATCCCCTGGATCAGAGGTGGCCAACCTCTTTGCGAAGATGTGGATCACTTGAAGTTAAAATAAGTTCCTTATATTTGCTTTTCACTGTAGTATAGTGCTGTAAATAAATAATTTCGATTTGGATTTCAAGTGATAACAATTAAATTAAGTCTTGCAGAAAAATTAAAAAATGATTTATGAAAAATCAGCATTTTCAAGATCATAAAACATAGCACTGAATAAATAAATCCTGGAAAATGGATATTATATTTTTAAATCTCTCATAGTCCCTGCATTAATGTTAAATTGATAATTAAACTTATTTATCTAAAATCAACACAAAAAAGCAAAATTTTGTTCCCAAATGTCCCCCTCTTTTGTGTAAAAATCTGGATGTCTCAGTTTTTGAGTGATTAGTCATTATCTCAATCCGTTTTCGAAATATTCGGAATTTACGATTTGATGTAGTATCGTTGGCTCTTAATTGACAATTTAACTAAAAACATGCCCAGACGCATTGAGGCTTACATAAAAGCTAGAGGTAAAAATACGGACTACTCATTTTTTCCAGATTAGTTCCATTAAAAATTGCATCACACTTGATTTTTAATCAGCAAAAATATTTATAAAACCTATTATTTTATTTTTTTCAGTTTTGTAAGTACATATATGTAGGAGAATTATTTACCAAATAATTTATTTCTGTAAAACTAATAAACCAACAAAATTCAGATAATTCCAGATCAATTTGGTAGTGCGTATATAAAAATTCAACTACCTCTACGTATGACAAATTAAAGTAAGAGTTATTTAACTACTTTTGTAATAGCGTATATTATCAAGGATTAAATTATATTGTTGGAAATAATTTTTTATGCTGACAACCTGTATACTTTGAAGAGATAGAGATTACATCGGCATAGTTGTTTCAACAGCCCGAGGCTCCCTGTAATGAATCTTGGAATGTATACTTTATAAAAATGTGGCATTCTTGGACGTAATGACCTTGATGGATGAAGATGGGTATTGGAAAATAATTATACCTTACTTTAAAAGGTTACATCTAAATTGTATTGGTTTTCTCTATTAGGCGCGTGAAAATTGATAAAAATTATAAATATTTTCCCTGAAAAATATTCCAAAATTATATATATATATATATATCTAGTACAAAAATTAAACAAATATATCGACTACTTATTTGATTTTTGCTACGCCACTGTTTTTAAATTCCCAATTATTCATAAATTTACAAGACTATCACGAAAATCGACGTGCCGAACTGAAAAATAGAAAAATCTATTAACAAGTGATCAGATAACAATAGTTCCCGACAAAAAATAATAAACTGTGAATATTATTGGAACTTGGAAGTTGAACCGGAATTCTATTTTAGATAAACTTGACTATTTATATAAGACAAGGTAGTGAATAAAAAAAACGTTGTTTAGACTAAACGGTAAAGCTTGTATTCGTTAAAAATTTTCAACACATAGGTTACCCTAATGAAATATTAGATATATTACATAACTAGAGTAAAAATTATAATACATTTTGCACTAGTAGTTGAGTAAAAAAAAATAGTCTATTTTGTTGTTCTATCTAACCCTTATTCAACGGTTTGTCCTTGATCTTAGTCTTGTTTCCTTCTTTTATTTGTCTTGTACTTCCCACCCAATTTACATCAAAATCAATTACAATCAAAATATTACTAGTTTTATTTTAATCTTTAAATTTAAATTTTCAGTGTTAAATTTTTTAATTTTTTATAAGAGCAATTGGAATGTAATTGTTCTATAAAGATTATTTTCAAATATGTAAATGACGTGTTCCAAACGAATTATTTTTTAAATGGGCCACACTATATATAATTTCGTTTGTGAAATCTGCTTATTTTCCCGTTTTAACAATTTAGCATATCATTATACTATAAATTCGAAACTGTTGCGATTTGTCAAAAATTTACAGTAACTTTAACAGCCTACATGTATTTACGCATTACAGGTTTTAAAATCAATTGTTCATTACCCACCCCTAAATACAATTTTCCGTTTTTTCCTTTTCCTTTCCCCTTAATTCCTTGCCCTCCCCCTTCTTTTCCAGTGGTAGTATCTGGATTTTTATTCCCTTCCATTCGTACAACCTCGCCTGATGATAACGACTTTAAAGCTCGAAACTAGTTTTCATTTGTAGGCTTCAATACAATTTTCATACGGATTTTCAGTTTCATTCATTCATTTGTGTTAATTAAATCCCATTAATTTTTCACAATTGTACTTCTACCTCTTCCGAGTTTTTCTGGTTGCTTCATCTCATAATTCCCTTTAATTTACCACATTATTAAAGTTATTTCAAATTCAGCAAAGAGGTAACGAACCTAAACTAACCTTTAGTTGTATTCATTATGTATCGACTCTAACAAAAAAAAAACCAAAGCCGCTTCTTCTACGAAATTGAAATCAACAAATCTCCCTCTACCCCTCCCGATAGCCGCATCTTTCACAACTCAACATTTTCATCACCAATCTTAAAATAAAATAGATTGTGATTTACTGGGCTATGAAAACGTCTAACAAGATTGATTGATGTCACTTTGATCTACTTGAATATTTTTATAGCGGCCGCACCATGTGGTTTTCATTGTAGTTTTTTTCTATCGTTTCATGAAATCAATTTCACGGACAACCGATGCTGTGACGAATTTTTTCCGAAAAAATGAGAAACCTGTGTGTCATTTTAATAACCATAATTGTGACACGATTCTTGTGTTAATTAAAATTAATTATAAATATTTTTTGTCTATCGGTAATAATATCATACAGTTGGATTTTTATAACTTTACCCTTACGTCATTGATTCTATTCGTAGAAAAAAAGTTGAAATGTTTTAATTAAATCACCGCTAAAATCGAATGAAGTGGCTACTACTCTAGGAGATGTATGGGTAGTTAAAGGTTCACAATATTTATTTCGATCGCATGAGGCTATGCAATGAAATATCCATTAAAGCTTATCGCCACATAAATGCTTTACCTGAGCCGTGCTGCCCGCATAAAACTTTTAGTTTTACGCAAACGATTTCTAAAAAATCCTAAAGCTAGTAATGTAATAAATTGCCAATCCAAAGCCTTGATGAAGTGTGAAGGTAATAAAAATATTATTTTTAAATTTATTAAATGTAACTAAAACTAAAATGCTTAACTTATTGCTAAAAGCGGTCATTAACTGTATTTAAGGATGCTTCATCAATTTTTTCTTCTGAAAAATGAGTAAGGTAATGACATTTTAATCTTATAATTAACTAATTCTTCAAACTAACACAGCTAATACATCTTCTGAAACTAACAGGGCCATAAAATCAAAATACAGTAATGTTGTTTGTTATTTACTTATGATTAACAAGAAATACAGATCTTAGACCCTTCATACATTATCTTGAATACGACTCTGTGCTCACAGCAGGGGAACTCGTTGTAAACCCATTAAGTTCTTAACTTTTGGCAAGGTCAAGTCAGAGCAAGTTCAAATATTTCTTATCTTACTATAACATGATTGAATATCTTAGATTACTTATCATGTTTTTAATTTTCATGGGGTAATTTACTATTAAACAAAATAAAATCCATAAATGAAAAATGTATGTTTATTAATACAGATACAAATTTTTATATAGAAATACATAATTTGTTTGCGCATAAAATAATTCCTAGTTCATTTCCACTTTCTAATTCAGAACTGTTTCCAACATTTATTATTCCCCAAATTAATTAACTAGTGTTAAAATCGTAATGGTAAAGTGGTAAACGCAATACTTGATATATGAAATACTATTTAACAACCAATGAAAATAGATTAACAATTTCAAATGATTAGCATACATTTAGTTTTTTAAAAAAAACTGTTATTGCAGTAAATTCAACTCAAGACACGCAAAATATGGATACATTTCAAATAAAAACAAACAGGATGACAGCTGTAAATAGATGATCACATTTACGGATTCAACTTGTCAAACATAAAAGATGTGTTATCGCTGCTATTTTTGTATTTTTGCTGTCTTCTAAATTTATAATTAGCAATCACAAAAACGTAATTCTTTGCTTAAAAAATATGTTGAGTACTTCTGACCAGTTTATGCTGTTGATTTAAAAATTATTGTATCCAGATGTGAATCTGTTCTATATTGGAGACTTCTCGATACAAAGAGAAGGATCATGTGGTTTTACATTCCAAAAGTATCAATTTTTGTATTATCATCAGTACTAATGAAATTCAATCCAATCGTGATCAAAAATGTTTCTATTCAGATTTCTCTAGTTTGACAAGGTCGATCATTCACTTTTTTAACATATGCTAATTAGAAAATAAAATTTTTATGATCGAGGCTTGCCAAACTAGCTTTCACAACGAATTTCTATATAAAAATTAAAGTTAAATTATTACACCCACTCTCTATAGATTTGATAAAAAAAAAGGGGTTTTTAGTTTCCTCATTAATTTTTTTGCATTTCCAATTAATCTTTTTGATGTCTTAATGGACAAAATATGTATTTTTAATTCCCGGAGAAAATCATTGATATTAAATGATGTTTTAAACGACACAATTATTTATATTCGTTTTCAAAACATCTGTTTTTAATAATAACACCTATAGATAGTTGTTCGGGCTGTTGTATAGATAAGTGTATGGGGCATTATAAAAATAGGATTTTGTGAATGATTAATGTGTGAGTAATAGTCGATAAGATCTGCTTTCTAATGTTTTAACGAGAAATTGTACTCTATTTGCCTGTTTTATTTAATTATTGATTTTTAATAGTTCTGTATAGGGGATTTTAAAATTTAAATCAATTTGTTACTAAGTGCAGAATTTAAGAACATCCAGCAGGGACTATGGTAAAACACAACAAATACAAGAACATCTACAATTTAATTATAGCAGTAATAAGAAGAAAAAAAAGAAACCTTAAAGTAAATAAACAACCAAATGAAAAAATGGATATAGAAATACATTTAAAATAAATATATGCGAAGACTTAGGCTAGTAAAACCCAAATACAAGACCTTAAGAGAAATAAAGACCAACATGACAACAATAGCTGAATAAGTACAGGAAAAGGAGAAAAGCATACAAATAAATAAACAATGGTACAACCAGGAATGTAAGGAAGTTAGAACACAAAAAATCTAGCTATGACCAAATAAGAAGAAACAGACGAGACCATGAAGTAAAAAAAAATAAAGAGACACAAAGAATAAATGGAAAGAGGAAATCATTATATAAAATAAATTTAAAAGAAAACAAAATATCAAAATTACAACTAAAGAACCATAACCAATAAGAAATAAAAACGGACAACTAGAAAGTGAGCCCTAAAAAATGGCAGCCATGCAAGAACAAATTAAAAAAATAAGGAACGACAAATTGTAAGGGAAGATGAAATAGACAAAATTGATAACATATGCAGGATAATACATGCAAACAGAAATCCAGATACAGCAAATACGGAAACCAAACAGACTACCTGAAGAATGGAATATGAAAATAATCGTATCCATAGACAAAAAAGCAGATAAACAAATTGCAAACACTATGGAGCCATAACTTTACTAAATATAACATATAAAATTTAAGCAATTTAAGCCTACACAATTTATCAATTATTCAAATAGTTGTAGAACACACCAGATCTAAGGTAGAAAGAAAGAAATATATAAAACAGGAAGAACCAGTATCACCAACATCATTTAATCTACACATTGGTAAAAAATAACAGACCATGTCAAGACGCATAAAATGATGTAAGAAAATGAACGGAAGAAACAGGAAAAATTCACCTAAGGAATCGGATTAAAAAATGCAAAAACCATATTTCATAAAGATTTAACGGTGTGATGATGATACTGATAATGATGATAGTGAAGATGCTGCTGATGATGATGATGATGATATCTATGTATATTTAAAATCATTAATTAATAATTGCCAAGTCTGCAAAATGGTTTAATTGTCTTGTCTGAGATTATCATTATGAAGATCCGGGATATAGATTGATTGATCCTCCACTGGCTTCTATCTTTTGCCATTTCTTTTGATCTACCGATGTCGCTTTCTATCCGATCTAAGTATCTAAATTTTTATTTTCATCTTCATCTATTATCGCATCTCTTTCCATTCAGAACCTGTTTTACTATTATTTAGTATATAATTTTCTATACCCCAACCTTCTTATCATTTATTTCACAAAGTAAGGGTAGATACAATCATTAAAATATCATCTTTGCTACCTTTATTTCGCGGCAGTTTCTAACCACCCAGTAAACCATTTGTAACTAAATGGTTTAGGTTAATTGTGTGTTAGTTTGAAACATTGAAATAGCAATTTGCTGGAAATGTTTCTAGATAAATTGTTTACATATCATCTGAAGAATATTATTAGAACCCCAAGCACAAATGAAAATTCTTCAAGTTTTATATTTTTTCTATTCACAAAGGAAACATTGCTTAGCGGTGTTACATTGAATCAAATAGTGTACGTTGCTCCGGTTTGACAGTACTAGAACGACACGACGGCGTTGTCAAAACAGTTTTATTTTTACTATAAAAATGAGTCGATCTGACCTCCAACTTTATTAGTGAAATTTCGATAACTGATATAAGCTTTATAACCTAATTGTATTCTCTGTGATTTCCCATTTTCTTTTATTTTTAATGTTAGGTATGAACCCAAAATATTTTAAATTACTTAATATTTGGGTAAGGTTTTCTATTTCTATATCATCTCTTTTATTGCTTAATTGATCTTTGCTGAATGTCATATATTTCGTTTTTGTTTTACAATTTTCTGTGGTGCTTCTTTCGGGCTCTTCAGATATCTTTCAAACATGAATACGCATGGATTTTCAACTCCGTTTTTTACATGATTTTTTTTAAAAGTCATTTCGAAGAAAATTATATTCTTATTGAAGTGACTGGTACGCGTATATAATTTTGCAGCGTGTTGCACATTGTCTTTTTCCAAAAAAAGTAATTCCTAACTGTTGAAAATTATTGAGATAATGTACAGGAATAGTTTTTAAAAAATACCGTTGACATTTCGTCTTCTCCTAGGCCTAGCACTGAAGTGTTATTAAATATGAAAGTGACACAAGAGCAAAAAATATAAAACAATTTGAATGTGAGGCTAAAGACGAAAGTACAATCAACCCCTAAACGAAAAGCAATTTAAAATTAATTTCTTTTTCTCTGTATTAGATGCTAGTTTAATTTCGTTATGTGAAAGACTTGAGCGAAGTTCTTACGTGGATAATTTCAGTATTCTTCACAATTTTAAAATTATGAAAACGATTTCAAAAGAAAATTTAAGATATATTATATCGACATAGAATTAAAGTTATCCAATGATAATGATCCAAACTGCAAACGAGAAATCATAGCTTGTGATTTGTGAAATGAGAAAGACCTTTTAATAAATTCCATTAACACTGGATAGCTTTACACACCAGAAAATATAGCTTAAAGAATTATGTTACTTATACCTGTTATTACAGCGAGTGGGAAGCGTTCAATTTCAAGCCAAGAATTAATTAAAAACTGTTTGTGTCCTACAATGACTTAGGAACTTAGAAACTTAATATTAAGTACATCATAAAAGATTGCGATAGGTGCAGTGATTTATTTTGCAGTTATAAACAAAATATGATTAAAAAATGGAAGGAAAGTGGTCGGAAATAGCTGGAAACTCACTGAACCCTTTTTTATTTAGAAAGATTTACCAAAATAGGCTCCCCATATATTTCTCTTTAATTGCTAAGTAAATACAGAAATGGCATTTTATTAAGAAATTTAAACAGTTAAATTATCAATTTCCCACTAGGATTCAAGTCCTACTTACAATGGAGGATAAAGAGGTATATACAAACTTAATTGTGAAATTTATCTTAATAAACAAAATTTGAATTGAAATAGGTACGAGTAACGATTCAATTAAATTGTGTGTGGCTAAAAAATCAATATTCAAAGCAAAGATTTCGCTAGTCTTAAGGCACGACAGGATGACTTTTTGTAGTTTATGTATCATGTTTAAGTATTAAGTATATTTGTTTATGTTAATTTATGTAGTATGTTTTCTGCTTCTGTAATGTTTTTAAAATATTTGAAATTTTATTATTAATAATGTTCTGTTGGTTTTAATATTTTTGTTACCTTTAATTGTGCATATTTTTATATTTCATATTGATCAAAACATTGATCGTTAATTATATTATAATTTTTAAACCAAGGTGGAAATCTTTGGTGGCACCAGTACGCAAATTCATATAAGAACGGTCCTGCCAACATTATTTTTTGGTGCCAGGTAAAAGCAGATGTTATTATAATATTAAATACGTTAATTAATTATGATACTCTTGACTGTCTTCATATTGTAAAAAATCTAAAATCAATGCTAACGGAGTTATAATATAAGCGAAAGGAATTCTCAATCCAACGTTTTCAAATTAATTGGCGTAAATAAACCAGTAAAGACACAAATAAAAACGTCATTGAATATAATAACGTTAAAAATAACAGATCACACATCACTTGCTTTGTAGAAAAAGTGTGCTACTTTCACTTCAGATAAAGATTGGTATTCATTTCAATCACATTTATCGGCTATGTGTGTCTAGGTTAATACGTTTCTAAAGCGTTGTTGTAAAAATGATTAAATGCGGCATTAATAAATTAAATTAACTCTTTTCTAAATATTTGCATGGCAATTTTAGAAAATTTTAAAATGATCAAACCGCTGCACTCAGATTGATTTACGTCTTATCCATTTATCAAAATGCACTCAGAGGTGTTGAAATAGTAAACAAATAATTGTCCAATATATCCGCTATTTTAATGGATAACAATGTCAACGTTAATCATTTCTTACAGCCGCACTTACACGAAAATAGATCGGTATTTCAAGCCGGTGACTCACACTGGGACACTCCAATTAACAATAGAAAAAATCGACATGTATTATTTTTAGTAAAACCCAAAGTTAGTTTGCATGTTACAAAACGCTTCCGTTTGAACAAAACATTATTGTTTGAAATAGATAATTGGTAGATTTACTCTAAATCTAGCGAACAAGAGAGTTAACATACCATCAAAATTACGCCTACAAAATTGTGTTTACTTTTGACTAGAATCATTTTTGCGTTTTTATTTTCGGAAAATAGAGTAGACCTGGATTCTAGATAGGTCGAAAAATACCTTTGCATTTTGTTGCAATTGTTTATTTTGATCTCATCTTCTTGGACTATACATGTTGTCTGTGTCGCCTGCTTAAATCTAGAGATTAGATACGAAGGCAATACGTTTATTTTTATTAATTATATTACAATAACGTGCATCTAATAAATTAGATTTAGAAATTTAAGTAGGTTATTGCTTGGCAATTTACTTTTGTAAATAATATCATTAAATGACCTACTTTATATAAAAATTAATGTATCTGTGAAAAGCATTACTATTCACTTTTACTTTTACTAGATTTTGGTTTGGAACAGCTATAGAATTAAAAAACCTTGAGGTTGAATCGTTATTAAACTAAATTTAGTATCGTTTTCTTTCAATCTGTCATATTTTTTGTTTTTATGCAAAATTCATAATTCACCAAGCCTGGAAACTTCAAATATACACCGAAATGATGTTTATTTCTTGTAAATAAACCAACATCAATGTTTTGACTTATCCTTCGGCAGTTTGGCTCACTTGTAGACGAATAGGTACTTAAAAAAATCGTCTTTAATTGGCGAGGGAGTTAAAAATAAAGTATTTTGTATCGTGGTCTGCATTTAATGATGTAGTAGTAGTAGTAAATAACGCTTTACTTGAACCGAGCGTGATGTTTCGTAGAATTCTTATAAGATATTTTCATAACATGCCACATAGATTTTCCTGAAAATGGTGAAAAGCTAAATCAAAACAAATACGAGAGTTTGGAAATCCCGCTTTAGTGCGAGCGGCACGCCAAAAATTCAAGGTTTTCTTCAGAATTCCGTCTTTTTATACTTGTAACTAAATCGACGTTCTATTGTTATTCCAGTTTTGTTTAGTATCTTTACCCGGATGTTTTCTGGTATGTTTGATACTGTTATTTCTATATAATTATAACACAAGTAGCACAAAATACATGCTAGTCTCTAACTAATTCAAACTTACATAAGCTACATATTTGTTATATTGTAACATAGCAGACACTTTGTAAATTTGCTTCGTTTAACAGTTAATTGAAATATGGCTTCACCTTTCAGGAGCCAAAACCTATCATATTAGTTCGAAATACATTAATTATTTTGTTTATGTCAAACCAAGCTCAAATGTGATCCTCTTAAAATAAAACGTTCTTGGTTACCTGTCAGATCTTTAATATAAGGGTAGATTGCATCGAGACTCCATAGTGTTTGTACCACTTAATTCAAGCGTAATTTAATTGTGTATATATTTAATTTTAACAAATAAAGTAATTAGATGTTTCTGAAGTAGTGATTCATTCAAAAGTGTAAATAACCACAATTGCATTCGACTTCCGAAAAGGGATAAAATTACATTTGGTGTCCGAAGAGTGAGTCATTTACAATAGTTGTAAACCAAAATGCTAGCATACATTCTAAACCTCTCTGAAGGCATTTGTAGAATTGTATGTATAGCATAATTGCTTTGTACTCAAAAATTGACTGTAATTTAAGTGGATACTGGCTTAAAATTATAAATAAAAATAAATAAAAAATAAATAAGAAAAAGTGATTTTCAGAATCAAAGATAAAAAGTGGGAGATTTTATTCTACATATTTTTGTAAGTACATTTCCGAAATATTTTAAAATTATATTCAGTATTTTTTTTTGGTCTGATAAGAATACATTATGGATATTTTGGATTATGCCAATCTTTAGAAAAATCTAAACATCATAAAAATGTTTATACAAAACTAGTCGTTTATAATATTTTATTACCATATACATTATTTTGAAATGATGGGATACAAGTGTTATTCAGTTACTTACACCCAAAAATTTCGGCCAAGATTGTTATTAATGTTTTTTTGGTCAAGTTATGTAATAACAAGAAATCTATCGCTTCCCATTTTGTTATTCCCCAGAAAATGTTTGGAACAGTCGCAAGGTTTGTATTGTCTAAAAGTCTTTAACAAATGTTTAGTTACCATTAAATAATACTTAAAATGAATTTAAAAAATTAAATCTTTTATTTAAGATGTCCAATGAATCATTTGTATCTTTAATAGTTTAATCTAGAGATTATATTTATATTTCATATCTTGCAATTGTGTATTTTTGCACCCAGGCCTTGAAATGCAAATAAGAAATAGATTTTATTCAACTGTTATCTGCACAATGACAAAATGTTGTGCACTATTTTCCATTTTTTGTAATGTCTAAACATTAATTCTTAAGCTATTTCATTTCCTCGCCTGAATGATTTTTTCTAGAATATGAATCTGTATTATCATCCGTTGTGGATAAAGATTGTCTTTTTCTTGATGTTTTTAAAATTGGTTTTCCTTTTTTATTTTTAATAATAATAATAATAATAATAATAATAATAATAATAGCAATTCATTGGTCACAATTACAAAAACAACTACAACTCAAAGTCCATCGACCAGGTCTTACAGCCTGCAATATTAATTAACCGAATATATATTTACACTTTATAATGGAATGTAATAAGGACATTTATAATACCAACTTAAAAAAAACTATTTAAAGTTTATGTATCTAAAAAGATGAACAGTTTTAAAAACGTTGATCATTCTTCGCTTGCCAAATGGACGAGAATTTTATGTAGAGTTGTAGGATTTCTGAATCTTGTTCATGGAAGGACTCTTTGGATGAGAAACATATCCAAAACTCTTCTATTGGATGGTTTTTTTAGAAATTTTCCGTACAACTAGCCTTCTTTCATCGATTGGTTCTATCTTGGCTAGACTGTATAGAAGAATTTAAACTATATCTTTGAGCTTTATATGTAATGGATCAACTACCTAATTCCCATTGTATAGGTCTCAACATCTTCAAATTTAAAAATAATATTTTGATAATTGGTTCATTGTATATTGTTTAATAGCAGTTAAATATTTATGACCATTCCCATTTAGTTTTTTCTTTTATCAATTGTGTGATATTTAAAACTCATTTTAAGCAAAATTTGTCTTAGACTTGAAATGCTACAAGAAATATTTATTTCATCGTTGATCAGCCCCTTTTTAAAAAAACCAGGGTAGGTACAGATTGTTCTTCGTATATTTAATAAATCCTAATTATTCTAGTCAATATTTCTAAATGTGCCAGAGTCATTTCGCTTTTTTCAGGGAATGATAGGTTTCCTTACTAAATACTTAACCGAAGATAAATTCTTGTTAAAGGAAACATTCCGGCTAAAGCATCACTTGAATTAAAATATTTTTCCAGCAATGATTGGTACACATTTTTAATTATTTCTTTAGCATCAGAAAGTAAATGCTTTCTTTTGAAAGTGGTGTCCTACAAGGTGTCCCACTATCAGCACATGCCCATGGATGTCACATTTTAACACTAATACGACAATAAATATCACGCGCCAGTATGGAACTTATACCTCCTTAAAATAACATAATAGTTAAGGATGCAGGTAAATAAAATTTGTACTCCGACTCTGAAAAGGTACAATTAGGGTTTTATGACAGTCAAAAAATCAACAATATAATTCTAACTGTAATAGAAACATTGTATATATTAAGTTGGAAAACTACATCTCTACCTCTGCCGTACGCCTCTGGCAATAACGAGAAAATATCTTTTAAAATAATTTAAAGTGCCATAACGTGCATAAACTTTTTACCAAGTATGAACATAAAATATCAAAAAGTATCATAACAATGAGCAAAAAACACATTTACATTTTTAGATAAAAAGTATCTCGGTTAGAAGAAATATTTTTATTTTTAAGTGTTTTAGTTTATACCGTCATATTTTGAGTGAAGTATTCGTAACTTTTATGTCATATTTTTCGGACCACTTTGTATATTTTAAAACATTTAAAATGTAGTCCTAATTGACCCAGATGCTGCTATATACAAATATTTTGCAAAATTGTTATCATTTATGTATCAGATACCAGACCATACTCGTTGGTGCCCCACCCTGTATATTTCTAAATTGTTTCAAAAAATATATGTTCTATTATTTACCACCCTAAAATTTTCTCCTTGTTATATGCACAATTAATTCTTTATTACTGATTAAAAAATATTTTTTGATGACAAAATAAATTTAGTTAAAAATTAGATTAAATCTGTACATTAATCATGTATTTATTTATTAAAAGCCTGAACCACAAGAATTCCGAACACCACACGAAATAACAGCCCTATAATTATAATTACAGCATAAAAAAGCTCTGAAAGAAAACGTGTAATTACCTTGGTAGGTACCTCCAGCTCTTGAGCCTGTACTACATAATCCAAAGAAGTCGAGTACCTAAAGGAATCCACTGCCACTTCTTCGCGTGCCGTATATTCACATTCCTACACACCTCTTTCTAACTTTATAATCTACCTAACTCATCGCAAACCGGCGATTTGGAGGTTTACAAACGTTCAACTTTAATTAGAGCAATTAAAACCGCGAATTTGGACTAATTGAAGGGTCAAGTAACGCAGGTACCAGGTTGCAACCATTCAAAACAAACGAATTGAATAATTCAGGGAACTCTAACGTAACTTGTGGGTAAGAATCCGTTGGACGGGCACCTGAACAATCACAACACTGGAAATTGTTATTAGTCCAGTTTTCACGTTTTTTTATTATTCTTATTCAACTAGAGCGTGTTCTAGATTTTAAAACGGTTAATGATGCTCGACGTAGGACGGATTTCACTTCGATTACACTTTTCAAAGTTTTGAATTGAACTGCGATCTGATGTCGCGGCCGCGACCACTGCGCCGCGAATCCTAGAGGTGGCCGCGGAAACCAGTTACCGAATACTGTTATTAGCTATTTTTTGATTCCTGCAGTGGCGGACTAATCACAGATGTAACGTGTATTTTTTTACTCCCCTTATATTTTGCTCAATGTCTTAAGCTTAGCCGATAATCAAATGCAATGCGATAAAAATAAAAACAAATATTTATTTTAAAATACAGGGTGTCCCATGACGTTTTGACTGTCCAATATTTCGAAAACTTTATAATATATATTAATATAAACAGTCAAAACTAATGATTATATTTATTATAAGAACGTCACGTGACCCCAATTTTTTTTAATGGGTCAACCGATATAGTATTACATTTTTGGTTATATCTTTCAAAAACAAATTCAACGATACCACACTTGTCATGATTCTATTGTGCAGTAACAATAATATAGGCAATTTATTTTTATTAAATATATTAAAGCAAGATTTTGCACTCCAATATTGGCTTCCAGTTTTCCTCGCGTTTCCGGTTGACCTACAAAAAATACATAATGTGTTAACAATATTTTGTCTCGATGAAGGGTATTCGGTGGTTTATATGTAACCTCAGCTTGCCTCACTACTGTTCGCATATTCTATTGAATTATTTTATTTATTTTCGGTGAATGGTCTTTGTAACTATAAATATTTTTATTATGAAATAAATTAGAGCTTAGATATTTGGTGGACATTGGAAGAAATATCTGGAATAATTTTTAACGAATGCGGATAAAATAATTAATTTTTTCCTGTAAAAGTGAAAGAAAAAATGTACCTATTTCGGTATCTGTAAAAATGTTAAATTGGTATTTTTATATGTACGTTCAATATTGTAATTACATCATGATTTCTGATTATATTTAAAAAAATATATCGTAAACATTTACCTTGTTTGTTATTTTCTGCAGCTCTCTTTGCAAAAAGGCTTTCAATTTGTGGCGTTTAATCTAAAATACTTTTAAGAATTTTTTCATTAAATGTTTTTTGTTTTTTCTTTAGGATATGAAATTTAGAAATACCAAATTTTTTGGAAAAAACTGTCAACGCGTTATTTTAATTTTAGTGCTCTCTTAACACTAAAGCTTTGTATTGTTTATGTGGTAATAGTGTAAAAATAATAACGGTATTTAATTGTGAAAAATCAAAAATTCTAATGATAACGACTTTTTGCTGGTGACGGTGTTGTTATTTCATTCTATTTATAATAGTATTTCTTATTACCACATTAGCCTTCAATTTTGTTACAATTTTTTATTTTGTCGGCACTGAATTGCTGCGCGATATAATGAATGTTAGCAAAATTAGTATTTTTATAAACTTTGACAATCTTTAAAAAACTGTGGCTTCAATGGATCATTATGTTCTTATACTCCTTTTTAATTATACAGGGCGTTAATCTTGTTACAAATTTCATGGAAAATTTTTAATAATTTTTTAAATACCCTGTATAATAGATTATAACTTTATATTGTTGCAATGGGGGAGTAAAGCGGATCTGAAATTCGAAGTAAAATATAGGGTGGTTCATTTAAGAAAATGTTACTTTGTTCTGGTACGGCTTTTTACATCTCTGAAAAATCAGCAACACTCACCATTCACAACAATTCTATTTCTTCTTCTTCAGGTAAAAATCTTGGTATACAGTATTTTTTATCTTATTACGATTTGCATTAGTAGTTCTATTTTAAATAAAGAAGTTTGACCATGGAAAATAAAAATTCTAACAAAATATTATGACATTTAAATAGTCTTTTATACCATTCTAGAAAAATTTAATATTTTTTCCATATCATTTTAATTATTGCCACGAAACCTAATCTTAAGCGCTAAATCCATGTTTAAAGTATTAAATTCCAAACTTTTAATATAAAACTAGCTCCAATGGCATATTACATGTACCTATTAAGTGTTTGCCTATTTCCAAATGATTATTTTAAGAGTGGATATCAACAACAAATATCTACGAGATTCAAACCATACATATTTAAGGTTTTATTTGTGTTTATCTACCACACAAATAATAATCTTCGGTTTCAGTATCAAAATGGTGCATCTGTATACATGAATCTCTAAAGTTATTCTCCTTTACTTGCCACTTCCTTCCTTATGTTTTGAGAACTTTGAGTAGTTGACAATAAACAATAGAAGAAAAAGTTTGATTAAAAAAATGTTTAAATGTTTATTTAAAAAATGCTGTCGGTAGAAAAATTCGTACAGTAATATATAGCTAGGTACTAATAAAAATGGATCTTTGCAGTTAAAAAGCAGAAAATAATGTTAATATTAATTAGATCTAGGTAAAGGAGTGGGTTAACACATTTATATGTTTTTTTAAATTCAGATGGTATTATAATGATTAATGATAACATTCATTACTAATTTAAGTTATAAATAATATAATGATTGACGGTTTTACAATATTTATTTGGACCACCTGAGTCAATGCAATGAAATAACCATTAAAGCTGATCGTCACAGAAATTCTTTACTCGGGCCGCATTAAACTTTTAGTTTTACGCAAACCATTTCTGAGTGTGGTCGAGTTATCGTTAACTGAAATTTTCGATTTTCCTATTTTGTTGTGTTTTTTTGTGGTGTAATATGGAAATGGCAAAAGACGTAGAAACAGTTCCCAGAGTCAACAAACATGTATCTGCTGGTTGCAAAAATTGGTAGTGAAGGGTAAATGTTAATACAATAATAGCTAATAGAAAATGTTATAAATTGCCAGTCCTAAGCCTGGATAAAGTGTGAAGGAAAACTTTCAGGTAATAAAAATATTATTTTTAATATTCATTAAATGTAAATAAAACTAAAATAGTAAATAATGTCTTCATCTTAAGTAAAATATTGTCACGTTGTTAAAAGCGGTCGTTAACTGTATGGTTTATCAATATTTTCTACTGAAAGATGGGTAAGGTAATGAAATTTGAATCTTATAGTTAATTAAATCCTCAAACTAAAATAAGTAATTCATCTTCTGAAACTAACAGCATCATAAAATTAAAGTACAGTAATTTTGTTTGTTATTTACTAATGATTAACAAGAACTGAAGATTATAGACCCTTCATGCAGTATCTTGAATCCGGCTCTGTGCTAACAGCAGAGGAACTCGTTGTAAACGCATTCAGTTCTTAACTTTCAGCAAAGTCAAGTAAGGTCAAATCCAAATAGTTCTTTTCCCACTATAAATAACATTGTATGATTGGTCAGCATTCTGAATTTTTATAGGTAGAATCCATGAAAAGATGGTTATTTGACAAATGAAAAACTAATCAAGTATAAAATTTTCTAAGAAATCGACAATAAATAGTTCAATGGAATTTGCGTGGGATAGATCATTCCTCTTCTGGTAATTGAAAACTATTTTTAAGCTCTTATATTATTATTATAGACTATTTTGCAATATTCTATTTAATTACTCCTGAAAAGCAATTAATACTTATGGTAATAAAATTTTAACACATAAAATGGCAGTTCCAAAATAACCGGTATGGCAACTTATCATCTCTGTACCAGTTCTAATATGCATCTAAAAATAGGCAGTTCTCATACTCGTGTAAAGGATTTTAGTTTATGATAATCGCGAGTCCTTTGTTTACTTGTACGTAAATATTTTTGCATATTGTAGAATTACTATAGCTTATGTTTAATAATTGCATTGCATTACTTTATTTTCATTTTTTACACTTTCTTAACTTAAACTTAAAACTGAAGAATATATTTAATGTTTTTCTTATTTATTAGCTAAATATGTTTTGATTTAAAACCAAAAAGTTTAAAAAATTAAAAGAGCAAAATTCAATACTAGTGGCGCCATCTTCTTAACTACAACAAGCCCAACGATGATGGCGGCATCTGTTGCAATCATTTCAAAGTATTAGTTTCCTTTGATTATTTATAATTACTAGATGACGGTAAAAACTTGCTTTTTATAAAATATTCTAAAATTTATTATTTTTAACATTTACTTTTACAAATTGCATATAATAATATTATTGTGTATATTTTAATTGATTCTTATTTATTTTTACAGCTAATTGTACAAAATATTTTGGTGACTGTGAACTTATCTTAGTAATGTGAAGTTTAGAAGGTACAATAAATATTGGAACAGTCAAGATATCGGTTTTTATTATTCAGTTCTGCATCTTTATATCAAATCTATGGTATATGAATTTTGTACGATTATAAAAATTCAATTATATATTTATAAAAATAAAGGTTAATTATAAATAACTTATCTACTTTCTGTGCACTCCCTGTATACTATAGCGTAATAGATGTATAAAATAAATATGACTTCATTGATTTTGACGTCATTTATATATTAAGTTTTATGCACATTTTCACAATATGATACAACCTGAAGTTTACTGAATGCGTTTTCATAGACAGAATTTTAGTAAAATGACTTCTAGAAATATTTTCCACGAATTTTAGGAAAAAATCAGTTTATATTTCTAGAATAGTACTTATGGAGCACGCATAATCGACATTGTTGTTGTAATTTTTCTTGAAGTACACACGATAAAAAGAGTTTTCCGGAAAATTTTGGGTACAGGATTTTGAAAATTCTGGGCCTTTGCAAGGACTTACTAGCGGTAAAAATCTCGATCTGACCAATCACAATCGAGTTTATTTCTACCAATGGCAGCGCGCATCGAAAAAGTTACCTACCAATGGTTTCAGTTCAGCAAGCGTCACTTTGACTTTCACATTGTGGTCGTTTAGGTACCGATACAGTTCGTGTGACTAAATTTTGTTGAAAAGGTAGGAAAATTAGACAAATGCATGAAAAAAGTGTTTACATCTTTGTTTTTACTTAAGGGAGGTTTTAACACGTTGAAAGAAATCCATGTAAAACGAAATTTAAGGGAGATATTAAACAAACTCGGTCAGGGACCCCCTTTGTTGTGTAGGATATATTTAGCCGCCATGTTGTTGTGTATTGTAAGTCATATGTTCCGTGGAAATTGACTAGGAAAATGACTAAAACTTATTAACAAATACCATTAAAACAATGCAAATTGAAAAGTATAGTAATTTTATCACACTGTCGCTTGTTTTTAAGGCTTAATTCACCTAATTTCCGTTTTGGCGCGAATATTTATGAATGATGTATTTCGCGGTTATTTTTTTTTCGTTAAAAAGTTCCCTTAACGGTCTTTTGGTCTGTGTTTCATTAATACATATTGTAGGTAAAATAATTGTAAACGATGGCTCGAACCAAGCAGACAGCGCGTAAATCCACGGGAGGTAAAGCGCCCCGTAAACAGTTGGCAACTAAAGCCGCAAGAAAGTCGGCCCCCTCGACTGGAGGTGTGAAGAAGCCCCATCGTTACCGTCCTGGTACTGTAGCTCTCCGAGAAATCAGGAGATACCAAAAATCCACCGAATTGCTCATTAGAAAACTGCCATTCCAAAGATTAGTGAGAGAAATAGCACAAGACTTCAAAACTGATCTCCGTTTCCAGTCTGCAGCTATTGGAGCGTTACAGGTAAAAATTCAGTTTCAATAAAATACTCATATTTAATTTCATAATTTTTATTTATTAGAATTAACACGATTCTAGTAATAGAACAGTTGGCTTTATTATTTTGAAATTTGAAAAAATATAATTTGTAATGAATTTGTTTTTATCAATGACAAAAAAATAGCTTAATATCTATTCATGTTATTCCATTATTTGGAAGAAGTTAAATGAATTGAAGACATTGTACTGAAACTAATAGATCTAGTCTACTATTTTTATTTCATTTTACATAAATTATTTAATACAAATTCTATTTTGATTCTAAAATTCATTGGTTGTATCGATTATTGATGTTAAATCAATGTGTCAGCATTTATGCAACTGAAATTCAAAACAAGTTAAATAAAAAAGAAGATGGAGACCTTTTGTTTTTAATAATCGCTCAGTCTGGTTCTGTTTATCGAATTTTGTAAACATGTCCAAAATAGTTATTAATGTAATTAATCTATAAAGTTAAGATTTCACAAAATGGATTGAAATGCATAGATATCTCGGACAGTAATTTTCAAAATGTAGTATTAATGAAGACTTGGATAAGGTGTGTTTGTTACTTTTGCATTTAAAAAACGGTTTTCAGATGATTAAAAAAAATTGACATCTGAATATTTTTCATTTTTATTAAATTTGTATTCAAAAATCTAACATTGTTACCTTTACTTGACGCCACATATTTATTTTAAAATTTAACGTCAATTATTTACGTAGTTATGTCGAGATTTAATTTCATTTAAAATACGCAATATGATTATGATCATCTAATTATTAACATCACTATTTAACCTTTCAGGTCAAAATTTTACCTGGCATCTAGTGCTCTAAAGTATATAGTACTTTAAAGAACATTATTAGAAAAATACCTTTTCTTGTTGATCTTTTAACTATAAAAATGAAACTAATCTATAGTTTACTAAAGGGTGCTATTTATATTTTTCGATATTCTGATTGATTTATTAATTAAGGTTCACTGAAAATGATAAAATGTCTTAATTGTATTGAGGAGGAGGCATTATTTTGAAATTTAAAACGCCTTATGTATATTTATACAGAGTTATTTTCTAATCACTCTGTACACGAATGTCTTCAAGTAAAAGTAATAGAAAATAATAGATATATGTATAATATATAATGTATGTTTAAAAAATAGTTTCAAAATATAGTCTATTCTGATTTAACTTAAGAACTGTGGCATATATTTTCAGTATTATGCAACAAAAACTTCACTCAAAACATTTCCGAAAGTACCACTATTACAAAAATTGGGCTAGGGTATTTTCCTACTTTTATTAAAACACACGAATTGGAGTTTGTAACACAATGAAAGTAAACAAACACTTAAAATAACGCAACATTTTTTCTTCTGGAGAAACTACATTTTTCATCATTATTATATTTCATAACATTAACCAGGAAGTTGTTACTAGCATTTCAAAATAAATCCAACCAAAGCCTATTTATTGGTGTATTTTATTTTCAAAAATTAATTTTATTAACAAAATTTAATTCAGTTGTGATTTTTGTCAATTTTAGGAAGCCAGTGAAGCATATTTGGTAGGTCTTTTTGAAGACACTAACTTGTGCGCCATCCACGCCAAAAGAGTCACCATTATGCCTAAAGACATCCAATTGGCTCGCCGAATCCGAGGTGAACGCGCTTAAATAATCAGATTTCTGGTTTTGCACTATTTGCAATTCATTCATTGTAGATTTTCTTCTATTTCTATGGTCATTTTTTCATATAGCGTATATATAACATTGTCCTGCCGTGTGAGATAGAACATAAGTTATGTTTAATTAGTAGTAATTTTAATAGAAATTTAATTGTACAGCGTTGCAAGGTGTTTTTAGCCAGGACGCAATTTTTTATTTTATTTTTATGTCGAAAATGAAAACTTTGTGTTCAGTTTTTTTATGTAAAGATGGTTTATTTTGAAAAATAGCAGGACGTGACTATAGGTGTCTGTAGGTTTTAAGTTTTTATTATTAAGTCTTGTGTTTATATAATATTCTTTAGATTTTTTTTTTAAGAATAGAACTTGTAACTCAATAAATTCAATATACAACTTATGTAACTAATTTTGTTTTTATTTATATTTCTTGTCTTCCCAAAACAAGTTTAATTATTAATTAAATAAAACATGTTTTCAGAATTATAAAATTGCATTTTCTATTTTTGTCATAAAAAGGATGTACATTGTTTAATATTTTTGTATGAACCTAATACTTTGACCAAGTATCCGTAGGGCTAAATTCATCCTATATCTAGTATTTCATTTATGGTTAAGATGAAAAACATGAAAATTTTACAAAATCATTTCACTTAAATGTACTTCAGAAAAATATTTTCAAAAAGAAAAAAGTGGACTACATTTATTTTCATTGTTATGTTGGAAATTGTATATGTATATCTTTTACAGGGTGTGGAAAATTTTCTTTCAAACAATTTGCATATTCGTTAAAACTTTACATTTTTATAATTCAAGTTATTTGAAAAATTATAAGCGTAGTGTTTTTCAGTTTACTTTTGTAATTTTTAATAAGAAGTTAACGGGAAATGCATCTGAAAATATGTTTATGATTTATTGGTCGTTATCAGTTCAACGTAGCAAAATAGTGCATGCATTAAGGTGATAATTGATATGAAATCATGTTATTGATATTACTTCGTCTCAAATACAGACAATAAGAGTTCATTAAAATTCTCAGCTCTTAAAAATCAAATCCAAAATGTAAAATTTAATTAAAGTTAAATATATATTATCAAATAATTATTTTCCATGAATCTTTTACTTTTGTTTAATAAAAACATTGTAATCTCCGCTTCCCATTGGTTACGACTGGGAATATTTATTTGGTTACATCCGAATGATTAACAATATCAAAAATTGTAACTAAGCACAAAAATGCACAACATTGGTTTACTTCTAATGCTTATTTTGTCATTAAGTTTGTAAATGCATTATTCATAGGGTTTTTTGCCTATAAATACAACAGATTGTCACAAGTTACTTTGTGTTTATATTGTTATAAATGTTATCTACTTTTAAGAGACTTCAAAAAAAATTTCCTAGTGACGTTACTACCGAGATGGGTCTGTGATTTAGACACAATAATTTCTTTTTTATAGCTACGCAGCTTCTTTTAGTATAGAACGAACTATATACATATTTCATATGTTTTATAAATGAAATAGGTTACGGAAAAAGTATTTCACTATTTTTTTTGTTATAGTTTGTTTAGATAGTCTATAATCTATTTTTATTTGAATATTTGTATTTGTCTTATATTTTTCATAGGATTTACTTTTTTTTTCATTTTTGCGATTGGTAAAATTCCTCAAATTTAACAGAGAGCTAAGCAATTTGTTTGATAGTGTCAAATATATTCCATTTTAATCGTATTCTTTTATTCAGCGCTGAATCCGTCAGTCCAATAAAATAATTGAATTTTTTAAGTTATTAAACAGCGTTGGCTCATCCCTAAATAAAAGAAAATGCGGCTTTTTCCTGGTGTATTAATTTTAACGTTTTTTATTGAAAATGGGTCTTAGTGCTGCTAAATAACAAGTATTAACTATACATGTAATGCTTATTTCAATTTTTGTATTAAGAGAGGCATACTAAGATTTTTGATAAGGAATATTTTCACAAAACGATTATTAAAAATTGTTGGATCATCACGCAACATAATTTATCCTGTACAAAAACCAATTATGCTTGCAGAAAAACTAGCCTTGTATATTATGATATTTAATGATTTTATCACTGTACTTATTTTTTATTTACAGATATCTTGCAAATGGTGATAGAGTTGTTTTCTTCACACTATTTCTAAAATCATGTTTTATGGAATTGTCTTAATAAATTAGTGCTTTTCACACACTCGGCGCAATAGCGGTTGGAAGTCGCTAGCGATATTTCTAAATGATGTAACTTCCTGTCTGTGATGGTGTTATTGATAGAAAACATGTTCAAGTTGATGTAAAGCTTGAAATATAACGGCATGCTAAATATTTACAAGACATTTATATTTCAGGTCTCTATGAAATTAAGTTCTACATATTTTAATTAACATAGTTGATAAGCAGAAGGAAGACAATGATTTAGGCCAAATAATTCTAGAAAACAACTTTGGTTTCCCAGCACTTTTATATGTCGAGGACAGCCAACAAATCACGTTATTGTAACAAATGAAGCATTTCCCATAACTTCATATAATGCCTCCGTATCCCGGTCATTTATTGTCACTAAATAAACACATCTGTAATTCTAGGTAAGAATTTTATATTGTGTTCAATAAAATTTTATCACAAATTCCATATCCATGCTTTTTCTAAACTTGCCTTTAAAAATCGAAAATAATATATGTAAAATATTTTTATTTCAGGTCTCTATGAAATTAGGTCTTAAATATTTTAAATAGCATAGTAGACAAGCAGAAGAAAGAGAGTGACTTGGGCCAAAAAATTTTAGATAACGAAATTGGTTTTCCAGCACGTAAACCTGTCTGGTATGAAGGAGAACCGATAAATCACTTTATTGTAGCAAATTAATTATTTCCCATAAATCCAAATAATGCCTCCTTATCCAGGTTAGTTATTGTTACAAAATAAACGTGTTTGTAATTATAGATAAGAATATTTTATATTGTACTTTATAGAATTTTATTACAAATTCTATGTGCATGCTTTTTCTAAACTTGAGTTTAAAACTCGAAAATAATATATGTAAAATATTTACAAGATATTTTTATTTAGATCTTTCTGAAATAAGGTCCTACAAATTATAAAGATCACCGTAGACTTCTCTAACATCGTGATGATAATTAGAAAACTATATTAGACAAGCGGAAGGAAAACAATAATTTGTACCAAATAATTCTGGAAAACAACATTGGTTTCCAAACATCTTTACCTATCAAGTATAAAGGAGAAGACAAATCGCTTTATTGTGGCACATGAAAGATTTCCCATAACTCCAAATAATGCTTTCTTATCTGTTATTTATTTTCACAAAATAAACAAATTTTTAATTATGGGTAAGGAAATTTTATACTGTACACTAAAAATATTTATTTCAATTTCCATGCGGATACTTTTTTTTTAAATTTACGTTTAAAAATCGAATACAATGCCTGCAAAATATTTACAACATATTTCTATTTCAGGTCTTTCTGAAATAAGGTTCTACATATTTTAATACTACCATTGTGTGATGTTATTACAAATTTACTTTAGTAGACAAGTAGAAGGAAGACTGATTTGAACCGAATAATTCTGTAAAACAACATTGGTTTCCTAGCACCTTTACCAGTCAAGTATGAAGAAGAACCATTAAATCATTTTATTTTAACAATCAATGATTTCTCATAAATACTGACTTAGAATATCTTAATTTAAATAATGCAAAAAAACATCACTTTCTTTTTAATCCAATTAAGCTTAGTTGGGACCTTGCAAAACAATATTACAATATTACAACTGACATTGGTGGATATTGTATGATAAGAGGAGAACAAATAATGATAGGCAAGAAATTACACCGTCTAAAAAACCTTCAAATTATTAAAGTATTAGTTCCGTTATAAATACATAATGAAATAAACGTATAAATGTTTTATTTGGAATTTATGAAACCGGTTCATTGAATTGTTTGCGACATTTTAACTTCTCATCAAACATGCCTTTTTAACCATTGTAATAACTGCAATTCGCTGTGAAATATAGAAGCAATAATAAAGTAAAATAATGTTATCTGATACAAATTTGATAAGTTATGTAATAAAACAAAATTACAAACACTTTCTGATTATTTGATGCCATTATAAAACAATGTTGTCTGTTTGTTATAAAACTGTCTGAACTGAAATTGAAAAAAATGAATCTTATAAGTTTGAAATGGTGGTTTTATAACTTATAATTAACTATTGCAGTATCCTGATGATAATCAGAACCTAAATGTAGAATAAATGCAGTGCACATTTTAAGGCCATCTGATTTTAAATTCGTTTATTCTTTAAACAAAGAGTTATTTTTGCCAGTGTTATATATATATTGAGAAGTAACAGTTTAATAACGATCGTTAGTTTGTTAATTAAAATTGATAATACATAAAAAGAATTTTTGGTAATTAGGCTTTTTTTTAATGTTGGGCGAGTTGAAACTTGTACAAACAACAAATTGTAATAATTATTATTTAAAAATTGTACAACATGATAGGAACTAAGGATACATCGGCAAAAGTAGAAGAAGATTGGATCTAAGAAGTGGAATCTGAAAAAGAACCAGTTCAAGAGGAACAACAAACTAAAGAAATTAAATAACAAACAGAACCGGTGACAGAGGAATGCTCAGAAGATCAAGGAGAAGATGGGAGAGGTAAAAAATCACAGAAAGAACCTATTAATGATATTCAAACAATGATGATGGAAATGATGAAACAAATAGATATGATTACTATGAAGCAGGAATTAAAACAAAAAATTAACGTCATAAAAATGGATTATGAGTATCTCAATTCTGTTACAGGAATTGAAAGAGGAGTGTTCAACATAGAAAAATTAAATCCAATAAAATACAAAATCAAACCACATACAATTTTATTAAACGACAACTAGTAAAAGGAAACTAAAGGTTTTGCGAAAAAATAAAAACCTTTAGTTTGACATTATTACTTGTTTTTTCGTTTATTGTTATAATAGTTTTCAAACTTTACATATATCTAAATATGTTCCATAACTGTTATTTTATTTTGTACCACATGCATTATGTTAGTTTAGTTAAGTTGTATAATTCTGGTTCATTTTGGGAGAGATTGTGAGAGTCTCCTTTTACTTCTGTTCTTCTGTTTCTTGTAGAAAAATTAATCAAATATCAAAATAAATAAGACGATAACTAATATTATGCAGGATATAATATATAAAATTGAAGTCTCAAATTTTTTATGTAATCTAAAATATTGTCAGGGGACATTCAGAATATAAAATAATTTTTGGATATAAAGTAGGACTGGTTATGTTTATTAATCAGTAATATTGACAATATTCTGAAGATAATAATACAAATTAACTAAGTCATATTAGACATAGTAATATTGTTAGCAAATGATACATAGCTTTGTTAATTTTGATACTATTATAGATGTTTTATAATTTTGATCCATAGTTCATGAAAGGTTTATAATTTTGTTATATTTGATTGTTATTATTATCAAAGATGTTTTAATAGTTTTATAGATAAGTTCGCAGTAGAACTTTAAAGAAATCAATTTATTTATGAATTTTAATTAGAGAGATTTTAGATAGAACAATATAATTACGAACAAATTAGTATATTAATTAAAATTCATAATGAACGAACATTTTTTTAGTAATAAGGCATTTTTTTTAAGGTTCATAGATGTAAAATAGATTATTATTAGATTGAAAAAAGTAAATAAGAATTATGTTACTACAATTTGTTAAGGTTGAGGGTTCAGTTTGTCACACACAAAGTAGTTTACAGCGTTGTTATATCCCAGGCCAGTTTAGAAATTTTCAAAACCAGAACCTGGTCAAATAAGACAATGGCGATAACCACAAAATGATATAATAAAAATATGTGATTTATAATGTGACTGGTAATTTGTGGTGTAACCTTTAGGGGCATACATAAAAACAAGCTTGTAATTTATGTGCAGTGCTCCAATAGTACTAACAAAGATGTTGTCACTACTGCAAATCCGTCACTTGTCGTTGGTGTAACCTTTATCATTCTGTCATTTAAGGCAAAAACAAATATAAAATTTTAATAATGGAGAGTAATGAGGAAACATTTATCAGCGATAATTATATTCCTCAATTTAAGCAAGAATTGATTATTAATGAAGAAAATGAATTACTCCATATTGAGAACATAAGCAATCATTTTTTAATAGGACTAGGAAATTCAGTAACTCTTAACGAAGATAAATACAAAACAAATAAACTATGGTATAACAATTGCAATACTAATAAACAATCATTTGCTACAAAATCAAATTTACAAAGACATTTAATTATTCATAAAGATTTAACAAATATATATAAATCAAATATAATGACTGACATAATCGAGAGTATAAAAAAACCGTTAATCGATTATTATATCCCTGATATTAAGCAAGAGGAAATTATTATTAAGCAAGAAAATGAATTACTGGATACAGAGGATTGCAACCAATCTTTAAAAGCACATGTATTAACTGATGGTGAAGAATGCGAAGAGACGTTTAATTGCGAAATGCACTCAGCAGATCACATTGCTGAAAAAAAATACAATTGTGGTTTTTGTGATAAATCATTTTCTATAAAAGGTAATTTAAACAGACATTTATCAGTTCATACAGGTGAAAAAAATTACAAATGTGATTTTTGTGATAAATCATTTTCTCAAAAAGGTAATTTAAATACGCACCAATTAGTAATTCATGTAGGGGAAAAAAAACACAGTTGTACCATTTGTGATAAGTCATTTTCGCTAAAGGGTCACTTAAAAAGACATTTGGTGGCAGTTCATTCTGATGAAAAAAAATACAGATGCGATATTTGTGATAAACCATTTGCTCTAAAAAGTAATCTAAATGAACATTTGGTAGTTCATTCAGGTGAAAAAAAGTACAAATGTGACTTTTGTGATAAAGCATTTTTTTTAAAAGGTAATTTTAATAGACATTTAATAGTTCATACAGGAGAAAGAAATCACAAGTGTGACTTTTGTGGTAAATTATTTTCTCTAAAAAGTAATTTAACTAAGCATTTAGTGATTCACACAGGTGAAAAAAAACACAAATGTGATATTTGTAATAAATCATTTTCTCTAAAAGACAGTTTAAACAGACATTTACTATTTCATACAAGAGAAAAAAAATATAGCTGTACCATCTGTAATAAACTATTTTCTCTAAAAAGTAATTTAAAGGAACATTTGGTAGTTCATATTGATGAAAAAAATCACAAATGTTCATTTTGTAAAAAATCATTTTCTCGAAAAGAAAATTTAGACAAACATTTAATAGTACATACAGGTGGAAAAAAAGCACAGATGTGATATTTATAATAAATTATGATCTCCAAAAAGTAATTTGAACAAGCATTTAATAATTGATACAGGCGAAAACGTGATTTATTCTGTAAAAAAAATATTTTCCCAGAAAAGCACTTTAAATTCATATTTGTAGTTACTTTAAACTTTCATTATCTTAATCTTGAAAACCCACGGATGATTAAAAATTGAATACTAATCAAAACGTCCTGAAAGTTATTAAAATTAAGACAATGGATGTCTAAAAAAACGTAATATATCTATGTAACTGAAAATACAAGAGAATTGTGAAAAATATTGTGTTCACAAATTTGATTCACAGAGACATTTATAAATTCATAATAAATGAATATAAAAACACTTAAAAATATTACAAAAATAGAATTTTGGGAAACATTGTTTTATATAAAAAGTTTTATGAGTGAACATTAACAATATTATATGTGCAATATCTATTATTTTAAAAAGTTTGTTTTTAAGTTATGTAATGTATTATCATGCATTCATTAAATTTTTATAATTTTATAGTCTTTTTTTCTGATAAATAACTTATTTGGATAATCGCAACTATTCGCTACTAGATTAACTGAAAGGGAAAAATGGCGAGCCACCATTTTCATTAGCAGAACCAAAGGATGTCCACAGGGGAGTTGTATCCCTACTTATGTGAAATCTAAGGGCATGATCTCAGTGTATCCTGCCAAAGTTATACCAGCTAAAGGGACTCAAGTAAACCCGATCCAGACCAGCTTTCTCTATTTAACTAGGAATCTCAGGCTCAAGACCATCGTGCTAAATGGCCAGGTTATTTAGTGGAAGGCAGAGATCAAATATCTCGGCCTTATTTTAAATAACAAACTCCTCTGGGACATGAAGAAGAAACTACTAAAAAGCCGTAATGATTTGCAGACAAAAAGTGAAGTGCATGTACACAGACCAGTTGTCTCTTACGGAACAGTAGCGTGGGACAGAAGCATGATGTATACATTACCATTTCAATGAACAAATGCCCAATTGTTGCTATAAGGTAACCTTAACCTTATACATTTTAGTGGAAGGAATGCCAAAAAAGACTAGATATAGAATGATCAGAGATGGAATTTAGATCATAAGCCTACAGCCATTTGTAGTGATGAACGCAGGAACAGATGTTATTTAACAAAAAGTTACCACAAAAGCTGTAAGACTAGAGTAGGATTATGTGGGCCTAATACTAATTGTTCTGGAAACTTAGGCAAATCACCAAGCATTGAAAGAAACTATCGCTTACAAGAGATCATCATCATGTCTGATAATCAGACCATTAAGTTCACACGTAATGAGCTTTAGGAATGTTTGGGATTGCTCAGGACCACTAAATTCGTGTATATGAACAGGAGTTCTGTCATGGCATTAAAGACTGAATGGGCACCTGAAAAAATTAAGAGTAGCGGAAGAATCAGAATGCAGGTTCTGTAATGAAGATGGCGAAATATGCACAACCCAAGGACACTACACCTACACCTAGGAGCATACGAAATAAAAGAGGAGGACTTGCAGACCCCAAAGCCGTCCCACAAGTTTTTAAGAGGAATAAGACTAGAAAATCGACTATTAGTGCATGGAAAACTTCAACTGGATAGCAAGTGATATTGTCGGTCACAGTGGACACTTAACCCTTTAGCATACATACATATATACAACAGCACTTTAAGAAGAAATTATTTTTCACAATCAAAGTTGTACGACCAAAATACTTAATTCTGTGCTTTTGAAATATTCAAATCAAAACCGAAGTGAATTGAGAGATGTTGATTTTGTAGAACTAAATTTTTTTACATTTTGACGATGATAGAGAGACTTGTAAGAAGATAGATAGATCCAAGTGTAACAATTTATTTTCTAATCAATAAGTTTGTAGAAAACTGTGAAAATTTCTCTCAAAAAAAAAGAACAAACCCCACATTTTTCAAAGGTTTTTGCCGAACAAAACTAGAGAAGGTTCAAATTTATATGTAGTGGCTCTCTCATGTTGGAAAAAAAGGAAAAGCTACAGTACTAATTTCCTCAAATTACGACAGTATTGCTACCGATCCTCCAAATGATAAACCAAAGATAATATCTTAATATAATAGTACTAGAGCAGGAGTAGATTCTATGGATGAAAAATAAAACACAAGCTCCTCCAGTCTTAAAATCAATAAAATAGCAAAATATTTGCGTGTACGCTGTAAAAAATCAGTATGTCTACAGTGTACAAAACCCTTTTACAATTCTTTAACAGCAAATCAGAAAATTTGCTAGGCTTTCTTCTACATTAGATTTTTTTTAACTTTTTTAGTAATTAGTTGAGAATGGACTATGATTATTAAATATTGTTGCAAGATTTTTTTTGTTACAAATTTTTTATTTTATTTAGTTTTTTTCGAAACGATGAGTGCATACTTTTCGTGGATCGAGTCTCATATACTATGTGCTATTTGTTTCTGGGGAACATGTTCCGAGCTATTCAATGGAGTTTTTGTTTTACAGAAGAGGGCCTCAAGACATATCTGCAAAGTTGGTGCTAGTGTTGCTCTCAAACCATCATTTATTATAAACTATAAAATAACAATCATTTGTCTATTTATTTTCAGTTGTTAAAAAATATCAACATTTTTATCTTCCTTTACCTTCTTCAAGTGTGGTACATGGCTCAATTATGTATAAGTATTTAGTATTATTCTATTAGTATAATTCTTTAAAAATATTTAAAAAACAAGTTAAGAAATTATTGCTTGAAAAAGTTTACTAGGAGTTGGACAAATTTTTCTGTGATCGATTAAATTAAATAGTTAATTTTACTTTATAATTCTTTGGATGTGTTTTGACCTAATGTAGTTTATATTTTGACATATGACGTTCAATTTACAAAAAAAGATTGCCTTTTATACAAAAACTATTTTTTCAGTTAAATTTTTAGAAGATTATACTTATTACTTTATATTACTATTTTAATGCTTTGTTGATAAGAATGTAATTCTTGAAGAGCAAGTCAAATTTTTGAGTTTGAGAAAACTGGTAAACACATGTATAAATTATTTAAAAACCCCGGTGTATCCCGATAGACTGATTTCTCATAATAATAAATAATAATAATACAATCTACAAGTTTTCCTAACCAAATAGTAAATTAAATTGGCAAATGACATGTATTGTTTGTTTGGTATTCATGAACCTTATAACAACGATCTCTATCTTTAGAAGCGAATCAGATAAAGACGAAGAAAAGCAGGTTAACACTGTTGTTAAATTTAGTTACAGAGTTACCTATTTTATTAAAAATAGACATTTTTGTTAAAATCACAATAGAAAATAACCTAAAATAAAAACATCACGCTATTAAGTCCATAAAACCTATACATCAATTACATTATTTGTCATTTTTATTCTTATTACCATGGAACCGGCAACACTGTTCATCAAACAGAACTTCATTTTGTTGTGACATTTCAAGGTTTTCTAATTATTTTTAATCGGGTAAATCACAAAATTGAATACGTATTGTAGGTGAATGCAATTTGTTTGCATTAGCAATGGCTGGTAATAGTTTAGAATCGAATTTTGTGTCGATGAAACACGCTGTCGAATTTTTGAACATCCAAGATCAGTATCCTTGTAATGAGGATCTCCATTGTACTTTCAAATTTAATGACTATACCCCACAAGAAGGAGACAGGGTTGCTATTTTTAAAATAGGATGGAATTTTGTGAAAGATTACGTCGTTTTCGAATGGGCTCCAGTGATAACAAATGCAGATACAACTACTGTCGTATTTAATAAGCATATTTTACCCAAGAAAAACTTTGAGGAAATATACCAGATTTGCTACTTAAGTGGAGAGAACGAATTACATGGAGCAAGTTGCTCTTTCCAATTTTCTTATGATAAAATAAAACCTGTTGAAGTAATTTCTACATCAATGTTAGAAGAAAGTGTGTATCAGAGTTTAACAAAACACAAGATTCCAGCTGCTAGTGATGAAGACGTTAAAAAGCTTAAAGAAGAAAATGCTTTACTGAAACAGGCCCTTAAAGTCGCACTTGCACAAAAAGAAACACATTCTTTTAAAAATTACGATAATGAAATTGCAGAATTGAAACAATTAACAGGTGAGTAGTTCAAATGTCTAATAATTCAAATCTATTTTTATTTATGAATTCTAGGAACTTTGACTTTACGTTTAGATGCTCAACAGCAAGAAATAAATGTTTTAAAAGAAAAAATATTGGATAGTAGAGAAGAATATAAGAAACTATATTTGGAAAAATACAAAATTGAAAAAAAGTATGAGAATTTGAAAAGCAAGAAAGATAAAGAAAGCAAAACTGTTAATAATTTGATTGAATTCGACATTTCTGAGTTAGAATCAATACCACCCTTTCCTTTCACTAACAATCTTGATAAGTAACTGAAAAATCCATTTATAAAATGTATTTATGTAATATGACTTCCTAGTGTTGACTAGCCTTCTTTTTATAGAATCCATTATTAATTTTGTATATAATACCATTGTAAATGACTATTATTTAATGTACGAATTTTGATAATGCTTCAAGACCAGATTTAAGGCTTGTTAAAAATATCGGATTGATTAATTATTGATATTGCCGGTCCATTATTTATTGTAAATATGAAAATAAATAAATAAATGTATTCATAATATTCCAGTGACTATTTTCTGATACAGTTGAAAGGGATTACAATATTATTTGTATATGAAATATGATTATTCTACTTGGTGTTAATATTAGAGCAGCGTAACACCCATAATTGCCCAATACAGCCCTGATGCCTGGTATGTATTCATTATTTCAAAAATAGACCGCTTTAAAAAAATGCTAAAACATGTCAATTTGAAGGGTTATCTCATGATGTACATGCAATAGACATAATAAACTATTAATACGATAAAATTATAATAAATGTTCAAACTAATCGCTTTTAGCAAGTAGTATGCAATGGGAAAGCCAGGCAGTAAATTCTGCTCTAACGTCTCTTAGGTCTTTAGGGGTTATTTTTAGTTCTAATGCGTTCCTCTCTTCTCTATACCACATCTAGGAAAATTTACTGGCGCAAGTACTGGGTAGATTTCCCTCATAATTCCCTACAAAAATTGTGCTTCGTTCTGCAATATCACGCTACTTTTTACAAGTCTTCTAGGCCTCCAATGTACTGTTCAACCAGAAGCTCACACAGACTTTGTTATCGAAATAAACAAATCGCAAAAGAATTGTAAGAAATATCGGCATAACCAGATAAAAATCATAATTCCTACATTCTGTAAAAAGATAAAAAATGCATTTCGAAACTGGCATAGAAGTGCTCTTAACGAAGAATTTTCACCCATTGAACGAGAATAAAGTCTGCATGAGCTTCAGATTGAACAATGCGTTCAAGGCCTAGAAGTCCTCCCTGCTCGTAAATAGTACCGTAATATTGCTGACGATTCGCAGCCCTCGTAGGAATTTATCATGCGGGAAATCTACAAACATACTTGTGTGGCAATAGCCCTCAACCTTACATACTAACAGTAAAACAGTGAAAACAAAAAATATTTATTAAAAACATAAATATAAATAAAACAGGTAAAAAACTTTTAAACACACCAGCATTATGCTGCTCGTCTTAAGCCGAGATAAAAGTGTATGAAGAGAATAAAAATAAAATAAAAACAACTTCTGAACACGCCAGCATTATAGAAATTTGTTGTTCCATATCTGTAGGGGAATTTTTCTCTTGGAGAATTGTTGTCGGGGAGTTTTCGGTTTCCTGTATCCACCTACTTCGGAAAATGTTATCTAAGTAGGTGAGGGGTCTACCATTCTACTATTTTGAAATAGCTGATTCAGTTTATGGCAAGAGATAAAGAAATTCTAGATATCGAGTACTAGTTAAGTTTTCCTCAAAAAATTATATATATATATAAGTATAATCTGGTTGTTTATAATTCTAAACCTCATTGCTAGCTTATACTGATTTAAATATTTTTATGAAAATAATATTAAACACTTTACTTGTCTTAGTCTATTAGATTTAAGGTTACCCAACAAAAAGAAATATAGTGTGTAACAACCAGCCCAAACATTAAGTATCGTTAGTAAATAGTATTAATGGAGAAAATATTAATAGTACAGATTGGAAAATTAATTTTGTCATTTAGGCTACGCAAACTGAAGAGAGTTAGGTATATGTAAACTGTAAGATTGTTGCAGCAATGTACATTCCACGTGCAAAAATTGAAACGTTTTCTGTACCTTATCTATGAGAGTAACACAATACATTCTTTAGTACCCATATCAGATTTAAATTAATTGTTGCTTATATTTTATGGGCTGTTCATATGGTAAATATGTATTTGTCTATTATTTTAAAATTTTTTAATATTTAATTATTGTTTACAGATTTCCTAGTATTATTAAATTTAAATACGAAAATCAATTTAGTATTTTGGATACATGTAGAACTTAATACAACACAAATATTTTCTACAAAATAAGTACCAATTATTTATTACATAATAACTTACAGATATTATAATAAATAATACGTTTTAAAAAGATAGATCTTTTACTTTTAAATAATAATTTTCATCTACAAATTCTTATCCACTTTCGATATCCAAAAAAAATTCATATTACTCTTCATCTCTGTCTTCACCTAAATTTATAATAACCTCCTAAGTCTATAATAGTGGTTTATTTTTCATAAATTAATTTACAACTTCTTTAACATATTCACGCCTAGTTTTCCAATCATCTACGGAAAAACGTCTCAAAAAATGTATTGCTGTATTCTTAATTTTCGAAAAATTAAAATCCTTATTTATCTTTCTATCAAATAATCTTTTAATGCGACCCCTTTTGATATAAATTAAATCAAAATGATATGGAAACTAGCTTTAAAATTTGTAGATTCCTTCAAGAGTCAACGATACCGCATGAAATCGAAAACTGAGATGACTCAAAATCGGAGAGATGTAGATTTTTACACCAAAGGGGGGACGTATTCCTTTTTTTTTAATATTGTAAGTATCGGAGAAAATCAAAACAAAAAAAGGAATACGTCCCCCTATTCGTGCAGATTTTTTAAATTTAAATTTTTATTACAACTTTTTTAAACATTTCAATACTGGAAAAAAGTAGTCAGTAGATTCCTCATGTACAATAGAAATAAACAAATCTATAATTCGTCAACAGTGTTGATACATTTTGATATATTATGCTTTCACGCCTGACGTTTGACTGCGGTCTAGTACAGATTTTCTGGAAAATTTGAATTATTATTTGTACAATACCGTTTGCGAACATTGTAAATGACTTGAGTCAGACTTAAGTAATCATGGAGCATACTTGCAGCGACAATGATAAAGTCACAATAGACGTTTGTCATACACATGAATGAGTTCTCGGAAAAATATTTTTAATTTCAAACAATGAAACTTTATTTTCAGACAATGTATGAAAGAATTTTCAGAGGAAATCACTCATCCTACGCGCTCGTGAGTTTGTCATAAAAATTATTTCATGCATTATTATATAAAACCATGTTTTCATTGTTAATTGAAATTTGACTGGAAAAAATTGGCAATATTTGTGGTATCTTTTAAATTTTTATTACCATTAACGTTGTGATTATTGATCCATTCTTGGAAACTTTCTCTTGAAATCATTTTCAGTGTACTATTTCTCCATAAATTTAACCCACCACAAACATATATTATACCCCATCTGTTTGAATGTGCGCCAAAAAATATGATCTATTTTCTCTTAGCTGCCGGCTGGTATTCTAGTGGAAAAGCCAAGTTGCCAAAGCAGTTTTGTTGAAATCGTATTCGTTTCTCGCTTTGTTTCATACAACCAAATCAGAAGAAAGAAGGCGTGTTTATAATTAGTGTCTTTATAGATCTATTTGAACTATATGCCCTACAAGGAGGCAAATGTTTTTAGTCGGAAAAAGTCATGTGATGATGTTGGCTCTTAAGTAAACAGCTCATGAATTTTATATATTTTGTATTGTGATTTGTTTATTTTGACAATGACCAATAAATCAGACTTGAGCATATCTGCACTAAAATGTATGTTTCTTTTAGAGAACCAATCCTGCAATTAACGCTTAGCCATGCAATTGTATTTTTTTCATTTTTACAACACTATTTTTTGATAAATTTGGATAAGCCTCGTTTTTATCCACTTTTTATAATTTTCGTAATTATTTTTTTTTGTAATGGCCTTCTCTTTTTGCCTGGGAGTTCCTAATAAGGGTATTGAATAGAAAACCATTTTCGAATGCAAGTAATATAATGAGCATATTATATGCCTATTGCAGTTGGTTTTTTAAACCCTTCACACCTCTCTTATCTCCTCTGGCCTTTGAGATGGGCATGAGAAGAGTGTATATGTTCCACTCATATAAGCAATAAATTTGTCTTTTCCTAAACTATTTTATTTTGTGTATTATCAGATGTAGAGTTTTGCATCGTTCCATAAATTACCATCTGTTATTTTTCATTTTGTTCCAAAGTAAGCTCGTAAGACATCAATTTGTTTCCTCAAAGATTAGTGGCTATCTGAGTAACCACAATTATCTGAAAACTTTGAATATTTCTTAGAGTGGGTATACTTTTCAGATCAAAAAGTTTTATAATTATCTAGAAGTTACTATGGCTTGGAAACTAGGTAAATCCTTTAGCTGCAAGGAGACCTCTGATTAGTCTGAACGTATTTCATGGGACAGAATGATAAAATACAAGGTTTGTAAAAATGAAGCCCATGAAGTAAAAAAACTGCGAAATTAACATGCATGTAAAATAAATGAGAAGAGTGTATTTTATACCAAAATGGTAGTAACAAAGTATATGTACCGCAAAGTGTAGATCATAGCCCAATATGAATTCTATAAACTAGACTTTATATATTATTCATAACTCTGACAATAAAGAAACTTCAGAGCCGTTTTAAATAATACAGAATATCGATTTAGCTGACCGCGGTAGTAAGAGTGTGGTGAGAGCCGACATTCGCACCCAAGGTGCAAGTTCGAATCCTGGCATAGGCGTGGATGTAATATGAATGTTCCACGTGAATGTATGAATATTAACAATTACAAACATAGTGTTCCTAGCTGTATGGGCCAATGCTATAAAAAAAATACCGATTGCACTAAAATGTTTTCTTATAACAATTGCTTCACGCTTTGGCATCGTCAGATAAGATTATAAGAAATATCCTCAATACTATACTAAACGAACAAATAAATCTGAGAAGTTATTTTTTTCTAGATTACCTTCTGGACTAAATACATAATATTATAACTAAATGTTTTAGAAAATGAAGGGTGAAACAATTATCATAAGAACAGTTAAAGAGTTTTGAAATATTGTAGAATTTTAAGATAAGTATATTTCATCTTTTACATATTCCTTTTTTTTATAGGTATCTATGGGAATAAAATCTCATTGTACCTTGCATATGTTATGAATATAAGTAGTAGTAGGAACTATAAGAACATTAAAATAATGTAGAAACTACCTCTGGTGCTATGTTGTATGAAGTACATTTTAAAAAGGAAATTGGAGGGTGGTAAGAACAAACTAAAAAGGCATTTTTCACTTAAACTTATTCTTATTTAACATTTTATTTTTCATAAATTATAATCATATACAGAGTACGAAAATAAGCTAGGCTTCATAGTTATTTCCAATAAAGAAAATAATCTATCTCTGAGAGGTCGTCACTTAAAACATGACTGAAAAAAATTCTCGATTGTTGAATCAGTCGTCACTTGAAGATAATCCAGGGCTGAACAAAAACTCACAGCAAACCAAAATATACCCACAGACTGTTTTTTCCTACATAAAGTGTAATTTATTAAGCGGTGTCAGATTTAATTTTCTTTTACTTTGGATTGAAATTTTTGAACAACCCTGTAAAATATATTGAAATAATGCTGCACCTACTATTTTTATTATTTGTGTATATAAATCCTACAATGTCATTTTAAAATAAAGTTATCTACAGAATTTAAAAATAAATTAAATACATTTTGTGATATGTAGTGTGGAGTGCAGCAAATTCAAACAAATTAAAAAAACCTACCTATTTCATAAATCCTAATTATAATAAATATCCATATTAAAATTTTCTGTTAATTTTACCCCAAACGAAATATTTACAACATGTATTTCAATATTCAGTCACAAAAAATACAAAACAAATAATTTTTACAAAAAAAAAGTAGATTCAAAAATCACAATACAAAATATATTTTAATGTATACAAGCTGTTCAAAATTGAGCATTTGACGAGCCTACAAAAGAATAACATAATTGAAAAAGTTTCACTAGCCTCTAATAATTGTTCACAGGATATCCTTAAGCTAAATTGAAAGCCATGGTAGATCGTTAAATATTTAAAAAACTTAGTTTAATTTTTCTCTAATCATTTTTTATATACAGACTGATAAAATGTAGTATTTCTTGCATAAAGAGTGTGTTTAAAATCTATGTGTGTGCATTATATAATTCCTGATAAAAACTAGATTCAAATACTACCTAAAATTTCAAATATTGTTTAATGATTTTCCATGGCGTTAATTCACGGGACGTCCCGTATAATTGGAATAATAGTAAAATATTTATTGCTTTGTTTTGAACAGTTTTGTTAGATACCTCTTAAAATAATATAATTTTGAACAAGTTGTATGTGAAATACAAAAATAAACTTTTTTGCTTACCTCATCTCCCTGCATAGTCGATTATTACATTTTAGAAATTTTGGGTGGGAATTTTATATATATAAAAAAAATAGATAAATAGATCTTACTATAATTTTTCTTAGGATTTATTAAATCTTGACTAATTTTTACAATTTAAGTAAAATTATTACATAATTTACTGACTATATTCTCGCACAATATTGGACTTACATCAAATAATATAATTTTTATTTCTACAGAATATAAACACACGTTAAACTACGAAAAATAAATTTTGACGATATATTCCAAAATACTTTTATTCATATACATCCTAATCAGGACTAAATGTATTAAAATTTAAAAATACTGCTTCTTTTAAGTTTCCGTAACGTTTATTACAGACTGCTAATTTTAAAATATCAGTAAGTGTACAAAATCAAATATATCTTTGCCACATAAATGGCGCGTCTATGGAAAACTTTAATATGGACAGACAAAATCAATGGACAACGGTCCTAAACAGTGAGTTCCATGTTAGAGCCGATTTTTAAAGACGCTTTAATTAAATATTGAAAAAAAAATTATAGGCTACAAAAAAATGAATATTTTGTTCCAATTAATACTATTTTTTTTTTCAAAAAAATATTCAGTTATATATTTAGAACTAAAGGTACATTACTAGAAATAAATAGGACGGAATATTTTTAAATATTAATGATTCAAAATGCAAATTTGTCCAAATATATTTACTAAATCAAAAATAAATGTAAAAGTGGACTTTTCAGAATCCGTCTATTTTAAAAGAAATTAAATAATGATTTTCTTATTGAAAGTTGCTCAACTAAATATTCACTTATTTGTACCACTAAATATACACCTATTTGTACCATTAAATATTCACTTATTTGTACCATTCTTTACAAGTAGAAGACGTCGTAAAATTTAATAACATTTTTCCAAATCTACTATTACAATTTAAAAAAAGTAGTACGTTATAAGATTAAAATGATTATTCATTTTCAAAAATTGAGGATTTATTGATATCATATGTTGTTACAACGTCTACTTCTTTTGATTCACAAAATTCACAAAATTGCACCAAACATAAAAAATGTGTATATTTATAAACACGTAAAAAATAATTGAGATATCTTGAATGATGTTAATAATAAACTTGCATAGTTCCACACTATTAACCCACCGTCAAGGACAAAACATTAAAAATCATAGATATTCATCTGCAAGAAAAAATAGAATAGCCAAACTTACATAAAAGTGATGCACAGACACATTCACGAACCATTTAAAAAAATCACGCCTAGACTTATATAATTAAATGAAGAAAAAAATTTGTTGAATAAACCTACTAGACAATAATGATCAATTTAAAAAATTTGTTAATTTGCAAAAAGCACAACCGTCCGGACCTAGAAAAGAGGTGGCGTTAATATTATTTTCTTTATTAAAAAGGAATTGTCGCCATCGCCCCCCTCTGTACTCAAGTCAGGACGGACCCTTTGCAAGCCTAATTACCTCTTCTTCACATACTGTTGAGGTTGACAGGAGTTTGACAGTAGGGACACTCAGTTTGGGTGCTCGCACACGTGTCGCACAACACGAAATGATTGCAACTTAATGTCACTGTCCTATTGCGCTCTTCACATACCTAGGTCAAAAAATCATCCCGTTAATAATAGTTACTGCATAATGTACTCATATTGACAGCTGTCGTCTGTCAATTGAAAGTGAAATCCGTATCATTTGACGTTAATAGTTAACAGCCATAACAATATTAAGTCATGGTAAAAAAAAGCTTTTCTTGTAAAAATGAAAGGTTGTATTTTTATATGCAAAATTGTTAGTTTTTTTGAGTAATGCTCCTAAAATCTGGAATTTACCATTCAATTCAAGCATGGCCTAACTGTTAATTAGACACACTGTTGTATGTTATCCAAAATTTTAATTTATTTTATAAAAATATCTTATAATAAATATACTGTTTTTATAAATGAAAATAGATTATTGACATTTTCTTACCATACATTTAGAAGCGGTTTCTCGATATAAAACCTTTTCAATTTCTTCCAAATCTTGCCTAATTTGTGCATGAAGGCTTTTCAAAACACTCAGCGATAGTTTGCTTAATTCTGAAACCTATAAAAGACAATTTTTGTCACCAAATCAAGTCGGTTTCAAACGTTTTTTTTTCTCACCTTAGTAATACTCCTGATGTGAGGCCCGCCTTGTAACTGTTCTAATTCCTGCTTAACGGCGGTATATTGTGTCATAGTATCTCCAAATTTATTTTCAGCCTGTTGAGCTTTCCTATTTGCTTCTTCGGCTTCCCTCTGCCACGCATCGCACGCTGATCTCGCTTGCTGGAACCTCTCTTCCCAATTATTTAATTGTAACCTATAAGATGCTAGCTCTTCTCTTAACCTAGGAACAGTACGTTCAGTATTGCAAAAACTTTGTTTAATCAACATCATTAATTAAAAAAAAAATGAGATTAGCAATAAAAAAATAATAAAGGTTGAGATAACATTGTACTGGATATTACATCGCTCCCGAATTTAATGGGTGGTCGGCGTTTTTGACGCTAAACTTGAGTTTGATGTAAAAGGTTTTCTGATGTTTGACGTTTTTGACATTTGATTTAACGGGACCGAATAGTGGAGCCAACAAACTACTAGTAAAAAGATAGTAGTCGTCAGCTGCACTTCAAATACAAAAATTTAAATAACCTTGCATGCATTTTAAATAATCTCTTACCTGACAACTTCCAAATTATTATTGATACTTGGCGACATACTAAAATTATTGTGGTTCCTAGAATTAGGAGATATACTCTGGCTCTGGAAATCGAAAAAACCTGAATAGCTGTTGATCTTTGAAGTGCTAGAACTCATTTGGACTGAATGGTTTAGGAAATCAATATCTGGCTGTGAAAACCTGCATACCATTTAAATTTTATTAATAAAAGAAATAAGTTCATTTAGTTAAAATTTATAAGATAAAAAGTTTACCTAGTCGCAGCGGAAAGGAACGGCTGCATAGGGCTGTTCCCCTGAGGGCTGAAACCGCCTAGAGCGGAACGTGTTGAGCCTGGAATGTTGACTGGAGCTGAACTACCCAGTAAGCCTGCAGATGAAGCCAATCCTACTGATATTGAATTAGAAACTGTGGGCGAATCAGTGTCTAAGTCGCGATCTAAAGCTCCAGATAAATTTAGGGAATCTTCTAAGTTCAAATCGTCTAATGCGTTACCTAAAAAATAATGAACACAGAAAGATATATTTTTTGTTCCTGCTTCTAAATAAATAGAAAATTAAATTCTTTTTATTCTGCGCTTCTGAAATATATCTTCACTTGCGCGCCATATTTCCATAATCGTTAGAGCCATTGTTATGCGGTTTTTTTATCAATCTGATTTAGTCGACACATTTTCCTAGCGACATGATGAAATAAAAAATGAAGCTTGGTACTTTTACTAGAGGATACCTGAACTCCACCAAAGCTAAGAGATCAAACTAAACTTGTCTACTCTTTACCACTTTTGCGAGATTATCTAATTTAGCTATATAAAATCATTAGTGGCAATTGTAATATCTAAGATATATTTGGATCGTTTACTAGTTAATTTTAATAAATATGCTTATCATTCCTTAATAACCTCGAAAATCTTCTTCTATAAGTAATTTTTTTTATCTTTACATTTGACAAAAGGACCACTACAATATGGTAATCCAGCTATCTTGTTTAAGATACTACACCCATTAAAAATGTCAATATTTTATGTAAAAACCAATTTCCAAAGTATTTTAGGTAATCTTTGATGTGTACATTTATAAAAGGATCATCCTGTATATAAAATAAATCCACCCGTTCTCTAAGTGTGTTTCGCCTCTGACCACGTTCAGTTGAGTTACCGTGCACATCCCCCGCCCCCTAGTTATGTTTCGCCTCTGGCTACGTTAAGTAGTTAAGTTACCGTACACACCTCCCCTCCTGAAGAAGTCGCTTATAACGGACGACGAAACGTTGATTTTGATTTTGACTCATAAATACTATCATCTTTAGATTTATATGGTAAGAACAAGCGGTTAACGATTATTTCTTTATACATTCAGTATTTTTTATAATGTTCAGATTTTTCTAAAGATTAGGCAACATCCTTTTTATTCGATTATCTCCTTGTAATATGTCTTTGACAATGCCTGAACTCAAAAATAACGAATTTATCGAAAATCTCTATTATAGCCAATAAATTAAATATTTCTGAATCATATATCCTACTTTTTTAAATATCTTCCTCTGTTCTTTTACTCGGTATTATTTAAACGTAGTTGGAACTAGTGAACTCCTGTTTCTTATAGGATAAAATACAGTGTAACTAGTGCCTTAATTAGTATTAATAAAATAAAACACTTACCAACTACACTTTCTACTGTATCATTGGGTCTACCGAAAAAGGAGGAGCTTCCTAAACTGCTGTAAGCAAAGCACAGTGTTTGTTTTCTTTGTTCTCTTTCTAAGGAATCTAAGAAAAAGCAAAATTAATTTTACATTAATTACGTAAAATAACGGAATATAAATGTAAATCCTTAGAATTTAATCCAAACCATTTACCTAAAGTGGGATCTTTGTCTATTGCTAACAATTTATTGGTCAATTCCAAGCTTATTGCAGGTCTCCCCTGGAATGGTACAGGTTTATGTGTCAATTGAGATCCAGGTGCCTTGCTAGTACTTGTTGTATTCGTCACATTTGCATTGATTAAACTACTATTTAAATTGCTTATGGAATTGCCTAATTCTGATGATGTTGACGATGATTCGCTCACTTCGCTACAACCATTCTAAAAAAAAAACATGTAAACGAATTACTACAAAAACTTTTTTTTATAATAAAAATAGTACATACAGAACTATCACTGCTTTTTTCTTTGAGTTTTATATCCGTACTAGACTGAGGAAGAACGTTAGATAATATTTCTACTAAATTTGTGCCACTTTCCCCAGTTTCTCTTGAAACTCCTAATTCTTCTACAAATAATAAAAATGACATTTTAAAAACATTTTCATAAACAAATTTACAGTTTTTCTAGTGTCATTAATATCAACAATATAAATAACATATCGTTTACTTAGCATCATTTTCTACAAAAATTGAAATGGAGGATAGAATTAACTGTTCCTTTTTAGCAGCAAACTATGTTGTTCTAACAATCGCTATAAGCTTAGTACAGCTAGATTTAAGACACTGTCTGATCAATGCATACTCTTCCTTTTAAAATACCAAATTAACTAGTGTAATACTGTTTGTCTCCATAGTTCTTAGGAACTCATCATGTCTATATTTATAATTGTATAACAACATTGACTTAATTACCAATAAATGTGCTAACTTTAGGATATTGGAAACCATAAGAAATACAATATTTGATAAATAGGGTGAAAGTTTTACATTGCCTCCTTGAATTTATGTATTTAGGAGACACCCTACACTTGTAATGTGACAATTATTTCAAGCTACTACTCTTATGACCAGTTTTGTCGACTTAGTTTCAATTCTAGACTATGATCAGTTCTACATAAGGGAAAGATATAAGCTATATTTAAATATCAACATTCTATGTCTTATGGATTCCGATATTCCAATGTTAGCAAATCATTAAAAATCAACCTTTATTTATTATTCATATGTACATAGGAACAATAGCCATGTTATTTTTAATTGCAAGATAGACACTGTTCTGACTAAGAATATTTCGAATAATTTCATCTGTATCTTTGATATGACTCATTGGTTAAGATCCGCTAGAATAACTGTACAATAAATGTCTTATTTCTAGACCAATATAGACATTTGTTTGTTGAATTTTAACAGAGGCCTCGTTTGTTTTAGAAGCGTTCTAATAGATGTCGCGAAAGATTTGTCTATAAGGAACGGTACAAAAAGTCTCTTTAGCTATCTCGTGTTAAATCCAGTATAGTGGACACACCACATTATTTTTGATTGTAGAAGTTGTCCACGTGCTTTTATGTACGCTACACTATCAATAATAAAACTCCAACTGTCTTTAACTAACTTAGCTACTAATGCATCATGTTTTTTCTAAAACTTATATGCTAACGAGTGACTTTATTGGTATATTATTGATTTCTAAAACTCCTATTACAATATTACCACTCATTTTACTTAAAGCGTCTGTTGTTTTATCCAAATTAACCCAGATGTATTTGTTTTTATATTTTGGAGCAATGATGAATGTCACTGTAGAATATATTTAGATAGGTAAGATGTTCTTAAATGAGATTCAAAAGTTACACTCACTTCATTGTAGCCACCTTGCATGCACTTGTGCATTATATCCAAAAAATATTACACCTAGTTATGAATTTTAATAAAATAAATTGTTTTTCGTTAGGACCACTAGAACATACATGTTTATTTGAGGAATAACGTCTTGTGGGGTCTGATTTTTACTGATAATACCGTTACATTAGATACTGGGCATATAAATATATTTGGATCCAACATTAAACCCAGACATTCAATAAGCCATAATAACACTCTTGTACGAGAAGGTAATTTTCAAGATATTCTGAATCACTTCTAAAATAGAACTAAACATTTTATAATATAAAAATATTCCAGGTGGTTTTTACCATTCTTATCTCGTTAAGTTCCTTTAGGAAATCCTCAAATATCAATTCACAGGTAGGAACTTATCCCTTTCAAAAGATTTTAATCTCTTAGGTACCTTCTAATTATAGGGCTGTAAATATTTTATTTATCTACTATTGGTCCTTGTAATATGTCCATATCTTCAAACAATAACTTTAAATGTAATATTTTCTATATAAAGTACAAGAGGTCCAATCTTTCCAAGTTAATACCAATATTATTGTATGCCTGAAGCTATCCAAATATGCGGTTTGTACATTTAAAATAGTCTTCTCCATAGAAGATATTAAACTGGCTTATTGGTTTTAGTAACTTACTGCACACATGACATCTCGCCTAGTCGCTAAAGCCAATTTGCCAACATTACCTTTGATCTTTTTTTTATGGCATTTTGCCTTTATTTGTTTTTTCATAAGCTTAGATTTTTGTTTCCAATACGATAAATGTTTTTTCTTTGTGATTTCTTAATTTAGATCTCAATTAATATACTCCATTGTAAAATTCAACTAATTTGTAATGGAACTGAAAATATTTAACAGACAAGAATGACACGATTTCGTTAAGCAATGTAAGGCATTCATACATACTAACTTCAATCAAATTAATAGCATTTTATAAATTGTACATTATTAATAACTTACAACATGGTTTTAGTTTATATATGTACAAACGAAGTAACCTAAACAAATCAAGAATTTTATTTATCTAAGATTTATGTTACGCACATACAGGTGTTCCTTACCTAGGTGCATAAACAACTTTGTAGTCGAACATTTGTTATTTTTGTCCTTACTTCAGTCTCATACTCTTTGAGGAAACTTCTTTCTACAGATCCATCAAAGAACTAACACAAAATAGATAAGAAGTTCTAATAAATGTTAATAAATGGGATGTATTTATTGAAAGACCAGTTTTCAGTTAGTTTATATTGTAAATTAAACTTGATATTTGAACTTGATTGTAAAATGAATGTTTATGGTATAGTTCATATTTATATGAGAATTTTTGTAAACAAGTATTTAATAATACATTTCTTTGAATTTCATTTCTGACCATCTCTAACACCTATTCATACTAGTACCATCTTATTGAGCTAAGCTTTGTCACCGTAGCAAATGTTTCATTATAATGTATTCTAGGTCTCTGCATGATTATTCTCCCTACAAATCGTTCATTTTTATTTCTTTTTGATTTGGCTACAATGTTTCTGTTAGATTCGTTTTTCTCTATTTTCCACATGTGCTATTATTTTAGATTTTATAACTTCATTCTCTTATTATTATTATTAGTATCAAGAGTTTTTGATTGTAAAAATGAGTCAATCTATTTGTAAGATATTAAAAAATAGTGTTATTTGCTAAATTCCCGTAGATGATACCCACACAGTAAATGGCTACGATTTAAGGGTTTTCTTAAGGGAATGTGCCCTTACTTAATTGTTTACATACATTTATTTTTAGGTATATTTTAATATTTTACAATTACATCTGGATCATTTTAAAAATCTAACACTCTAATCCTGCAACGAAGTCAATTATTTTTCCAACTGACATCTAATTTACTGATAAATTAGGTACACAGGTTCAATCAAGTTTGAAGTCTTTACCTTCTACAGATGTAGGATGTCAAAATTCACTAAGCATTTTTTTCTTTTTCAGCTTGTATATAGGAAGTACATCCACTTTCTAAATACTACAAGACATTGAAGAATATTTATAGATGTTTGACGTTGATTTTGATATATCAATTGAGTATATTATCATCCCATACATTTTCAAAGCATTGTAATTCTTTACATGTGTCAATTCTAAAGGAGATATTAGTGTCTAATTTCAGAACACGCCAATTATCCTTATTGCGATATTTATTTATTTAGTAATACTTATGTCAAGTAATCTTAAAGCAAATATAAAAATAATATTAAAAAACATAAGTCTAGACGCGCACAGAATACAGAAAAAAAATACATCGCACTATTTTTTCTTCCTATTAAATAATTTTTTCAACATATTACTTACGTTCCACATGTGCAAAAGCACAGAAAACACCTCTTGGGCAATATCCCGACTGTTGCACATCATTACATTTTGTACTTTTATAAATTTCTGGGTGAAATTGTTGTTCTGTTCTAGTGTGGCAATAAGAACACAGATCTCCTGCATCACAGTTACCAGGTTCACCCCATTCTTCACCATGTTTTACATTTGGACAAGGTGTTGATCTAGAAAGAATTAAGCATTAACAAAAGTAATATGAACCTAAAAAAATACTGTTAATAATACTGTACTAATCGTTATTTTAAAATAATCAAACCCATTTTCTTTAATATTTAAATGATATATATATATATATATATATATATATAATAATAATGATAATTAGGTACACAAATCAATCATTTCTTGCTGCATCCAATCTAGATATAAGTATTCAACGCAACATACAGAAAAACTTTCGCGCCTGTCAAATAAACATTGAAGTTAGGTGTGAATTTGATAATATTGTGTGTTTATTTTTAATTTATTCTACTTTTAAAAGCTAAAAAAAATGGATCCGAGTGAGAGTGAATATTTAAATACACCTCCAGATGTTGAGCCTGCAAAAAATATTACATTAAATTTGCTTCCAGAACAATCCAAAAAGAATATGAACATGAATACAGACTTTGTATAAGTTGGTAAGTCAAGAAATATCGAAAAATACTCCGATAATGTACTTTTAACTTATTTTGGAGACAAATAAAAAAATTAATTAACTCTCTGGTTAAAATATTCTGATCTAATATAAACAATTCTAACTAGTTTCTGGTGTTTAAAACTTTGTTTCTTTATTCTGTTCTATTAAAATGTAAAAAATATATATTTTAACAATGTGTGATTGTAGAAAAAAAGCTAGTGTGTAATTTGATTGAATAAATTGCCGGGCTCCGCTGGCGGGTCATTTATCTCAGCGGCAAAGTATTATTTTCCGCTCTTAATAAGCAAATAACTATTTAAATATGAAAGATAAATGATACTTATCTTAAATTTCCAGTATTCCAAATGTGTTAATGCTAGAAAAGCGAAACTTGAGTCATATAAGAATTTTTACAAAAAGCTATGGAAAACTGGAAATTTAAGAGAAGTATAATTTATCTTTTATATTTTATAATGGATAGAATCCACAAAGTAAGGGTAGAAACAGTATTTAACAAATAACTATTACCTATATTTAAACTTTCTAGGACTTCTTCTTTTATCTTTACTATTGTGATATTGAGGACAGGCATATCCTTGTCTACATAACCTAGGAGGCCTTTTGCAAGGCTCAGTTTTGTAATTTGATAAAACAAAATTTGTATCTAAAATATTAACTAATTAATTAAGACTCAAAAGGAATAGAATGAAAAATGTGCTTACCTTGCCACTTAGGGTCTTCATTCATTAAATTTCTTTCTTTGTCTAAAGCATTTGGGCCATTTGAAGAGCCACTACCTTCTGCTTCAGCTGCTTCCAGAGCTTGTATTTCTTTAATGTCATAAACAGGAGGCCTATGATCATGACTTCCATGGGCAAATGCACAGTGCAGTCCATTTTTAACACAATATCCCCTAGAATCTGTATCATGCACACACATGCATGTTTTGTAATATCTAAGGTGGTACCTCCTTTCTGTATCACCTGCTGTTCTGTGTAAGTAGGGACAGCTAAAAAAGGAATAGTTTAGTGTAGTATTAATACAAATCACAGTTAAAAAAGGATATTCATTAACTTTGTAGAGCATTTAATTAAATTCAAAATAGACGGTATTGTAAATTAAAATTATTAATGTAATAGCGGTAAAATTAAAACACAATGTTTTATAACAGAGCCTTGCTGAAAAATAACATTATTGGGATAGGTCCAAGGTTATTCTGACATTGTTTTGATGTGAAAAAGTTTGGTTATCTATTGTCAAATCATCTGCCAGCATTTCGAGGGGGATCTATTATGATCAGCGTCCACCTGTTAGATCACACATAAGAATTTATAGGCATCCGAGGCCAAAAACGAAAAATACAAAGCTATTACCGAAATTACGCCTCAGAACTGTCACACCCACAACAGCGAAAATGACAGAAGAGTTAACCAAAAAAGGTCTACTTACTCGTCCCCATCAGGGCAAATGCCTGTTGTTTCATCGTATTTTGTGCAGTAATTATCCGCACTGTAATTAAACGTCCCATCTCTACGGCGTACTGGCCGGCGTCGCCTTTGATTCATAAAATGCCAGTGAAAACAGGTGAATGGTCGATGCTGTGTACATTTGTGTTGTAAGAAGAGCGGGCATTGCTCGACTCGAAATTCTTTCAAATATCTAAAAATGAACACTTTATTTTAACAAAAAAAACACATCAAAATGCACACAATTAATTACTGTACACGTCACAATAAGAATCACGCACTAAAAATACACTTACGAGTAATGATTTGGCTTTTCTGTTTGAGCTGTCAACAAAGGTTTGGACTCTGACGGCATTTTGTGTTGAATGTTGCGCAACAAATCCACGCAGGGCACGCTCACTTTCGGCCAATACTTACATCAACTCTCGATCACGTGCCCTTTGATTGACTAAAAAAACTTCTATTGTCAAGGACACTTGTGTTTTGATCAAAATTCCGGTGTCCTATTTTATTTTTTCTTTGCTATAAGGATACCTCGAACTTTCCAAATTCTATCTTTTTACAGAATTTCTTTTCCTGAAATAAAATAATCAAAAATTAGATTACTACAATACAATCTACTTTCTTGATTAGTCTTCATTGACTTGTTTACGTCATTGGCGTAGGCGGATTAAACCAAATAGGGGAAAATTCATATTATTATAAACAAACTCTTTTAATAACTATTATGTAGCTAACAAATCATTAAATTCATATGCAGAATAATCAAAATCTATCACATTAAATATTTACTACCATTGTACGTCATTTTATGTCATACTATGATATATATCCATTCTATGTTTTACCTTGGGATATTAAAAACCAAATTCAATTTTCTAATTTATTGCAACTTTACTACCTATGGATGACCAATCAAGTGAATCAAGTGTTTAGCGAAATCCTAAAATGGCTTCTATTGTAACGTAAATCGAAGTTAAAATATGAAAATGTTCATAATTTTGATTTATTAGACCTTCTAATTATCAGAATGGAGTAAATTTGAATATTATTCAGATTGCAAAGTGGTTGTTTTCTGGTCAAACCGGTCGTACTATGAAGTATGCCTAAGATACATGACAGCAAACACGCCCACTGACGTCGTTGTCAGATCAGCCAATCCGAGGGCTCTCAGCAGGCAGTGTTTGTGTTTCATGTTTTATAAAGTTTGTGGTGGAGCTGGAAAAATAAAAATGGAAATGAAAATGAAGAAAAAACACAATAAAGCTTGAGTGTCAGTTTCGTAAGGATTTCCTCAATTTCGTCACATGCGAGTGCTAGTGAATTATAAGGGCGATACCCTGTGTTTTTTGTAGCAGTTCATAATGTTTCGTCTTTGTTTTCGACCCATATCAGCTCCTTGGGCTGTATTTGACAACTTCAGTCATTAATTTTTTTGTCAGATCGAAAAAATTAATTTATAAGTAAGTTTTAAATAATGTGTGTAATCGGAAGCATTTTTGGAATGCTGCGTAAAGAATTTTTTTTTGCTCCAGTAAATTCTTGGCTGGAATACACTCTTGTTCTATTTCTGAAAATTAGGTTAAATTGAGACAATTTAGCTATCCAATAGCAATAGACAAATATTTATTGAATTAATAAAGTTAGGTTACTCTTTATTACGCTAAATTCCACAGCAAATACTCGTTAGTTACCTTAAATCTTTATAATTCTATTATAGTACTTCAATTTTTATCACAGATATAAATATTTTATTAAATGAAAATATTTACAGAAACTCAAATAGAGTATTAACAATTTTCATCTAGTGATGCAATTTTTAATTGCTTTTTAACTAATAAGCAGAATATATGATATGAAAGTTAATTTTATTTTCAGATTATGATCTTAATATTTAGTACAATTCCTTCAGAGGTTACAAAATGAGTTCCAGGCCAAGTTCTGGCTCAAATTCCAAGGCAGGGCATAGAAGATCTGAGTCTGGTGGCCATCACAGACACAGTTCAGGTAGTTTTAGTCAGAACAGGTCAGACTCTGGTCATAGTTTAAATTCTGACTATGCACACCAAAAACACGGACATCAGAGGTCTAAATCTAGTGTCGCGGACAGGGATGGGGACAAAGAAAAATCTGCCACCCCAAGATGTAAGTGGAGAAAGAAAGAAAAAGATTTCAAGCACTATTTTTAATACTAAATCTTGTTTTCATTTTACTTCTATAACCAAATTACTCTTGCATGTATTTTATACAAGTTTTGTTTTGACATGTACATAATAAATATTTATTTTCTGTTTTTAATTAAATTACTTTAATATACCAGATAACAACACACTAAATCTTTTCACATGTAACTAACGTGCCCATTTAGCTAAACTAGAGATCATTATTTACTTACAATAATAGATTTTTGCTTGCAGCAATCATTAAAATTAAAAAAATATATTTACCAATAACGGAATATAACTACCCCTCAATTTACAGCATTTAGGTAGGTTAAATAACACAATGATCCTAAATGCCTTTGTAAATTTAAATAAGATGCTAAAATCACAACCTAATACTTGATTACTTGTTTAATAAATAGTTTTTGTGGCTGTGGACCTAGATTCTAAAAGCCAGTTTTTGTCACATACACAAATGTATAAGTAAATAGCCGTGAGCAACTGCTTTTTTACAAATTTTTAGTAAAATGCTACATATATGTAAATTTCTCACATATTATTTATATGAAATGTTGCCTCTTGATATGAGTTCAATATTCTTTGATTCTTACTTCATTGAGTCATTTGGTTTCTCCTATGACTATCTTCCACATTATGTTTAGTGTTTTGGACTTGGCCTACATAAGCGACCTTAAATTTGTTGATTTTATTTATTTATTTGTTTGAATTGACTATATGTACTTTGTTCTTGACTACACGTTATACCTCAAGACGCTGCGTCTCTACAGGCCGCGTCCCTACACACACACTAGAACACATTTTTTTTTTTTTGTTTTAGCTTCTCTTAGACTCGAATTTCGTCCTACTCAACAAGACAACCACAGTTATCCAGCACGACCTACTTCTTTGTACCCTCTCAGATCTAACGACAGTGGTATAATAGGCCATGATCCTCTACAACCGGAAAGGGAACCTCTAAGGTTTGACGTGACCTTAGTTGGAGCACCTCCTGAGGTCGAACAGCTTGTCAATAATATCAAACAAGTAGCGGAGCAGTTTTTGTACCACTGGAAGACCTTTCCTATCAGTAAGTTTTTGTTATTTGATGAACAATAATTGGAGAATTTAACAATCTATTTTTCACTGACTGACATCAACAGATAGATTAAAAGAATGTTTAAAACCCTATTCTAGTTCTTCCTAGTCCGGTGTCCCACTGTGATCTCTTCACTACATCTCAGGTATCGTCTGATGGATCTTTAGGTCGGTGCAAAACTAAGTACCATCTCAGAGATCTGTTCATAGCACCCTCTTTTGATGAATTAGACGCAGTAGCGGTTGATGGCAAGGGGGAACCACGGAGGCTGACTGGAAAACAGCTCGAATACATTAGAGAAAGAGGGTAAGTTGTTTTTTAAGTTAACTTATTGAATAATAAAGAGTACTCTAAATTTCAGTGCAAACATTTAATTAAGAAACTTTTAATTTTCCTGATGTATCTTATTACAGCTTATATGCACATTTATATTTTTTTGATAACCCCGCCTGTTATTTTGTAAAGCTTGCACAAGGACAAATTTGGAAAACCAAAAAGATTGAACCAGGAACAACTAGAAAATATTAGATTACATGGGTATGTTTCGATTGACTGATGATTGTCTAAATCTCTTTTTCTGCAGTGTTTTTGTTGAAATCTTCTGTTCTTTGTCGATTTGTTTTGCCGTGTGATTTTAAGTATATTTTTTTTAATAGTTGCTGACTAATATTCACATGGTAAACAGTGATAGACAGGTTCGTATGACATAATACATATGAAAACTTCGACCATTCACAGTGCAAATGGACGATTTCAAAAAAATATGACGTCGTCAATTCGCATTTGGATTGGTTGGAATATGTGGTTATTATTTGTGTTATGAAATGCGTCCTAATGGCTTTACAGACTTAATTCAGCAATAAAAATGAATTAAAGGAAATGAATAAACAATTATTTATTAAATATTTTTTAAACGCAGTAAATTATGAGCCTTTTTATATACATACAAATAAATATGCATGCTTCTAAAAATGACCTAAAAATACAAGTAAGTATAGGTAAAATATTTAAGATAAAAATGTTGGTAAATTGAAAACTATAACATGCTTCATAAAATAATACTAATTGAAGTATTAAATACAAGGATTTATTTGTTTTTGTATGATATTTTTGATTACGTTCCTAAGTTTTTTATTTGTTCGTTTTTTGGGATTTGAGTTTTATTTTGGCTTCTTTGCAATAAACTATCTGCAAATTACTTAGAAATATGTGTGAGAAATCTGTGCAAGTTTTACTGTTTGACTTGGTCTAATAGATTCATCAAAACACATTTTTAAACATTTCCAGCATCTTTGAGGTGGAATCTCTAAATTTCCCTGGTCAAAAGCATCGCTGGAAACTGTCGCAGCTCTTGCAAAAAGGATTGCTGAACAGTCACGATTCTTTGCTCAACGATTTAGCTTTAGCTCTAAGATTTATAGTGGTGACCGCCAAGGGGCGAATAGTATCACACTTTTTTAGTGTTTCGCAGGCAGCTAGAGCACTTTTGGCGGGCTTTTTGAGGATTGTTGACGTGCTTATTGGAATACCGAGTCTTCAAGCTCATAATTTGGATACCAAACTTAGAGAAGAGAGGAACAAATATCTGGTAGCTGAACTGGTTTGTCGTGTAAGTATTTACTATTTTATGATAAAATATTCAAAATGTGGAGTCGAAAAAAATCACAAACACAAAAATAGGATAACATTATATCTGCTGCAGTTATCACTCTCATTTTTTGACTTAAGAGGTTCTCTTCTTCTCGACAGTACTTACATTCCATTTTTCCCTCTAAGCCAAGTTGGGGCGTTTAAGCCTTTTTTCCGAGTGCTATTTCGTTTCCATGAAGTTGTAAATATCCTGGAATCGGCGTCGCAGTAATCCTTAGACTACAATTACTAGCGAAACTATTGAAGGTTCCCGTTCAATGCAGTCATTCTTATAAAGACGACGGTGTCTCACAGAAACTACAGTTTGTTTTGAAATTTCCCCTGAGTGGTAATATGGGACTGGATTTCAAAATATCCGCTAAAAAACCACTTATGCACTCCTCTGCTTCTAAAAATGAATCTGAATTTTTTTTGCTAAACATCAATAACTACCAGAGTATTTGAACTAATTCTAGGTTCTTATCATATTACTTATAAATTTTACTTTAACTTCCCTCATTTTGTCCCCTTTCAAGATGATAAAACCCCTTTGGAGCAATTTCGAGTTTATACTCCATCCATATTTACACCTAGTGCTAATTCTACTTTGAGCTTCATTTTGCTAATATAGTTTGTCCATCCATGTACCAATTTGTCTCATTTTTGAGCAAAATGTTAATGGTTTCACTGTTCAATTCCTTCTTGTAGCTCAGTATTGTAGTAAATCCGTTCACAGAGCTATTTGTTTTCACGTATTAATGCATACATTAATTGACTTTTGTTTTATTAGCCTGAAAATGAGGACTCTTTGGAAGTTCTGTGCTCCTTTATTCGCAAACAGCTTCGTCGTGCAGCTACAGAAAAATTCGAGGTCACTAGAGAATGTTCTCAGCCTCCAGTATCAGTTCCTTATAAGTTTCTAACCCCGTCGGGGTCAGAGCTGGACTTGAGATTATGGGACAGAACGTTGATGAGAAAGTTACTACCCATTTTGGTATCTATTTTGGAAAGAGAGACCAGAGGATGGTTTCTGCATTTTAGAGAGAGGTTAATTGCCGAACTGAGGACACAAAAGATGCCTGATGAGGATATTGAAAGGGTAAATATTCAAGCGAAGGTATCTTCTTCCTGTTAGTGTAGGTGTATATTATTTTTAGGAAGTAAATGAAGCTGTAATGAAAGAATACCTCCAAAGAGTGTATAATAGCATTCTATCACACCCAGATATTATGGCCCTAGGGGAGGATTTTGGCCAGTTATTAGTTCAACAAGCTCAAAGTGTAGTTCTGATGCATCGAGCTGTAGAAAACGTTCAATATCGCCTTTATAAATCTCAAGAAGAAATAAAATCAAGATTATGCAGCTTCCATCCAGTTTTATCTAGAATAGGACCTTGGTTAAGAGCGAAACTCAGAGCAGCTGAGCAAAAATTTAGTCAGGAGAATCAATGGAGCGCACACGAAGAGGGTTTGATGTTGTGTAACTCTCAGAGACTCTTACAGACTGTTTATTTCTTAAATAGGTTTGTTAAATCTTTAACTTTTGATTAACTGTGTTTCAATTTTGAATTTTATAGGGATTTGACGTTTATGAAGGAGAGAGAACCGGCTTTGTTGCGGGAGTTGCGAAAAGATAAAATTCCGACTAGGAGTTTCTTGTGGCCGACTCAAATTTGGTTACCAAAAAATTGGGTGATTAGGAGAAACTTCCAAGGGCAGTCGGAAGTTGTTCCAACAGTTTTAAGCAAGCAGGCTACTAGTATTACTACTCCTAGATCTGACCCTAGTCAACCAGTGAGTTAAATAATCTTTAGAACCAACTTTAAAGATTAAAAATCTTCTTTCCTCTACTGTTAGTGATTATACTACTTTGGTCAACCTTTTCTAGGTGTTTTTGGTAGAAAAAGAAACTGTCAGAACCACTACGACTCGCTGGCCTCTTTGGCGAATCTTCAATTACTTCCACCGTACCTGGTGTTGGACATGGAACGCGATGTTCTTCTTTGGAATAGTCCTACCTTGGTGCAGCCCAGTGGGTCTCCGAGCTCTTTTTTGCTTAGAGCCCTTTATGGCAGACCTAGAACTCTCTCAAGTCAACGGGACGCTGTTTCCAAGGAAAACTAGTTTGACTCCGACTTTGATGTCAAGGTTGCTGAGCCTTTGGAGGCATATTTCAAAAAGCAGAACGCATTTCGAGACGAAACCGGACACCGGGTTCATCGGCAAGGGACTGACGAGGCATTTGAATCGGATTTGGAATTATTTTATAAAAGGGTAAGTATCCATTACTAAATATTTCTTTCATTTTATTAGTAATGAAAAATATTCTTTTCAGATTATTTGGAACATCCTTGATAGTCATTGTGCTGCCTATTGTTTGCTTTGTTGTGACGTTTTCAAGCCTATTCATCGCTTTGACTTCCGTAGCATGGATGCCATGTCTTACACTAGCAGTCCAAGTTACTAACCTTTTAATTTATGATTTGGATAGTCCGGAGCAGAAAAGAAACCGTTTCTTTGTTATTTTAGAGGCTTTAGTTTGGAATATTTTCATACAAGGCTGTATGCAACCTTTAGCCGCGATTTTTGTGGCTTCTGTCGTCTGTCCGTTGATATCCCTTATCATTTTATCAGGTTAGTGCTTATTTAAGAGATTTGATATTTGTATTTCCAGTAAGAGAAATATAACGTAAGTTTTGATAGAATCAACCTCCCATTGATCGCCAAGGTTTAAGTTTAGCCTACTATAAATTAGAATACAGTTTGTCAAAATTGAATTTAATGTTTTACTTTAATATGTATTGACAATAAAATATATTGACAATATTTGACAAATGTATGCTCTGGTAAGGAAAACGTAACCTAGTTTTCTAAGGAAGTTTACTACAATGATACAAATTGTAATCCTATCAACCTTCAGGCAAACTGTCAAAATTAGACATTTACAACAGATTTGCAGTAAAGTATGTAGTTTGTTTTAGTTGATTCCTAACTGCAATTGAACTGTTACTTATATTAACAGTCAAATTACCATAAAGTTCAAGTATCTACTTCTAAAATTGTATGAGTGCCAACTAGTTCTTGAGATGTTTTTCAATTACAAAACAGGTATTACATAACTTTTGCCAACACAGAACATATATACTGTCAAATGTCCTGTAGAAGTTTAACACTTTCATCTGATTTCCGATTGACAGAAGATGTAGATAGAGTAGATCAAATGTAACGTTTCGTCTAAAAATTACAAAATGCAATTTTATAGCTTTTTAATAAAATATATTCCTTCTAAGGTGGTTTTTTTCGTTACTGGTTACGACTGTTTTGGGACGCCCTCATCTTCCACATGTTGATCAAAAAACGAGGTCGCGTGCCCGCTAGTGACAGTTTTGTTGTGAAACGAATAGCAGGACCAGGGTTGGCATCCGATTACTATTTCCAAATTAGCCCCGAGCAAAGTTTGGCGGCGTTCGAGGCCAAAATGGAGTGGGATGAACTCACTGTTTACCAAACAGTCATAGAAGGTGGGTAATACTGAAGAATTTTCGCGAATTATACATGAAATGTTCAAATAGGTACCATCGTACAACCTCAGAAAGATTTCAGCCACTTTGTTGAAGCTTGTTTTGGCAGTTTTTCGACACAATTGGCAAAAAACGGGGCATATAAGAGTTTGGAGAAGGAAGCACAGGATTTGATGGTTATATTACATGAAAAATTGGAAAAAAGAAGACGAGATTTGCAAACGGGATTAAGCGTCTCAATTAAGAGCAAAGTGAAATTGAGCACTCCAGAATTGAAGGTAAATTTAATAATCATCAACAAACATCATCTTTTATATTCTATTTTATTGATTTTATTTAGATTGCGATTCAGCAAGGGGCCCTGATGTTGGAGCGTTTTTACCCGAAACACATTATACCAAAATTGGGGTGTACTGAAGAACAGTTTTGGGATAACAGAGCCCTTAGTCCCGGTGATTGGGCTGGTTTGGCGGGACTCTTGTATTCAGAGTTATTCAGTTTAGATATTTTGACGCCATTAGATCACACTGATACAAGTTTCAGGCTCGACACACATCCTCAGGCGGATCTTTCGAGGTACACCGAGATGGTACAGTGTGCGCAGCTAGGTATGTCGTGCATAATTTTTTTCTGCTGAAACACTAATCTCTTTTTTCCTCAGGTGCGGGTGGACCAGATTTACTTGGGAACGTCTACACTCCAAGAGGAAACATTCAGGTACACTCTCCATACCTAGATGTATCTGCTTTCAATCCACGTTCCAAGCTTACTGCCACAGGGAAGAAGACAGAAAAGATAGAGTATGTATTTTTTTAATTAGTACCTGTTTGTATGTTACATATTTTTGAAGTAATTTTAATACTATATTTGTTGCTTTTTGGAATCTCTTGATTTCTTACAACTTAATTATACTTATACCTTAATTCAATAACACAATAACACGTCGGTATAAATAAATCTTATTAATATTTATAAATTAAAGCAGCAGTTTCACCGTAGTTTAAGCTATAAGAAGAAGGATTCACTAGTTTCAACTATATTTACATTTTGAAGTATCTTACTTTTCTTTTTTCCTACTATGTGACTGAGAAAAAGTGATATATTAAGTAAGTTCTAGGTCGCATATGAATATAAATATTTTATTAAGACAAATATTGATTGTTCTTAGTTTTGAGTTCCTACTCCGAAATTTAATTTATAGTGCTTTTAACTATTTGAGCGCCTTTCATGGTCCATTGCTAAATTAATAGCATTGAAATTAGAGCTGTTAAAAAACATTGTATTTCTGTATTCAGGGATACTTCTGCGGCATTGGGTTCTTTAAAGCCGAGCTACAGGGCGACACTTTGGATGCCATGGAAGAAACGCAACCGTCCTTTTTCGCCAGATAAAATGATGATACCACTTCCAATACCTCATCCAGCTCACATTGCCGTCACTATATACAACAGGGATTCAGATGATCCCATTCCATTGGAGTCTGACATCTGCCAGAGCATTTTGAGAGGCATAGAGGAGAGTCACGTGTCACCCGACGACAGCGGTATGTTTATCTTTTGTTATTTTTGTTGATGATATAGCAGTCCATAAACTTTTTTATAAACTTTTTTCTTCATATTTCAGAAACAAACTTTTCTGTTTAATCTGGAACTATTTTGTTAATTTCTATTAACTCGAGGTATAGAATAATATGAGAAATCGCAGCTTTATTGTTAACTGCTCATTGATTAAAGTTATTAGTTGGCAATATTGTTTTGGTTAACAGCATCGAGTGAATATCAAATATTTTATTTAATATTTTTTTAGGTATAGGCCGCTTCAAAGGTGGCGCGGACTCATTTGGGGGCACCACGAACTCCAGTTCTGACACTTTGGATAGTCAACCGATCGAAGAATCGGCGAATGAGTCCTCCGAGGGGGTGTACCGGTGGACGTTAAGCAATTGGGGAGGCCGAAAGCGTCAGAACTCTGGTAGCGTCCGCGTTGATCTCGCCAGCCCCGAAGATGTCACCTTAGATAGCGATAGCACCAGGGTTGTCTTTTGTACCTTCGGGACGACTGTATGATAAGGAATGTAAATTTTCAAATGTTGTCATTCCGTTTTTTAGATCGGTACGGGGTGCCACAAGTAACAAAACCACATTCTTGGAAACATCTAGTGATGTTTCTGTTTAGCTATATTTTTGTTCACATGAGACGCCCTATAAAAGTTAGACTTTTCCTTCCGGAAATCCGATACAAATTTGTAAGTTTTGACAGTTGGGAGGCGAGATTTGACATTTGTCTAGTCATGAATACACGTCTCTTACCAGTAGGTAAATAAAATTATATGACAGGTAACGTATGAAATTTGACTAATGTTAACAGTTGACATGGAAAATGTCATAAGTTACTTGTCAGCTTTCATCTGTCGAAATTTGGTATTTGTCTATGATTTATGATTTCCGCTAAATGAAAGTTTGGTACCTACAAATATAACCGTTAAGTCCAAAAATGCTCTCCGAATAGCTTTAATAATGCAAGTATGAAAAGAGTGATCTTATTATTTTATTTGAAACGTGTAGGTTGTTTAATTAGATTTTTAATTTTTGCCAAAGTTCTATTTAAGTGTAATATTATTCTGATAGCTTTAAAAAAATTTCATATTAATATATTTTATTTATTGATTGAGATTTTGAACCTAATATTTTTTTACATCACAAAAATTTTCGTTATTGATTGGGTGCTTTAATACTAATTAATTTATTTTAATGATATAATTTTTCTAAAATTAGTTAGATATCAAAATTAGTGTCATATTTGGAGTAATTGTTTAAGAAGAAGAAAAAAATAGATAGCTGTAAATGACGCTCAACCTTATCAAATAGTTTAATAGCCTAACATTTACAATTAATATTATTTTCTGAGAATTAAACCAGTACAAATTTATTTGAAAATAGTATTATTTGAGAATTATAGTAAAAAAACAAATGTAGAATTTTTCCTTTTAAGAGTTTTAAAAAATTGTAAATTATACATTCTGAACAAAATTTCATTTTTCTTTGTTGTTTTTAACGTATCTCAGCAACGATGGCTATTGACACAGTTACGATCACAAATCTAAAATACAAATATTTCATTAATATAAAACCGAAAGTTACAGTAGGTATCTTATAATTTGTGGTTCTTGAAATAGCTTAATTTTTGATTCAAAAACAATTAGATATTTTGATTTTATTTTAAATTAATTACGAAATTATTCTAGATTTGACTGCAAAAAATAATCAGTACGAGTTTTAGGGTCATTTCTGGAAAAGTTCACATAATAAATAAAAGTGTGTTTATATGTTTAACGCTAAAAATATGCACTTAGTTTTTTTTTCTACATTTGGAATAGTATTCAGAATGCACTTCCTAACAATAATGATAGATATTAACATACTATAAACAGACGAAACTAAAAAATGATATGTAATTGCCTCAAAAATTTAACAAAACCTATAAATTAATTTCAAAGAAATAAAATAGGAAACATTTTGATATACAAATGACGGAATTTTAGATCACAAGTGACAGTTTAAAGTTGATACTAATTTTGAATTACAAGTTAAATTCTAAGTTACAAGTCAGATTTCCAAATCACAAGTCGCAATTTTCAATTATAGTACGCTTTTTCTAGTAACAGATCGGAAATTCGATTTGAAAATTCGGAATTTCAAGTTACAAATATAAATCACAGGTTACTCAATTTTTGTAAAATTGATACCTTTAAAGTTTACAATTTTTAGTGAGATTTAATTTGTTTGGTGTTTTATTCAATTTTTGGAGCAAAATATAGCAATAAGAGTTATATATTCGTAACGATTTTTGTTTTGATTTACGTTTTTTAAGCGTTCCATTTTCTTTCTGCTGTTTGCGATATGATCGTCATAATTTATTTGTGATAATATATTTTGCATTATAAATTGAGTCGTTTTGAATCGTTTTTTATATTATTAATACTAGATTTCTATCATATAAAGTGTTTTAAGACGTATTATGGGTGTTTTTGAAAATTCTTTTTATTCCTGTATCATTAGTTTAAGGTTTAAAAGTAAATAAGAGTTGTGTGCGAAGAATTTTGTAAAACACCTTGACGCGAAAGGTGGATGAATTCAACTAAATTAAAAATACATTAATTTTAAGTTATAATTAAATACCAAAGCCAAAGATGAATCTCAAGTTTCAAAAATATGTTAACCATCCTTATGTTTACTCCAAAAAAGCCGATAGTTAGTTAAATTTGTACCACCCTGTAAATAATATTTGTATCAATTGTGTATGTATTTGCTTTACATTGATTGTTTGTACTTTTGTGTAAATTTATAAAGCTGTGAACTTTTTGCTAAATTTATGTTGAATTAAAATAGAAAAAATAAACGCATTTAAGACTGAAAAAAAAAACATTTTTAACATACATTCCTTCATATGATCCCAAATTTTTTAACATAACTTGGTGTTATAAAATCTTCCAAAATGAGGTGTTACGTGAGGTTCTTTCTCATGTTTCACGTTCACTTTTTGATTCGTTGGTTTTGCAATATAAATGTATGCCTTAGATTGACCGGCACTGTGATGTTTCTAATTGAGTTAAACGTATTTATGTTGTTCCTAGTTAAACGGTAATTGTTGATTGTAACTGACTTTTTCATTTTAGTTTCGTGTTTGCTTTCTAGATTTATTTTTTGTGAATCTCAAACATTCATATTTTTGAAGTGTAAGAAGATCCGAGTTAATCTAGTTTTGTAGATATTTTTTGGTAGCTAATTTAATGTATTTCACGTGGATTATAGGATAAACGCTTGTATGACGTCCCTCTAGCAAAATGCAAAATAATAAATAAAATATTCATTGTCTAAAGTTATGCCTCTATGTCGATTTTGATAACAATTTATATTTTGAATTTATTACCAAAAAATGAAAAAAAATATTTCAAATTTAATACCTTTACATATTTTGCTACAACATTTTATTAACACATTTGGTCCAATTCTCATATTTGGTCTATATATATATAGCACGTTATTATACATATCATATAATATACAGATCCATATGGAATTTAAAATCCTTAGAAAGAAATCTTAAGAAGTAACTGTAACGAATCAAAACTATAAATAATGAAAAATCAACAAAATAAAAAATAAAATAACTAAACCCTCTTTTCATGAAAATATTTAGTACAAAATAACCTTATGCTGAGCTCCGAAATAGAACAACTCTAGCTAATTGACTAAAGTCAATGCTAAAAAATTCATTAAAAAAAGAAGTAAAAGAATACTAAGAATAAATGATTAGATAACCGAGAGGGATAGCCCTACTCTCTTAAACTCCACTGTATTAGAAGTACAACCACGACTGCCGGTACGTTACTATCGAATTGACTGAAACGATGTTTCCACCTCCGATATGGCGAGTTTAACATATTAGAATGGAAATGATAATGCTTTCTAGCTTTTTCATAATACGTTCTCTTAGGCTCGCATGGATTCTTATATAGGATCTAATTTCTGCTCTGAATCTGTATAGAAATTAGATATTTTAACCCAAAGTTATTTTACATATATAGTTACTTGTATGGTGTAAACAACTTGATTTAGTACTTGCGCAACTACCGAATTTAGTAAACTGTTTAGTCAACTTAATAGAAACAATTTCTATTTACTTGAACAAGTGGTCTCATCCACATCTAGTTGATCATTTGTTTACAAATATTGCTTATCCGAAGGAGACTGTGAGAATATATTCTATGATCAGTGATCACAAATTAGTTGGTTTAAATCTTACACAAGTTTTATATAGTAAACCGAGAAGTGCATTCATTAGGAAGTTGGATAATAATGAAATAAACAAATTAAACGTGACCTAATGGGCAGGCACTGGGGGTATACCTCAACCGACGTGAATGCTGTGTACACAAATTTTAGCACTAACTTATTAATGGTAATTGAAAATATCTAGAAATGGACTTTATAAAACTTTTCAATTTATGAACCGTGACGATGGCTTTGAAAAATATAAATGTATGAGAAATATAGTTGAGACTATTGCGGCAAAAAGAAAAAAAAATTGAAATGAAAATCGTCACGATAGTAAAAAAATGTGCCAAACTCTCAAAGAAATAGTATGGAAAGGAAAAAAGTCTGTTGATTTCTCTTCCATAGAGGCTGTAAACAATAATGGTAGCGTGGAAAATGCATTAAACAATTTTTTTATAAATAGCATAAATGATGTAGTTCAGTGTGTACCTTTTAATAAAGAATTTAATGAAGTGAAGTTTCAGGTGTCCAGCAGTTTTCAGAGATTTCAAGAAATAACTTTAAATAAACTTAGGAAGATAATAGTTGGTTTAAAAAACAAAAATTTTTAAGAATCTATTTGATGTAGTTGGCTATCCTCTACTGAACATAGTAAACACATCCTTAAGTACTGATGTACTAACTGACCTCAAAGGCAGTACCGTTATACCAATACCAAAAATTAAGAACGTGAAGAGCGCAGAAGATCTTAAGCCTATAAATCTAATTCCTGTTGGAAAAATTTTGGAAATAGTCGTTCATGAACAGCTGAGTGAATGTCTGGAACATAACAATATTATCTACGAAGGTCAATCGGGGTTTCCGTGTGGGCATTCTTGTGAAAGTGCGTGTCAGTTCGTGTTGACTAAATGGAAGAAGGATATCGATAAGGGTAATATCGTTATGTGTTTGTGGATTTAAAGCGAGCATTTGAAACTATATCAAACAACAAAAAATTATAATAAAATATAAGATAAAATTGAAGTTAAAAACGGAGTTCCACAGGGGAGTGTGTTTGGCCCTTTGCTCTTTATACTTTATATAAATGATATAAAATTGTACTTTCCTGAAAGTTTTGTAAATTTATATGCAGATGATACTGTTCTGTCTGTAGCAGGAGCAATTTTTGCAGAGGTGGTAAATACGATAAATTCGGAGCTAAAAATCTTGAAAAATTGGCTTAGTTTTAAAAAACAGTTCATGTTCGAGTTTCAAAGGACACGGACGTGTGTGAGCTCCGCTATCAATTGATAAAACCGGTCAAGTGATTAAGAGTGATTAACATTAAAAATAAAATCAAAATAAAAACACTAGTTATCGTTTCGAAACAAAAACTGTAAGTACCAATTATTACTGTTTAAAAGTGCTTCCAATGGATACAGGGTGATGTCGAAAAGTCAACATGTATAGTTCCAATGGAATGCAATTTGTACAACCCAACCCAGCTGTTCAATACGATCAGAATGGACAAATGTTAGTTAATCAAGGTTTGACATCCTACCAACCACTACCAACGCAAGCAAATAACCTACCAAACATAATAATGATGCCAAACCATCAACAAACACAGCCAATTACACAACAACAAACGCATCAAATCAATACTTATCCACAAACAATGCCTTGTACAAGCGTATCTCAGCCACCACAGCAATCAGATCAACAGTGGCAAACTGTGACCAATAAAAAGAGACTACGAAGCCCAGAAGAGAATACTAGAATACAGAGACAAACAAAAATAAAAGATTACTGGCTGGGTACCAACGAAAAAGCTGGAAACATATTCAACAATCTTGAAATCGAAGATGAAGTCAACGACAATAAAGATGCCGAAGAAAAACCGTATGAGCCCAAGCCCCCCCCAATATTTATCGACAAAGTAGCCAATATCAACCCATTAATAACCCTTCTAACAACATTATGTCCTGAGCAGTACATAATAAAAGCCCTAGGAGAACAGAATGTCAAGTTACAACCAAAAACTGGAGAAGCATATAATAAAATTATAAAAGCTCTACAGGATAAGAAGACAGAATTTCATACCTACAAACCAAAACAAGAAAAAAGCTTTAGAATAGCATTAAAGAACCTGCACCATTCAACTGATCTTGAAGAAATTAAAAATAATCTACAACTTATGGGACACGAAGTAGTACAAATATGGAATGTTAAACAAAATAGAACAAAAACTCCACTACCAATTTTCTTTGTAGATCTACAAGTTAAAGAAAATAATAAAGAACTTTACAACACCAAACTGTTTATGAATACAAGTGTAATCTTTGAACCACCCCACCCTAAGAGGATAATACCACAATGTACTCGCTGTCAAAGGTACGGTCACACAAAAAATTTCTGCCAACGTAACTACAGATGTGTAAAATGCACTGAACCTCACCACACATCTGAGTGTCCAAGAATTATAAAAGACAATACAGTAAAATGTGTAAACTGTTTGGAAAACCATCCGGCTAACTACAGAGGTTGCAAAATACATAAAGAGCTACAAGAAAAAATGTATCCAAAACTAAGAGAAAAACAGACAAGGAACATAAATAGACCACACTGCCCGGTAAACCCAAGTACAACATTTGCGCAAGCCGTGACATCCCAAAATCAAACAAATACAGTAAACAATGCAAATGCAGCAGTAAACTTTCAACAACCCAACGACCTATCAGAACTAAAAAGTATGATGAAAGATTTAATTTCACAAATGGGGATGATCATGAATCTCATTACAACACTAGTGACGAAACTTTCAAAATGAATACAATACAAACGCTCAAGGTAGTCGAATGGAATGCCAACGGCATGAGTTCTCACGCTCATGAAATCAAAACATTCATTACCAACTACAACATTGACGTATTCCTAATCGCAGAAACACACTTTACCAATAAAAATTATTTAAAAATACCTAAATATAACGTATATCACACAAATCATCCAGACAACACTGCCCATGGAGGAACGGCAATAATAATTCGCAGCAGTATAAAACATCATGAACTAGAAGGCTATAAAAAAGAACACATTCAAGCCACCAGCGTAGCACTAGACAGCAACACAGGCATCCTAATTTTATCAGCAGTGTATTGCCCGCCCAAGCATAACAATAAAAATACGGAGTACACTAACTACATAAGAACACTTGGAAATAAATTTATAAGTGGCGGAGACTACAATGCTAAGCATATACAATGGGGATCTCGTATGACAAACACTAAGGGTAAAGAACTAATGACCACAATCACAGGTAACAATCTTCATATCAAAGCAACAGGAGAACCTACCTACTGGCCTACTGACCCCGCAAAAATACCAGATGCAATCGATTTTTTCATCATAAAGGGAATCAACCCACACTATCTAAATATTGAAGGCAGTTTTGATCTTTCCTCCGATCACTCCCCTATAATATTAACCCTACATGATAAATTGATGGAAAAACAGAAAGAGCCGTACCTACATAATATTAACACTAACTGGGATTTATTTCGAGAAAAACTCGATGAAAACATTGAATTAAATATTCCACTCAAGACACCACAGAATATTGAAAAAGCTGTAAACGATCTGACGAAAGGCATTCAAAAAGCAGCTTGGTACGCAACACCTAATGAGACCAATAGTAAAACTAAAAATGAAAACCCAATTATTGTCAGAGAAAAAATTATAGAAAAAAGAAAACTTCGAAAAAAATGGCAAAAACATAGAACTGAAATCAACAAAAGAAACTACAACAAAGCTGCAACTGAATTGAAAAAGCTCTTACAAACTATTAAAAACCAAAACATTCAAGATTTCCTCGAAAAATTGACACCCACAGAAGCAACGGATTATTCCTTGTGGCGAGCAACACGAAAAATGAAAAGGCCTGTACAACAAATACCTCCTGTAAAAGACATCAAGGGAAGATGGTCCAGAAGCTCCAGCGAAAAGGCAAATGCCTTCGCACAATACTTAAGCAATGTCTTTAAACCACACGAAATGAGTACTAATGAAGAAGATAATAATGAAATAAAGAACTTTCTCGACATACCTTGCCAAATGGATCTCCCTATAAAAAAGTTCAAACCCAACGAGATTAAATCGGTAATTAAAGAACTAAATCCAAAAAAGGCACCAGGATACGACCTCATCACTGGTAAGATACTGCAAAATATAACCAAAAAGACAATAACGGCATTAACACAAATATTCAATGCAATATTGACACTCACACATTTTCCTGAACAGTGGAAAGTTGCAGAGATTATCATGATACCGAAACCTGGAAAAAATCCCAATGACTTGGCCTCATACAGACCCATTAGTCTCCTACCTATTATTTCCAAGGTCTTCGAAAAACTTTTTCTAAAGCGATTAGAACCGATAATATCAGAAAAATCTCTAATCCCACAGCACCAATTCGGCTTCCGCAGTAAACATGGAACGATAGAACAAACACATCGACTAGTCAAACAAATAAATAATGACTTGGAAAATAAAAGATACTGCAGCGCAGCTTTCATAGACATTAGTCAAGCGTTTGATAAGGTGTGGCATGAAGGACTTCTTTACAAACTAAAGCAAAACCTTCCTCAGGACTTTTATCTAATGATCAAATCGTATCTAATGAACCGTTATTCATTGGTAAAACAACAAGATTCACGCTCGGAAATATTCAAAATAGAGGCTGGCGTCCCGCAAGGTAGTGTACTTGGACCAGTACTATATCTGATGTTCACTTCTGACCTACCAACAACCCGACTAACGACAGTCGCAACTTACGCAGATGACACAGCCATTATTGCCTCTCATTCAAATCCTCAAGGAGCATCCAGAAATTTACAAGCCAATCTCTACAAAATAGAAAAATGGCTACAAAAATGGAAAATAAAAGCAAACGAGGCAAAATCCACCCATATGACATTTACATTACGTCGAGAGACATGTCCACCCGTCTATCTAAACAACAAACAACTAGCAGAGACAGACTCTACCAAATACCTGGGCATACATCTGGACAAAAGGTTAACCTGGAAGAAGCACATATTCACCAAGAGAAAACAACTTGGGCTCAAATTCCAACAAATGTACTGGATAATTGGCAGGCAATCACGATTATCACTCGAAAACAAGCTTCTTATATACAAAAGCATAATAAAACCTATATGGACCTATGGCATCCAGCTATGGGGCTCAGCCAGTAACTCGAACCTAGAGATTTTACAGCGCTTTCAAAACAAAGTGTTAAGGACCATAGTAGCCGCTCCGTGGTATGTCCCTAACAGAATAATAGAGAGAGTCCTGAAAGTTCCCAGCATTAAAGAAGAAATCAGCAAATACAGCAATAAGTATGAAGCAAGACTAAGTGTGCACCCAAACGCGTTTGCTAGTGAATTATTTAATACCCATGGTGAAGTGCGTAGACTGAAGCGTTTCAAACCATCCGACCTACCTTCCAGATTTTAAACATTTCAAACATTCTTTTAGACTTAAAAAATTTTTTTTTTTAAACATTTTAAATATTTTTGTGGATTTTAAACATTTTAAACATTCTTGTAAATATTTTAGACATTAGTTCGTAAGTTTGCAAAAGGGAAGTTTTCACTGGAAATCCTCCCTACATGTCCCATTTAGCAATGTCATAATTTTAACTTATTGTTCCTAAGAGGCACAGATTGTTAAATAAATTGGAGTTTTAAAAAAAAAAAAAAAAAAAAAAAGTTTTAAAAAACTAAAATTAAATAGAAATAAAACTGCATATATTGTTTTTGGTACAGGACAGGCATGTAATAAATTTGGTGAAAATAATTTCAATATTATGCTATATGATGAAAAAATCGAGCAAGTTTCTAAAACAAAATATTTAGGTATTCAGTTAGACCCGCAGTTAACTTTATGTCATCATGTTGAATATGTTTGTAAAAAACTAGAAAAAAAAATGGATATTTAGGTAGACTAGCCTATAAGTTGTCGGATTGGTCAAAACACATTATATATAACGCAATAATTTATCCTCTATTTACGTATTGTTTGTCTGTGTTTATATTTTATAGTAGTGAAGATATTAATAAAATGCAAGTGCTGCAAAATAGGCAATGAGGATTCTGTTGGGATGTAATAAATATGTTAGAATAGAACATATGTTAAGTAGATTACGCTTCTTAAACATGGATCAGATGATTATTGAAGCCAATCTGATTCTTATCTATAAAATGAGCAATAAATTGGTACCATCCTTATTTAAATAATTTTTTGATAAGGAGCGCGGATTTGTTAGCATACAATGTTAGATCTGCGGAGAGTTTTAATGTTGAAAGCTTGAACACCTAGACATTACAAAAAACATTACTGGTTGAAGGTTTGAAATTGTATAACGATCTTCCTTTACTGGTTATAAATTCACCAAATGTCAAAATATATTTAAAAAAAAGGCTGCGAGAAATGTATTACCAGATCTAGTATTGTGTTCTTTTCAATGTGATATTTTTAAGATACTTAGAAAATCTGTGATGTATGCTTTTATTTTTCCATTTTTATTGTTTTTTATTTATATTGTAAATTTGTATATATTTCTTTATGCTTTTAATTGTCAAGCTAATTTTGTATTTATGAAGAAGTAGCTATTGCTAAATAAAGACATTATTATTATTACCTCTGCATCAACTTAAACGCCGACTTAAGTAGTGTAGACCCAGACCATGTGTAGACCGGTTAGTTTAATTAAGTTCATTAGTAAATACATGCGCTGCGCACTGCGGGGATAACATTTTCGGCCATTTTTAATCCACAATAAAAAAGTACTAAAATTAAATGCAGACACCCACTAAACAAACGTACTAAAATTTTAGCTACTTGATTTAGTAACGTGGTTTAGCTATTTGACACATGTATCTGCGTTTTTAGCAATAAATGGTTAATCTATTAAAAAACAAAAACCTATTCTTCTATGCTGATCCCTAACAACATCTTATTGGGAAAAGAGAATTCGTTAGAGGGCGCTGTCATGAACCTTCAAAGTAGTAAAACAAATATCCCTAAATACGAATCTTATCCTTTTCATTACAAAATAGTAAAGGTAAAGTAAGTACAAACAAATTTACACAATAAAAACTCGAAAACAACTCCAGTATGATAAAACAACTACGATTTATTTTACTACTTTGAAGAGTTCACTTTTTTTTCACCAGAGGTCGTGTAAAATATTATATCGGTTGTGCCCCGCTAGCCGAAACCTTAAAATTGAAGAAGAAACATTCTCAGCTGAGCTGAAATGTCACAATCGAATCTGTATTATGTACATGTTTTTATAATTTAATGCAATATAAAGATTATTAAATAAAACAACAGCGTTTAAAGGTAAATATTTTATTCATTTAAATATAACAAACAAAATCAGTATATAAATACTGTATTTCAACAAATCCAAAAAATGCATAAATTATAATACTGCACTAAGTAATTCTTTAGTTACTTAGTTAAAAATTGTTTATACTATAAAACCCCAAAATAATTTAAAAATCATAGTACGAAATTCTTTAAGAAGCACTTTTGGTTGATAAAGCTTTAGCTGCTTTCACAGTGTTAGTCATCAGCATAGCAACCGTCATTGGCCCCACTCCACCTGGCACTGGAGTTATATGACCCGCCACATCATAACATCCTAAAAAATTAAGTTAAATTAATAAATGACCCGGAATATGTCCATGCTATAACCATATTAAAGAGGGCAGTTTTTATTTTCCAAAACCTGTAAAATTTTAATTCTTCATCTTCAACGCCATGTCAGACAAAACCTAGATAATGAGTTAAGGCCCATGGATACGTTTAGTCAAAAAGTACTATATATAAAAAAAATAGACAACTTGACAAAAAAGAATATACCTTCAAAATCGACATCACCAACTATTTTGGTTTTTCCCTCTGAAGTCTTTATTCTTGTAATACCGACATCGATAATACAGGCTCCTGGTTTTATCATGTCTGGTTTTATTAACCGAACTACGCCTAAAATATAATTTTTAAGAATTTTCGAATGGTATATTTATAATGTGATTTACCTGTAGCAGTAATAACAATATCGGCCCTTTTGACAAAAAATTCCAAGTCTTCTGGAGGTGTATGTCTGTGACAAATAGTCACAGTTGCTTCAAACCCGGGGCATTCGTTTCTTGCATCAGAATGTAAAAGTAGTGCAATTGGTAGTCCTACGTTCTTCGATCTTCCACATACAACAATGTTCTTCCCAAAAGTTTTAATATGAGACCTAAAACAAATTCTTATTTTAATGGAACAAATATTTTGGAATAAGGTTTTTTTTACCTTCTAATCAATTCGATAACTCCCAAGGCTGTGGCAGGTATCATTGTTTCCATGTTGGTTGCTAATTTTCCCATATTTGTAATGTGGAAACCATCCACATCTTTACTAGGATATATGGCGTTGCAAACGTTTCTTTCAGAAATATGCTCAGGCACTGGAAGTTGCACTAATATTCCATCAACTTGGGGATTTTCATTAAGCTGCCTTATGTTATCTAGAAGCTCTTCCTCTGTTGTATTTTCAGGTAAACTTACTGTTCGACTAGTTATACCTAAAATCATAATATAAATTCACTACAGAAATGTCCAATGGACGGGCCTGGAAAATAACCACTTACCGACTTTTTTTGCGGTAATCATTTTGTTCTCAACATATTTTTTGCTGGCAGGGTTGCTTCCTACTAAAATAGCGACTAAACATGGAGAGCGATGACCTTGAAAAACCCATTCATCAACTTCTGATCGCAGTTCTTTATGTATATCGTCTGCAATTTTCTTGCCATCAATGATTTTTGTTGATCTACAACAAATATATAAATAATGAGCGACTGGCATTTTTGAAAAAAAAAAATTATTTAAAACGCTACGTTTCGGGTGTATTAGTTAAACCAACATCCGTGCTATACAACGACACATATTTAAGACGATGCGTAATTTACAAAAATAGATTTTGAGCATAAGACTATTTAAACCAAGAAACAAAATTATTTTTTAAATAAAATAAAATAAAATTTACAATACCTCCAACGCATTTTTCTAACCAAATGTTCTACAAGTTATTTTTTAATTAAACTGAATATAACTGATGCTCCATCTTTGATGGTATCACTATTTATATGTAAGAAATTTCGTCACATCGTATAGATCAAAATACGAATTTACATCAGAAGAACGTATAATTGGAAAAAAACAATTTTCAAAACTTATTGTCGTCAGACAGCAATTGCATCATTTTATTATGGATACAGAACTATTGTATACGAAAATTGTTAAAAAAAACAAATAGATTTTTGAAATTACGTAATTGTTTTTTAGAAAATAAATAACATTTTCATTTTAGGTTTATTAATATCTCATTATAGCATATTAATAATAGCTGTCATATGACAAAATAATCGAGATGAAATTTAATTACTATTTTGATGCAAGCGTTGACTATAGACCGTTATAAATCCTGGCTAATATACTATTTTTAAACAGAAAAGCCATTATTTTTCATTAGCCAATTAGTTAATAGGTACATATTTGTAACATTGTTCCTAAGGATCTTTTCAGACCATAACGAGTATATTAAATACCTATTCACCTTTATTTTATTTGGCTTTATTTATTCTAAATATTTACCCTAATTGGAATTTTAATTTTACTAATTACTTTTGCTTTAAATAAATGTTTTCTATTATAAATGATTGTGCCCAATTAGCAAAATGTATTAACTAATGTATTTAAAGTGGTTAAATTGTATCCATCCTTTCTATTGGACAAAAGTTAATTTAAATGCATTTATAAAATGGTCATATGGCTCAGTAGTTAGTTCACTGGACTCAATTTTTATTTATTATTTTAAATATTTCTGTCCTATTCCTATAAAAATATAAACGGTTTTACTAGCCTAAATAAATAACTATTATTTTTCCATAGTAACTGATACTAGTAATTTAAAAGTCACTTTATCTATATGACACACCTCCTCAGATATTTAAGTTTTAATAAACAAATTCTTATCACTAGATTAAATTAACGACTCTGCTTACGTCCGTATTAGTAATTATTACTTTTTTCACAGAAAATTATACGAATATGAACCAAGAGAGTAACGGAAGAGATTTCCCCGAATTTTTTTCAGTAAAAGGGGCCCTTCCACTCACCGTAACACCTTTAAAATTTGATAATTCGATATTCTGGATGTCCTCACTTGCTTTGCATAAAACTGAGTCCACGCAACAATGTTTAAAACCTTATGAGGACAACGACATAGATTTGGTGGATTGTGAGGACGTACATGAAAATTACGATATTATTCTTACTAGGACTGGAAAATTTATGACATCGTTTTATGTGCCTTCTAGTTTACTATCCTACGTAGTTGGGGCGAAAGCTGCCAAGCTAAAACATCTTGAAAGGACCACAAATACCCAAATAATTGTGCCGAAACCTAATGAGAAGGGTAATATAAAAATTACCGGCGATACTGAGAGAAAAGTGGCTTCTGCAAGAACCCAAATATCGATAATTGTTATGCAAAGAAAAGATAAGCTGCCCATAAGCCATTTTGTCTCCATACAAATGGTGTCAAATGAAATTAAATCAAAATTAGAAGAATTCAAGAATGATATTTTAAAAGACCCCGCAAGAGGTGTTACAGAATCGTTATTTCAAAACCCACTTAAGTTACATCTTACTATTAGCACCCTAACATTAGTAGATGATGAGGAAATAAATACTGCCAAAAAGGTTCTTACAGAGTGTTATGATGAATGTATAAGTAAAATTTTTAATAGGGGGGATTCCTACAAGATTCATTTAAGGGGATTGGAAATTATGAACGATGATCCATTTAGTGTTAATCTTTTATATGGAAATGTAGTTATGGACACTGAAGAACAAAACCAAAAATTACAAAACATGGCTGATAATATAGCAGAGTATTTTTACAAATCCGGATTGTCTAGAAAGCAGTACGATAGGGTGAAGTTACACGTGACCATTATGAATACGAGTTTTAGGAGACCGGAAGAAAAGCAAGAAAGCTTCGATGCTGTTGATATTTTGAAGAATTATAAAGGGTTTTATTTCGGTAGTGTAAATTTAGAAAATATACATTTGTCAATTAGGTTTACTGGAAAAGATTATTATTATGAAGCAGCTTTAGTAGTAAAAATTGGAAAATAAATAATAAAACAATTAATTTGTTGTTTCATTTGGAACCAGTATCACAGAATCGGGTGACTTAAATTCGCAAGGGAGACATGACAGGGTGATATTTTACTACTAGACTACCGTCTATTAGGTGTATGTCCAATTTCAAAAAACTTTTTGAAAATTGTACAAGATGAAAGAATGTTTTTAGTTGCAAAAAGGTGTATATAGACAATTTATGTGGCTTCAAAAAAAATTGAGAATATAAGGCAATAAAACCACGGTTTTTGATATGCCATAAAATTAAATTCAATTTGAGGTATCACTAGCAGCAAATTACATGTGATATTTTTTCTACAATAGTTTATTATCTTCTTAAGGGATTCTCAATATTAGTTTTTTTGATTTTAGTATTCAAGGTTACCAAATCATTTTTCATATTTTGTATTCTAGATTTTGGGTAACTTGACTATCATGCCAAAAAAATATAAAATAATTTAGGAAAAAGAAAATTCCATAGATGGACATTGTAGGAGGCATCAAGTTGTGCAGGGATATCAAGATCTAGAATATACCGAAAAAAGAAAAATAAACTCATAAAAAATCATGGAGACCAGACATCATTATCAATAGAAAAATAAACTGTTCTAAAAGAGGCTATTTTATTTGCTGTCGAGTTATGATTTGCCTTAGATTAATAAAGACATTAAGGATCTCATATGTCTTCTTATTTGCCGAGAGTGTTTCAGGTTTTCGACAGATTTGGTTGTAGATGACTATATTCTAAAAATATTATAAATTTAGTTTAAATCTCATTATATTTTGTTACTTTTTGAGAATATTTTGTTTATTTAGGTTTTGTATTTTGTCAGAATAAACATATCTTTTTGAAGTAAATGATCCCATAAAATTATTTCACTCTATACAACAGAAACGTACTTATTTTAAAAATGAAACTTAATGTCAAGTCACCTGAATGACTATTTTCCATGGCAATTTGACTGATTTTTCTTTTTCAAATCACCCAATAGGTGACTAACACATTTTTTTAGTATTTTTTTTTGAGTTTAGCAAAAATGTTTCACACCGGTTCTATTCTATGCAGAAAATTGCATATTGCCTTATTTTTGTTTTATTTATTTATGTATATGCCAATTATCAAAGAAGTAATGTGAAAACTGTAGTCAAGTCACCCAATTCTAAAGTAGTTATTTAAAAATGTAGGTCGGTCCCATTTAATATATTTTTTAAATTTAAATAAACCCTTTTTAATTAGTTAAATAGGAAACTGTTTTTTTTTAATATTGACTACAATTTCCCATGGACAATTTTTGTCCTAAAGTCAGTGTTAAACTTTTGAAAACCACTTCCTGAAATAAGGTTAGATTATTTTTTTTTTTAATAAAACATTATTTTTAATGAATAAATAAATAAATAAAAGTAATATATTTTCCATATTCATATTTAACTCAAAATAACGCGTCAAAATGAACAGCAAATTTACCTACCTCACTTGGACGTATGTTACAAAATTTTTAAAATTTCGCGTTGCATTTTTGCTAAAAAACGGGGCAGTACGCACGGTCAACGTAAATAATTTCGGGCGAATACTCATTTTAAAACTAGCGAGAACATATCGTTGAAATTGTTTATAAAAAAACCTAATCGGTAAAATAGTTATATCGAGGTTATGTTAAACAGGTGTGCACAAAATTGATTTTTTTATCAGTTAACGTTCCGGAAAACTGTTTTTACAAGATAGTGTTAAAAATATATTTACGAAATTGTTGAGTAATTATTGTGAGCGATATCTGAACTTTGCAGGGGGCATGTTGTGGTGTTAATAAGTCAACAGCATAACGCTGATTTCATTAACACATTAAAAATAAATAACCGATAAGAAATACATTAATTAAAAGATTAAAATATATTTAAATTACTTACTTTTGGGTTTCCATGGTTGTCGTATACTGTATTATATTATAAAACAAAAAGTAGTACCTATCAATCTATTAAATTCAATTAAAATAATTGCAGCATATTGTTATGGAATGTAACGATAAAAACATTAATAGGCAAATAATGAATTGATATCAATGACATTCTAAAATGCAGGTGAAAGTTTTAAAAAAATTCAGGAAAAAATATTTCATTTGTTTAAAAGTCGCATATTATTAAGTTACTTATGTCAATTTATTTAAATTTAATTTACATAAATTCTTTATAACAATTAATAAGAAATTAATATGTATCAGGCTTGATATTAGTAATTTCGTAGGCCAAGAATAGTTTTGCAATCTATAGGCAGATGACGCCATCAGCATTCAAAAATTTTTATATACCTTATTTTAGTCATATATGAACAGAAAAACTGCGATAAGAATTAAAAAATTCATAAAAATAAATGAAATGTAAATGTATTATCAAAATTAATGTTTTAAGCGAATGTCATAAAAAATTTAATTTCAAGATAAACAAACATTTGGCAAGTTGGTTACGTTGCAAACAATGGCGTATCAAACATGGTTCAAACCAAACCGATAATTGATTTTGTTCAAAGTAAAGTCGGGAATTGTCTCCCAATAACAATGGATTCATTATAATATTAAATGTAAATACTTTTTCCTATAAATAGTTGTTTTACTTAGAATTTTTTTCATTCATTTTTAACCATTCATGATGTAGATATTCAGTTAGAATTATTAGTTGTTAGTTTGTAGTAATTTCGAGATTGTAATTTTCAAAATTTTACATCGTTTGTGATTTCTCTCAATTTTATTCTGTTTCTGCATTTTTCCCTACAATCCTTTAGTCCCGTTGCCCTCGTATCTTCTTTCACTTGGTCCTTCCATATCTTCCTATACCTCTTGACTATAGTGTTATCCTAGTATTTTTTACATGTCTCACAATTGTTTCTCTTTTTTACTATGTCTTATCCATGTTTTGTACGTATATATATAAGCGAAATTTTAAGCAGCAGGTTGCGATGTGACCTCAAATATTCCGGCCAAATCTGTATATATTTGATTTTCTAAATAAGAGCATATAAACGGTATGGAGAACTCCTTGAATTAATTATATTATTGAATAATTTCAAATTATTTTTTTTAACTTGGGGTATTTAACCTTTTGTAACCAATAAGAACTGAAATGTTTTGGAATTATTATTTATAATGGATTTTTTTTTAAAAGAAATGGATTATTATCGTTGAAAGAGATGAATTATTTTTTATCAGTAAACAAGAGCGGTCGTTCTACCATAATTTCGGTGACGAGCGATACTTGTTGCCTAACATGAAGGAAATAATTTTTAATTTATTAAATTATACAAATGGTACAGAGAGAGTACAAACAGATATAATGATTTCTCTTTCCATTCACATTTAATCTCTCGAACAGTCCACTCTGTATGTAAACAAGCATGCTAACTCTTGATATATGTGCTCGAAGTGTTGCTTGTTATTTTTGACCCAATTTAGATATTTCCCTTTTTGGAAGCATGTAACACCAGAGCATTTTTCGGCTAGAATAGGAATGCTTCCGAAATGTGCACAGTGAATAAAACCCGAAAAGTACACGAAAACAAGCGAAAATTATGTACTAAAAATTGGAGAGTTTCCTTTACGAAATGCATGCTGCAACACCGATAGAAAATGAGCCCCTGTCTGTTCTCGGTTGATTGGTCGGCGCGCATCTTAAGTTCCTACTCTGCTTGACAGTACATTTTCTGCGCCATTTTATTTGTTAAAATTTGAAGTGTGACAGTGACCTATTGAATTGAGCCAATTAAAATTTTTATATTTATTGCTACAGTTGTTAAAACTTCCACAAAGAAAACAGTGTAAGTACGATTTCAGTGAACTGACAGTGTTTAATATAGAATTCTACCATGTAGAATTATATGTGACACCGGGTGCCACTATTGGAATATTATGAGAGGAGAAATATTTTTGAAACGCACTGTTAGAACTCGGACTAGAACCTAAAGACTCTATAAATAAAGTCAGACACTAACTTTATTAAGGAAAATTATACGTCTTTTTCATTTGCGCATGTCAAAATAAAGTCGACTTTAATATGATTTGCCCTTAAACACGTCTCTGATAACTCTCTATCATAAAAACTCCTAAGTTGTTTTTGTCAAGGAGACACTGGTGTTTTTGCTTAAACTTTTTCAGTACTCAAAACGTTTGAATTTATTGAAAAAAGACGGAGTTTGCGCATTGCCAATGTCAGATAATTAAAGTTGAACTTGCTGTCATATACCTTGTTGATTTAATAAAACTTTTTTGAGAAAATTATATATTTACAAATTACCAAGTATGGGTATTTTAGAGAAAATATCGGAGATTGAGAAGGAGATATCGAGGACGCAAAAAAATAAAGGTACTTACATTTTATATCCATGATCAAAATTTTCTAACCTCATTTTTAGCCACCGAATACCATTTGGGACTTTTGAAAGCAAAATTAGCAAAATATAGATCCCAGTTATTAGAACCTTCGAAAAAGTCAGAAAAAGGAGAAGGATTTGATGTTTTAAAAAGCGGTGACGCCAGAGTAGCACTTATAGGATTTCCATCTGTAGGAAAAGTAATTGTTTTAATTTTTAATAAAATCAGAGCGTTTTATTTTTATATATTGTTTGCAGTCTACGTTACTTTCTACTCTAACGAAGACGGAGAGCGAAGCTGCATCTTACGAATTTACCACACTTACTTGTATACCAGGTGTCATAGATTATAACGGCGCTAATATTCAATTGTTAGATTTGCCTGGTATTATTGAAGGAGCTGCACAAGGAAAAGGAAGAGGTAAGTTATTTATCCTTACTTTAATAAGACAATTTTTCAAATTATTTTTATTAGGTAGGCAAGTCATAGCAGTAGCGCGAACAGCAGATTTAGTCCTTATGATGTTGGATGCCACTAAAAAAGATGTACATAGATCTTTATTAGAAAAAGAATTGGAAAGTGTGGGAATTAGACTCAACAAACCAAAACCTAACATTTATTTTAAAGTAAAACATTTTTTACATTAATAAACAATTCTTTTAATTATAATTTTTAGATCAAGAAAGGGGGCGGTATATCCTTTAATTCTACTTGTCCTCTTACTAAAATTGATGAAAAGCTGGTTCAGATGATTCTGCATGAATATAAGATCTTCAACGCTGAAGTTTTGTTTAGGGAAGATTGTACTGCTGATGAACTAATTGATGTCATTTGTGCCAATAGAGTATATTTGCCATGCCTCTATGTTTATAATAAAATTGATCAGATATCTATAGAAGAAGTTGATAGAATAGCAAGGCAATCAACCAGTGTAGTTGTAAGGTAAGACAAGGGTAGATGGGAGTTTCAGAATATATTTAATTGTAATCTCTGGTGGCTCCTTCTTAATTGCTGTTTTATGGGGCAAAGAACATGATAATATTTACGTATTTTGGATCACTGAACACAAAAATGATACTTAAATTGATTGGTCAGTTTTTGCTTTTGTAATAAGAGTACTTTATGTACATTAAATTTATTATTATTTATTTAGTTAATATTTATTTATATGAAATTAGTTAACATTTTAAAAATATGAGTAAATACTTAATTACATATCTAGTCTCTTTATGATATGCAGTTTGAGGAGAATCCCTTTTCACCATCCAGTAGTAACCCGCTAACATCGCAGCATTCCACTTCCGCTTGTACCTTTGTTCCATCATAACAATATCTTGGTGGATCTTCTACAAGTTCTTTGAAATTTCCCAGAAAATGATTCAACACATTTTTAAAATATTGTCACACTGATTTCTCCTTTTCATTAAACAACTGTTTCATTGTGATGATCTTTAAAAAGCTCCCTGATTTGGGGACTAATTTGATTTTTTAAAACTTAACCTTGAGAACTATTCAATCAAGTAAGTGAATGCAAATCCATTTTCATCTAAAGCTCTGACAAAAATTTTCATTAGTCCCAATTTCACATGTGGTGGAAGCAAATTTTTATTGTCTCTATCAATGGTTCATGTAGATTTTTCGATCCAAGCTTTAATGATGTTCTTGGAGAACAACTTTTCCTATAAAAATAGTTGTCCTTGGCGCGGCTATCTGATTCACACAGAAAACAACAGTACTCAGTGTACCTTTCTTTCAGGCCTACTATAATGGTACTCATTTTAAAATCTGGAGAAATTTGCCAATGATACTTATTGTAATGGATTTCTATAAGAATATTCTTCATATTTGGATACGTTTTGCGGTAATTTTACTTAAATGCAATGAAAAATAAATAAATTTGAGGTCAGCCCATGGCTGTAATTCTCAAACTAGAGCTAAACTAGTCATTTTCGTATTCAGTGACCCCAAATTAATCTAAATTAGCTGCTCCTATTTCCATAACATGTGTGTAGAATAATGTAATTCACACTTTCACTACTTTTTATGTCCATTTCTCCGATTTTGGTAATTATAATATGAAAACAAGTTAAATTGAACTAACAAAATCTACATTCCATTTCATTTGTCCACTGAAATTAAAATTTGAGATTGTATTATATCATAAATGAAATAGTTTCATGAATTTTAAGTTACTCTATTAAATTAATGTCGCCGTTTTGGAAAAAAAAACCTGAATATTCCTATGTATCATATGCAAAAAAAATTGGGATTTTATTTAAAAAGAGTTAGGTTCTTATACATTTAAAAAATAATGTTACATATTTTACCTTATTAATCTAATGATTACTCACATTAAGTTTATAAAAAGTATGTTTAATAGGAATGCCAAAATCTATTTTCAGTTTATCATCAAAGTTGTTGTTTTCAGATATATAATAAACAAATAAAATACAAATAAACAACTAATTTTACTTTTAAGAATAACCAAACTGAATGTGGTGTAAATTATTAAATTTAAATAGAAGTTATGTATTTATAAATAGTGAACATTTTTGTCGTAATTAAAATAAGGTTTATGCACATTTCTAATCACTTTTTATAGTGTAGTTTAATTATATCTTATACAAACAAAAACAGTAAACTAAATAAAAATATAAATAGAATACTGTAATGACTTGGACATTAAAATGAAGCGCACCGGTAGAATATCTAAATCAAACCCAAGATTTGAAAATTGATATATGAGACGTACCAATGTAAATGCAATTGTATCGTGGCAACATCGTATGAATACGCCAACTAAAATTTTTTTAAAGCTTTTTAATTTTATATATCTGTGCCATCTCGACGGTCAGAAACACACCAAGTATTGAAGTCATATAAATCGTAATGAATACACAGTTTACTGGTTACATTAAACAGGCAAAATACTTTGCCGGGAACAAGCGCGCTTTATAAAGGTTGGGATATTTAAGAAACCTTAAAAACGAAATATTTGTATCTGATTTGCCTGCAATATGAATTGTAACCATATTGTTTTATTTTCAGTTGTAACATGAAACTAAATCTAGATTATCTTTTAACCACTCTATGGGAGTATCTTAGTCTTATAAGGGTTTACACCAAAAAACCTGGTCAGCCCCCAGATTTTAATGATGGATTAATTTTAAGAAAAGGCGTAACAGTGGAACACGTTTGTCATGCAATTCACAGGACTTTAGCCGCCCAGTTTAAATACGCTTTAGTATGGGGCACAAGCACGAAGTACTCTCCTCAACGCGTTGGTACCAGTCACATTATGCATGACGAGGATGTTATACAAGTTGTTAAAAAATGAAATGTTTTTTTATTGTATGATTATTATGATATTTTATGATTAATAAATATACTTTTTTACAATTGAGTTATTTTATGAGTGGATTTTCAATATTTAACTTTTATTGAAAACTTTAAGGTTACAATTAGGAAAACTTAGAGTTCTTTAAAGGAAAAAGACGATTTTTTCAGGTTAAAATGTGACTAGAGAAAATGTATCGACAATTATCTGAGAAAAATGAAGATATATTTGGACAAAATTACGACCTTTTAAACGAAATTGGTTATAATTTTAAGGAAAGTTTGCGACATTTTTAGGGTAAAATGGTAATAATTTTTAGGCCACAGTGGCAACATTTCAAGGTATGGAGACATTTTTACGGGTCAAGTGTAGACATATATATTTACGGGAAAAGTGCCGAATACTTAAGCATGATTGACGACATTTTTTAAAGGAAACTTGAAATGAGATGAGAGTATAATGACTTGGTATTTTAGAACCAAGTGCCGAACCTTTAAGCGAAATCTGGCGTCACTGCAAAAATTTTTGTGGAAATGAAGCGACATTTAAAGTGTAAAGATTCTGACACATTTTAGGAAAAAGTGTACATCCTTTAAGCGAAATTGGCCACAATTTTAAAGGAAAATGCTACATTTTTTATGTGAATGGGGCGATATTTTTTAGAGTAAAATCCTGACAATATTTAGAAAAACGGGCGATATTTTTGAAGAAAAGTTGTCATGCTTTTTGGGAAATATAGCGATATTTTTAGGACAAAGTGGCGACATTTCTGAGTATGTAGGCAACATGTTTTTAGATAATAGCGATGACACTTTGTAAAGGTAAAATGCCGTGAATTTTCAGGGAATTTTTTTTGAAGATTAAGCGAATGTTTTTAGGGAAATGAATGGAGGCGAAATGTTTTAGGTAATATTTGACTATTTTAAGAAAAACTGGCAACCCTTTAAGTAACATTGGTTACATTTTAGAGAAATAAGATACTTTAAAGAAATGGGGAGTCATTTACATTAACGTTTTGCTTGGATTATTACAGGAAAAATATTTATAAATATGGCGATATTTTCTTCAGAAGGCGGCGAGATATTTAGAAAATAGTGGGAACACTTTTTGAGCAATAGTTGCTACACTTTTTAAGTGTTGGTATTTTTGTGGCGGAATGTTGCAATTAACAACCAGACAACTCGATGGAATTTATTCCCATTTAATATACGAGAGGAATGTCTTTACTACACATAACAGGTGAATAACGTGATCATTTTCGTTCAAAGTTTCAAAAAAAGTAAATGAATATAATTATTTGATTGCAAACAAATCTGTCTGTATTCATTCAATGTTCGCCGTTTGAGTTTTGTTCCACCTTTCATTATGGAATATTAAAATATACCTAAAAATCATTTACGTGCCCTTAATGTAATAAGGAACATTTCCTTTAGAAAGCCCTTAAATCTTGGAATTTCATTTTGTAAATGAGTGGAAATGCCGATACTTGAGAGCCATTAAATTATGTAATTTTTAGAAGTAGAGACTTGCTATTGGTTTAATTATTTTGCTTTTCGCAGTTGGTATTTTGGGAACAATACGATATAAACTTTATACATGATATAATAATTTATTATTGTGTTGTTGATATAACAATAACACAATAATGAGAGTAAACACACATTCAATTGGACGTTCTGTGGCCTTACTGATTTTCTGCCAATTATTAGAAAATAAATAAGATCCACTTAATCACGTATATTTATTGATTTTTTATTAAAAGTATTTACCTTACTAGTAATATTATTAGATCAATAATGCATGATTATAACCCTATTACTTATAAAATTTGCAATTTAATGTTTTCAAAAATCCCAATGAACAGCAAAGCAATTGAACCGACATCAGGGCATTTTTGCGCAGGATTATTTTGTTCTTTAAAAACCTGCTACAAACTATATAGAAATTAGTTCGTCATACATACATTGAAAAGTAGATGGGTGAAGTTTGTTCATTTAACTAGTCTTCCAAAACGAAATAAGTATTTACTGTACCCCCAAGAATCAGGACACCCATATTCTTGCATAATGGTGTACAAAAGTGGTTTATAATGATTTAATGGATTTCTAAAGCGATTGCGTTCTTATTTTATGGCCCACATATATTATATCTTAACATTTTACAAATAAATTTGGATAAAATTAAAAATTGGTCACTTCCATGACGTCATCAGTGTAAATTTGGTAAATGAAACGCGAAAAATTGCTTATGAATTTGACGGTGTCAATTTTGTCATTTGTCTTATATTTTTACGTCAGTGCTGTCATGACATCATTTTTCGTATATTCGTCGATAATTTTCCAGAAAATTCATAACAAATAAAAAATTATTGTGTGTTTGAAAAACCCTCTCATTCATTGTAAAAATGTCGTTAAATACTGCGCATTTAAATGGTGGAGTGTTAATTCATAGCGGAGAACAGTAAGTAAAAAAATTTAATACGCCGAATTGTTTGTAAAGACTTATTTTCTTAGAATTTTGTTATATTCCGATGGCGTAGCAGTCGAATGGTCTGGTCAGCAACCGGGGGCCTTTCAAGGGACCAAAAAGGGATTAATATACCTCACTACCCACCGTGTAATATTTATTAACAAATCGGGTGGGGATGAAATGCTCAGTTTTAGCTTTCCTTTTGTAACTCTTAGCGAAGTAAGTTTTGAGATTGGTCTTTTTGTTATTGCGCGAGTTCTTATATAATATATCTTCAGGTTGAGATAGAACAACCTGTTTTCGGTGCCAATTACATAAAAGGGAAAGTTAGAGCACAACCAAATGGCAACTGGGTTGGTGAAGCCAAATTCAAAATTACTTTCAAGAAAGGTGGGGCTATAGAGTTTGGAGAGTCTATGCTTAGGGCTGCCCACTTTGGTGAGTAACGTAATTAATTCATATTCTCGTAATTACCATGATTTGGAATTAAAAATAGTTTCATAACATTTAACTGGTTTTTAATTTCAGAACATTGTTCTTCTAAATTACTAATGTTTTCTATAATTAACTCTTCTGTATTGTATAATTTCTGACACACAGTTTATGCATCCCACATCAATTCAACTAGTTGATATTTATTCTTGCATAATTTTTATTTTTATACTGATTCTTCAATTTTGAATCCAACATAAATTGCATCACTAATAATATATATTACCTTTTTATTGCAATCTTGACATTAGAATATGGTTAAATATTTCTTAATAAATTGTAATATTTCTAAATTCGAGTAAGGTGATATTTAATTATTAAATAAACATTCCATTATACAAATTTTATTGAATGAGCTATTCTTTGATTTGGCTTTCAGCAATAGGGACAGATTTGTCAGGAGACGGTATGTACTTTTTATTGATGTATAATTACTTCTGTAAATTGTTTGGTGTGTTGTTCTTATTTATTTTTATTTTTCGCAGCATCAAGAGGTGGTATGCAGGCTCCACCACCGTATGTACCCCCGCAAAACCAGTGGTATGCTGCTCCACCACCTGCTTATGCTCCACCTCCACAAGGTAAGAGTTTGTTAAAGGAATAATTGATGTCTGACTAAAACTTTACATATAAATCTTTAACTCATACATTGTTATCTCACTATTTTTCCATTTGTCAATTCAATTCCCCTCATTTTTCGTCATTTGTCTATTCATATTTCCTCGGAAGTGAATGTTAACCTCAATTTTGCAGGTTATTATGGATGGGTGCCTCCTACAAACGTTTTCCCCCAACATCCTCCAGCGGATGGCGTCTTCATGACCGACGCACCTCCACCCTATCCTGGCATTAACGCACCTTATCCTGGTCCGGCTGGTTATGCTCCCCAAGCTCCAGCGGGCGCTCACGGTCCTTTTGTTAACCCCGCAGGTGAGTCCTTGCGATTAATACTAGAATAAGATCCCATAAATAGGTCATGGAGTTATATTTCTGTCTATTAAACAAGTATATAATGTTAGTTTGTGTAACATTAATGACTTAGCTGAGGATGTTCGGTCCTCATTATTTTTTTTTATCAAATTTTTGGTTTTCTGCAGCTCCTTATCCCAGCAAAAATTTAAACTGAGGTTAAATTTTGGTTTTATATCAAAAAGACTTAGTTCTTATGGGTCTATCTCGATTGAAGATGTTTTTTTTTTAATTTTCTAAGTTCATTCAAAACTAAAACCATTCACAACATATATCACGACTTACACTGTTGCCAAATAGTCAAAATAGTAGGGAAACTCTTAAAAATTGCTCTGCAAACAAATAATTGTTATAACTATTTTTTTATTAATTATTTATCTACACTTGAAAATTAATGGTCATTAATTATTAGTGACGCTTTTTGATTTCGGGAGGCGGTTTTAAAACTTAATTATCATTGTTCTTTGCTGCTTACTATATAGCACTAACTGTAGATATATTTAAGATGAATACTGCAGCTAAATGTAAAATAAAGGGAATAAACTTAATGATTCTAGTTATTCTGAGTATTTGAGATATTTAATATGAGAGATGCGTACGCAGCTATTCAATTACGTCTCTAATTTTCGACGCGTAAACGAAAGCCAATATTTATTTATTTTGCCTATTTATGCTAATGTTTTAGCATAGTTAAGTGACATCATGATTTGAGCATAATGGGTTTTACAAAAAGTTTATGTAACATATCTTAAGAGCATTATGTCATGCAATTGTTTTAGCTTTCTATGAACTGTAAATAATTTGGTGCTTTATTTCACTCTAGATCTAAAGTTATCTTAATTAATATCTAGCATTCGAGGTCCATGTGCAATTCAATGCTTCTAAGCGAGTCCAAGTTGGAACAATTCCAAACAGTTTACTTTGACTTTCTGCGCCGATGCAGACAAAAAGAATGTTCTAAGCAGATTAGTTTTTGGTATCACAGAATCGATGGTTCATATTTTGGTTCAGAATTGTCTTTTTCATGTGGTAACATGTGAGCAGACCAGTCAAAATGTTAATATCAGGTCTATTCCATTCTAGATCTTCTGCAGTTTATTCTTCAAAAAATTTAACTGCAATACATCTTTGTCCATTTTAAGAAGATATTATTTTCAAAGAATGGTTTATTTCCTAAAATATTGGCCCTGCGACTTTTTCAGTCAACAATGAGGAGATTTAGGACTTATATGTATTCCAAACCTTTGGAATCGATCCGGTTGGAGCTTGGTATTTTAAGACTACCTTGGTTATTTGATAAAATTTGTGTCTTTTAGCAAGAGGATGAATTAGGCAACTTTCTAGCTGACAGTTCCATAGCGAAGATTTTCACCTAGAATTTATTACATAGGAGTTGAGCTTTAGTGATATTTTAACTAAAGGTCTTTTGTTGAATATTTTGGCTTCTATTCCATGGAGAACGATTCTACTGTCTCTCTTTGGAACGAGGATCTTAAAATTACTTTTCATTATGTCGAATTATGGAGCAGCTTTCAAATGTTGGTGTTTTATTTATCTAGATAGATCTTAGATATTGAAGTTGAAAAACACATTTTTAGGTTTTTACTTGCTTAAAGGTAGAATTTGTAATTGTTTTTTCTTTTTAGGGTTTATTGTTGGCCCTTATATGTACAGTTGGACTTATTGTTACCCTTATCCAAACAAAATCCTTCGAGATAGACCCCACGGAATATACAGATGATTATACTCTTAAGAATATTTAAAACATGGGTACTATAGTATGGTAACGTTTCGTCTTTGGTTTAGAACTCGGAAAAAATGTACACCTTTTCTATAATTGTGTCATAATGTCTTAAATGTAAAGTTTTAATGATATTATAAGACGAAATGTCACAAATCACTATACAGTATTATCCATGTTTATTTAGGCATAACATCCTGCCGTTATATAACAAAATACTAATAAAGCACTTAATGGTTTTTTTTTTAATTAAAATACAGAAATGTAAGTAATTATGCTTGGAATACTCTTTAAAATGAACTGTTGGTTTTAATTTCACAATTCTTTCGACTTCCATTTCCTTTATAGCATCTATCTATCCATGCCTTGTTTTGTGGCCATTGCGAGATTCTCTATTGTTAGTAACCAGTAGCATTGCTGTCTAATGATTTATTCGGTTGTATTCCCACATTATTTCACTACAGCTAAACTCCCTGTCTATATTCTTCCAATGTGTGCAGGTGACCTTTAACTCCAATGAGGAATCCTGTAATTGTACACAACTAATGCTTATTTAATTTCAGTAGTGCTTTAGGTTTCTTGGCACTGGTTCTGGTTCAATATGTTCGACAGTTGATACTTTTTGAGCAAGTTCATCGATTTTTTTATTGCAATATATGATACAGCTGCTTGGAACACAAACAAATCTTAAGTTGCTTGGATGTTACTTTGTGATTACTTAGAGCCATAAGGGATGTCTGAATATCAGTCAATGTATTACGGTTCTAGTAGGACCTTTTTTGTTTTGCATCTCTCACTATATATTTATAACCGCTCAAAGGTCTTGGCAGCATCGATTCTGTGTGTCAAATTTCACCTTTTTAATTTCATTTTTTGTGCTTTCATCTGTGGAATGATTAGGGCGTCATATGTACAGTCATGGTTGGCATGTAGACCGCCCTGTTTTAAATGTGTTATTGCCGAAAATTTTAACATCCATAGGCATTGATGTAGCTTCTTATCGGTTTCCACATACCATTTGTTTCTACGATTAGTGAACTGAATTTTATAAATTAGGAGCCTCCTGGATGTGTAAGAATATGAAAAGATATAACAGTTACTTTCTATTCTCTTATTTTCAAAAATAGCTATTCTGGTCCTGTCTGTTTAATCAGTTCTTTCTTGAAGATGTTCACCAAATATATTTTATGTGTAATTGAGGAGGTGTTTGTGAGAAAAATATTTTTTTAAAGTGAGATTAGAGACATTTTTTTTTCTTTTCGGGTGTCTTAAATTTCAGATGCCAAAGCGGCGGAAGCTGCCCAATCAGCTTATTATGACCCAAATCAACCTCAGATGGCTTATATTCCACCACCAGCGTATTATGTAAGTATAATATTTTAAAATGGAAAAATTTGTTAAATAAATTGCTTTTATTTTAAGGAAAATCCGCCCAGTTACAACCAAGCTACTGGCAAGAAACAACAATAAAATTATATACCTTGAAAATGGGCATTTGCGCAAAAGGTCCTGCTTGATTTGAATTCTTATTTCTTTTAAAATTATTTCCTTGATCTGTTGCAATTAAAAACAAATCAACATTCCTTTCTATATATTTTTTCATATTAAGCCCATTTAATATTTTTTTGTATTATAATTTACGTTAGTTAGTTAGATTTGAAAATTCATAATGAGAGTCTATTTTTAATCGAATATAAAAAAATAAAAATAAAGGAAATTTATCATTAAATGTTGTTAAACTGCATTTAGATTATAATAGCTGTGTTTTTTCTATGTATATATTCAATGTTATAAGCTTATGTTTAACGTATACCTATTTGTTGAGATTATTTCAATAGAAAACCATTAAACATACGCTTTTTATTTCGCCCTAGAATTACTTTCTATTTCTACATTTATTTAAAAAATATCTTCGTCCAGGATAGTTATCATTCCGCTGCTTTAGATATCACATTGAATTCATGTAACGTTTAAGTCCCAATGGAAAAATAATCTTGAATTACTTTTTCAGAAAGACCAATCTTTCTTTAATAAAAAGCTTACAACAATAATTGATTGGATATTATTTAAAGTATTTGTTAGTGTGGAAGTTCATTGGACATACTTTTAAGTTAAAAGAAGGGTATTTTTATATCTCAAATATTAAAATTTTAATCACGTTTTCCAAAAATGTTTAGTTTTTGGAAAAAATATTTAAACTAAATTAATGAATCCTTTAGTTTATGGCATTGATTTAATAAAATGATATTTTACAATAATTGTTTAAAATGTTGATCATTTGCATCTATACAAGGATTATAGCGCTTGACTATAATAGTAGATTCAAAAATAATCTAAAATTATCAATAAATTATGAACATTCATTAGAATTATAAGACTTTTTTGATACTTGAAAAACCGTTTTTCTTTTAAGACAACACTGTATCTTTTAAATGAAGCGTTTTCGGACGTGTTTATTAAGCAAAAAATATGGTTTGATCTCCATAGGCTGTCCTGCAAGTAAAAGTTATTCTGAATATGTTATTTAGTAGAATATTCATGGAATATTTTGTTTGTAAGATTGCTTCGTATTAATGAAATTTGAAAGATTTTAAAAATCCTGTATTTAGAAACTTTAATACTTTAAGTAGAATGGTATATATAGTTCTTCCACCCAATCACGATTAATACGAAATAGGTCAATGATTGTGTAAATTTGTTTTGTATTATATAATAATGACGCACGGAAAAAGGTCCGTTGACTGAAAGGTATACATGTGCTTATATATCTTTAATTATTTTTCACAGACATTCAGTATCTTTAACTTAATGAGACTTAATTACAAATTAACCTTACAAATTATTTATCTTCTAAGTATCATTCATTATATAGAAATTAAATTTCAAATTTAATCCTTATTTACGCCGATAGTACCCCATAAACTTCTTCTGTGTCTTCCCTCTCGTTGGGGTCAGGAAAATCAAATATCAAACCACTAGTATAATCATATGTTTGTGCTCTCATTCCGACGAAGCCCCCGTATCCTGGATGCCCTTTATAATAAATTCCTACTCCTCTTAAAGGTACTGCTGGCTCAGCGTAAACTGGTTGAATGTCTATGAAGGGTATTGTAGTCTGACCGGCGTCTTTGTCTAGATCCGTGTACGTGAAATCGAGGTATTTGCCTTGTTCGAAGATTGGTTTTGATGGTGGAGAATAGATAGGAATATCGGGATGTGGGATGTTTATTTTTTCTCTGAAAATAAGCAGTATTTAATGGTATATAGTGTTGTTCCAGTTTTAGAAAAAAAATACTTTGGCCCTTGTTTTAGATATTTATGAAAAAGGCCGACACGTCAATTTTTGAAATGAATTGTATGTTCTCCGAACGAAAATCAAAATGTACAGGATATATCATATAAGTTCAGAACAGCCGATGGTACCCTGTTTGTCCAATGGAATGTCCTGTATATTTTTAAAATCTTTTGGACGGAAATGAGTTAGCTCTTAACACCATTCTCTTTCGAGACGAATCAACTTTTACGTTAAACAGGAAAGCAAACCGGCAAAACTCTGGTTATTGGTCAGCGGGGAAACCTCATTGGATGCATGAAATGCATGCACAATTTCCCGAAAATGTGAACGTTTGGGTAAGTATCAACGGTGACCGACCATATTATTCGTCCATTTTTTATTGAAGGACATCTGACACCCGAGAAATATTTAATATTATTAGAAACGAAGTATTTCCTATACCCTTATACTCAAATGCACTTGATCTGAAGCTACCGAATGAAAACGTCACAATCTTTCTAAATAAATAGATAAAGAGGCTCTGAGGAGTAGAAAACTAAATCAACAGACTTTAGACTGTTGGATTTTGTCTTTGAGTCTATCTCAAGAACAAAATTCTTGCAACAAAGCCAACTAGCATTGAAGATCTCAAAGAAAGGATATCAAGATAAATAAAGAATATATCACCTCATCTTAACGGTTAAACAAATATAGGGCGGAGTTTGCCAACAATTAGATGAAGAACATTTATTTTAATATAATAAAGTTGACTAAATCAAGTATTTCAAGTATTTATTTTTTAAAAGAAATGCCAAAAAGTTCAAAATTTCACCCTGCACTTTTATTTATACTATCAATATTACAGTTCCTTGAAGTCACCTTATCGAGGAGCTGCCAAAAATATAAAATTATATAGTGTTCCATTAAAAAAATGGTACCGGTTGTACTGGACTTCGATTTTTATTGAGAGAAAGTACAATTTATAATTTTATTGCATTCATGGTCACCACTATATATATTTGTTGGATTTTAACCTTTCGCCGGTTTTATGTGAAGTTTAACGATTCCGGGCGTTCATCCACGTTGTTAATGTTTGGTCCTCTTTGTTGTATGTGCCGTCGTACTGACATGCGGGGCCAGATGTATATAGGAGAAAGACGAGCCAATGCAAGAAAAGGCGAACACGAAAACGTCGTACGTCACTACAACGGCAAACAATTTATTTTCAAAACCAAATTATTGGTAAACATCGATCATTTGAAGTCGGATAATAAGAGAAACCACCTAGATAATTTAAATTATCGACACGACATTCAAAGGCTACCAACAGCTTAGAAACGAGTACTAGCAACGAAACAAGTAACGAAAAATGCAACTTCACTAGAAAACACCAAGTCCACAAAGACCCAAAACTAACTAAGTGCAACCATGTAAAATACCGAAGAGGTAAATGAGCCACGAATCAAATTAAGGAATGTCAATATTCGTATAACAAGAAGGAAGCGTAAGCAGAAAGTTAGGGAACAAAACCTGAATATAGCAATTGTGACTTTATCGAAACGACGTCAGAAACCAAACGATCCTTCAAAGAACCAAACAATGACAACGCGAATAAACTTCCGGCATCCTCCAACTGCATCAACATATACTTTTAGTATGTTCGAAAATAGTAATAATAATAATAATAAAAATAATAATTCGTAGTAAGTTTTTACAGTAAGATGATAAGTGTAGGCTCAAGCAACATTTTTTGATAATTATAGCATATTTACTTCAAAAATAATAAAATAACAAAGCCAAAATAAGATTGTTTAAGATAATATTATTTTTAAGTTTAAAGTGGAACTTGTAAGTAATTATTACTCTTAGTAGGTAATATTAACCCCATTTTCCATTTCAAAACGATTTTATTACTATAATTTGTTAATTCATCTAGTAATTTTAAATAGATATGTATATTCTTAAATGAATTGTAAATAAAAGTTGGACAAGTTATTCTCTATGAAATTATGTAACTACAGGGGCTTTTTTTCAATTTTCAAGTAACTGTTTTTATTGTTACAGGTATGATAGAGAAATGTTGATTGGCTTTGCAGACCTCTACCATGAAAAAAATTACCTGTTACTTATTTTTAATACTTCATAGGATTCCTGAGTATCCAGTTCCCCAGTGGTAAAATTAAATGGCGTAACGGTTATTCGGAATTGTAAATCTCCATTTTTAACTAGAAACCTAGCGCCTTAAAAAATAGAACAAATTTAGTGTAAGTGGTTTAAAAACATTTCTGGATGTTAAATTTCTTAATGAGAGTGCCGGTGTCAAGTAACACTTTACCGCATTAGTTGCGGTAATAATTGTTGTATTTACCAGTAATAATATAATTTTCTCTTTCGACTTCTAAATCATCTAAAAACAACGATCTACTTTGGTAATCCATGATATGGTAGTCTCTTCCTCTTTTAGTGGTCTGGTCTGTTATTTTATAGTTATCTACTTTGACCCATCTTGTTGTATTTTGATCTATATACCCATAAGGTAACAATTTACCTTCTTGAATTTGAATATGGAATATTTTGTTGTACTTTATTAGTCTTAATCCTGTTACAACTCTAAAAACGCAAAATATCAAAATATGTTTCAAATATTAACAAAATTGTAATGAAAGAGTCTGCACCTGTTGTTTTTTGTATCAGCCATAACCCCTCTTAAATTGAAATATCTATCCGATTGCGGTCCCTGTTCATCACAGAAACATAGACAGTATGAACAGTGAACGAACCATCTGAACCAACTGTTAACACTTTTTTGAAGACATCTCGTTTTTTCTCCTAACACTTTACCGCTATCGAATGCTATGTAATCATATCTTCTTGGGCTACTTACAGGCTAAAAACAGTTATTTACGTTACAAGACTCATCCCATTTGCAGAGAAAGTAAAATTTTTGGGAATCATCCTAGATAGAAAACCTACCTGGAACTTCCATCTGGTAAAAACATTAAACAAGGCTATTGGAGCATCAAAAGGGTGTGTGGCAAATCAGATTTACTGGTTTTATCAAACAGTTATAAAACCTGATGGACTAACTGGACAGTCTTTTGCATCGGCCTAGTTGTCTGGACTTAAGAGACTACTAGCAAAGCTATTTACGGGCGTCATGTCAACTATACTCTGATCATGACAATGGAGACAATTTTGCATCTTATTCATCTTCACAAAGGTGTGTCGGTGTCTATTCAAATAAAGAGGGACCACTTTAGTCTGCGGTAGATAAGTGCTCACCATACTCTGATAATTGTTTCAGATGTGCATCTTTTAGGAGAGACGAATGGGAAAGGAGGAAGGTCTCCCTCCCAGGTTCGGCACTGTATTCAGATAGCTGAAAAACCCCAAATGGAGTGGGATTGGAGTGTACAACAGAAAAACGAGAGTTAACATCTCAATAAATATCAGCAAACATGCTACCATTTTTCAGGCTTAGTACTTGCGATAGAATTGTGTGAAAGAGTGTCAAGGGTTCTCTTGTTAACAAAAATATTTATATTTTGTCAGACAGCCAGGCAGCTCTAAAAGCACTGTTCTCGAACTGGCTGAACTCAAAACTGATGTAGAACTGTATCGATTTCTTCGATCACGTTGCTAAATGTAACAGACTATCTCTCCTCTGGATACCGGGGCTTAAGAGCGAGAAAAGGAACGGAGTCTGCGAGTTTATTGGACCAGAACCATTCTTTGGCATAGCAAAAAACATGGCGAAAGGCACTATCATTAAATGGGTTGAGAGGAAAATCTTTCAACACTGGGAATATATTCATGGTCTAGCAAGTCTAAGGCGTAACCCTTAGGTACCACCATATCGCAGATCCTGAGATGTATAAAAGATCTACGTATTCTATTAGGGCTGCTTAGAGGTTACTATTACCATTGACTTTGTAAGAGGTGTGACTTGTGAAGTGCTGTTTTTAATATTTTGTTATCTTTCAGAATATTGCACTTTACATAGTGCCATAATAATTCCCTTTTCATTAGTAATTAAGAATCTAGTATAGATATATACTCACAGATACGCAAGTTTTCATATGCGATTCTACAAACTGACAGTTATAAATATTTCCTTTACATGGTTTCACTTTTCTGCAATAATCGCTGCTAGTATCGTAACATCCATAGTTTTTTGTAGACGAATAACTACCACAATTTTCTGTACAAGTTTTGGATGGATTCATATCAACTTCGTTTTCAATATGTGCTTGAATAAGTTGGGTCACTTGGGAATAAGTTTGTCCTAAAATTTAGATTAGTTTTTATTCGATTTCAAGTAATTGTTCATGGTTTTTACCTTCAATATGGTCTTTGGGATCACACCTATATATTTTTCCATGCGTAAATTGCATTAATCCAACAATAGTTGTCATGGCATTCTGAGTTCTAGTTTTATAAAATTTTCTAGATTCTAGGGATAATGTAGTATGGTTTCCTAAAAAAATATTTTTCGATTTAATTTTCTAGGATTATAAAAACATTCATACCAGTTTCTTGTAATCTTAGAGCCATATACGCAAACTGAGTCAGTATGTACCCTTTTAGATCAGTACTAGCATATAAATTGTAAAGATTGTAAAACACTTGCTGGACTGGTTGCGTGGGGTGCTTGCAGATATGATCTTCTGGACTAAGTTTCTAAAAAGAACTATAATGAATGCAATATACTATTTCCCTATATAGGGTTTAAGTCAACAAAAATTAATAAATTGTTGAGTCATCAGTTCTAAGACATAGTATATGTGAGTAGTTTCAGTATCTGTTTATGAGTTTAAAACTATTTTTCTTTTTTATTGCACACAATTTTATTCTGCAATTTTTGATGACAGCGGTCGGTAGAACTAAATAAAATTCCTAGTGACTAATCTTGTATAAATATTTAAAATTTTTTTTGGAAATCTCACCTCAAATACTTCTCCTACCAAATTATTCCCTTTTTTCGATCCGAAAGTTTGTTCAAAAATCTGGTTTATAGTCTTGTTAATGTTGTTATTCTCATCATTTAAAATATCATCAACGATATATGAAGTTTTCAGTTCTCTTCTGTATTCAGAATAGTCGTTTTTAACTGGGGAAACGGCTTCTAATTGATACCTTCGAAATTTGTCATACAAATCATGAATAACTCTCAAATCTGAGTAGATAGTTAGAAATTGTTTGGTTTCTCGAGGTACATCCATTCCATATAAGATATTTTCAGGTAGCTTAAATAATATTTGATAAAAAAATATCAGAAATATTTTATAGTAAAATATGCAATGCGTCCGCAAAGTAATGCATAAATTTATTTTTAGCTACACAAATAATTATGAAGAAAAATTTTAGGACTTTTTTTATTTACTATATTGTCGTGTATATAATATTTGAATATACAGGGTGAACCATCTTTTAGAGTTTTAATTTTAAATCGATCACGCTATATTTCGATCAAGTTTTATCTCAGCTCAATCCAAAAATACAACATAAGTTGCTTCAAACTGATAGATTGAATATTATATCCAAAAAATGAACTGTGCTAAACAAGTTAAACAGCTAAAATGATAGGTGGATTAGCTATGAGTAAATTTATACTCTTAAGTCACTAAAAGAAGATAAAGTGGGATGTGCCTTCTACTATAAAACTGCTGATACTAAGAAGATGTTTAAACTCTATCTATTCTGCAGAACTAACCTCGATTAGAGAGGCTGTCAGATTTTGTTTAACTGTAGATAAAACTAAGTCCATAATCTACTCCGATAGCCGAAGTTATAGAATAGATAAAATCCATTGCAAGAAACTGAATAAACTACCTGCTAGCAGACATCCTCGCATTATATCAACAAATGCATTCTATGAACAAGGACTTGTGTCTAGTTTGGATAAATGCTCATGTGGGAATAAAATTAAACCAAAAAGCCGATGAACTCCCAAAAAAAGCTATTGACCATAGAGACAACATAGAAAACTTCTAAATACTAGTCTCAGATATATTTCATCCAAGTAAAACCACAATTATAGAAGAGGGGCAATCACAATATGAAGAATCTCCTACTGGTCAAAACTATAAAATATTGCAACTAAAAATCCCAAAACAAGTGTGGTTCAAGAACTAAAACTCAAAGATTTTTTCGAACTAAAACTAAATGGACTTGCCTTGTTGAATAGTGTATATGTAAATAAATAATTAAAACAGACTACAGGAGACATTACAATTCAAATAACAAGAAACGTATTTCTAGATTAAAAATTTGTATGAGTATATAAATACAATCATTAATGTTTAAGTATTAATTATTAACGAAGCTTTGGTCAGTTGGTTTAAAATTAGTGCCATGTATCTAAGAGAAAGAAATTGATAGCCGCTTGGTAAATATTATCATTTATGTTTAAATTGAAATAAAAAATTCGCTTGTTTATTTTATGGACGCATTGTATAGATGACAATAAATATTTGTCTATGTTTATTATAAAGAATGTTGACACCCTATAAATTTTTTAAATTTTACCTGCTGAACCCGTTTATCAAATTCCTTGAATTTCTTAATTATCTCTAAACCAGGATCTACGGAATTCTCCTTATTATGTTTAAGAATGTATGTCCATAATTCATTTTCCAGATTGAGAAAGTCATTTCTAATATCATCTACCAATAATCTTTGGCCGTTAGAGTGCGCCAAACACACAAAACCGCAAAAAAATAAAATTAGAACAATACACTTCATTGTAACGCAGAAAATCACAACAGACTAACAAAAGCAAGGCGATAAAGATGCATGCAAACTTTGTCATGAACTTTCGTCATGAGATGGCTTCGATTCGGATTTTTTACATTTTTGAGCGAGATAAATGTATAATGGAGCCATTGGCGTGCTCAATATTTTTGTATATAATTTAATGTTAAGTAACAGGCAAAATTACACATAAAATAAGAGAAAACATGAGAAATTTCGGTTTTAATGCACAGAGACAAAATTGCTAAAAAATCGAATTTATTTTTCAAAATTATAAGACCATTTCTGTTTGCAAGATATGAAAAGCAATTATTTATCTTGGTGAAATTATTTGCAGTATGTTGCCCCAATGAATATTATGTGAAACAAAACCTTACATTGATTGCTCTTACAAAATAGGAATTTATACTAAGTAATGGCACTGTTTGTTTTTATTAAAACAATGTTAGGGATCATTTGCCCAATTTAGGCCCCTCGCGAACTGCGTCACTGAAAATGATGACCAATGTTATTCAATGTCTTTTTCTGATAAAACAAGATTGCGTTTGTTTCCTTTGTCGATAACCTTGGCTCTTGCTAGTTCATTTATAAAATATTTAAATATAGTTTCTTTGTATAACATAGTAGAACAAAATGCCAATGGTCTTTTTTTGTAAACAAAAATATTGCAATTTTTGGCTAAATTGGAAAGGTTTTAAAGAAATCTACTTTAGAATAAAATATCTTTATTTCTATCACAAAGATATATCTCTACAAAAAATAAAATAAAATGGTATCATGGCTTCAAAATCGACTTTTTTAAAATCACAGAAGGGTATATAAATACCAATAAAAATTCATATTTAAAAATTGTATCTCGAAAGAGATTTTATTAAAAACCATAAAAAGACTATAGACATAGCCTTACAAAATACAATTATCTTAGGAAAAGTCTCTAAAATATATACAGTTCTTACTGGAAAAGTTTATGACACACATATAGTGTTGTCTGAAAATTCCCGGCATTAGATTGAACACCACTTCGAAAGAAATCGCTTCAGTTCTAACAAAATATTTGAACAAAATACTCCACACAATTTGATATTATTTAATCTTTTTGACCTACTAGAGGTTTTGAGTTTTTAGCAAACATTCCGAATTTTTTATTTAATTTGCAGCTTATATTAACAAAATAAACAAATAAACTTCTCCAGTAAAACTTCATCAATATTCGTTATGGGTGTCTCCTACAAAGTATAAAAAATGAGCTATAGACTCCTTATTTAATTTTATACTAAGCTGTAGCTCTAAATGAAGGAACCAGATTAATTTTCCATAAATCTACAGCTCAATTTTTTATACTTACACCCAAATAATGTTTCATTAATTTACTTCTACTTCCGGAAAAGCTGCTTTCATGTGTTTGCTAAAATCGTACGTGATGACTTTTAGCGTTATAAAACCTCCGTAATATTTGCGACCTTTGTGGAATATTCCAGCTCCACTTAGAGGCACTGGCTGGAGCGATTCGATTTTTTGAGAGTCCAAAAATGGTACCGTCGTCTGAGCAGCGTCTCTATCGATGTCGGAGTTGATCAGTTCGATGTATTGATCCGACTTTGACGTCGGAATTGAAGGGGATGTTGTTCTGGTAGGTATATCTGGATTTGTCAACCATACTTTTTTCCTAAAAAATCGGTTTATTATAAAATCTTTTAAAAAAGAGAAAAAGGAACTTAAACTAACTACAGGAGCTCTACAAAAAGTTGAAACAGTTAACGAATAGAGCATATTTTTTAGCGTGAACTTGTTTGCTCCATAAGGAGAAACTTTTTTAAATCTTGTGCAAGTTGTGGAAGATCAAGTTGTGCGTTTTGATTCGAGTTTCCTTAAACCACCAGATTACCCGGGGTAGAAAATGGATTTAAATTCTGTAAGTGCGTGTTATTTGTGGGATTTTAAATTGTAAAATATAATCGTACCTTGGATTTTTGGTTGATGAGTCAGTATTTGAATTATCCTTCCAGATACTTGTACTAGATGGATTAATAAGTTTGCCGGTGTCGAAATCAAATTTAGTAGTGTAAATTTCAAAATTAAGATGGGATCCAATTTCTTTAAACCTAACACCTACAACCAAAAAAAAATTAAATTGTATAGAAAGAATGTATTTTACTGGCATCTAATAACAGCAATGTAATGATATTTTATTGCGGTTTCATTAGGGTGATCATTATAGTACTAGTTCTAGCACATTACATCATTGTACTAGTGCCATATTGAAAATAATTGACATTCGTAATTGTTATTATAATGTATGTTTGACAATGCCATTCTTTAAAAATGCCCAGCGTCGTCAATTTGAAAATATTTTATGTATATTTGAAAGCAATCTGGATCATAAAATGATGATTTCATAAAAAAATATAATTAGATTATTGAGGTCAGTTTTGGAAGCCTTCGATGCTTTTTTGATCGTTATAGAATCTGGAAATAACTTACGAAATAAAATTATTCCGCCGATATTTTATCAAAAACGCCGAGACGCGTCAACTTTTCAACTTAATTGTACGTTCTCCGAAAGAAAATCAAAATATATAGGGTGTTTTATGTAGGTCTACCACATCCTGTTTTTTCAATGGAATACCCTGTATCACTCTATATTTACTTTTTTTTCAAACATACAATTGAGTTCGTTGGCCAGTATCAGCGTTTTTCATAAATCCTTAAAATAGCGGCAAAAATATAATCCACAAGTAGCTTCTACCCTGTATATCTTACCCGTTAGTACATATCCCTCTTCTGCTTCTAAATCATCCAAATCTATTGCCCTCTTTTCCCAACTAAAAGTATGGTAATCTTGACCGTTGAAAATGTTTCTATTGGTTAATTTGAAGTCTTCCACAGGGACCCATCTGAGTGTCGAGGCATCAATAGTTCCCCTAGGAAGAAGTTTACCTTCTTGGATTTGTATGTGGATAATACGATTTTTCTTCACGAACCTTGCACCAGTAACAACCCTAGAAAATGTGATTTTTTTTATACAGGAAAATACTAAAATTTAAATTTTATTTACATGTTGTTTGAGACGTTGGATATGACAGGTCTCATACTCATGTATCTGTCAGAATTGTTTCCTTGTTCGTCACAAAGACAGAAACAGTAAGAGCAATGCCAGAAAAGCCACCTCCACCAGCTGTCAACTTTTGTAGTACCTCTATTACAACTTTGCTTCCTTCCTAGGATTCTGCCATTTTCGTATTCAATGTACTCGTACCTTCTGTTGCTCAAAGGATCCTAAAAATAAACGATTTTTTCAACCACAATTTTTTTTGCATCATGCATTTTTTTAATTTGTTAGCTAAAAAACATATTTCCCATTTACTATACTAATTATTATGCAATATATTACTCAATGAATTTACTTACTGCTGGACATATCCACATGTCAGAGTCGAAAAATCTACAATCTAGAATTTTGCCATTACACCGCCTTTGTTGTCTACAAAACAAATTTTTGAAACACCCATGGCTTTTTGTATAAGTATATTCTAAGCAGTTTTCCCTGCAAGTGCCTTCTGAATTTAAATCTACCTCATTTTGGACATAACCCTGTAAAAGTTGCGTTATCTCCTCATAAGTTTCACCTGAAATGGTTATTTTGAATAAAAAAAATATTTTCTTTATTTTTTTTTTACCTTTAACATGTCTCTTAGGATCACAATTCCAATACTGTCTTGGGGCCTCTGCCATAGTTTTATTTACAATTTCTATTGCCTTATTAGTGCGTTCTTCAAATCTTTTACGCATTATTTCAGATTCAGCAGTAAAATTTCCTAAAAAGTCTCGATTAATTTCAATTGTAAATAAAACAAAAGGAGAATGGATAATACATATATATATATATATATATATATATATATATATATATATATAATGTTGTTGTATCTTAAATCTCATCATTGCAACTATTAGATTTCAGCCCCGAGGAAGCTTTAATATAAAACGAAAACGTTAGCTGAAAGCTATTGAATTAATTGTGCTTGCTCTATTATCCCCCTTTTAATATCTTTTATCAGTGATTAAGAGTGTTGTCTACCAATTCTGAAACGAGAATACCTATATCTTTGTTATTAAAACTCGAATTCTCGAGCGGATTTTACTGAAACATTGCAAAAATAGTCTTCTGGGGGGATGATGGTTCTTTTCGTGTTTTTTTCTTTTTTCTTTTTTCTTTTTTTTTTTCAAGAAAAAGTCTAAGGAAATATTTTTGTAACGATTTCAATGATCATCCCCCAGACATAAAATATTTTCCGTATTTTACATAAAAAAATAAAAAGTACATTAAACGAATTAAAATATAATAATGCATCGGTACGTAGCGAGCTCACCAAATTTGCGGATGCACTCTACGAACTAGTTCACGGGCGTACCATAATGGCGGCGAGCAAGAGACTAACATTTTTTTGTATTATAGTGATTTTAGTTTAGTTTCAACAGGCATACTAATGTACGATCATACAGGGAGATGCAAAAGTCTGTAAAAATGTACATGTCAAAATTAATTAATATTTCTAAAACGGCACATAGCATAAACATTTGTAGAAGTCCGAACAAACTGATACTAAATAATGAAAAAGGGGTTAGAATGACTCCCAATTACAGGAAGTTGCAAGAAAGTTACTAGTCAGAAATATTTAATATCTTTAAAACTGTACTTATATAAAATTATAATATTTAGAAGTATTTTATGAGAATAATTCAGTAAAAGAAAGTCTTTATTTGCAAGAATGTGAAATTTTTATTAAATAGTTGAGTAATAGTTGTAAGAATAACTATTCTTCAAGGTATATGGATAATCCTCCGAATTAACATAAATTATACTTAATCAAGCAAGTTGACAAATTTATTTTACCCTTTTTAGAATAACTCTTCGGGTTAATGAATACTGGCTAAACGCAATATATTTATCCACGACTTACGTTCTTTATTAGTAAATAAACACCCGTTAAACCCGATCAGATAAAGTTGTAAATATGCAGTTAAAACTTACACCGTCTGATTATATGTGCACTTTGCAGAGGTGTGGATTCACGCGATGCAACTCTCGAAAATTTTGCAAGTAATGAAAGCTCTTAAGGAAGACTGTAAACAAATATTTTTAACTAACCTTTATTATACAGCCTTAACAACATGTATGAAAATTGGACCATGGCGTAACCCTTTAATTCGGTAAGAACAATAGCGTTGTACAGGTTGTATAAAACCTGCTGGGGTGACTGTTTTAAATTACATAACATATCACCTTCAACTTCCTAAAAATAATTTAAACAACTGTGATGTATACAATTATAATCAATATAAAAGCTGTATCCAAGAACCAAGAAATTTATTAAAATTTTCAATAACAGAAAAACATCTCTTAGAATAATTAAAATACCTTTTTCGCGCTTTCAAACAATTTTTCCTTATCAATGGTCTCTTGAATCCTAGTCAAACTCTCGTCCACGTTATTATTATCGTACAGTATCGTATTAGCCAAATTTATCCAGGCTAGTTTCGGTGAAGGAATCCTATTCGAACCAGTTTGTTGCTTCTCAAATCTCCTGAAGGTTTCGTAAAGGCCATAAATGGCCCTTAAGTCAGACATTGCTAATTGCAGGGTCCATACGCTGTCCAACATGTCCAGGCCGTAAGTGAGGTCATTAGGAAAAGCCTTGTTAAAAAAATTTCAGATAGAGTGTCTTGGATTTGTAAAATAAAATCTGGAACACCCTGTAGCAATGCATGAAGTTGCAACCTTGCACTTTTTGCATTTGAAAGTAGTTCTTGTTTATTTCCTGTATGACTGTTTAGGTAATGATTCATTTATAATTTTAATTCAAATACTGATTTAATTACGAGTTATGTACCTTACTTAAAAATTAGAATTCTAGAAAAGCAAGTGATATACAAGGTGTCCGTTTTTATTTAACATTATTATCCAGCACTCACCTCGTGTAACAAATCTCCAAATCGTTCATATTTTCTAATTAAATTCACCTCCGGACCATTTTCGGTGACCTCAGACTCTTTGATGTTGTTGTCCAAATAATCATGAACGTCTTGCCATAAGTTTGTTTCCAAATTCAGGAAATCGTATCGAAATTTATCGATGGTTAAAAGTTTACCAGGATCTCGTGGATACGCGACACAAAATACACTGAACAGGAATAATAATAATCGGTTCATTGTCACTGTATTCTTAAAAAATGCTTTAAATTAATGTTTTTTGTTTATTCTTTCTATTAAGGGTTACCTATAAAAGAGTAAAATAGTTAGATTTTTATATCTTGAGATACGGATTTTGTAGTTGAAAAGACCATGTATTATTAGTAATAATTTATTACTTATTGAAAAGTAATCGTCAGTCAAATTATTAAATTTTTTATATATTGTACTTGATTTTGACTGATCACTTTTCCATAAGGAATCTTAGATTTTATTCCTCTTCACTAGTAAACGTTCACGAACAATATATTCGAAATTTTATATTTTAAGACGAAAATAAGTTTTGCAAATCGAAATTTGGTTTTACTGTTCAAAATTCCGTCTTATAACAGAAAATCTCACTGTACCACTAGAAATTCGGCCTTATTAGACAAATTCCTCTTATATGAATAATATTTCGCATTAAACGATCACATTCCGCGTATAACTCGAAAGATCGTATAACAAGTTCAATATCAATAATAATATTATAAATAAGAATAATATTATTAGTAAATATTTTTGTAGTTATAATAATGATATAAGAATACCGATAATAATTATATTAATACGAATATTAATTATAATAATAAAAATAATGACAGCTACAATTTTTATAGCGATAATAATAATAATAATAATAATATAATATTACTGTATTATCAAATATATTTGTAACACCGCATTAAAAATTAACCAATTGAATTTAATTTTACAATTCGATATTTAGTGTCGTAGTTAGAAATACTTCGTTCCCCTGTATCTGATATTCTACATTATAAGATTACATTCCCCTTACAAATACAAATTAATATTTTGCATTAAAGACAACGTTCCGTTTTACAATTCAAAATCCCAGCGTTACAGTTAAAAATTCTGCTTTATAAGTTGAAAATCATCATTACAAGTAGAAAATGTCGTTTAAACTATTGAAATTCCGTTTTACAAGTAGAAATTTTCTACATTAAAAATCGAAATTCGGTATGATAAGATTATATATACCCCTATAATACTAAATCCCGTCTTATGTGAATAATTATTTTCGTTACATGATGAAATTCCGCGTACAATTGAATGTTCGATTTGCAAATCAAAATTCCGTTTCATAAGATTATATTACAAAAATTTGAAGTTCCGCATTACAAGTCTAATCAATCGAAATTCCGTCTTACAACTCGATAATTCTTGTGACTGTTAAATTCATCATTCCTCAGAAGTTGATTTTCTCATGGCTTTACGAATTAAAATGAAAAACCCAACGGTACAGTTCAAAATTCTGTATTATAAGCCAAAAGTTATTATTTCTATTATATTATTAGAGAACTGACTCAACTAAATTATTTGTGAAGAATAGAAATTCCGTTTTACAACTCAAAATTTTGGTTTACAATTAGAAATTCCGTTTTAGAGGTTAATAATCTGCATTATAAGATGTAAACCCGATTTACAAATCGAAACCCAACAGTTAAAAAATCAAAAGTTATCATTACAAATAAAGATTTCCGTATTACGATTCTCAATTCTGTTTTAAACAATCGAAATTCCGTTTTAAAAGTCAAAATATTCCGCATTAAAAGTTAAAATTCCGCATCGCTATTCAAAAAAATCTTCTTACAACCTAAAATTCTCGTATACATTTAGAAATTAGAGGTTAATAATCTGCTTTATAAAACGTACACCCGATTTACAAATCGAAACCCAAGTCGAAATTCTGCTTCCCTACTCGAAAATTGTCTTACAACTCAGAATTCTGGTTTGCATTTAGAAATTCCGCCTTAGAGGATTCCCAATTCTGTTAAAACAATCGAAATTCCGTTAACAATTCAAAATATTCGAAATTCGGCCTCAATCGAAAATTACACTTCATCAAAATTTCGAAATACAATTAAAATTCCCATCTATAAATTGCGATTCTGTAATATCAATTGAAATTACAAATTAATTTCAAATTTGAAATAAAGAAATCGCTTCTTTCTAGGTTTATATTTTTCGCATATTAGCAAATTTTAAGAAAAAAAAAGCAAGTTTTGCATTTGATGATAGTTTATAATTAAACAGTGTTGTTCTTGGAAATCGAACTCGATTGTTGAATTATTTAATAAATGCTGATAAACAAAGTGCGATTATTTTTATAACAGTTGGCAAATTGCAGTCCAATTAAAAGTGACACGCGTCGCTTATTAAACAATAATGTTATTCCTTTAATTTTTTATTCTTAAACGTTTACCGAGGATTTCTAAGAAGGTATTTATGTATCCGTTCGTTACTCACTCTTTGTTACAAAAACAATCGCTAAATTATCACCAACCCGCAGAATATTTCAGGAAGAATTATTAAAAATTGCATTTTATTAATTATCAATTTCCGTTAAAAAAAATTACCTATTGACATAACTTTCAGTGGCGTAGACAAATAATAGGAAAAATACTTGTTTATTCTCGTCTTAATATTTTAAATATTACTTAACTGATTTAGTATTAATTGTCTTTCCGTGTGAATAATATAAAATATTATACGTTTTGTTATAATTGTGGATATTCATTTATTGCACAAGTTAACTAAAATCATAATAAAATTTTTATTCGAAATAATAAAGAAAGAACAATAATGAATGATTATAACTATATGGTCCCAGTGTATCGTGATGACATCGCATTGAGATTTTACGGTCTTACATAAAAACATGTGAGAAATACAATAAGTAGAATGTTATTTAATACAAGACTATTTTGAGATCAAATAACTAGTTACAAAATAAGAATTCCTACATTAGGTAAGTGATTTTCATATCTAAATATACAGGCTGTCACAGAAGTATGTATATATAGAAAATTATAGTTAAAAGTTATTGTGGTAAAGGCCGAAAACAAGGTCAAATAAGAAATAAATGTAACCAAATAATAATATTGAAGAGAATACAACAAAAAAGTTGTATAATGTCCTCAAACCAAATTCTAGAACGTATCAAAAAAAGCATAGTAAAAGTCAATAAAAAACAGATTTTCAAAATTTGAATTATTCGTAATAACTTGAAAACGGCCCTGACTATTAGAGATTTGTTTATGTGATTATGACCCGCAGAAATATACAATTTTTATCAAATTTAACCTAACGAACCGTTGAGGACATCTCCATACTCTGCATCCTATATTTCTAAAGCCCTTTTATGTAAAAACCTTTGTATTACAAGGAAAAATCATCAATATGTTCAATTTCTAAGTATAATCTTTGATATAAGTGAAATATTTTTTCTACTGACAAAATAGTAAATGAATTGATATGACATCTATAAATTTATATATATAGTACTACATTGTGACCAGTGTAAAGTAAGAGTAACCCGTATTGTTAAGTTAAAAACAGTGCAATCTTTCATTTAATGAAATACTTAGTTACCTAAATCTACGACGAACAATTTTCACAGTTCTAATATTTTAGCTTAAAAAAAGTAAGAATTTTAATAAAGGTTTTGTACGATTTTAGATTAAACTGAAATTTATTTTAGACCCTATAGTGACATTACTCAAATCACTTCAATCAACAGAAGAGAAAAGTATAATATATAGAGTGTTTCATTTAAATAATGCATCTCTTCTGTACATTTCTTACACGAATCACCCTATATGTTTCAAATTATTTAAAATTGTGATGTTCCAGCGGTTAACCCGGTTTCATATATACGGGGTGACGTATTAGTATGACAAAGCGCGATTAGTCTGCGATTATTGAAGTTACGAAAAAAAAGTTTCTACAAAAAGTGTAGGCAGTCTTGAGATTCACATTTTAAAATTAATCACAAATATACACTGTGTTCAGGAACGCAGTGCCAGACAAAAATGTTGTTTTTTTAAATGGAACACCCCGTATATTTTTACATTTTTATAAATCTCATTCCAAGCTAATTTCAACGATGTATTTTACTGGATATGCCGTTTCTAAACTAATGGAAAAAAATTCAATAAGAGATTCCTTGTTAACAATAATGAGGGATCTTTCCTATAAAAAAATTTTCTCAGCTCGACCCCTAAACAGAGATATTACCACCAAAGGACGAAATTAAAATTGAGTTTTTCATATTTTTTTTTCTGAAATCCAGTTTAAAGTAGAATCCAGAAATTATGGAGATTAGCTGCACTAATAAGGAGGTAATTACGTATTTTTTTTATAGAATTTTCATTATGAGAGGATGATATTTGCAACCTTTATTTTATTTTACGTCTCAGAAGTTTTTTATGGTGTTAAATTCAATAAATTAAAAATATTATTTGGAATTCCTGTTTCTAAACTTTTTTACATTTGGGTTTTTTTCCATAGAATTAATAGTTTTCGAACAAAAGGCAAAGTATAATAGCATTGTTTTTAAATGTTTATTATGTGAAAGAACAAAATTAAAAACGCAATAAAATAGAGATGTAAAGAACATCAGTTATACAACAGTTATATTAAATGTTATAAGATAATACTAATACTGAAAAAAATCCCATAACTACCTCTTTATGAGTGTATGTAATCTTCAAAATTTAAAATTTCCGCATTAACTCGAACTCGAGAAAAAAATTAAAAACTCAATTTTAATTCGGCTTGTTTTTTTCATAAATTTTATCAATCTATCTATTTATCTACCTCTTTAGGGGTAGCACTGTAAAACATTTTTTATATGAAAGCACTAATAATTTTCACCTAGGAATAATCTTGTCCTAATTTTTTTCGCATGAATTAAACACCCTGTATTTATATGGTTAATTAATTATAGATTTCGTATTTGATTATCAATATAATAGCAAGGTCTTTGTATCAGTTTATTAAACAAAAATATTCAGTGAAAAATTGGAATCATTTTGCAGAATTTTTCAAAAAACAAAGATTATTTTATTTAGAAAACTGTTTGATATTAATAAAGAAGTAAAAACAAATTTATGCTGGAAGTTTTCTTAGAAATTTGATAGGGTACACTGATATTATGTAATATATAAATAGACAGATACTACAGAAAAGTAAGAAAAAGGTCAAAATTACTTGGAAATCTATCTACTTATCTACTTTATAATTTAATAAACACTTTAATATTTTCTAAATATAATAATTCGAAAATATTAGATAAGAAATCTTGCAAACAACAACAAATACAAGTTCTGCACGTATTTATGAGCTCATTAGACTTAATAAAGAAAAATTACACCAATTCAAGAATAGTTTGTAACAAGAAACTGTTTTAATTAACGTTAATATAAAATATTATCTCTATTACGCTATAAACAAGGGCTAAAATAGAAAAAAAGCAAAAATATTTATCATTTCAAAATAAAAATAGGGTTTCTACTCAATTGAAAATAATAATATATCATGCACGAGATGGTTGATATATAACCGAAAATTCTCTAATATTATCAATCATTTATAAACAATATTAATTCATATAATTACTACACAAATAAATACACTCGAATATAATATAAACCACAAACACAAAACAATAAGACCGTTATTTCGTTGTTTCGTATTCGATATCGCGGTTCTCGTCGTACCATTTCACACTAAATTACCGATCCAATCGGTGTATGTCAGGTCAGAAATAAATAAGAGAGGAAATTCCATTTAAAAGGTAGAGGGAATGAGACTAGATTATAAAAGTCTCCTTGATAGGATAATTATTTCAAATTGAATACCAGCAGACATACTGTCGCCATCTACTTTATTTTATCCGAACCTCTAGCAAAATGATCAGAACCGGACTTTGGCTCAAACAATTTTGATCTGATTCGTATAAGCAATAAAAAAGGGAGATTGTTCAAATTTCAGTAAATATTAAACATTATTAATTATTGAACAAATTCCTTAAATTTCCCTAAATTTATTAAAGTATCGGCAAGATTGCAAATTTCTGACAAAAAACTTTCAGTTCTTCCTAAAAAGAAACCGGAGACATCAAGCTCCGCCACTTTTAAGGTTCGTTCGCATTTATGATATTCTGCCTAATCGACTTGAAGAGATTTGAGGTAGAAATCAGCCATAAACTAAGCGGGCGGTCAGTATAGGTCCGTTTTTATATTATGTCGCGTCCAGATGAAACAGACAAAACAAAAACAGGAAACAAAACAAAAGCACAACTTTTGAGAAACTTTCAAATCAACAAAACAATTTCGAGACAAGAGACGGGACTCGCGATTGTTGCAAAATCCGAGGCAAAAAAAGTCGCTGAAATGTTTCAGCTTTGTTGCAGAATTGTTGAAAAACTCAAAATTCCTGTTTTGGCTGTACGAGGCATTATAAATACCTATTGGTTATTTAAAACATTCAAAAATACTCAATACTGGCGTTCGCTAAAATTTTTTATTTTGAAAAATAATGTATTTTTTAAAAATATTTTGTGGTTAAAAAAATAAGGAACTATTTTATAAATTAATAAAAAACACTTTATATTGTATAAATAAAGCATTATTTTATTTATTATTAGTTACAGTATTTGAATTGAAAAATTGAAAAAGTTAAAATCACCAAACCTAAAACACAAAATATGTAAAAAAAAATCTTTACGAAGTAATGATAAAATACTTTTTATAGTGTGGAATAATTTTTCATTAATTTTAATACATACACACGTTTTCTGTGAGGCCAAATTCGCTATCCATGTTACCTATCTAAATTAATAATAATTTTGTTAGAATTATCATTTATAGTATGAATATAACAATCTTCTGCTTTGATTACAAGTTAGATTGAATTTTTTCAACTAATAGGTTCGACTTTTTCAACCTCACGTTCAATTAATTGAAGTACGGAAGTATTGACTGCGGGTGGAACATCATTTCGTCTAATTGAGGATTTTAACTGATGCCATATATGTTCAGTTGGATTGAATATGCAATAATATGCTTTAAGTCTTATGACTTCATGACCCATACTTCCTGTGTAATTATAAAAAAAATACTCTTTTTGCATACTAAAACTTTTTAGTATTTCAATCAATTATTTTTTAGTTTTTATAACAATTTACTATCTTTCAACTCAATTTGAAATTATTATAAAAATTTAAACTAATACTTGACGTGATCTGTTATTTTTATCTGGAAGTGCAAATACAAAATATTAAAAACATCTCTATTCTAAGATATTAATTCTTAATGTAATTTTAATTTCACCAGCATCATTAACCAAACCGGCCCTGCTTTAGTTCTGCATTATGGTTCGGTAAATAATCTCTTTTAACAAACAAATTTGGTTTGTAACACAAACTAAGCATATTACTACTATCCCTTTAGAAAACCGCAGAATAATGAATGCTGTGTGGTATACAACTATTTGTTTACCAGAAGTTTTCTCTGAAATGAAAAAAATCATGATTCTACTGATTCTCATTCTACACCAGGACAATACAAGCCCCATGCAGTACGTCGAACAATTGATTATTTAACCACCCAAAAGGTGGAATTAATGACCCATCCTCCATACAGCCCAGATCTAAGTCTGAACGAATTTCATACATTTCCAAAAATCAAAAGCTTAGTCAACGTTTTTCAAGGCCAAAAGATGCAGTTGAAGCGTTTGAAAATGCCATCATTGGCGTGCTATCTTCAGATTGGAAAAAATGTTTATTCGCGCGAAAAAGGGCATAAATTGCCAAGGGCATAAATTGCCAAGGGCAATATTTTAAAAAGCAATAAAGGGACTTTGTGAATTCTAAATGTATCTGTTTGTGCTTCTCCCGAAATTAAAGCAGCAGCCCTTGTATTTGTAGATTTCGAATAAGCAATAGACAAAGCAAATATTTGGTCTAATGAAAAAAATTAGTGGTTGTCAATTTCTTTTACACCAAGCTGGGTACAAAAAAGAGACTAACTCTTGGATTATTTCAAGAATATTCCAACAAAGATTTTGAAGTCAATGGCTTCGCCATACATTTGGATTAACGTTGGATATATTTTTGAGTTTGATTTGATGTCTAATAAAAGTTATAAAGTAGAAAATTAACTTTAGATGAATATGCCAATTATTTGTTGGAGGTTTATGTGTAAAAGATTATCAATTTGCTCCCAATATACTGGCGTCAATGACCTGAACTACTTGTGCATGTAGATTTTTCACCAAATTCTTTCTTTTCCTTCTATACACCCTTCAATATATTTTTATAAGAAGATTGAAATAATATACCGTGTCCTCACATACAGATGCAAAGAGAATTTAAAATCTCTTAAGCAGTATTTTTAAAGAGTAAAAGAGTACGAGTAGATAACGCAAAAATGTGTCACTTCCGTTAACTCTACTCTCTCAAACTCCGCTGTGTTAGAGATACGATCATGACTGTCGGTACATTACGATCGAATTGACTGGAACGATGTTCCCACCTCGATATATCCCTACTTCAACATATTAGATGTGAAATCGCAATGCATATTCGCTTAAACTTACCTCTTTGATAAAAATCTCTTAAAGCTAGTAATGTTATAAAGTACTTGTCATAAGCCTGGTTAATATGTGAAGGAAGATTTTGAGGTAATAAAAATATTATTTTAAATAATCAAATAAATTTTAAATGGTTAATAATGTGAAATAAAGTCTTATTGAAAAATGCGGTCATTAACTGTATTTGGGGATTGTTTATCAATTTTAACTACTTAAAGATGAGCAAGGTAATGATATTTTATAATTATTCAAACTAACACAGCTAATTCATCTTCTGAAACTAACAGGGCCACAAAGTTAAAGTACAGTAATTTTGTTTGTTATTTACTCATGATTAACATGAAATGCAGAATATAGACCCTTCATGCAGTATCTTGAATCAGGCTCTGGGGAATTTGTTGTAAACCCATAGAGTTCTTAACTTTCGGCAAGGTCAAGTCAGGTCAAATCCAAATAGTCCTTGTCATATACCAACAGTCATGATTTTGGCTTTTGGCAGATTACATATGAACATTATCATGATAAAATAAAAAGGAATGCTGCTCTAGATGAGATATTAACTATATTTTATACAAAAATTCCCTAGGACAAAGCGGTAAACATTCAAAAAATAAATAGATATGCAGTGTTCTCATAGCAACTAGCTGGGAAAGATAATCTTGACATTGCTAAATTGATGTACAGATGTCAGTTACAGATTGAGTCATAAATAACTTCCGATGCAGCTAGGTAGAATATATGTTCGTATCTACCTACTATAGGTCACCAGAACAAACGAGTTTTTATTGTTACTAAATAGATAAAGGTTCAGTTAGTCTTCTGACATTATTTTGTGTTTTGAACGTTTCAATAATCTGTTGTTCCTAACCCCTAAAATGGAGAGTGAAAAAGTGCATATTCATCATGTAATACTTTGGGAATTTAAACAAGGTAATAGCGCTAAGGCGACAACTGAAAAAATATGCAGTACATACGGTATCGAGCAAAATCTACATCAATCAACAAGACACATAGCAAGAAGATTGAATACATCACAATCAATTATACTACACTCACCTTACTCTCCGCACCTTGTCCCAACGGACTATCACCTCTTCTATTCCTTGCAAATCTTTTTGAATGGGTAAACCTTTAAATCTGAAGAGCAAATCAGTCAGGCTGTAGAAAATTTGTTCCACTTCAAACCAACAACATTTTACAAAGAAGGAAACGACAAGCTACCAGGATCATACATAATAGTGGTGAGTACAAAATAAATTAATAAAACTCCAAAATCAATGTATGATAAAAAAACTGAAGTTTTAACTCGATCTAGATATTCTATGGGCTAAAGCCTGGGATGTAATGGCTATAGGAAATTTTAGTGTTTCATAGAAACATTGGTTTGTTCAGCAAGGCAAAGTAACAGTTAATCTTTTGTGAGGAGCGATAAGTTGTATAATATTGGTGTCCTATCTCTTGATATTAAATTTCTATTTGCAAGCCATCCTTTCTGCCACTTGGTTGTTTGGTTTTCGTTTCTTGATGTAAGTAAATGCTGTTATAGCAAATAAATGTTCCAATTCCATAATTAAACAAAATGAACGCAGGACAGCAAAAATAAATGCAAATAACACAGACCAACTGAAATGGATTGAAGGGCTCAAGACTCGGGCCAAAATGGACTCAGTCAGATTGGGCAGCTCCTGTTTGGGGGCCTTACGAGACAAACCTTAGGCAATAATGCTATTAAAAGAAGACAAAATAAAATGTTTAAACTCCAGGTCCCTATTATTTCTTTAGTGAGATAATAGGATGTTTATTACGTAGTATTTTTTGAAACGTTCGCACGCTGATTTCTATTTTGAAACAATCACAAGTTAGCATAACAATCTTTATGTCTACAATAACATTGATACCCTATCCGAAATGTTGGAACTACTTATGTATAATAAATTGCGCGTTACTTTAATCAAATCAGGGTCATTCGAGTTTTGACAATTTCTCTTTTCAGTTTTTTAGGCTGCAAATTTATTATCCTGAATACTTACCGGTTTCTTTAAGAATATTTTTTAATTTAAATCTAAAACTCGAAACATCCTGCTAGTGGTTTATAATATATATTTACAATATTAAAATTCATCTTATTTCCTTTTTAACGTGAAGTCATTTATCGAATTCTTTTCTGGTAAAATTATTAAAACTAATATTAATTTCCATATAACTGTAGTAAAAATAAACAATATAAATAGTTTTACAGGAGATTGTCGAAAAATCAATAAAATTTTACATTACTTTCTGTCTAAACAAATTTTAGTACAGATATATATTAATATATGTATGATCTCAGGTTACAGATAAAGCATTTATGAGTCACTTTCTTTTAAACTTTTGTTTGAGTCAATTCTTACAATCTGATAAAAATGTGTTATTTGAATCATTTAATAAATAAAAATAGGACAATGCAAAAAACTAGTTGTTAGTTATTAGTCACGCATATTTTAGTAATAATAGCCATTTGTTTTATATTAATATAATTTAGAATTCCTTACTGACAACAAAATAATTTAAAAAAATGGCTTCTTTAATAATAATAATGCTCTTTAAATTCTAGAAACTGGTATAGCCCAATAATCGTTTCATACCAACTTTGTCCTTCGTATTATGTGGAAACAATTAATTTCTACTTATAGTTATAAATGTAATTATAATGAACCACAAGTTTATTATGATCTAAAAATAATTTTTCTAAATAATATTAATTATATATACATATAATAAATGAATAACTAAACAATATGCGGTTTATATACGGAAAATAGAATTGAACTTTTTAAATTTTACATCCCAAGCGATATTTACAGGTAAAATGTTTATAACTCCGAAGTTGACTATAAAGTTATTTATTGGTAAGAATAACTCACAATTAAACACACACTCACATACATATTTTAATACATTGGAGAATTGTTTTATTACTACAAAACATTATGTTTTTTTGTTGTTGTTATTATTACATTACAAAAATGAAATAATTAAACCTCAGTCACGTTTTTTTCTAACAGTATAATAGTGATTGTCTATCTAAAAGTAAATATTTTTGTATGTAGGTTATTGAAAAATTAGGTCGATGTGTATAATCTTACAAAGGAATTGTAGATACAAGTTTTTATGATAAAATATTTTTTTAACTTTATTTAACTTTTATGTTTCTTATTCATAAAAAATGTAACTCAATAGACTGTTGAAAAAAGTGTTTTGTAATTCTATAATATTTTTCAAATAATCAAATAAACTAGTAAACATTATACTTTTATAGTAGTTTACCAAAAAGGCAATATTATTGCACAAAAATTATACTAATTTTATTATTTTACTAAACAATTTTTTAATATTTAGATTATTTTAATAAGATAAAAATTTAGTATCAAAAGTTTATTTTATAGATAACAGAGGGTAGTTTGAGCTCTCTGTTATTAAAATGATACAATTAGCAAACATATTGGTACAAGTATACAGAAAAGGGGTATAGAAGTGAACACAAATAAAAGTAAAATGATATTTACAAAAGAAAAGAAGAGGCAGGAGAATACAAATAAATGGAAATGCATTGAACAGTACATCCGCCTATGAATATCTTAGATGTATTGTAATGCAGGATGGTAAATTAGATTTCGAATTACCGAACATGGCTAAAAAAGTAAACAACCTGTATTACGCCTTAAATAACACTACAATGGGTAAAAAAGAAATAAGTAAAAATACTAAGCTTAAAATGTACAACGCAATAGTGGTTCCAACAATAATTTATGCAAGTAAATGATGGCTACTTGAGAAGAAAGATGAGGGGAAATGAAATACTTAAGGATTATCGCAGGAAAAACAAAAAGAGAAAACTATGTAGTATAAATGGCTTGGGCATATAACTAGAATGAATGAAAACAACTTCGTTAAGAGAGTAATAGAATCAAGAAATATAAGAAAACGAATAAAAGGCAGACCCAGGAAAAGTTAGAAGATTAGAATTAAAAAATACGACAGAAAAGAGACAAAACGCTGGAAAAATTAAGGAAAATGGCTAAGGATAGGAGTAAATGAAAACGTTCGTTAAAGAATTAGAGCTTATGATTCATATTATATCCGGCACCCTAATAGGGTATAAAGGATTGGGGAAGAATATTTTTTTCTCTATAAATTTTATTACAGATAAATATTATTTTAATTTATTGAAATGTTAAATTTAGTCAACCCATTAAAAAATCGCGAAACAAAATTTCTGCTTAGCATTTGTACGTATAGCTGACAAATTACATGAGCCTGGTAATGATTAGTAGGTACTCTTTTGTCACGGATTGATTTATTATTCACTCGATGATTAAAAAAAATAACATTAAGAATAGTAAAATTGCTGAGATTAGACAACAATACTTTTAAATATGAGTGATAAAAATTCTTTCATGTATTACAATTTTCAAACTATTTCAAATTAAAAATCATATTCTTTTATCAAATTAACTTTTTGTGTGTAACATTATTCTCAAAAAGATTTCTTGGTTCTTGAACAATATATACCCGCAACATATTTAAATCTTACCTGGAGATTTTTAAGCAGTAGCTCCAACAACCCAGTGTCCGTAATGCCTCGGCCAGATGGCGCCACAAAGGTGTGAATTCTCTCCATAAGATTAACCACGGAATTGCTGTCATGGCTGACAATAACCCGAGCAAAATCTTCTAATGTCAATCTCTCGAAATCGTTCTCATGATCCGTGTAACGCTGAAGACTCCTGAAATTCACATCTGCTCGAGTCATGTAATTCAAAAGATCATTCAATCGGAGTTCTAAGCGGACACGATCAGGTAAGTTGTGCAGCACCATGGCGATAGTGTTAGTACCTGAGATTTAAAAGTTACTGATGATTTCAAAGTGTTTAATTCATTTTTTTAAATGAAAAACATAAAACAATATTAATAATGGGTTCTTGCAACACCTATGCAAAACCTTAGACGAAAATATACTGTAAACAGCAAAGGAAGTATGTGGATGTATTAAAACAAATAAATGGAAAAAGTAAACGAGATGAAGGAGTTAAAAAGTAAAAATTGAAGTGATAATTAGAAAACAAAAATGGAAACAATGCTTTAAAAATGGAAGCAACAGAAACTATGACTACCACAAAGAACAAAGAATAAAAATTAAAGAACTGATAAAGACAGAAATACAAAAATATTGAGAAGAGTTTGATGAAAAAATGAAACAAGATAGTAAAGGAAACCAAAAGTTGTTCAAGTACTAAAAATACTAAGAAATGGAAAAATAAATAAAAACATCTCCCTAAAGAAGAACACACAATAAGAGTCTTTTGAAGAAACACTGAATGTAAAACAAATAACAGAAATAGAAGAAGGAACTAAAGATGATGAAACGGAAACAGAGATCACAGACGACAATGAAGAAATATAAATGGAAGTGATAGAAGCCATAAACATGTTAAAAAGAGGCAAAGCATCAGGAAAAGATGGAATAACAACAGATATGTTAAAACATCTAGATCAGACTGGCGTAGAAGTAATAAGAAAATTATTTAATAGGGCATAGAAGGAAAGCAGGAGTATTAAGCCCGACTGTTTTTAACGTAGCACTCGACGACATTATTAAATAAATTAAATAGAAAACAAAGAAAATTCAAGTAGGTTACAGAAACAAACAGAAAGTACAGATAGCAGAAGAAAAGAATTTGGGATATGGAAGACAGCACTAGCAAAACGAAATATGAAAATTGATATCGATAAAACGAAAGTGATGATAATTGGTCTAAGGGAATCAAAAATAACCAGCATAAGAGACGGCACAAAATAGAGCAACTAGAAATGTTTAAATACCTGGAAGTAAAAATACAAAAAGATGGTAAAGCAGAGGCAGAATTAAATAGCAGACTAGAACCAGATCTATTAGAGACAAAATAAAAAATGTAAAAAAAAATGCAAGTAATACCTTAACACGTTCGGGTAAATAAGATTTTTGATTATATAATATTATTTATTTTTCTACTCATAGCAATAAGTTCTCCTAGTATATGAATGTTTACTTTTGGAGTTCCAAGAAATATATTTCGCGTTATTTATTAATAAAAGAGCAGCTGTACAAAATTGCTATAAAGTTCAGGGTCAGTAACATCAGAGACTATACCGATAAAAGATTTATATGGCAAACAAAGAACCAAAAGCTTCCGGTAGATTGTTTTAGTTGCGGTATATGCGCATCTAAATAAACTGGAGTTTCCAAAATATAAATTTTCAGATATTAAGATGGTATATTGCAATAAAATATAAACCTATAATGTTAAGCTAATTTGTTTTCCTATTAATCTTTACTTTCTGTTAATGTATATAAATTAGTTTTTAAGTGGAAATACTAAGCTAAACCGTAATTAAAGAAAGAAAATAAAATTGCTTTGTTAAAGCTGCATTATCAAAAAGTTTAGTGACTGTAGCCTCGAACTATAAAATATACTCATTATTTTTAATTTGGTACAATTTTTAGATACCTGATGTTATTATTCCTATTTTTAGAATTTTGTATTTTTATATATCTTTAGAACAAAAATTATTATAAGTGTATAATTATCTCTTTATTTTAAAAATTAATTTGCCAAAGTAGATTTGAACAAAAAAAGAAAAACTAGACATTTCTTTTGTAGAAACTTTTCTTACCTACTCCATCTATTCTAAGAGCCAATTCATCCATTTTCCGCGTAATTACATCAAGTTTCCCAAAAAGTTTCGCTTCAGTTTTATCCAGAAGAGGTAAAGGAATACTAGAATAGTCTCTTTGGTCGACGATATTCCAAGTTTTTCCTATACTTTCCAAAACAACTTTGGACAATTTAATAATATCTAAAATACCTACATCTGCAGCAAATCCATCACAGTTTGGCATTAAATTACAAGTTATAACTAAAAATATTAAAATTCTACAGCGATAGTACATTTTAAATTATTTATCGCACACACAAACACTACTAACTAATGATTTCTTTTTATTAACTGTACATTTATTTATTAATTAATTATATGAATTTTGGCACTATTTTATTTTACTTGGTTCATTTTTGTCGCGTACTTTAATCGATAGTTGCAAATTGAATGTAAATCATCGAGATCGAAACCCGTTAATGAGAAGAAAAGACGGAGTGGGCAACTTCAAACGAGTGTTGTGGCATTCAATGCTTTGTCAGTCATCTGCACCATTTGTTGATAAATGTTGTGGTGTGGTTTGAAATGCAGTTTCGGACTAGCCCATTAAGTTTTTACATACTTTCGCTAAATAAATATACCAAATACAATGAATACATTTTTTTATGTATGCTTAAAATTATTTAGGTAGATTTTATAAGCGTAGGAACGTATGCTGCAAAAGAGGAACATTAATGAGCTGAGATCAAACTTTTTTTGTAGTCAGTAAATCGGTTTAAATAGATTAATAAATTAAACTACCAAACTTACATTACATGGAAGAGAAAACGAACTTAAAATTCCGAAATTTATATACTCTACTGTTAATGCCATTCCAAGTGGTAGCAGGTAAATTCTTCGAAATGAATTTTTCAAAATCGATTATTCGATAGTCAGTTCTTCGAAAAATCAATTTTTCGAAACAATTTATTTGAATAGAAATATTTAAAACTACGTTGCCTTAAACTACTAAAGTCGTTGTTAAAAAAATTAAACGATAATAGCTAAGGATTTTAAAAGCTTATTTAAGGTAAAAAATTTTATGCAGTGATACAATATACCCAGAATCTGTCAGTATTTTCCGATTGTTAAAATCATCTTTATTTCTGCAACAACTTCTCTAGTGATGTCTGAAACACTTTCTGATAATGTATAAGAGTGATTTTCTTCTTCCTTTCATGTTGCTCCAAATTAATTCAATGGGGTTGAATGTACAATAATTTGGATGATATACAGAGTCGTCCAAAATTGTCGAGCAATACTTCTAGGGGTGACACCTCACCTAAAAATAAAGGTACCTTTTTATATACACTTTTTTCGAAAGCTCAATAATAAGGGAGATACAGGCCTATAAAATTGTATAAAAAAATATTTTTTTTTTAATATCTTGAGAAAAAATTTCAAGTTCCTGACTCAGAAGTTTTGCATAAAAGTACTTCATTCTATGTTATTAGTGATTTCATCCCTTCTGATTAAACAGTAGTTTTTGGCGGTAAATACCACTTATTACGTCATAGTTTTTTAAATACTAAGTATTAAACATTTTTTTTAGTATTTAAGATTCCATTGCCTCTTTTTATGCAATTTTTTAAGATATTTAAAAAAAACAGTTTTTTATACAATTTTAGAGGCTTGTTTCTCCCTTATTATTGAGATTTCGAAAAAAGTGTATATAAGAAATTATCTTTATTTTTAGGTGAACTATCACCTCTAGAAATATTGCTCGACAATTTTGGACCACCCTGTATAATGGTATGACTAAATGTTTTAGCCGTCTCTTCAAGCACGTAATTGGGCTAATTGGGCTTAAGATTCAATTAAATCTTTCAATATAGCAAGCAAGTCTTTGTTCATAGCTGTAGGAGGATACGCAATTCTTATGTTATCTAAAGACGTGGATATTACCTATTTTTGACTTTGTAAATATCATTTGTGTATGGAGTGTTAAGAGACATTATCCATTAATACAACCGCATTTGGTGACAAATTCGTATTAGTTGTTGGCCAATCCATTTTTTCAAATAAGCTGGAAGTCATATCTTGATGATAATCAGCAGAGCAGTTCAAAATATTGTCAGCGGATAAAAGTAAACAATTTGCAACAAATTCATTTCATTACCAACGTGTAAAATAATTAGATACTTTCCTCTATTTGGAGAAGCATTTAGAGAAGAGACTCATTACTTCATCCATTCTTCACAGTGTTATGTGTGGCATACCAAGTTTCATCGAGGTATACATCTATAATGATCTGCCTATTATTTAATTTTCTTGATCTAAACCCCAGAGAGTGGAGAATTTTTTTCTTATAGTAAGACCAGTCGTATATGCATATTTTGGAATCTGTTTGATTTGTTCTTTAATCATTTTAAAGGATGGCACAATGTCAATAAAGTAAAAATTATTCACTTTTCTCCTAATATTGTCCGCCATGGCGTTATCCATACGGGCCAACGATTTTTGGTTTCTTTTTTTTTTCTAGTGTATGTTCTCTCGTTAGAAATCACTTTTATAATAGAGATCTTCGATATTTGAGTTAAAAAGTAAATTCTCTCTATGACTCCATGGTTAAACCCGTTATTTTCTATCTTAAGTTGCTGGTATATATTATTTATTATCCTTTGGGAAGAAGCTGCTATTTTCATAGCAAATTTTTGATAATTATCATCTGCTTCTTCACTATCAGAAGTAACTATGACAGGATCTAAATAAAAATATTTACTCATTACAGAAAATATTACGAGTACCAATTTCACATTAATCTCAGAATTCACATACTCCAATTAAAACAAAACCAAATTTTGAAGTAATTAACTAATTTAAATTTGATGTTATACTGTTCTTTTATTAACTTTGTTAAACAGTCGAAAGTCGAAACTAGTCGTCTTTATTTTGATAATAAATTTTATGTGGTATGATTTTGAGATTCTTTTGACTAATCCAATTTAATAATATTTTCCACAGCTTCTATCTTCTTTCCATAAAAAAAGGCTCACACAATGAGCTTATGTAAACCTTCCAGCTTTCCATCAATGCTACCTACTTTATTATTTATCATAAAAAATATCTGGTGCCTTTTGTTAGAGATCATTTTGGTTTGGAACATATATCTATGTTTGGAACCCCCTCCACCAAACGACACTAGAATGTCAACCTCTCCTTGCCATCATCAGCTGATTTTAATGCCATTTAATCGAACGTACAATAAGTGACAACAATTTTACGGGAGTTTGATCACCAGTTCACGGCACTACCACTGAGCTATCCACCCCCCCTAAATACATTTCTTAAAAATTCATATTTGCATCAACAGCTTTAATAATCCGATTAATAATAAACACCAGGAATTGATACAAATATATTTTTTACTTTGAGCCTCTCTAAACTTATTCAATTTTATATTTTTGAAATAAGAAAAAACAGAGAAATGAGGGAAAAATAATTTTGATTAGAAGCTACGATCATGGGACTCCCAGTATAAATAAATGAAAAGCAAAGAACATAAATTGAATAGTGTTAATGTCATAAGTTGTAATTAAATGAATTACAGCATCAAATTGTTTTTTTTTGTGGTATAAATATCCAATAAGGAATATTTGTCCAGTTTTTATATGTAGAAGGTTGTCCAAAGAATTGGTAGAAGAAAGATATAATTCTAGGGGAAATAATATTTCGGGAAGAATAAATAAAATTGCTAATGAAATAGTTAAACAAAAAATTTTTAACTATAAATGAAAAAGCAAGAACAATAAATTAAAACTAATTCTGAATTGTTATCTATTAAAAAGAACAAAGAGTCATCATGATTACACTAACGAGTAGCGAAAATTTAAAAAAATAACAAAGCAATGAATAATTCATTCCAAAGCTCTGCTGATACATTAAAATATACAAAATAGTCAATATTAGTAAGTACCTATTAAATAAAACCTAGAATTAATCAAAATCCTGAAAATTAAAAACGTGCACATAAATAAACTAATAATATAGAAATAAGATGTCCGAAACAACATTAAATACAATAATTAGGCATATGGTGGTATCAAAAAAACAAAAACAAAGCAAGATAATTTTTTTTTCTTATATATATATCTACAACGGGCCTTTAGGCCCAGAGCTTCGTTATCTTGTGCCACGCCTTTTTTACTTTGGGTTTCTAATTAGCAATTCGGTTTTTGTAAATATACCATAACTGCTTCCCCCCATCGTCTTCTTGGACTCCCTCTTTGGTTTTTATACCACCCTGGACTCTTACGTTACTTGTCCTATGGTTTAGTGTAATTTCTGTCAGTCTAGTTAGTTTCGATGTTATAATCAATTCTTTCATATTGCTAAGTAGTTCGTGCCTCTTTATTGAATCATAAGCTTTCCTAAAGTATATAATTACTGCCACCACTGTAATTTTAAACTCGTAACATGTCATGAGGGTTACTTTCATTATAAAAATTTATATACTCCTCTGCCTTTTCTAAAACCTGCTTGGTATTCTTCTAATACATGTGTCTCGTCTACTTTAATCATAGCTTAATAAGTGTAGCTAGAATTTTGTGTATTACGTCTAACAGCGATATTTCTCTGTAATTGCTACAATTCGTGGATCTCCATTTTTTTGAAGAGGTATTATTATTGCTTTTTCTCAGGTTCAAGGCATTTCTTGCTGTCTGCAAAATCTAAGTATAAACTGATATATTTGCTTTCTAAGTTGTCTTGTTACATATTTTATATTTTGCGCTAAGATGCCATTTCGTCCTGGGTTCTTTTCTTCATACGCTTTATAAATTATTCAAATTCTTCTCTTTTGGGCTCTACGATCAGTTATGGTGTCTCTATTGTTTGTAACTTTCCCTTATTTTCACTTCATTTCCTATCAAGTTTCCTTATTTATCCTTCATGTAGGTGATTTTGTTAAATTGTTTTTGACTTCGCGATAAAAATTTCTAATTTCTTTCCTTTTATACTGTTCTTATATTTCCTTCACTTTTCGCTCATTGTATCCTCTTTTTTGTCTATTTGCTTATTTGACTTTCGCTATCGCTTTGTTTATCTTTTTCTTTTCCTGTTTGCGTTATTGCTTTCAGTCGCAGTTTATTTCATTTTTCGGGTTCTTCGACGTATTCTTCATCCCACCAACCTTGCTGTTTTTACCTTTACTTTAGGTGGTATCGTCTTTTTTGTTGCAGTTTGTAAGTTAGTGATCTATTTTTTCCCATTCTTCTTCAATGCTTAGACCTGTTCCTTCATCTACTTGATGGTTTCGTTTGTTATTTCTAGTTTGTATTTTCGTTGTAATTTTGAGTCTTGTAGCCTTGCTAGATCAAGCTGATTTCTCTTTATATTTTTCTCGGTCTCTTTCGCATGTCCTTCCTGATATTTACTTCAATCTGTGCGAGGCAATAATGGTCAGAGTTTACATGGACGGCTCTACACAACTTTTTTTATTATATTATGGTATTTAAAATTAAAATAGCTGGAATAAAACATATGACGGGATTGGAAAATACTGAAAACAAAATTGCCTTCATCAAGACGAGTTACTCAAAATAGAGAGTACATATTTTAACAATTTTAAACTAATAATTTATGTTGCCACGTAAATGGAAAACTGTACAGAAAATTATTGTCTAGTAGTCAAAATAAAATATTTGTTTTATGCAAGAATTTAATGTAAAAACGTATCATTATATTCGAACTGTTCTGGTACAGAAAGATTTAATGAAAAATATATGAAGGTTATCAGTGAAGCTCAAATTTGAATTCAGAAAAACAGTCACATATTCTAATTTTCAAGAGAAATTATTATAAATTATCATCATTTTAATTGAAATGAAATGGAAAACAACTGTTTAAAAGTAAAAATGATTAACAGATTTTTAAATTTTGCCAGTGTAAAATATGTTGCCTATGTAGCGTCAAGTCATCACTGATGGAATCCATTCAAAGTATATGACAAGGAACGCATAATACTTTCCTTGTCTAAGGTACATATAGTTAACATAGAAAATGCAATTTTTTTATTTACCTCTTAAAAGCTAGGTGTTTAGCTTTGACGAATTATTTTTGATAACAGTTGAATGGTTACAAATTATTCCAACATTGTTTCCTTACAATAAAAACTCAGGAAAATAAGATGTGTCCTTTTCTTCAATGAAATAATTAATTTGACATGTACATATATCTATCTTCTTTTATGCATGAGTTAGAACGAGAAAGACCCAGTTCGGTGAATTAAACAAAACATTACCGGATTTGGATCTTATTTACGTCGCGCATTACACCGCCCGGATCATTTCTACGAATTTGCCCTATGACGTAATCATTTTAAAGAAAGTTAACCAATCATGTCTTTGTCCTTGGCGTAACGATAAGTTGGCGTCACTCATTTCACGGTCCTCACATTTGTTCATTCTAAAATTTCTGGGGTTGTGACAAGCATAGTCTGCATGTTATTTTATATTTTTCGATTGGTGTATTTGGAAAGGGGTTTTTGGACATCATTTTGTGTATATTGAGCGGTAAGGTTCTTATTTTGATTTATTTATTTTGTAGCTTTAAAACATTTATCGATGTTCCCATTTGATTCTAAAAATTGTGGGTAGGAGCCATCTTGGATATGTGTATAAATATAATTGCTTTTATTTCGTTGGTTTTTTGTTATTACGAACCGGACATACTTCGCATTTTTAGAATAATATCGCCTGTTGTTTTTTTAATTTATATCTGGAACCGTTCTATAGTTTGAATCTACCATTTTGAATAATTATGCAAGTTTCACTGGTTAAAATTTAAATTTAATTTTATTGATTTTTTGGTTATATATTTATGCACGTATTATTTGGCCATCATCATCATCATGATATTTTTAGATGACTGAATGAGATTTTTATTAATTAAATATTGGAAGTGTGTGAATGTTGGGCTCGCTCTGTAAGATGCTTTAATTAGCTTTCTGAGGTTATTATTCATTGTTAAATTATAAATGAACCTTAATTGATATTGGTACAATTTCGTAATAATTTGCAGAATTGTATTAATAATCACTTTACGACTTATTACCATTTTTTTAGAAACTAAGCTTTTTAATTTAAGAATTCGACTGAAACAAACGCATCTTTACAAATTTAGTAACTACGCCACATTACATATTTTTATATATAAAAGTGAAAAATGGAAGTAAATGTTTACCAAGGAGTTAAACAAACAAATGAAATTCAAAATGGCTTTTTTACAATATATGATTATAAATCAACAATTACCTTTACATTAATTTTGCTTTGAGGTAGTGCTGAACCACATTCCTCATTCTTTTTTTATCTGTTTGACAAACGTATATTTCTGTTTCTTATGTATCGTGTGCAGCTTTACTTGTAATCTTCATATATCTACTATAACTTCATTGATACTTTCCTTAAAAACTAAAGCATTCTTTGTTTGTATACATTTTTTTTTAATGTATTTTTTATCAAAGAAATAATCATCGAAGGCGTCTAGAAATAGACCATTCATAATATGTAACCAACTTTGTTGTGGAAGTTAAGCGAACACCGCACACTTTCTAATGTTTAAGATATATTTTTTTCTAATGTAATTTCATTAGTCTTTACTTATTTTCTATCTATAGTGCTCAGATTTTGAATTAGAGACTCAGAATTCAGTACAAAACTAGGATAATTCTAAGATTAAGAGCAGTTACCGGTATGAAAGCATGATGTTTTTTTTTTATCACTCTAGCACAATTATTTAAAAATATTAGATATACCTTATTAATTTTATAATTCATTCCCTTGAGAACTGTAGCCCAGTAAATGTTTACTATTTACAAATTCTAAATACAAAAGTGTCTCTATTATTACTTCCATGTGGTTAGGGAATTTCTTATGATATAAAACTCCCTAGTCCTATAAAAACAATTCAATTTTTAATTGTTAAAATTTGCTTTTAGTTTCGAGTTTGAAAAACCCATCATCTGGTTAATTAAAGTCCCGAAAAAATCATCTTGATATTCAAATGAAAGTTACTATTGAGATTTAAAATAGTAGAACTTAGCCAATTTTAAGGTTAATAAATTGAAATTATTGTGTAAGCTTAGGAATTTTATTTCAATGAAAAATTCTAAAGCTTTAGTTTTTGCTCTTGTTTAGACTACTCGTTTGGTATTTGGTATCGTAATTTTTATCATTTTTCGGCGACGCTAATCGCCTAAACGTAAAAACGGATCATTGAAAGCATGGTATTGATTTTAAAGAATTTCAGGCGTGGATAAATAGCGAGAAGCTCGTCGCCGGACTGTGATCGTCGCCGTCTTAGGTTGTTTTGAGTTTATAAAGCCGGAAGAGGTCGAAGCCTAAAAATGCCGGGTTTTAGCAGCGCGGGCACCTTCAAAATCTTTATCGGAAACTTAGCCGAAAAAACTGCTGTGGCCGAACTTCGTCCCTTGTTCGAAAAATTCGGCAAAGTCGTCGAGTGTGATGTAGTGAAGAATTACGGCTTCGTACATATGGAAAATGAAACCGACGGACGCGAGGCTATCCAGTCCCTTAACGGTCAAATTTTGAACGGTCAACCCATGAAATGCGAGGCGGCCAAGAGCCGAAAGGCTCCACAAACCCCCACGACCAAGATCTTCGTTGGAAATTTGACGGACAACACAAAGGCGCCGCAAATACGCGAACTATTCAAAAAGTTCGGCACCGTGGTGGAGTGCGACATTGTTAGAAACTACGGTTTCGTCCATTTAGAATCATCGGGAGACGTTAACGAGGCTATTAAAGGTAAAACAAATTGATACATTCTTCAAAGGACGGGTATACAGCTGCTCGACTATTTGCCTAAAACTAAATTCTCTTAGGAATAAGACTGCTGATGTCTTTTATGCCACATCTGTAATTAATAACACCACATTGATATTTGGCGGGTTAGGTACATTCATTTCGTTTAGGATTATTTAAATTTAAGTTTTAAAAAAAGGTATAAGACATCTCCAGTCAGTCTCTAAAATTGAGAAATAAAATAGTTTAAAACTCATGAACCCCATAATTGAAACTTAAAGAACTGAATGGTACAATGGTGGACGGTCAACCAATGAAGGTGCAAATATCGACGTCGCGCGTACGGCAACGTCCCGGCATGGGCGATCCCGAGCAGTGCTACCGATGCGGACGCGGCGGCCACTGGTCCAAAGAGTGCCCCAAGGGCATGGGGCCCGAGAGGTTCCGCGAAAGAATGTTCGGACGGGATCCGTATCCACCCCCGCCCCCGCCTCCGTTCCTGCGCGACCGCATGATGGGACGATTTGGGGTACGACCACACGCTCACTTTTTGAGTATTTTTTTTTATTTTTATCCAGTTTGAAATTAATATACGAATATATATGACAGGTTTTTCAGGAGCTAAGTTTGGACTAAAATGTCACATTTAAGTAGCTTTTATATATAAAAAAATCAAAAGCTGATACAGTGTGATCGATTTGATGTAACATTAGAATTTCGTAATTGGTAGGAAATACAAATTTGTTGCAGTTGATATTCGTCTCCTGAATAAACAACCTTCATTCTAATGTTTGTACAAATTAAATAGATCATTACGTGAACAGTGATTTTAAAAATCATTTGTGTCGAATAATACATCTTTATAGGTAGTTACATATTTTTTCCTCTTTAAATGTGCAATTGCATACATTAGGTTTTAAAACGTCCAAATAGCTTGTGATAAATCAAGTTTTCTTAATTTTGGTATGTGTGTACTTCATAACATGGTGTTTTATTCAGTTTCTTACATTTGGATTTGGAAAGACATTTTCTTATTGGAAAGTAAGAATTTAGATTATAAGGTTTTTGGATTTGCCTTTAGGACAGTTACGATGGCTACTACGACCGTCGTTTTGATGATTCGCGCGACCTTTATGAGCGTCGTTACTCAGGACTACCCCCAAGTCGCGACGTACCGTTGCGAGGAGGCGGTAGCGGCCGAGACTTTATGCCACCCCCATTGCCTCCAAGACGTGAACCCCTTCCACCAATGCCATCAATAGGTCTTAGAGGAGGTCCATCCAGTGGTATGGGCAGCAGTTTGCGAGATAGCGGATTTTCGAGGAGCAGCGGTGATTATGTGATGTTTAGCAGGAGGTCTCCACCTCCGTCTAGCGCTATGACAAGTTTGAGAAGCAGTAGAATGTATGAGGATTTTAGCAGAGACTCTTTTGATGACAGGAGGTGAGTAGTGGTTAGATACTGGAAAATCTGCTTTTGTTTGGGGATTTTGTTTTTATAAGAATTTTTTGGATTTTCAACTAGTTATTTTTTTAAAAACCCAAAAGCACATTTTTCTTGAATTAAGCTCGTGATTTTCCAAAATATTTATTTTTAGCTATTTTTTTTAAGATGATATAATGAAATTTTCTGTATTAAAACATTGATTAAATTATGTTTCAGGCCTGGTTTAAGAGGACCATCACCTCCAAGAAGATACGCACCATATTGAATCATATAATATCATGAAGATTAAGAAATCATTAATATTATTATTTATAAATAGAGATGATTCATCATATAATTAGAGTACTGTATGAATATTTTTTAGTCTTAATATGCTTAAATTATTCATTGATTATATTCAAAAAGCAGTCAATACTAAATTAGCGTAGGAAACGAGAACCAATTTTATTTGGTTGTAAGCTAATACCTATTTTTATTGATCCGATTATAATTAAAAATCTTTATATTTTTTTGTTATTTTGTTTTGTATAATTCATGTAAATGGTGTGACTGAGTTCAGATAGACCCTGTGAAACTTTGAGTATGCTAACAGATTTATTTTAGACTAATTATATTAAAGGCAATTTTGAATTTCTTCATAAAAATTAAATTTCAAATATGCGACATTGGTTTAATGAAAATAAAAATAAAAACTTAAGACCACGACGTTTTAATTTCCAATTTTTACATAATTTTCAATGAAAAAAGAAGACATTTTATTTTAATATTTTGTCCGAAATGATCTGAAACTAATTAAACATTTTTTAGCCACGGATGAGTAAAGATGTGGCCCTTGATCCCCTTATATGTTCAGTTATAATTTTAGTGATTGACTTGTATGAGTTGTAATTAATTTTTTAAAATCATGTTTAACAGGTGGTAAAATAAAGTACCTATTTATCAATTGTGTTTTATTTATAATTTTGGAAATTTTTGTAGTTCTAATATATTGTCAAAAAAAATTGGTGAAGATAGAATAAATCTAATATGAACGTAGAGTATGCAAATAAATTTGTTTCCTTGTCTAATGTCATACTTTTAATCCATTCAGAAACTATGGATCTTTTAATAGTAAAAAAGTATTTCGTAAAATTAACAAAATAAAATTATTTTTAAAGATTTATCAAGAGAACGGATTATTTATTATATATAAATACATTGATCAAAGCAAAAAAGTAGCCATTTACTTTAGTATGATTTTAGTACATTTAGTGGAAACTTTAAAATGTAAGCCCATTCAGTCTTCATAGTTTTTATATTCTGTTGAAGGAAAAAGTAAAATTACATATGGAATCACATTTGGTTTTTGTATTTCTGTCTATATTCACAAGAGTTTTTAAGAATCCAGATGAATCTTGATGTGCTTGGAAGGCCATGAAAGTGAGTTTATTTCAAGACTTGGAGTGTTTGGGCAATTACCTTGTTTGAAGACAGCGTGATGCAGAATTTTTAAATGTTATTCCAGAGGACGTAATTATATAAAAAGATTACGTTAAAAACTACGAAAAATTTTATTAGTGGCTTCTCTTTCGCTTTACAGTTTATATAATATATTTTTAAATTATGGGATATTTATAAACAAGTATTATTAAATTGTAATTAAGGTGAAAAATGTTCAACCCTTTAAGTTTTAGATGAAGATAGTAATAGGGACAGAGAACTAAAATTGCAGGAATTTAAAGTTCCCAAAAATTGATTATTTTAAAATTTTGTGTACCCAATTTGTGCTATATTTTAATCTTGTATAGTCTAAATCCTAACACTGTAAATTATTAAGTTGTAAAAATCTCTTTCATATACTCTATTGACATTCACTTCATTAAAAATATACTCCCTCTTTCAAACATTTTTCAAAGTTTCTTAATGTGTGTATATATATATTTCGCTTCTTGGTAGCAATGTATTATTTCTTTGCACCATAAACTTTACAAGGTAATTTTAATATTCATTTAAAAAACGAGAACTTCGCCTTTTTTTAATGCAAATTAAAATCACTTGTGGGGTACAGACAACAAATTTTAATAAAAAAAGCCGTAGTGAAAATTATTTTATTTCTATATATACAAACTTATATAACCATAAAAAGAGTAATTATTACATTCGGTTTTAATCCGCATATAATTTTGATAAACAAATATATACAATAAATTCATTTATAAAACGTGAAAAAAATAGTTGCTAGAATAAAATTTATTTCAAAGATGCCATAAACTACGTATCATAACCGCGATAATTCGACTTCATTAATAATTATTACTTTAAAAATGTAAAATATATTTGATCTGCGATTTATATTCTACGAAAATCTATGTAAAAACTATTTCCCTAAAAAATTAATCCCAATCCTGCATATTCTGTTATAAGTAAATTTAATTTTATGGCATCTTTGAAATAATCCCAATTATATATCGACAAATAAGTTATAAAAATAAATATTTGACCAGCTAAAATAGGTATTAAAAAAATTTACAAAATTTACACGTTTCTCCAGTTCCGTAAAACTACACGGTTATCAGTTGACCCGAACAATAAGGACAACTGTGCACACTTTCCATAGGTTCGACCAAATTACTCGTCTTTATTTCAGATAATAAGGCCATAATCTCAGTCGCTGTGTCAACATTTTTATATTCCAGATTTAATTCTGGTTTCAGGGTTTGATTATTTTCATGATTAGAAATTTGTTGATCTTCATTCAGGCGCTCATATTGTTTTAGATGCTCCGGCTTCACTTGATTTCCTTTTAATAACCTATCTACTAGCAGGTTCAATTTATCCAGCTTAGCTTTAATTTGCTCTCGGTCTGTAGCTAGTTGTTTTAGCTGCTCATCCTTTTCTACTGCCTGCAAAAAAAAAATAATTAATATAATTCCCATAAGGTTTTATAAAAATATATTGTATAAGTCGTAGAAAGTTTAATAAAATTTCAAAATACCAAATTATTAAAAAAAACGTATAAAACCAACTTAGATTCCTTTTAGGATATTTTTAACGTTAAAAACTGCAATGAAAACCAAGTAACAACAAATACATAAACCATAAATTAATTTGTTATAACAACAAATACAGTTTGGTAGATTTGAACTACTTTCAAATGGAACTTTAATTACAATTTATTCCAAAAAAATAAAAAATAATTACATAAAAGTATTAAAATATATTATGATTACCCTTTGCTTAAGAACCATCCTCTGGTGTTGATACAAGGCCACATATTCCCCGATTGTTTCAGTTTCTCCTTGCAATTGAAGAACCAAATGTTCCAGTCTTTGTTTTTCGTCAGTCAGATCAGCAATTTCTTGCATTGTACGTTTAACTTTCTCTTCTAAATGCGTCATAACTTCTTCCTTCTCCAACATAGGTTCAAATTTTTCTTTATTGGAAGGCTGTTGATTACAATTATTATCTACATTAACTTGGCTCTCGAGTTTAGTTTCCAATTCTTGATTTTTCAATTTAAGCTCATCTAATTGTGCTTTCAAAACGATATTATCATCGCTACTGTAGTTTGCTACTTCTCGATTATTTCTAAGCACGTTAATTTCGTTCGTTAATCTAATGATTGTTTGTTTAGCTTCTTGTAGCTCATTTTGAATTACATGTGAAGAATTATCGTTGGCTTCATAATGTCTCAATCTATCTGCAAGCTGTTCTTGTTGGAGTACCTGTTTATTCAGTTCTGTAGAAGTATCTCGCAATATACAGAGTTCTCTGTCTTTAATTTCAATAGCGTCAGTTAACCTTTGTAATTGCAACTCAGTTTTTTGAAGTTTTTCAAGTAGTTCTTTGTTACTAGATGATTCAAACGCAAGTTTATCTGTTAATTCAACCTTGTCATTGTCCTAAAATTAATAAGTGTTTTAATAAAAGTTTTTGAAAATAGTTAATAAAATGGATAATCCGAGTAGAGATGGTCCAGTTAATTTTGACAACTGTTTAATAGACAGACCTATTTATTAATATGAAAAGATATTTTTTTTAATCTATCTGACCATTGGTTTCAATACTCGTGTGTCATTTTCAAAGACAAGATAGACAGATTTTGACAAGCCTAAACAACCTCATACCACATTTCAACCAAACATCATTATGATGTTCTTTTCTAGAAAAAGCCTGAAAATTCTGATAAGCAGAATTGTCTTTTTATATTTATTATGGATAATTTTCACAAAACAAGGGTTGAAACAATTAATTCAGACTTACTTATTAATCCCATTTACTTATAATAAAAATGTAATATTTATCTATCCCAGACTACTATGGCCATCTAATCTTACCTCGAATTATAACAATAACGCAAATTTAAATATATTGTTATAAATAAATAAATAAATAAATAGCTTACCATTTTGGCAAATACTTCTTGCATACTTTCGAGCTGTTCTTTAAGCTCTTTATTTTGCTGAACAGCTCTTACAGCGGCGACTTTGTCGCTTTCCATGGTTGCCAAAAGTTTGACGCTATCGGGTTGATTGCCTCTTAGCTGTTCTACCATGCTTTCTAGTTGACTTAGAGAGTCGTTTTTGGCGGAAAGTTCTTTTAGGAGCATTTCTTTTTCATTTAGCGTTTTGGTGTAGTTTTCTTCAAGTTCTGTTTTTTCCATCTGAAAACGTAATAAGATTTAAAAATTAAACCAGGATCATTAAAGTAACTTGAAGAATAGGAAATGATATGTGAAGTAATAAAACTAGGGTTATTTGTATAAGAGTCATGGTATTTTTTATAAGTTAAACATAAGAAAAAATTACAATAAATTCCAATATTAAAATAAATATTTTTGACAAAAATTAATTGCAATAAATCAGAATCCAATAATTCAGTTCAATAACAATGTATATGAAAACAAACACTTATACATCAACTAAACAAATTCTATTATTTAAAAAATTTGGTAATGTACATTTAGGATCCTCTTGAGAAGTTCTATATTTAAGAACTGCAGATTACTAATTGTATGGTTCCAATGTCTTATTAATTCCATCTCGTTTTAGTAATTTGGTTGAATGCAGCAAGTATTAAATGGTTAGTTCGCTATTTTATTCTTAAATTAATTTTCAGAAGTGGGAATATGAAAATTCTCCTACAAATTCCAATTTTATGATTTTCTCTCAAATCTTTCCCATTTAATTTATCCAAATACATCAGCTCTAGAATTATACTCAGACATCTCTGCTTTTACTTGAAACCAGTTACTCCTCTTCATAATTCAATCATCCGTAATTGAACTGTATTTTCGTATCCACCATTCGTGTAATTTAAAATTGTTTAGGTTATTTCCTTATCGTCTTTAACGCGTAAATATATCACTGATAATATTATAATGAAAAATTTATAATATAAAAATAAACATTTCTCTGTAATATGTGTATTGCAAGCACCTAATATTTGTCCCATTATAAAATTTTAACCACAAGCGATAGATATACAAACGGGAACCCAAAATGATAATTGAAAATTATAAAACGCAAAAAATATTGTCCCCGCTTGTATATCTACGATAAGCTAAATTATCTTAAATCTAAACTTTACGAATTCCAGAATCTTCCTATTTCTGCTTCCACACTTCCATTGGACGGGTCATTCATTCATGCAGATATGGTGGTCGAACCTGGTAGAAATGAAAACTTTTTTAATAAATGTTTATTAAAAAATATAAGCTTATCTATTCGTCTATTTGCTCATCTTTCATCAAGATCTTAAAAGATCGTATAGCTCTTGCAGTAACGAGTTGAGCTCTTATTTTCTTCAAATTACCAGTGTTGGTAAATCTTCAAATGCAAAAAGTCGTTTCTTATGTGAGGACAATCTCATCTCCGATTGCCAATAAAATAATATATTTTTTGAGAAACAGCAGGTGAACAAAATTCAAAACGAATTTAAATTCTCCCCATGTCAATAATTACTATGCCTTAATTTATTTCAAGGCACTAGTTCAGTTCTAGAGCAACGATTATATCCCTATTAAACCACCCAATTGAGAAATAAAATAATTACAAGTAACCGTTAAAAACACCTACATATAAATGATCTCTTTTAAAACTATTGTCGGATATTAACTGAAATTACAGTAAAAACGCCCAAACAATTAAAATTTGAAGTTTGTCCACTGTGCCAAGAAATTGTTTCTTGACAGTTGCATGTAACTGATATTAAGTTACAATTTTTTTAGTACTGTTTATTTTCTGTAGCAGCTGCACTTTCTATTTGGATGAAACTTCAATTTGGAATCTCTTTCCATTATTCGCAATGAAGAATATATTAGTCCTTAGTAGAGGGTCCAATGGTACCAACAATTATAGTAATCTATAAAAAGCAAATGCACTTTCTATATCGTTGGCTTGTACGGTTTTTGTAAATACTTCTTGTAGAGGTTGCTTCTAAGATGGAGATCAAAGAGTACTTCTTTATGAAATGAAGACTGTACTGTAAAGAATATTAGTCCTAGATGGTACTAATATTTAGCTACAAATAGCTCATATATCTTCTACATCTTTGAACCAGATAATTTTTCAGTGACCTCGATTTGGAATCTACTTCAAAGCTGGAAATTAAATAGCACATCCATAACTTGCTATGAAAATCGTCAGCAAAGGATATTAGTCCACAGATGGTACCAACATTGTAATAGTTACAAAAAGCACGCGCTATGGACTTGATAACTTTGCAATAATAACTATACTTGCTTTAAGTTGGAGGTTAAATAGTACTTCCATGCTGACAAATATTTTGAGTCCATAGTAGATTGCTAGATGGTATGGCAACTTTCAGTATATTTCGTTTTTACTCACTTATCTGCAGTTATAAAACCCACCTCAGAGTGTAACAGAGTGAAACATGTAATAAGTAAACAAAATAAGTATGTCTGCTCTTAGAATTATTGTCAATATGTCTGTTCAGAGGAACATTTATAACATAATGATACATAAATATTTGTCTTATATATATATAATATAATACGATCTAGAACTAACCATCCATAAGTTCTAAGTTGTAAATTTATATATTTTGAATGAAACAAAATATCTATTTCATACACATGATGATTGTTTAAATGTTCATGTCTGAACGGTGCCAGTATGTCACCGATGCTGTTAGGACCAAATGTGATGAAATTCAAAAAGACAAAAAATAAATAAGTACAAAACTGATATTGAACATAGCCCAACAAGTCAGTTTTTTTTTAAATTTCTCATCCACTTTACAGTTTTATCAATATTTTTTTATGAATTTTTTAATAATCATGTAAGTACTTTTCCTATTTCTATTTTACTTTATGAGGAATTTATAACATTTCTCTTAACGCAGGTAAGCCAAAACGAAAAATCTTGAAAAGCACTATACCATTTGACTAGTTATCCGGTAGATTCTTCTTATCTTCATTGAGTGTCCATATAATTTATGAAATTGGAGAACACCAAGCGCATATTGTGTTGAATTTTTTGGCATCTTTTTGACTCAAAAAATTTACTAATATCTATCAAATAGAAACATATACCGCAAATTTTGTGAATGAGCCAGATCAATAGTATCTGACAAAAAATAACGTTGTCTATAACAACTAATGAAACAAGCGTGCATTTATATAAAACAAATATTCATAGACAAGTTAAAATTGTTCCAATATTTAAATAATGGTCCAATATTAATAAAATAGTCCAATAACAGCCAGTTTTAACTTGTCGTGGATAAAAACATTTTTTTAATATTGTGAGAAAATTTTTTCACCCAAATAAAAAATCCAAAGTGTTTTAAAACTTACATGAAGCTAAAACACATTTATGACGAGATTGTTCCTAGTAAAGGCAACTCAGCACTGTTACAAGAGCATGAAACGACATTCTAGCGCTACTATTTATATATTAATTAAGAAAAAGTAAATAAAGAAAACTCACCTCAATTAGACCTGCATTCTTATCTTCTTATACAAAACATCGTTCGTGGTTTTTCCAAAGCCCTTTTAACTAGTCAAATATTGTGATGAAAACATACACTAAACCTAGAAATGTATACATTTTTATTCAAATTTAAATTCGACAAACACTTAGAACGACAATACTTACCTCTAATCCAACATGAAAACGATATAATCTACGTAGATACAGTAAAGCAAAACACGAAAAATAATTTCTATTGTGCTGTATCACGACTTTGGAAAAATGAAAATGTCTTGCTCAGCAAATTTTCCAACGGTAAAAATATAGAAGTCTGATAGCTCGAGCCCGAATTTTTTTATTTGGGTCCTATTTAGCATAATCATATTATCATTTTTCCAAAGTCAGAGTGGGTGTAGCTCACAATTGAGCTCGGATAATTAGTTAACTATATTATAATTGAAACTACAAACGTTTGACTTACATTCGATACAATTCAAGTTTTATTTTTCTTAGACAACGGTTTAACGCTAATTCTTTTAAAATTAATATAAACCTTAAAATCTAACGCTTCCAACATATTTAAACAATTGTCGTTAATTGAAAATACAAATATTTGCGAATTATTCTTAATTTCATTATGTATTAATCGCCAATTATTGGTGATTAAATTATTTTCATTTTGTAATTTTTCCAGAATATTATCTGGATTTTCTGGTTCGCCAAGTACGCTCATTATTATTTTTGTGTATGTTGGTATACTTTTAAGATCAATCACTTTAAATTTCATTCCTTGAATTACTAAAGAGTTTATAAACGTATTTAACTGTTCCAAAATTTGCTGCGAATTACAAGTTACCCTTAACCCCCCTTTTAATTTCATAAAATCTAAATCATCAGGAGCACAAAAAAATTGAATAAAATTTGATTTTAATTGTTGGAACTGCCATATTGACAGTTTCTTGTGTGGATAATCTAATGGAACTACTAAGCAGTGCACATTGTCATGTAACGACAAATCTTTATTGCTATTAGTTTCAATAGCTTCAAATTCCCGTTTTTCCTTTTTTAACTTTCTTTTTTGTGCCCCGGACAATCGTTTTTGTCTATTTAATACTGATTCACCAAGTTTTAAATTTGCAATAGATACTTCCATTTTATTCCCACGAGTAAATGGGTAGTTAAATCGTTCCACGCAGAGCCCACGGTACATGGAAAGGACGTTTTGTTTACGATGGAAGGTCGCCAAGTATCCCAAAGGTATCGTTAATGGTATCAAAACTCCGATACCATACATGCTATCGGCACGATTACTTACACCTTAGCATTAGAGTTTTTTTATAAGCAATCATATTTCTTCTTTGAATTCAGATGCATCATCTTTGTTTCTTTCTTGTCCATTTGTACCCTTAATTTTGAGTATGCCACTGTATTTTACTTCAATAGTACTAAAATTTAAAAACAGTAAATTGTTTAATGATTTAATATGATCCCCAATTCTCTTCTCCGCCGACAGAAAAACCATGGTTTTGCCGTTATGTAGTTCACATTTTCTAATTATGAACCATTCATGAGTGTCTAGTCCTTCATTTTGACGATTTAGCCTTGCTAATAATTTATCTACTTCGTTTAACTTGCAAGGCAGCTCAAGCTCCAATTTGCAATAGATAGGCAGAAACTGAGGATCAGTAAGCTTTAGTGGGTCTCCTTCAATTACTTTTAATTCTGGTAGAGTGTTTTTAATCCATTTAACACTTAGCTCATTATTACATGACAAAAAAAGGCTTCCTCTTTTTTTGAATGATTCCATAATCTCTGGATGAAAAGCATCTTCGGCGATTTTTTCAATTTCATTGCCCAAGGATTGTTCAATTTTAGAAAGTTCTTCAAAATTTAAAAATTTTGTAGGAAATCCATCAGAGAGTATACATAACCATTTCCTGTCTTCCCGTTTAACAGGTAAAATCAACCTTAATTTTACATTGTCTAAGTGTGGTAAGTTGGAAATTATATTTTTCAAAATGTCTACGCCATCTTGACTTGTACAAACTACCCATACTCCAGCTTTTCTAGATTCGGCCATTCTGATATATTTATGCTCAAGATCTAATTTATCCTGTTCAAGTTTGAAGTTATCAAATAGGGCTTTATTTTGTTCAATGGGTAATTTTTTAAACGGATAACCTTCATTTACTACAAATCCTGCAATTTCACCTTCAAGTAACTTTGACGCAAAGGTTCCTATTTTTTGAGGAACCTGTTTTGGTTTAGCAGTTGGTTTTTGTTGCGAATAAGCAATCGATGATTTTTGCTGCAATTGACCACCACCACTTGGTTTTTGTGGCAATTTCGATTTTTTTATCGTTAAATGTGAAGGTTCTGGTCGTGATCGTTTACGATTATTGCGAAACTTTTGACTGTTTCTCTCAGAATAGGGACTAGAAAACCGTGAAGAAAGGTCCCAATTATTGTGGAAAGAGGTTTCAGAGTTCTGACTACCCATCCAAGCAGGATTTTGGTTTCCGCACCAAGAGGAACTTAAATTACTTGAGTAATTACTAACAGAGTCATTCCAAATAGAAGATGTATCACTCCGGATAAAAGAATTGTCATTTTGAAAATTATTTCCATAACTAGATGTATCTCCGTCGGAACGCCACATATTTTGAAACGATGACGGATTTCGATTGACCGGGAATGATTGATGGTTAGATGTTCCATAATTTCTTGAGTTAAAATAGTTGTTTCGATTATTATTCATAACTTGTCCCACGAGTAGCTAGGGAAATAGAAGTCGACTCCTGCAGAGCCCCGCATGCAGGAGCAAGGCTCATATACAATGGGAGGTCGCCTGGTGTCCCAAGGGTATCGTTTGAGGCACTAAACCCAAGTACCTTTCATGCTATCGGCACGATTACTTACACCTTAGCAATGGGGATTTTTGTGGAGAGGTTTACTCCTCTGCTTATAATACGAAATGATTTTTAAAATCCCCAAAAGAAAAAGAAAACTATCCTTGGAGAGTTTCATCGATATCATCTACTAACTCATCTATAGCTGTAAAAACATCTCCTATATCGTCATTAACGTCACCAGAATTTTCAGTTTGATCATTTGTTGTTTCAGGAATCTCCTGTTTTATATTAGGTTCTTCTTTTTCTTTTTTCGTATCATTATCTCGAGGTTTATACTTTCCCAACCGTTTAATTCTCACTCTAGTGAAATTTAAGAAGGGATTAAAATCGACCTTTTTCAATTCTGCCAAAACGCTATCATCGACTGTAACAAACAGTTTCTGACCACTGTCGTCTTGTTTTCTGTTTAAGAGAACCCATTCACTAGCTTTTAAACCTTTATTTTGGCGTTCTAGACGTTCCAAGACCTGGTCTGGTTCTTCAGGAGGTCCAGGAATCCATAATTGTAGTGTACTTCTCTGTGGTACGTCTAAAGGATCCATTACGACAAGGTCAGTCTCTTTCCATTCTGGAAGAAAAGGTACCGTAGTTCTTAACCATTCAGCACTAGGTAAATTGAAACAATCGAAGGTTAAAGCACCCAGATCTTTGAAGCAATTCAAAAACTGCGGCATGAAACTACCGCTCGGTATTCTATCTATTTCTGCGAGAATGTCTTTGTAAAGTTTATTTAATTGCTCAGAAGTAAAGAAACTTAATGGGTACTTGGATGGAACAATCAATTTGGAGATTTCTTTTGTAGTTGTAATTGAGTCTACAACTTTTAATTTGGCTTCTTCCCAAATATTCAGCTGCGGCACCATTTCCTTTAACCAGTTAGCTGTCAAAGCGTTGTTACATCTTATTAATAATGCGCCGATATCTCTTTTGCAATCCAAAAATTGTGGACGAATAGCTTCCTTAATTCTATCGATTGATTCTAAAATTTCGTCCTCTAAACTTGTCAGCTGTTCGTCTGACATAACTTGTTTTGGATATTCACTTAAAGCGACCATAAGAGTAATTCCTTGTAAGGGTTTTGAGTCGCTGCTACTTTTCTTGCTGGGAGATAGTCCACTTTTCGGTTTAGTTTTGTCAAATCTACTAGGTGGGGGATCTCTTGCCCATGGTGGTGGCCTACCTCCTCTCGATCTTCTACTTCCTCTTCCTCTTCCTCTTGAACTGCTTCCCGATCTCCGGTGTGCTGATGAAGCTCCCGAATACGGTTGATTTGATTGATTAGATAAATAATTAGGTTTCATAGTGAGTCCCACGAGTAGCTAGGGAAATATGACGTCGACTCCTGCAGAGCCCCGCATGCAGAAGCAAGGCTGTTGTACAATGGGATGTCGCCTGGTGTCCCAAGGGTATCGTTTATGATACTAAACCCTAGTATCTTTCATGCCCTCAGCACGATAACTTACACTTTAGCAATGGGGATTTTTATTCGAGGTTTACTCCTCTAGATCCGATGTTTTGGTGGTCAAACAAACGGTCTTGCATTATACCTGGATGAAATCCTTAAAAATAAGTTTTAGATTTAAACTTAAAGTGCATGTTTATTATGAATTTTGGTGATTATTATGTTTGCACTTCATTTTCACTTGGATTAGTACTAGGAACAGTATCACTTGTTGAATTATTAGAGGATTCTTGAATATCATCAGATTTCAGGTCGTTGTCGTTTGGTTCTGGTTCTGTTTCAGATTTCTTTTCCTCAGATTTTCTATCTTTTGATCTGATTGTTCCTAAATATTTTGCGGTTAGCCTAGTAAAATTGAAGAAGATTTTATTATCGGATTTTCTGAGAGTTTGAGCAACAGTCTCATCTACAGAGAAACTGATTGTGGTGTATTTCTCTTTCTCATCTTTTCTCTTGCTAATTATATTCCAAGTAGTGGCGTTAAGATTTTCATTTTGTTTATCAATGCGCCTTAAAAATACTTCAGTCTCTACGTCACCGGCTACAGTAACAGAAAAATCTACTAAATTTGGTAGTTCACTCTGTTCCAAGATTTTAAACTGCGCGTCTTCCCAAGGTCTAAGATTAGGAATTGTACGTTTTAACCAGTCAACACTATCTTGATTGTTACACATGACTATAAGGTTTCCACGTCTTTTAAAAGAATCTAAAAACTGAGGAGAAAAATCGTCTCCGCTAATTTTGCCAATTTCTGTCAATATGGCTTGTTGTAATTGTTCTAATTGTTCCTCACTAAGATGTTTGGTTGGAAAATCTATAGATGTAATTAGAATCTGAATTCCTTTTGATGAAGTGCTTTCCGACCTTGATCTTTTAGATTCAGAATGTGGGCTACCATTCTGTTTTCGCTTAGATGGCCTGGGCCACCTTCTAGATGATCTTGGTGAACTAGATCTAGATCCGTTAGCCCAGGATCTAGAATCATCATGTCTGCTTGAATTTTCCCAAGAATTGGGTTTAGAATAAGGTTTATTATAACGGCTATGTCTCATATTTTGTCCCACGAGTAGCTAGGGATTATTAAAGTCGACTCCTGCAGAGCCCCGCATGCAGAAGCAAGGCTAATCTTCAATGGGATGTCGCCTGGTTTCCCAAGGGTATCGTTTATGGTACTACAACCCCAGTACCTCGCATGCCATCGGCACGATTACTTACACCTTAGCAATGGGGATTTGATATCTGTCAAATTAACCGGCAAATCTAAATATTCTAAGTAATGATAATGTAAAACTTACTAAATGAATTAAAATATCCACCGATTAATTTGACATAATTATTTATTTAGTATACATCTGGCGGACGCGCCAAAAATACTTTTCAGTCAATATCTGACGTTGATATTAGAATTTACAGTATCCTTTAGATTAAAAAAAAAAATACAAATTTTTTGCCTGTGTACATTTAAATTTCCAAGCTTAAAAAATAAACTGCTGTCTTAAAAGTGAAGGTAATTGTTTTGTTACGTTAATAATTTAGGTGCATGTTTTTAAATTTTTTAATGAACAATTATAACTTTAAATAATAGATCAATTTTTTGTTCTAGATGTCATCACAGTGACGTTGAACATTTTTTTTTTAGAAACAAGCACCTAAGCTAATTTTGTCGATAATATTAAAGATTATTTGAGAAGCCTAAAATGAATTTTTTAAATATTATCATAGAAAAATATTTAAAAACCACACCTGCAGTTGAACGCATAATTCCTTGGTAATCTCTAACTCGTTTTTCAAATTGTTATCGGAAGAATTGGAAGAAAACGTGGCTCTGTCGTTTTGGACATTCTGAAGTTGTCTTTCTAGATCGCCGATGTGACGTATACGACCTTGTTCTTGTAAGGCAAGATTTTCATTTTCTAGTTGTAGCTGCTGAAATTGTTCTTGTAGCCTTTGTAATTGCGAATTGAGCTCTTCTGTGTAATGCTGGTAATGAGATGTTGATTCGTCACGTTCTGTAAAAACAACGAATATTGTTACATATATGACAGGAAATTAATACACAAATAATACAATAGTAATCACTACAAAGGATATGCATGTAATCAACCAGTAAACAATATATATATAAAAATATAAAGAAAAAGATACTAAATTTCTTTTAAATTGATCAAAAATGATTATTTGCAGATACAATCCCGATCACTACATGAATTTCATTCAAATTTGTAGATTGTGTCTAGTTCAAATGCTTTTAAAATGAGTTTCGATTTTTTGTAGAGATAGAAGTAGATTAGTCCTCAAGTAATTTAGCCCAAAATTTTTAAATCGAAGATTTGTTTCATTCTGCAATAAATTTTATGTTTAATAAAAAAATCTTCGGTTTTATAATTTTTTTAAACATTGACTTTAATCAGCATGCCTACCTCAAAGGGAATTCTGCTAACATTTAAATAGCTTTAAAGAAAGTTAATGGAATTTAAAATACTCGTTTAGTTCCTTTAGCTATTACAATGAGTTTCGATTTTTAGCAACAAGCTGGTGGTGAATTAACCTTTATAAATTTACCTCAAAATTAAAAAACATATATTTTCTCTAAAAATGACAATTTTCTGGAAAATAGAACAAATGTACATTTTTTCGTTTAACGTAAAACGTAAAACCAAAATTTTTCATTGGAAAAAAAAAAAAATCTTTTATGTAAAAATTTTGGTGAAAATTACGGAAGGGTAGTTGATCCCTGTCTCTGACTACAGATTCCAAAGTCGAGCCTTGAAGAGCCAATAACTCTGAGAGGTGTCTTTCTGAAACCCCCTGTATTAATTTACATTTGGATTAACAGATACTTTAAACATTTACACAACCAAGAGAAGTAGTCCTGTGACAATGCATTTGCATCACTTTCATAAGATTCTGACGATATCAATGACAATACCTGAATAACTGCAAATTATGAATGCACTATGAATTTTAAAAACCAATATATAATCAACCAACAGTTAATTGATTTAAAAGAAACAATTTTAAAATACATAACCGACTTTTTTGCTTTTGACGCTGCATAATTTTAATGCAAAACTTTTTTTAGCGTTTTAAAATAATGATGATATTATATTTTGGATTATATAAGTTGATAACTTTGTATAAATTCTCTTAATATACAGATATAATTTGTTTCTTCAGACAGGTTACACTGAACAGTTATTACATCACTATTAGTGTGTTTTAATAAAGTACTTTATATTCTCCTATCATAAAATCAAAAGAAACAATTAATTTGTTTCCCCGAGAGCGATTAGGAGGTGAACTTTTTTTATCTAAAAATGTAAACCCCTTACCTTTTAATGGGTCGGGATAGAAACACGTGGTTTTTATTAAAATAAAATCCAGAGGAATTTTGTTTTAATTTATTTTTTAATATTGGCGAAAATATCACTGTGTTTAAGATATTTGTAAGTGAGTAATTTATTTAGTTCTAAATTTAATATTTGGTTCAGTTAAGTGAGAAACAAAATGGGGTAAATTATCACCAATGTCATATATGAGGACATTAAAAAAAATTGTGCAAAAAGTAAGAATTCTTTAGGAAAACTGAAAAAATGATATATAGAGTGGTTCGTTTACAAAATTAAAACAAAAAATAGTTGAATAGATACCAATTTAACATAAATTAAATAAGAAATGACTAATACTATCCACTGTTTGTAATTATGAAATATTAATATCTTCGTTTAAATAGTATTAGAAATATACACTCGCCAAAACCTTGTTTCAGAGAGTGCAGTTTACATTTCAAGACTGCAGCGTTAAGTGGAGATGGCATTCTATGTGCAGTACAATAAAATGGCTTTAAACTTTTGTATAAATTTTATTTTTTTCAAGTCTTAATGCCTAAATCCTCAACTAACTATATGACACCAATCCTTAAATTGAAACTACTAAAAGATATTAAAATCTTCAAAAATGTAATGTAACAATATTACCAGTAGAAAAAAAAAAAGAGACGCCACAACACACTTTTCCTTAAATAAATATGTATATGTATAGACACCATTGTATATTTTTTGCAATATAGTAGAGGTCTAGTGATATGTCATTTCAAAGCAATTTTATTGATTTTATTCTAAAGTTATGAAACAATCTATATATATAATTTTTAAATCCCATTCCTAAGAGTGCATATGCACACATATTGAACTTTGCTACACTATCGCATAACTTTGTAGAATTTTATGATTAGGTTTAAGATGAGGCGCCAAGAAAATATATTTATTGGGTACTCCAAAGTCAAATATATATACAATGCATTTTATGACTCAGTACAAGATCAACAACTAAAAAATATAGTATTTTTTTATTGTTTAAAGTGATAACTGACCTATAATTTTACATATTAAAAATAAAACAAGATTAAACCTCAAAAAATAATATATTTAATAAAAATACATACCTTTAGTTATACTTTTTAGCATAGTACTTAATGCTGCAACCTCCTTTTCCAATTCATTTTTCTCTTGAGCCAGTTTCTCAACCCCTTTTTCTACTCCATAATCGGTGTTTGTTATTTGTTGTATCTTCACTTCAGCCAAAGACAATTTATTAGACAGTTCACAGTTTAATTTATGAAGACTATAATTTTCTTCAGAAGTGGTTTTCAATTTTTCTCTGACTTCTAAAAGATCTTGACACAATTCATTTTTTTGATCAGACAGATTATCAAAATCTCGACGAAGGCTTTCCAAAATTTCACTTTGTTGATGAACGTTAGTTTCCTTTTTGGTTTTTTCAGATTTTAAATTATTAAGTTCTTGTTCTAGTTCGAAAGCTCGGGATCTTGAATTTTTTAAACGTGCTTGTAGTTCTTCACATTCCGATGTTTTTTGTTTAGAATTTGATTCAAGCTGTGAAAGATTTGTTGCCAACTCTGTTTTTTCATTTACAAGCAAGTTAATTGTCTGTATATGGCATTGCAATTCCTCTCTAAGTTTATCGACTTCAGACGGTTTGTTGTTTCTCAAATTATTTTCTCTTTCTAGTTGTAAAATTGTTAATTCTAATTCATTTGCCTTCAATTTTTGTTGTTCCGATATTAATCTTTCTTGCTCTAATTTAAAAGTTAGTTCAATAATTCTTTTTTCCAAGTCAGTAATAGAACTAGACTCATTAAATGGCTGATACTGTGCCATTTGATTAGAAAAGTAATTAACACTAGTTAAATTTGAATTCTGAACTCCCTCAATAGCTTTATTCGAGTTTAAAACGATTTCATTTTTAATAGCTGCATTTTCAACATCTGTAACATGTTGAGACTCACTCTTTAAGTATTGTCGATTTTGTTCTTCCTGAAGAGCTTCAGATTTTATTTCTTCTTGTTCTTCAGCTTTATCTAAATCTGCAGTTTCTAGATTAGGTCTAATGATTTGCTGCGTCTCTTTAACGTAACTATGTTGGTTGTTTTGATTAAATAAAGAATAATTTTTTTCAAAAGGTTCTTGTAACTCACATTTGGGCGTTTCTTCTATATTTGAAACCATAATTGTAAGAGTATTGGGAGGATTGATTTTTATAAAACTACTTTCACTAGGTTTCTGGGATATCGTATCAAAAAACATTGAGTTATCACCATAATTACTGTTATTAAAATAATTTGGAAGTTGCGTGGCTTGTACAGAACTGTTATCTGTATTTAAATCATTATTTATAGAGCTATGTGTAGAATTTGTTAAACTATCAGCTGGTGTTTGCTCTTGCCCATCGTGTTCAGCGTTTTCAAAAGATTTATTTACATTTTTCTTTTTCTTCAATTCTTGCAATTCTTTAAACTAAAAATGAAATGCAAAAATTACAAGAAAAAATGGCTGTACGACGCCTGATGATGTGGCCGGAGATAACATTCAAATAAATCAATTTTATTTACTTTTCAAAAGTAAATATGAGTGTTGACTTATGAGAAAACAATTAATATAGAGCTTGCGAATGTAAGTTATTAAAATTTCTTACCCTTTTTCTGGAATTGGCTAACTTTAACTTATGTGCTTTTGACGCGTCCGCCATGATGTTACTACGATGTTGGAAGAGGAAAACTACCGGCTCTCGACGCACACGTTCGATTGTTTCATATTAGAAACAAGGATGGATAGATGAATTCTATATAATAAAAAGAAATAGCAATATATTAATTATGCTCAGAAAAGTATTCATCGGATCAAACAAAAGTGGAAGAAATATCGGTTTCTAACTCCATATTTCATTATATTTATTTAATCCTATTTTTTAATTGTTATAGAAAATTGTTTTGTGTGAACACAGAATATTTCTGTTGTTGTGGTGTACCATTCATTTATTATATTTCTATCACTGTCGTCTACATTAAACACGTAAAGGATGCAAGAATCATGAGACCATTATTTTTTTTTGCGATTGTTCTTGGTTTTAAAATCTTCGAGAGCATTAAAACTGGAAATACGAAAAGAAATTGAATTTAACAGTCAACCAAATATTTTTAACCAAGCCAGATGGATTTCTTAAAATTATTCTTTGATCTTTAAAGTTTAATTAAATGAAACAATCATATCTATAAAATAAATAATACACTGTTGTTTTCCAATTAAAACGCAAGAAAAGGAAAAATTATTATGTTAATATTTGTTACAAATCTATTATTGGAAAAATGTCTTAATTTTCAAGACAATTTTTATCAAAGCACTGATATATTCAAGGATATCCTTATCAACATTTACCATTTTTTAGTAATTGGTTTATTTTTGGTGCGGCATACACAATTTTAAGAACGTCAGCATTTCTTGAACAATATTGCCAAAGGAACGTATTCGAGGGTTGTTATTATTGTTTATAAAACTTTAATTTTTAAGGGTTGGACACCCTGAAAAGTGACATTCGTCAGTTGATTTTGATTAGTGGATTTACATGCTAGTATTAGAAATTAATGTTTTTCAATCGAAATTTGAGATATAATCCTAAAAAATATGATTATGAAAATTGCAGTAAGAATGATGTGTTCTGTTAGTTAGGAATGATGAATATTTGAATAAAAATCTATCATCCATTGATTCTAAAGTTAAATATGTCGGGAGTATTTGGATATAGTAGAGAAGCTGTAAGGGTAAAAGTGAAGGTAAGAACCACTAATTTTCATCAAAGTATAATTGGTGTCTATTGAATAACAGTTATTTAATTTTTTGAATCGTTATAATGTATACCAATATTAATATAATATGAGACATGGCGTAAGTCCTGGATACATTAAAAAAAATATCTGTTTGATTATGAAAAAATATGGAAATAATTCTATATTTTTGTGCATGATTAAAAAAAATGTTTAATATGGTATTGAGTTGTGATGGTTTCATATATTTTAATTTGTTTGCTGTAATACTTGTTTTTTTAAATTATTGCAAATGAGGTATTTTTTCAGAAATGTGAGGGTAACCAACCTCCAGAAATGAGAAAATTCAGTGTAGATCCACAAATAACCTCTTTTGAAGTTCTACAAAGTATACTGGCAAAAGCTTTTGACCTCAAAGGGGATTTTACAGTGTCTTTTCGAATATATGACATAAATGGTTATGAAACATACATGCCTATTTTGTCTGATTGGGATCTTGACGCTGCATTTTTAAAGTAAGTAATAAAAATGCCTTTTTATAATTTGTAATATATTTTAAATATTTTCAAAGGGCTCATAATGCTTCTGTAGCAACAAACACTGAACCTTGTTTATCATTAAGGGTGGAATTAAAACCATTTGAAGAAAGCTCAGATGATTGGGAAATTAAGCAGAATGTTCCCATTATCACTCAAATTCGAACTGCTACTAGTCAAGAAGCTAAACCCTCCCCTAGACTTCATGGAATTTTCAATCAAGTATGTATTTACAAAAACTAAATTTAAAGCACAATTAAGCTTTGACCCGTTTTAGGTGGGAAGGACTTTAAATATGGTTCAAAGAGCGTTTAATTTTGGTGAGGATGGCAATACAACGGTTCAGCCTCCCCGACCACCTTTATCTGATGCACAGTTTAGGAGATTTTTAGATCCTGTAGGGCAAATTGTGCATGCTAAAGAACTAAGATCTGTTATATATTTTGGAGGAATAGAACCTAGTTTAAGGTATAAGATAAAGTGTCGGCAATAGCATTAGGATAGCCTGTACTGTGGGTTTTTTTTTTAAGAAAAGTGGTGTGGAAACATTTGTTGAATGTTTATCCAGATGGTATGACTGGCAAAGCCCGAATGGACTATATAAAGAAAAAAGCATCAGAATACCTAAATTTAAGAGAAACTTGGAAGACTGCTATCGCGCAAGGTCAAGTAGTAGGAGAATTGGCGTATACAACTGGTATGGTTAGAAAGGATGTCTTAAGGACTGACAGACATCATCCTTTTTATGCAGGCAGTGACGATAATCAAAATATCGCGTCATTATTCAACATACTAACTACGTAAGTTTTGTTAAGAATTGTATAAATTTTATCAATTTTTCTATTTTCGATTATGGAATGGCATTTTAGGTATGCTCTAAATCATCCAAAAGTAAGCTACTGTCAAGGAATGAGTGATCTTGCGTCACCTCTTTTAGTCACCATGAACGATGAGGCTCATGCTTACATTTGTTTTTGTGCATTAATGCAAAGACTGTGCACAAATTTTATGATTGATGGAATTGCAATGACACAGAAATTCACTCATTTGGCTGAAGGAATTTTGTATTATGACCCAGAGTTTTATAATTATTTAAAACTCCATCAGGTATTTTTTTAACTTAAAAATAAATTCTTTGACTAAAAATTATACTGTTTACAGGCAGATGATCTTCTTTTCTGTTACCGATGGCTTCTGCTCGAAATGAAACGTGAATTTGCTTTTGAGGATTCTTTAAGGATGTTGGAAGTCCTTTGGAGTTCGTTACCCTCTGATTATCCAGATAAAGAATTGAAACTGTTTGATACTATTTTCCAGCCTCCTACCATATCAACCCCACCAATAAGTCCCTTAGTAAAAACCCCTCGAGAGAATGCCTACACAAAACTTATCGCACTTAGGAGACAAAGTTCATCGATATCCTTAAGTAGTTATAATGTAAAGAAAAATACCCAAGTAAAAAGGCAAAATCATAGTTTGGATGAAAGCGTCAGTACAACTAAATCCATACCTGTAGTAAAAGCAAAACATCAAAGCTTAGATGATGCAGCTCTGCAAAAACTTGGTGATCTAAGCCCTAAGTCTCCTAACACTAATGAGTTTTCATCTAAAAATGGAGGAATTTCTCCTCAAACTTCGCAGAAAAATATAGAATTTGGTCCTAAAAATATCGATTTTTCTCCAAAAACGTTTGACCTTTCTCCCAAAACATCTGACAATTCAAATTGCTCCCTTAGATCTGAACTTAGGCCACGCTCAATCTCGCCCTTAGAGCAAAAATCTGACTCCGTGGTCCTTAATAATCGAATAAATTCTCACCAAATGTTAAGCAGGAAGAGCGCGAGCCTTTCTTCTAGTATGACTAATCTTATCAGGAATTCAAAAAGAACAGGTCACTTTAAGGACTTGAAAGAAAAATTATTTTCATCATTGGATGGTTTAGATGGAACACATTCCATACAAGAAGAGGAAGAAACTCGGCCATATCAGGTTCGTTTATAACCATATATTTTTCTAAATTTAAATGTCACTTTCAATCCTGATATATTTTACAGGATTTTTCAGTGCATTGGTCACAAAATTGTTCGTTGCACTTAACACGTTTTATCTGGATTAGATTAGATTTTAATGAGATCATGTCTCAACAATTTTTATTTAATTTTTTTTTTCAAAATCAAAAATTCTAGTTACTCAAATAAAAGATTGTGTAAAACAAAATAAAAAGTTTTCGCTTTTTTCCTAACTTTAATAAGAAATTATCAGAATATTTTGATTTTTCAGATTTCATTTTATTTGTTTCCTAAGTAAGTAACTACTTTTTCCCATTTAACGACCCTCTAATTTCTACCCTTTATGCGCCAACAATATTGTTTCTGTTAAAAAGATAATATTCCCCTGGGAAACTGAAAGACCGCAATTTGTTGATTGCATGTCTCTTGATATCGGCAACTAGTTTATCTCTTCATTCAATTTTTGCTGTGATTGTCTTTTAATTGGCCTTAAAGTTGTGGTTCTATATATTGCAACATGTGTTGAATGTGTAAAAACTGGTTTGTTCTGTGCGAAAACATTCTGATTATTAATAATGCTTAATTTGTTTTAGGGGCGCCTCGTAAAAAACCTGAATGAATTTCTTACTTTGGGCGGCATAACAAAAAATGACACATCTAGCAAACCAAAAATAATGTTGACCAAATCAAGTATGGAAGATTCAGAAAGTTCGAGTCTATCGCGCCATTTTTCATCAACCTCTAACAGCGGCGACGATACTAGTCCCGACGATTCTCAAGAATACTTTCCTCTAACGACATCAGTTACAAGAGAATTGATATTGGAATTGGAAAATTTAGACCGAAAAGTATTTGGTGACAAGTTCGTTGACGGTCCGTCAGATTCACCTACCAGCGAGAACGAGAGTACTGTAACAAAAGATTTAGAGGTTAAGGATAAAAGAAAAAGTGATGATGTATTTTTATGGGAGAATCCTTTGCATCAAAAGTCTCCCAGTGTGACTAAATTAACCCCTCCTACACCAGATGAGCAGGCTGACATTGAATATGACACGACAGAATCAAAATCCTGCTATAAAACAAAACCCTCTCTAGAACTTCCTCAAGTAAACTCATATACGGCCCCACCTGAGGCCACTTCCAATGGCACCATACCTACTATGACAAATTCTTGTGAGGAAGTTACGGAAAGTGTTAAGACATCTTCTCTCCTACCTCCTCCTAATGAATTTGGTGGTGGTAACCCTTTCTTAATGTTCTTATGTATTACACTGTTGATGCAGCATCGAGATCATATCATCAATAAAGCAATGGATTATAATGAGATGGCTATGCACTTTGATAAGATGGTGAGAAAGCATAATGTTACTAGAGTTCTAAACCAAGCTAGACAGATGTATGCAAGGTATATGAAACAACACAGTATAGCTCAGCAGAGTTTAGACGCTAAAAGTAATGAAGATTGTTAGTTTTTGAAACATATTTTTGTTAAACAGTACTGTGATATTTTTTCCATATTATTTATTTTTTATTGTATATAGTTTATAGGGTATTTTTTTACTTAGGCATTTATTGTTTTGTCAATTTTATTGTTTAGGTTTAGGGATAAAAGTGCACCTAATAAAATAATTCTTTATCAAAAATGTTTTATTTACTACAAGGAGTTTCTGCTCTTGTAGAAAATTGAATTTTTGTTTCCTGGATTCCTGGAATTCATAAGAGCATAACTATTTTTTTTTTAGGTTTTGTCTGTATTTCCAGACAAACGTTGAATTGTCTAAAAATTTCAATTCCAGTTCTATGTCTGGTTTTTAAACCATTTTATCCTTTTTTTGTGCCCCATGTTAACATATTAAGTATTCCATTTTTTACTGAAGCTCTGCATTTTCATAAAGCAGTAACAAAGCTATTTTTTATCATCCTGAACAATGATTTGTTGGTATCTTGGAGCAAACTAAGTGACCCAAACATTTGATGAGACTTTAGATTCATCTCAGGATGTTTCTATATTATATCGGTACTCTTGTAGGCTTTTTGGTTACTTCATCTTCAAGTCTGTTCTTGAGGAGGCTTTCTAATATACATTATTTAAAGCTTACGTTTATGTAACTCCATTGAATTTTTTACATATGATAATTTTAGTTAGGAGTACAGACCTCGTAGGTATAAAGAGACTAAACATTCAATGTATATAATTTTGACATTAAGACTTAAATTGTTAAAAACGTGAATATATTTTTTTTAAACTATTATTAACACCTTGCATAAAATTGACTAAACAAAAGGCTGTCTTTTTATTGAATTGCTGATATACAGGTAGTTAATACAGTATTCAGACTAATTATCTCATAGGGGCCACAAGATTTCTTCTATTTTCAAATATTTTTCATTCTCTTAGGCACTTGAATTAGTTACATTTACACTAACAGACTATCTGAGAGAGTTGTTAAAAAAAATGATTTTTTTTTTAATCTAACCATTTTTTTTACATGGAATAACTATAAAAACTATACGAAAATGTCTATCTAAGGTTTATTTATGTGAAAATATTTAAAAAAATTTGAAATGGAAACACCCTTATCTTATTTTTTGATGTATGTGTTTGTGGTTGAACTAGAACAAAAAAACAATATGGGAATAAAACATAATTTTAAATTATGGACATACTCCACAAAAAAAAAACTAAAAACAAGCAAATGAATACAAAATTTGCACTGTATATAGTTGGGCTTTTTCAGGGCAGCCCCAGCACATTTTTTAGCGCACTCCTTTGGTACTAGTAGCAAACCTAGGCAGTTCTTATTTTCTTGTAGTGACAAAGTGAATAGTCTCTTTTCTAAGTTTTTAGTTTCCCAAGTATAAATGAGCTTTCCAGTCTTCTCATCACATTTTGATATGTCTTTATTATCGTTGCCAATATCTTTATATCACCTTAGAAGAGTATCTTCATAATTTGGGCCACAATACCTCATTCATTCTGAGCCACTGAGTTTTTAATCCATTATACATAAATAAAAAATACTAACATTAACACTAATAGTTTGTCTACACGAAGACTAGAAAGGTTGAATTAGTTTATTTTAAGAAGTACATCTGAATACATACTTCCAAAAATCAGTCTGTTGAATTCTACTGTGTATTGATGAGTACTAGAGTTACGTTATCGGCCGACGCCTAGAAGCACCTAGGGGGGAGATATCATATACTCGCCCCAGTGTCTGTAAGATGTGTTAGTACTTAAGGGTTAAAAATTAAATAACTAATAGAATGTACCTAGGCTAAATAATAACCATTTTTTTATGATTTTTTTTATATTACATACAAATTAAGTTGTAGATCCAGGAGCCATATTTTGTGTCCCCACATTTCCTATAGGCGTAACATTAGAAGATGCAGGTAAACTTCTTTGTGCTGTTCTTCCTTGTAAATGTTTAACTTTGAGTCTTTCAAATTCGTTAACTCTAGATCTTGCGTGTTCTAATCTATGCCAAGCCATTTGCAGTACTTTTTGGGAAGCATATCCTGATCCTTCATGTGGTTGGCCAGTTGAAACTTGTGTTAAATAATTTATTTGGTCGGTTAGTTTGTTTTCTACGGCGCTGAGGGTTTTGAGAAAAGTTTGCGTGTGATTTTCAGCTTGTTTTAAACTAGATTTTTCTTTGCTTAGCTCCATAAATACTTGTCCTACAAAAAGTAAGGTTATATTGGAATACATTAATTAATTACTACAACTTACCAGCACTGTGAAGACATGTTATAATGTCTTTCTCTATAGAATCCAAAACCTGAATTCTTTCCATGGGGGCAGTCATGGTTTAAATACTTTTTAATTCTGTAGAAAAATCAAATCAATAATAAATATGTACTTTTGACGTTCATTTCATCATACAAATTTGATTCGGTCTTTACCTATTTAAGTAATTAGTCACTGTTGTTGAAAAGATTTGATTTTAGGGTGTTGTTTTGTTTTTATTTTTAGGTTAGATTACTGTCAAATCTATTTTAGATTTGTAGATATAAATATAGGATTTTTTATTGATTCAATTGATTTTAATTTCAGAAATTAACATCTCTTTCAATATATTATGGTTTTATAAATATTTTTCTAACTTTAACGTTTGTTTAGAAATTGGTAAGTACTAGTATATAAATTGTTTATTTTATATTTTACTATTCTTTCTTGAAGAGTATGTATGTGTATAGGGCAGAATCTTTTAATTCAGAAGCATGTGCCGTTTCCGTAGCTTAATTTTTTTAGTACATTTTATGAATTGATGAAACTTTAATTTTAATTGTTTTAAACCTTTACTAATATGTTAGGTAGAGATAATTTTTTTAGGTAAGTAGTTAAAACATTTTTCATCATCAAACTGTGCTAAATTAATAATGCGTTATATTTTTGGCTTTGGTCCAAATTTAAACCTTACCAGCAGCTGTGCCAAGAATGTGACAGTACTCAAAAATTATTTTTTACCCAAATCATGGTCATAATTTGGAACTGATATCCAGAGCTGAATTCAATCTATAATTGCTATTTATTATAATTATTTTAAAACTTTATGGTTTGTAAATTTATAGTTTTTCAGTGAAGTTTTTTAATGGAAAAAGGAAATAGCCATGGCCAATGAACCCTTGGTAGTGCAAGCTATATATTCTTATAAAAGGACCAATAATGATGAGGTGAGTAAGTTTGTTCCCTAGAAAATTATGAGGAATATTTTTATTGGGTGTTTTATTTTCCGTAGGCTAATTGATTTATTTTTATTAATAGATGTGTTTCATTAACAATTTTTGGCACTTACATTACTCTAAGTAATTTCGTAGTTAAAATCTATGTAGTATAATTACTTGGAATGTTGTTTTTATGCCCAATTAAAATTATATTTGCTTTTATATTAAAGTAAACAATCAGCGTTGAAAATATTTGAAAAAATTATTTCATCCCGGCATTTATTTTTCTTTAAAAAATACATAAGGAATATGTTCATCATTTTTCAGTATTTGTTACTTTACAGAGTCTGCTGTAATCACTTTTTTAATTTATTGCTCATTTTTGGTAAAGGCTTCATTATTAATTCTTATTTGATTTTGATTTTCTCACTGACTAAATATTTTACTGAGCTCTTAATTCAATAAAAATTGTAGTCTGTTAATGATTATATTCTCATCTCATTACCTCAGTGCCAATTAAATACTCTAGGAAGTACGCAATTCGATATTGTTACAACTAATTAAGATGTTTAATAATTTAATTCTAATTATATTTATCATTATTCCATTCTTTTAGTTGAATTTTAAAAAGGGTGACATCATTACAGTCACACAAAGAGATGATGGTTGGTGGGAAGGTACCTTAAATGGTGAAACAGGGTGGTTTCCTAGTAACTATGTAAAGGAATGTAAAGGTGAGATTATATTAATAATTAAATAAATTAATAAACAAGGCTAAAATAAATAAAATGTGTTATTTTATTTATATTATTAATATAACATATAATCAGAATTCAATATTTAAAAACATTAAACACGGTGCTTGCTTTATAGTAGCAAATATTTTAATAAACATTTTCTTAAGGTACATTTCTAAGTTTCTAAAATGGTATATCTAAAACTAGAATGTCACTGACATCATTGATTACTTTTAAATAATTTTTGACGTGAAAGTTTAAAGATGTTTGAAGAGTTTAATTTAAATTAAATGTAAAAGGAATATAAATACTTAAATAATATCATTAATTATTGAGAACATTTTATTTATAAAAGATTATTCAGTCTTGTACTTTGTTGAAATTAATGAGGTATATATACCCATTGTTTGTTTATTAGTCATTTATTTTTTTATGTAGATGCTCCCAAACCAATTATTAGCCAACAAAATCAGTACAAAAGTGTTGTATTGAAAGACCTGATAGATTCAGAAAAAGCTCATGTTACTGAACTTGAAGGCCTCGTCACAAACTTCTTGCAACCACTTGAAAAAAGTTCCATGTAAGTAACTTGTAACATTTGAGTATTCACTGTGATTTCGGATTTCCTTTGCCCTGAATGTTTGGTTTCCACAATGTTTTAATTGATCGTCCATACAAAATAAAAGGGCATCCTTGAGATTTGTTACATTGGTATTCACATGAGGATGATCATAGATTAACGTTGAGACACCTAGAAATTCAAATCACAGTGGAGCATCATCATTGCTGTTTATCATCCTGAAGCATTTCAAGTTTTGTCTAAAAGATACGCCTCAAATATTTATTTTTAGTTTATCGTTAGATGAATACAAACAACTTACAGGAAACATCACAGAGGTTTTAGAAACCCACCAACAATTGCTTAATCTCTTAGAAATTGAATCCAGTAAATCTGGGCAAGACCAAAGAGTAGGAAAACTATTTTTGACTTGGGCCCCCAGGATCAAAAATATTCACCAGGCTTATTGTTCCTTACACCCTAAAGCTGTGTGCATTTTAGATAAATACAGGTTGGAATAAAATTATTAAAATTTATTATTTTTTTATACTTATTGCTGAATTTCCTAGGGATGAACTTACAAAGTATATGGAATCGAAAGGAGCTGCAAGTCCTGGAGTTCTAGTTCTAACAACAATGTTGAGTAAACCTTTCAGAAGATTGGACAAATATTCAGGAATGCTTCAGGAACTTGAAAGGCATGTTGAAGAATGCCATCCTGATAGAGGAGACACACAGCGATCTGTCAGTGTTTATAAAGACATTGCTGTAAGTATTTCAAGCCCAAACTCCAATCTGTTCCCGTTATTGGGAGTCATAAGTTTAACTTATGATTAAAATACTAAAATCAGGCTTTTATAAAAATATTTTCGATAAAAGATTTCCTTAATTTATTCAAAATATTTCTAAACATGTTTCAGAAATATTCCTTTATAGGTGGAATTTGTTTACGGGGTCGTTAAATTTTCCGTTTTACCCGTCACAGATACTAATCTGTAGTCTTTGTAGGTGTTATGCTTTTAAAGTATGATTTGTTCATAACTACAGCTATAATAAGGTGTTTTTCAGACAACATGTTCAGCAACCAGAAGACAGAAAGAGTTGGAACTTCAAGTACTGACAGGACCAGTTAGAGGGTGGGAAGGACCAAATCTTACAACTTTAGGGGACATTATTTATATGGGGTTGGTTTCTGTGGGACCCCACCAAAATGATAGATATTTTGTGTTATTCCCTACAACATTATTGATATTGAGTGTCAGCCATAGATTAAGTGCCTTTATTTATGAAGTAAGTCAAAGAAAAATAGAAATTGTTTTACATTTGATGTATGACATGTGACTTTAAATAAATTCTATGATGACTTTATGCTTATGATTTTTTTTAGGGGAAACTATTTCTTTCTGGTTTAACTGTAACGAGACTGGATGATGGTGAGTACAAAAATGCCTTTGAGATCAGCGCTCCAATGATAGATAAAAGAATAGTCTCTTGCCAAAATAAAGAAGAAGCAGATCATTGGACTGAACTACTTAGAAAACAGATGCCTAGAGGATCTACTGCTTCTACAGTCAGTCAAAAGGTGGCTCCTTCACAGGCACAATTTGTACCACAACCACCTCCTCATGTAAGTAATCGATTTGGACAAAACAATATTAATTGACATCGCAGTTTGACAATTGATGGTTGTCACAATTAATGAAAGGTTCCCATTCGTCATTTGTACAAGATCAAATTATCATATTTTTATTTATGAGGCAAGTCTATCATGTGCTGTAGAGATTCAATTAACCCTAAATGAGACCATTTTCTCATTTTCCATTTAACTTCTGTTTATTCGTATTTGCTGATGCTGTTTCGATTAGTTTAATTGATAAATTAAATATTTGAAAGGGCAATAATACCGGATGAGTTTAAAATCTTGTAATTAATTATCCCAATTAATTTAATTAGTTCCATAATTTTTTTTTAAATATTTAATAGATAAGTTTGTATGAATATGTGGTTATTATATTATACAATTTTTCGTGCATTAATTTTTTGCAATTAGTAACTGTTTGCATGCAATTTTATTTTGAATTCTTATTTCTATTTTTTCATTTAATATAACACTTCAAAAACTAATTAATACTTGGCGATGACTTTTCTTATAGAGACGCGCTGTTGACATTCTTAAGGATTTTAACAAATATAGTTGTTCTTAGCGACGAATCACGTGTCCATGAAATGATCTTAGATCGTTATTAATTTTAATGATAACAACTTGAACCAATTATATAAAAGGGGAAGATTTAGAGATGTCAAATTAATCAAAAAATTAACATTGATTAAATTCGTCATAATCTTTTCTTTATGCACGATAACATTTGTATTTTTATTTAAATAGTATCTCTTCTTAAATAAATAAATAAATGGTGTAACTTAGTGAATATTATTTGGCAAAATTAAGTTAAGCTTCTTTATTTATCGATCGATTTCTGGGAAGGAAGGATAGTTATATATGTTATGCATTTTATTTTGACGTCAATGTTTACCATTCTTTTTTTATTCTACAGCTCCCCGGGTTAGACCAACGTGGTTATTGCAACCGCACATCAGTGTTGAGTTACAGAACGCCCTGTAAAAACAGGCGAGTAACTTATCCCCCTGATCATTACCCATCTGCTGCACCTTTTGCGGCCCTAACGAAACATTTTCAAAAACTTATAAAATTAAAAATTATAACTAGGAAATTATTAAAACAGTTACTTTACTCCGAATACTTGAATAAAATGAATTTGAGTTTGGTTAAAATAAGACACCATAAGACTGAGATCAGTATTTACACTAAAGATATCCATTGTAGGGACAGCGTTATACATTGCGACAGTGATACAGATAGTGAGAGTTCAGATGGGAGTGAGAAAAAGCAGCAAATATCTATTAGTTCTAGTGATTCAAGTAATCCGTTCGGTTATATAAGATATTATAATCCGCAAACGGGTTTCGAAAGGGAGGAATCTGAAAACAGAAGTTCGGATTACAGTGAAATTAAAAAAGTGCCTAGTTTGTTAATTTCCACGGCAAGTATTCATCTTCAGAAGCAAGGTTCGGAAGAATCAGAGGGAAGTGCTGGCTTGCGGCAACCTAAACCTTACATGGCTTGCGAAAATTTGCGTAATCTTAATGATAGCTTAGAGCTAACCAATTTACCTCTACCTGATAGTTATATACCTACTACCAGGCAAAGTTGTCCTACAAAATTAGTAGGAAATAAGTTTAACCAAAGCAGTTTAACTACTATCTACATACCTACATGGTCTAATAGTGATAATAATATAACTTGTGCTACTAAATTGTCGCCTTATGAGTCTGGTAGTAGCACTACTACTCATTCCAGTAGTTTAGAACTACCTATTAATACTCTGCCGTTACCCGATAAAATATTGGCTGAATTACTTTATAATTTTGAAGACGAAATTCTAGACCAAGAAGAAAGTTTGATTCTAAAACCTCCTAGCATGTTTGGTAAAGAGGATGTAAAGGTAACACCACAGACTGTTAGCTTAAATTTAGAGCACATAGGATTTCGAAAACATAGTATTAATTCTGATAAACCAAGAAGGAGATCTAGCTTACATATGACGCCAAAAGATTTAAAAGATTATCCTAGCACTTCACGCGAATCGTTTTGTCGGTGCTGTTTAGACCATTGCCACAGTCCTAGGTCATCCGATTCTGGTATGGCTGGCAGTTGTACGTTAAATTCTCCAGATTCAGCTAATGTAACTGATCTCAATACTGCCCAAGTTCGATGCAGTATTGACTTAACTAACTTCTTTGATAAATACAGTGATAAACAAGATGCTATATCTCTAAGCGAGTTGGTGGCTAGGGATTTTGAGTCTGAGTGTCAGTGTACTTCACCGTTTGATTCAACGCCTCGAACTTCCGGGCAGGATTGTATAAACGAGAACGTTTTGACTTCTTCAGGAGAAAGTGGAAGGCGGGTAGAATCGAAATTATACTTAGTACCCAGTAGATCTAGCGTAGGGCCGCAAAAGTCTCAATCCACAGGGAATTTATTAAATGAATTGCCTAGTGCGGTGGAGCAAATGGGGGAGAGTGATAATAATCCAACTTATAAGTCTGGCCTGTACGCGCATTGGTGGTTGAAGGCTAAGATACCGGCTAGTGTCATTAAAGGAATATACATCGATACAAGGCCTTCGAATACAGGCAAGGGCATGTGTGGTGACATTATTTTTCGTTTTGTGATTCAGTTTTTATCACTAATACTCTAACATATTGCTTGTGTGATTTTTTCGCCCTTGCCTGTACCCAATTCATTTTAACTAAACTCATAATAACGAATTCAAAAATCATTTGGCATTTGATTAATTCACACAGGCTTATTTGCTATAAAACTGCAAAATATTTACACAGTGCACGTATTGTTTTTCAATAATTATGTTTTATCAAATTCTCTACAAATACTTCCTCATAAAGAATGTAGTAATTGGCTGTTAACAAATTAAACTAAATTTATTTCGCTAGATGACGCCACTAATATCCGGAAGCGGGACCAATCAAACAAATAATCATCAGCGACAAGGCATCCGTTCAACCACACCCACACTTTCATCATCTATTCCTTCAGCAATTAACTCTGGCAACATTTCTACTCGCGTTTGGTCAGCTGTATGTCTTCGTCCGACTCCGCCGTTACGGCCTTCCCTGGCGCTCGGTTCTTCCCCTAATGGACCGTATGCGAGGTACAATAGTAGAAGACCCATGAGCTACAAAGAAGACGGTTTCATTTTAGACGTTATCGAAGCTTATTGCTCGGCTATGAAACCTAGAAGCACTGTTAACTCAGGTAAGTCTAGATTTGATAAGTATAAGTTGCTCTGACTGTCTATTCGATAATTTTCTGGGTGTATGAGTAAAGAACGATCTTTGATAAACTTGACAAAACAGTAGCCCTTTCTGGCATCAAAGCAAAAAATAAATTAACTTATTTTTGCTAGAAAAATTACATCTAGTCATTATTTTGTATATTGTTAATCAGTGGCGGTTCATTCTTAAAAGCTGCAGAACCATCAAAAATTATAGGATTAACATAATGCCGGCCCTAAGGTGTTTTTGGTAACTTTAGGTTTTATCCTGAAGAGGATACCTTTTGGAGTTATCTTACAGAACCCAAGAGCACTATTCCTAAGATTTTACCAAATCGAAGAGAGTTACCTAATTTGGATCCGCCTGTTAATCTAAAATTCCTTATTCATTGGCAAATTTTCATCACCAAAATGTTAAAGGACGAGCCGCTACTGTTATAATATGCACACTTTCTTCATCGACAATAAATCTGTGGGTGTTTTAGTCCATACAAATGTTTAGCAGTAAGGTTAAACTTTTTGACTGGACAAAAAGCCCTTGTTTATTATAGTTCTTACCTTAACGTTATGCTCTGTTTCATCTTATGTGCTGATTATCGGATGAGCAGTGGAACTCTTGACAGGCGGTAACGTACAAATGCATGACAAACTGGCACGATCGCATAGATCTAGCTTGGATTTAAACCGTTCCTCGTTTTCGTCGGCTGTCACAAGTCAAAATCGACCATTGCCGTTAATCCAACCGCACGCCTACAGGCCTCACCAGAGGGCGTCTACGTGGTGTTGCGGCTCGTTTGTTATGCGGCAGTTGACAAAAACGCAACATTTGGAGTAGTGAATATAATTTGAAAGCCATTTTGTCATATTTTTTTTTAGCCAAAATGATATTTGACTGTTGGATCATTTGGCTTTTTGATTTGATATGGAAATTTTAGATTGTTATGTTTTAATTCACACTTTTTATGTAATCCTACTAATTCTGAAAAATAATCAGATGAAACATTAGTTTTAGAGTAATTCATAAACGTTTCAGTATATGGTATATTAAATTCAATTAATAAATAATAATCAGTATTAGTGAGAAAAGATAATGGGCCAAATATATTTACTATTTCAAATTTAGTGTTGCTATAGAATTTTTGGGAGTCATATATCTAGCTGATATTTATGATCTTTTTTTTCGTGGCATGCCTTAAATAGATACAGAGTGAATAAACGAAGTTTTATTATTTGTTAGTTCGCTCTGTACTAGAATCAATCCTGTGATAGTAAAGTTGGTGCTGTAATCGACAATAATCTGTATTAATACAAAATGTTTCTTCTAAAAAATATTTCTTTTATTACAGAAGTCTAATTTTTTGTAATTTTTTTAATATAGCAGAAATATTTTGTATACTTTAACAATTAATTGTTTATGAAATTTGCGTTTTTCGTATTAATATTTTTATGTAAAAATGCAAATTCACATAAATTATATATTTTTGTGTGTGCGTGTGGATTTTATTTAGTAGATCTCATTAATATTTTTTTATATATTATAAAAGATATGTAATAAAATCTTATTTTTAATGTGCTTGGTATTATTTCTGATGGGTAATCATGAAAATAAAATAAAATAAACACTACTTCAATTATGACAAAGGTCTTAAGTCAGATCTGATTGTTGATATTTAAGGTACTGTCATTTTCACTGATAACATTTTGAGTCATAGCAGACATTTAAGGAATTGACATCATATTACTTAACATTTTAAGTTACATTTAATACTTTACATTTACTTATTTAGTTTTGCGTTTCTTCACACCTAAAAGTTTACTATGATACGTCTTCCGATTCCACATTTTAAATCACCTCCGACATTTAACACTGTCATCACATTTGACATTTTGAATCATCTGACGGTTTACAACAATTATAATAAATACCTTGTCATTAATACCATATTATTTGATGTCTTGAGTCAGATCCGACATTAAGCAATCAAATTCTGGCTAACTTCAACTTATTTGACTTTTATGTTTCATCTGATAATTGACTTTTAAGGTACCGATATTTTCACCCACATTATCTACAGATGAGTAGGCTCGATATACATTAGAGAAAGTGTTAGACCTATGCGACGATAGAAAGTCTTATTTATTTTAGTTTTTAAACTCAAAAGTACGTTTTCATAAAACGTTTTATTTCTACATTTTTTTTTAAACAATAAATAAATTATTATTTCATATGAAATTATTCTCAAAATCAAATTTTTACATTTACTAGATTATTTTGAAGCTAATTTAATTTTCTAATCTGTGTATAAGTTTAGGCCGGGCCATTTACTTGATTTATGAGTGCCGATAGGTGTTAATCCATTTTTTATTTATAACTATTTTTATAGTGAACGTAAGTGAAGCGTCGAAATCGGAACTTGCCAGGGCCGTCCCTGAAGCCATACAGCAACTTCAATCGAAAATTAGCATCCTGGAGTACAACGTCACAGCTCTTACATCACAACTCGGCGACGAAAAAGAAGCTCGATCGATGTTACAGAACATCGTGAAAAATTATTTGGTTGCCAATTTGAGCGATTTCGATAGAATTCAGTGGCCAGCGATAGAAAGCAATATTTGATAAGTTAAATTTGTATTATTGTAGTTATTTATTTTATACCTCATTTGTATGATTCATTGAAGTATTTATTTTTATATAATGTATTATGAGACATTAGATGCTAATGTCACCTGTCATTTTATTTTTTATAGGGAATAACCAATATATAACATTTTTATAGACAATTTTTTTTTATAAAACGAAAAAACCCTCTATAGCCTAGATAACACGTTATTTTGGATATATAATAGCGTCAAAGAGGTGAAAGTAAGTATTTTATAATAAAACACATTTGATTAGTATATTTTTTAATTATATATCTGGCACGTTGTCGAGATATTTTTAAAATTACGTACAATACACATCTTATATTATATACAAATATCGATAAACTTATAAAAATATCAATTTAAAATAGTTTTTGTCTGTCTTTGTTTGTAATAAAAATATTTAAACTTCCAGAATTTGTATGTTTAATAAACAATAAATCATTTTTACAAATTTGTGTTGTTTTTAGTTTTTTTGAATATTCTGATATTGTTTTAAATATTAGTTAAAGGTCACTTCATAAAAATATAGATAATACCAGTGTTTAACTATGTTTAGTCAAATAATGACATCTGAAATATTCTATTTTGATATTTTATGACCCTGGACGCTATTGGTTAAAAAACACTGCCAATTATTTGCAGACTAGTAAGATGAACACTTAGGGTTTACAATATAAATGTCAATGTATATTGTTAAACAGTCGTAAAAATAATTATCTTAGGAAAAGGGAGCGAGAGAGAGACTGTACATAATAATATATTAAAAGAGAATGAATTTTTAAGGCTAGGCAGTCATTTGAAGTCTAATGGCTTTCTTTCCATAATTCTATTTGTTTTCTGATTCTGCTGACATCTACCGCGTAGGTTCGACAACAACCTCCTACCCAAGTCACACCCAGATCTAACCATTTATGGATGTAATTTTCTACTGGCTCACATTTTTCTCGGTTTATCCATCTGTAACCAGATCTTCAAATAGGTATGTTTTAATATACATTAATGCATTTTAATGCGATATATTTTACAAGTTTAAATTAAAATAATGAAATATAAAAATAAGATCTCAGCTATAGACCAGAGTTCTTAGTATTTTTTCAGGAATTACACCTAGATACTGAACAGTGAGAATTCCATTTTGACCTTAAGCTAAAATAATACAACAAAAATGGAAAATAAAACAGAAATTGATAATCAAATGATAACTTGAAACAATACAGATTTTTACAGTCAAAGTCAAATTAACCCTTCGGTCCTCGCTCCTGGTCATAGAGACCGACGCGTTGTATTAATTGGAATATATTCTCTATGCGATTTTTGGCATTGCTGTAGGGAATACTACCTTTCCACAGCAGAAATTGCTGTTTTAGAAAGATATGCGGTCTAGGGAACTGGTACGTGTTATCGCATTATGTCTTTTTTTGTGAACTTTCATAAAATGTGTTAGTAATTTTTTTATAGTCATTATTTTATTGTCATATTTTTAGAATGAATTACGAAAAAGAAACAGAAAGTTTTCTAAGACTTTTTTGAGGAGGTCCATACCAATTCAGAATATGAAGATGAAGAAGATGTCGATGGTGGCTGAACTAGAACTGACGATTCTGATACAGAAAAGATGGTACTACTATTTGGAAAAAGCATTGCAGGCCAAGAGATGTACGCACTTGTCAACAAAATATTGTAAACATGTTTCCCAGTGTACTGACGGCTATAAGGAATTTAAAGTCGTTGAAATATGGAATTACTTTTTTGACAATAATATTCTGGAAACAATGGTTTCATGTACAAACATAAAGATTCAATAAATATCGAACAATTTTTCAAGTGATAGAGATTCCAAGCCCACAAATGTGCCCGAAATAAAAGTTTTACTTGGTTTATTATATCTGGCTGGGGTTCCTGTTCCAACATGTTAGACTTATGGAAAACAGATGATACGGGTCTTTTGATTGACAATGGGCATAAACTGGTTTAAACTTCTTTTAAGATGTATTAGATTAGACGATATTGAAACCAGTTATGAAAGAAGGGCACTAGATAAATTGGCTCCTATATGAAACATTTGTAAGACTTTTAATTCTCAGTGTAAGGAAGTCTACCACCATTTTTAATTCGTCACTATTGACGAGAAGTTGTAAGCTTTTAGGGAAAAATGCAATTTTAGGCAATATATTCCCAGTAAACCCAATAAATATGGGTAAAAAAATGTTGCTGCTTGTGATTCCTTTTTATACTAGTGCTATGAAAGTTTACTTGGATATTCAACCTGAAAGACCTTATAAAAAAGATAATAGTGTCTTAAGTAAAAAAAATTATGCTGAAATAATTGAATTTTATAATGTGACCAAGGGAGGAGTCGACGTGATTGATAAGCTATGTGGTCAAGATAACTGCGCCTGAAATATGAGAAGATATTGATAGCATGATGAATGTGGGACCCACAAACATCTTTATTATCTGTTCTCAAAATAATTCAGTCAGTACATTAATTCGTCGAGATTTTAATGAAAAACTATACTCGGCCTTGTCGTAGAAGTTTCTAGGACAATAAAAACTTGTCTGCTAGAAATATGTGGTTTACAGGAAGAACCTACTCAAGAAAATAGACCTGATGGGAAGGAAGGCGTCATTTTTGTGGCCATACTAAAAACAGACGAACTAAATATTACTGCTGATCCCGTAAGAAATACCTATTCTTACAACATATTAATCCGACTTGCCAGGACTGCAAACTGGTAGACTCTCATTAGCTAATGTGTTTATTATTGTTTTGTCCTAGATGTTTTTGTAGTTCTATTTTTGTTCTATTTACATTTGTTGAAATGTTTTATGTTTATTTACATTTGCATATTACACATCTAAATGTTATTCTATTTAAAAACAACATTAACTTCAGCAGATCATTCAGAAGAGAGAAAGTCTTACAGACCGGTGCCTGCGGTAGCGTTGCAAAAATATGTGCGAGCACTGAAGGGTTAAATTAAAAATCAATGGTTACTTTTGAAGGCATATAGCTTAGCCTCAGATCACCAATAAGTGACTTATTTCTTATTTTTATATTCCTATAGAATTGTTTTTAAGAAATTTACTGTTATGAAAACCTAACGCAATTTAACAGAAACTCGTTAAAAATGTCTATATCAAAAAATATTTCTGCTTTGGATTAAAAATCCACTTGTTTCAGCAATTGTTTTAACATTGGTGTTTAATGCTAAATATCGTCATTTTGTACTTTTTAATAAAAAAACTCACCCCAATTCAACGTTGTAATTCTCACCGCTGTTGGGGTAAACTATTAATGGTCGAGGATTGTCCTTCCTGTCATCGTTTATTCCGGTAATTAACGGTTCAATCAGTCTAGGAGCGGTACAATTAATTCCTACTGCCACTAATTGTTCAGGATTTAAGTCATAACAATGTCTGGCTACTTTTTGAAAGTCTTCGCCAAATGCTGTCGATTTTCCATCTTCCTGAAAAAATATATATGATTAAACAACAATTATGTCTTATAAAAAATATATTGGTGTTCATCAGCAGCTCACTCTTTCAAGGGCATTAAAGAAAAATCTTGAAACATCATAATAATCATTTTTTACATTTTTTTTAAAAACGTCTATTTAACGTCAAACCTCTGTATTTGCCCTACCGATTCTCTAAACATACTATTGTTTTATTTATCCTTAAATCTTTTACCTAAAAATATTCAGATGAAAGTCATATAATACTTACTCCAACACTAAAGGAAAGCCATGCTTTGACTCCTGGAAACTCTTCTTTTATTAGTGTAACTAACATTTCGGCCTCTAGTTCATTAGGGATGGTTTCTACAGCAAGAAAGTCGCACCCTGCTTCCACTAAGGCTCTAATTCTAGGCAGATGCCAATTTTTCATTGTTTCTGCAGTGATAGTCTTCGCATAGGAACCTGTATATTCTGAACCATCATGGAGAGAGGCTCCGTAGGGACCTACGGAACCTGCTATTAAAGGTTTACCTACAAAAAATATTTGATTTAGTTGAGTTGATATTAGACTGGCAAATTATCTATTACATGCTTCTGGAAATTCTTCCATGTATCTTGCAACGGCTGCTTGTGCTAGTTCGACTGCTTTTTTGATGAGGTTGTAGCCTTCTTCTTTGGTTACGTTCAAGTGTTGTTCAAATAGATTAATATCTGCTTGGTAAGTATTTGTAATTATAACATCAGCTCCAGCTAAAAAATATTAAAAACATGCATTAAATGTGTTATATGCACTAGTGCGTAAAATCAATGCAAGAAAGAAAGAATCTGTATTAGGTAGTTGAAGTATGTGTTATAGTTTTAGTTATTTTTCGTAATTGTTCTGCAAAATTATCTTTCTCTGATGATCTTATATTAACCGTATCATTGCTGTTTCTGTTTTTTTATCTATTTTTCATATTTGGTATGGCTCTCTGTTCCCAGTTTTTAATCCCATATTCCTTGTTATCAACTATTAATTTCTAATACTTTAGTTTCGCTGTGTGACAATTTTATGTTGATTTCTTTAATTTAATGGAATCAGAAGTTTTCATATCTCCACTGCTTTTTTTGCATAGTCTTCGTCTATCGGTATGTTTCTATCATATAATGCCTTAGACCAACGGTTCTCAATCTTTTGTACTTGGCGTCCCCCTGTTTTAACTCAAACAATGTCGCACCCTATTCAGTGATGTGAGTTAAGTGTCAATCCGTAGGAATTCAAATTGTACTAGTGACTATAGGCACTAGGCACCACTCTTTAGTGCGCTTGAGATGCTGTCGGAAAGTTCGCGTCAGGTAATGAAGCTTATTGAACTGTCTGAATTGAAGCACGCGACGCATAAATAGAAAAGTGTATTTGTGGTTTTAAGTTATTTCAATATGCGTACTACTGTTACACAAGAAACTTTTCAAGTCTAATGTTCCAACGCTAAGCATTGTTGCGTTTTATAAATATGGATTTTTTTGAGGGAAAACTCAGATTATTAAAAAAACAGAAGTTACATTTTTATAAAGTGCAGGCAGTAAATGAGAAAGCTTTCTTGGTATTATACAAAGTGGTTTATAAAATAGCTGAATGTAAAATCCGCACAGTATTGCAGAGCAACTTATTCTACCCGCTTGTAAGGACATTTAAGAAACAATGTTTGGTGAAAACTTTACTTAACAACTTGACAATATTCCTCTGTCAAACTCGATTATCGACTCCAATAATGATTCCTATTTGATTGATTTGAATTAATTGAAGTAAGAACTACAGCCATTGAATTGTTCAAGATTACAAATAAGATGAAATCATGCTATTACTAAGGCAAATCTGCATTGAATAAATTGTGTTGGCCCTTGTACCGATAGAGCCCAAGGCATGTTTGTTAAATACAACAGTTTGCAAACTTTGGTAAAGAAGGAATCTTAAGAAATTATCTGGATATTGACTTCTTTTTAAGAAAATGCAGGTATGGAATAACAAATTAAAAGAAAACTGTCTTGAAATGTTTCCCACATTGTGTGAAGAGAAGCACAAAGCTGTGATGCTAAGCCGTAAGAGGTCATTTAGAAAATTTTAGTGAGAAATTCAGAAGCTACTTTTTTGCAGAAGATAGTCTCAACTTGTACAATTGGAGCTGAATGAAATGATTTTATTGAATAAGTTTATCGACATAGGTAGCTGTATGCAAAATATTATTAATTAATTATTAAAATGAAAATTGGAAAACTTTATTGCACAAACCCTTGAAGATGTTCAGCTGCTATTTGGTTAACGTTCTAACTACCAGACAATTATTTGTCATGTAACAAATGACTAAACCCCCTCTACCCACTTGTACCTTAATGTAACATTTCGGCTGATACTACCCCCACCCCCTGAACGTATTATGTAATACGTAAAAGCCCCTTATGAAAAAATGATTTATTTACACAAAATCGTTTTAATGCACCATGATTGGTGAGGCTGCATCTAAATCTAAAGGCAGAAAAACGCTATTATAATTTTACATGAACTAATGTTATATCATGCAAACGTGAAATTCATGAAACCACATTATCATCAATATACTAAATTTGTTCATCTTCATCTTCCGAGTTTGAAGAAGTTTTAGAAAATGCGTGTGTTTTCACATTAATTAATGAAAAACCTAGGCAGTGGGTGCACGATATTAATTTGAGAAGAGAAGCAGAAGGTGAATTTAGGATTTTGTTTTAAGAATTATTGCACTGTGACCAAGATAGTTTTAGGATTTTGTAATAGTATGTTAGGAAGTGGATAATAATAATTTACACTTTACTACTCGAGCTAGTTAGTTTATTAAAGATAAAAGTACATTAATTAAGTTGATAAAACCTAATATCCAAATATGTAAATCTTGTTGCGGCAAACAACAAATCTTTGAAACAAAGAACAAAGGAAAAGCAGACATTGGCCGGAAATAATAATAATATTTGAGTTAAGCGTAATCAGCAATAATATTTGATATTTACTTATACAAGACATGCCCTATTTATTTGGAAGATTTGATGTCGATACGAGTATATTACAATGTATTCACGTTGACTAAAAGAAAAGTTCGAATGTCTTCTTAATGTTAGCCAAGATATATGAGCGAAGTTAATGATGTCGCGGAAAAATTGGTGATATGTTTAAGGTAAGAATAAAAATGTATCAATTGTTGTGCAATAAAAACTACTTATAATTGTAACACAAAACTGTTGTTATCATTACATTTGTTGCATTTATTAGATTACTTAAGTAATATCTAGACACATTGATATATTTGTCAAATGAAGTAATGTTCGTCTGCCCTCTGAAATCCCTCTCACATTTGTGTGTAATTAATTTATCCTGATGATGAATAGCCTGAATACATTGATGAGGATGGAGAAGGACCATCAGAATATGTAGTTGCAGAAAATGTGGATTAAAGCAGCTCACTTTTACTAGTTTGTGATATTTGTTTATGAAGAACAGTGTTGCTTAAGAGCTTTTTTATTTTTGCCAGCTCCATAAATGTCTTTGCATTTTAGACATACAAATAGGGTGTTTCTCCTTAAGTTACATGTTAACGTTTTCAATTATCACTTCTGACCGGGATAGCTAGAAAAGTAGAAAAGTTTAGGTAAACAGAAGAAAATATATTTTTCCATACATGAAGAAAGTAAAACTTTTGTTGTATTAAGTTTTTGAGTGAGATATGCTCAGGTGAACAGAAAGCAATTTTTTACATAAAAATAATGTAAATTATGTCAAAAAGTGCCCTCAGTATATGTTACTGAGAAAGGTGTGTAATCTGTAGAAATGTAGACAAATCTGGGGTTGCTGCCAGTTACGTTGTTCTAATTGGAAAGTTTTCCGGACAGCCATACATTAGGATGCGTGAAGATGGTCGCTATATTTTAAATTTTTTATAAGTATCCGTGATCTAAGGATTAATTATGAGTTTTTCAAAGAATAAAAGATATTATTGGAAAATTTTAACCGATACAAATTGTATTTTGTTGGATGTGGTTGTAGTTGAATTTTTTTAATTATTAGCTGTTGTGGGAAAAACAATTATTTATCGATTAATGACACACTCGCGACCTGGACAATTTGTTTTTTAATTAAATAAATTTGAATTCGCAAAAGCAAATATTGTACAATCCATTACTAGTTGTTTGAACTGTTAATGAAATATTGATTACGAGAAGGGATATTTAATTACAATAACGTTTAATTTTTGCTCGTGGAAATTGTCGTTATTTGATTAATTAAATTTCTGTGGGTTATTTTCGTCAAGAGAGAGAAGAGTCATGAACATAACTAGAGGGAGAGAGAGCAATAGAAGGGGAAATAATAATCAGTTTAAATATTATGATTATCGCAGTTTTATAAAATGTATACATCTGTGTGCTTTGTTTCCATTTCTCTCCTAGACCATATATTTTCTAAGATCACTATAGTATCGTCTCCCTCTATGAATGTTCATCATTACAACGATAGCGATGCAAGAGTGACGTCACACTCCGTCCAGTTTATGTATGGTCTAAGGTTTATCCACATTATATTCGTTAATGGCAAAGGTAGTTTTCCAATTTAAGATCGGGTAATTTGGATCTTTCCAACACGTATCTGTCAGGAAGACCAACAACTTTGATCAACCATCCCAGAATATTTGAAGCAAATTCGAAAGTAAACAGAGTAGGTGTTTGGATTTCGCATATTCTGTCAGAAAAAAACAGAGCCAATCGATCCACCATATGCAATTTATTACTTCAAAGGCATAATACACAAGCGTTTTTCGATTGCTTGATCACTGGAAAAATGAGTTTTTTCTAATAAAATATTTCGAAGTAATTACCTAAAACCACTCCGGGTTTTCTGTGTTTAATGGAGTAATCGTAGAATAATTCATTTTGACGTGCCAGAATCTGGACAAACTGTGGATGCAGATCTTTACTGTAGACAACTGGACCTTTAATTACAAAATGTCCAGCGATTGTCAACAGAAAAGGCGTTAGTCTGCAACATAACAATACAATGCAAAATCACACTGTGTAAATCAAATACTGGCTAATATTAATGAATTGGGATGAGAGGTGTACTGTCTCATCCAAAATACTCTACCGACATTGCACCATCGGATTTCTATTTATTCCGATTTCTACAACACTTTTTAAGTGATAAAAAATTTAAAAGTCCGGATAATGTCAAAAGAGCCTGAGTTGGTTATTTTGATTAAAAACAAATTGATTTCAATGAATCCGACATTGAAAATGTGCACACAAGATGGCAAAACATTGTTAATAATGAGGGTGGCTACAAAATTGGTTAATAATAAAAATTTGTTTGAATTTAGTATCATTTTAGTCGATGAAAGACGGATTTTGTTCGCTGTGCTACTTGGGAGATCGAAACGTAAAAATTAAAATATAAAAACTTGTTTTAAATTATAATTATTTGCCAAATAATGTTAACAATGTGTGCGTCGAAATGTTATTCACAAATTTAAGAAAAAAACTTTTATAAATGAGAATTAACAAGAAGGGAAAACATTTAAATATTGACTGCACTCAAAAATCTTTTTTGAATTGAAAATCCCTTTATCGTCTTGCGACCGCTTTGTTGACTGTCAATATTTAACCAAAAATGGATCCCTGTCCTATTTCGAGACCAGAAAGCGACAGCAGGAAAAAAAGGAATATAGGAAAATATGTAGACATGATAAAAATATGAATAAAAGCTTTTATCTGCAGGTCCGGTCTCATAACAATTCAACACTCACTGCCTATATCCATAAATTGCGTATCTTCTAGGGTTTCTTCGAAGTTCAATTTGTCAATGGCAACTTCTATCCATCCAATACCAAAGTGTTGATTATACTGTTTGGATTTGATTTTAATATTCTGGTTTATTTTTTAGTCCACTTTAATTTAACACTGCGATAATTATCGCGATTGAAAAAAATCTTAAAACCACAAGCTAAACAATATTACAAAACGGAAGTACTTAAAAAAGGATGGACACAAGTAAGTGATATTATTACAAAGTTTGATTTGATATACACGAATTATACGAGTTGGAAAGTATTCTAGTACTAATTTTAACCAAAAAAATAAGAACATTATAATAGAGCTGGGATAATGACTTTGAGAAGCTGATTAAGTACGTTTTAACATAAAACATCATTAAAAAAACTCTTAAAAAGCTTAGGTAGACGTTATCATGTTTGTCAGAAAGTGTAAGTTATATGTTGACCCATTTATTGGACTCGTCGATTTGAGTGGTATAGTTAGTACTTTCAGTTCTTGTTATTGTAAAAAATTAAATATGGGTGTCAAGTCCGATCCTGTTTTTGACTTTATTTCTCACACGTACACATGGCACCCACTTACCCTTACGGAGTTTCTTTTATTCCCATGTTCTTACGACTAAAAGACATATATAAAATGGAAATTAAATTCCAGCGCACTTGTGGAAGTTCCAACCATTTTCACGTGTAACCCTAAACGTTTTCCCGGCTTTTCACCCAGTTTTTCCACCGTTTTTTAGTTACTTGATACTGCCATGGCACTGGAAGTTACTGCCTCATGCTGCTCGGTAGAACGTAAATTTTATTGAAAGGTCGAGAGGGCATCGTCTAGTAGTCCGTAGGCCACTCCGTCTCTTCACACAGAAAATAAATATACGTACCAGTCAAAGTTGCACCCACCATAATTTCTATTTCACGAGGAGTAAACTTGGACGTTTTCTGCTGCTTTCAAATCAATTTAATGTTAGTAAACGTTTCGGGTTTCCATTTTCAGGAATAAATACTGATATTGATATCTAGGCTGCTTATGACTATAACTTCTATTACTTTGATGTTGGAAGACTAGTGTTCAAAATTCAGTGAATTTTACACAGAAAATATATTATTCAAAAAAAAATATCCTAATACTTGCAATTTATTAATATATTGGCAACATGGCAAATTTTAAACATTGAATCTATCCTCCATCTATCTTTCTATGTAAAACAAAACCGCATTCATCATATATAATGACGTAACACTCCTTATATGGACATAATTGTTTCCGTCCATTTTCGTTGACCGAAAATCACAGACATGCTATAATTAATCGCTGTGACCGGCATTTTCAACAAGATTCAATCACTAATCTTTAAACAAACAACACTTGATATATGCATCTGAAATACGTATCTCAAAAAATCTGTATCAAAGGCAGATTGTAGCAACAAACTAAGTAATAACAATTTTAAACTAAAAATTATAAGTGTATTAAACTGAAAAGAGAGTGACATTTAATTCAAGACACCATTTGTGCAACAGGGTGTAACTTCAAAAACTATAGTACTACAAACAGGTCTTTTAGGCCTATAGCTTGGTAATGATTTTCTTCCATTCCCTCGTGTTCTCTGCTTTCGCCTTTCAATCCTTGACTCCTTTGTCTCTTAAGTCATATTCTGCTTCATTATACCACCTTCTTTTGGTCTTCTTTTTTTAGTATTGCTGCTAGTTCTATGTCTGTCATTTTTTTGTTATTAGGGTACCTGGTAGCCCCTGCAAGTCAGCTAGCCATTTTAGTCTTCTTAATATTATTATCTTGATCATTTCCTGGTCTCCAAATAAATTCCTTATTTTTTGGTTAGTATTTCTTTCCCATACTTCTTTCTACTTTTTCCTTCTAATCTTTTTAGTATTTTCCTCTCCCCTATGTCTATTTTATTTTAGTCCTCTTTGTTCAATACCCATGTTTATTCCCGTATAGTGCCGTTTTATAGCTGTTTTGTATAGATGTAGTTTGATATTTCTGGGTATTTTCTTGAGTTTAGTAATTTATTTAGGGTTTCTGCCTGTTTAGTCCCTTTCGCCAACCTTGTTTCGTTGTTCGTCTCCTCATCGCCATCCTCCTTGATGACTACACCAAGTAGATAACTTTGGATTTGTTCGATTTCCATTGATACCTATTTAGTTTTACTGAAAACTTTCTCTTTATTTCCGTTTTTTGCGGTGTAGTCACTTTCCTAAACTTTGGTTCCTCTTCATCAACTCTTTGGTTCACTGCCTCTCCTGCTTCTATGAAAGCTTTGCAGGCACTTTATAGTTCTATTTTTGATATTGATAACATTACTACATCGTCTGCGTGTGCCGGCAGCTGTACCGTTTTTGTTTTCAAAGTTTTTGTGTTTATTCCATTTTTTCGTACTATCCACTATGTATGATATTAAAGAGTGTTTATCTCAAAACTTATTAATGTTTTTTTATTCACTTTAATCTTTGTATTTGTATTTTCCAGCGACATTTTGGTGAGTTTTGTCAATTTTTTTGGTATGTTGAGGTATTCATGATCATGTACAGATGTTTTCTTTTGACTATATCGTAAGTCTTTGGGTAGTCTATGAAAATTGCGTATATTGGTACATCGTATCCGTATTCTGTTCTTTACGTTTGCTTCAGAGTGAATATATTTTAATTATTTAATAAATCATCATTGAAATAACAGTAGAGTTTTATTTTCTAAGACTCAGTGCCTTAAATTATTGATGAACCTCGATCTGAAGCAGTTCACCATATCAAATACATTAAAATTCACCATTTGCGTTTCATGGGTTTGAACATTAATTTTGCGTGATTTTTTTACTCACGTTGTAACTAGAAACTAAACATGGATATGTTATGGTTAAAGTCAGAATGAAGTTGAGGTTAGGTTAGGTTTTAGTTAGTTATAGCTTTCCTAACGCTTCCTTCCTTAACCTGCCAAAACCAACTAACCCTTACCTATCCTAATTTTACCCAACCTAACCTTACCTTAACTTACCTAATCTAACCTAAGTAACTAAGATTGGTTAGGTGAAACTTTTCGGGCTTCAACTGATTAAGATTGGTTAGACACAGCTTTAACCGGTTAAACCTAGGATACCCCTTGATTACCCTTCATTCTGGCTTTAACCGTAACAGATATATCATTATAATCTAGAAGCATCATAACATTATTGGTAGTATGAAGAGTAATTTTTGCTTTATTCTGAGTTAAAATACGCGTAAACATAAAGAAAACTGCATGAAAAAGTTATTGTCGTATCTTTAATAGCCATGAACTCGCCTATAGACTATTTTCTATCTAAACTGTAGGAATTGGATTGTTTTACTTTGTTTTATTGTCAGCGGATTTGATGTTTCGTTGATTAAATGCTACAAGTGGGTTAGGTTTTTTTTCAAGCTATTTCGCTACTAATTTATTTAATTTTGAGAACTTAATACTTTCAGGAGTTTACTTAATAGCAAAGAGTTAGCCAAGGCGCTAGTTGTGAATAAAATTGAAGGAGTGTAAGTCAATTGCACACACGACAACCAATATCACCTCTTTATATATTTGTTGACACTGTAGAAGCTTTATTGGAATTTGTACTTTTTGCTCATCTTTTTGTGGTGAAACTTTACATTATTCTTTTTGTCATGTGGCTTCATTAATTTCTATTGGTAAACCTTTATTTTTTATTTATGGAAATGAGATACCAACTAGATGATTATCGCCACATGTTGTTAAGGCCGAATTTTTTTTACTGAATTTTAGAGAGTTAATTGCATAATATAAATGAAATGAAATCATGTACCCCAAATTGGAATTTCTATAATGCACTTTTGCATATTTGAAACGCGTTGCAACGAAAATCCGTAACTTCGGCCGACCCTCGGTTACAATTTTTTTTGTTTAGCCCGCCATTTGTCTGTGTATTTTACATATTTAAAGGATTTATTATTTCATAGAAGCCAGCTGACGATTTTTCGGGTTATATTACGGATTACTGCAGCCTTTCTAGCCTAGGATGCGGTTTCCGGGACCAATTATGCATTTGTTTCAGTTTTTTCCATGGTCTACTCTAGCATGTACATAAAGACTTTACCTTTAAATTGTTGAAAATTCTAATTTTATTTAAAAAAAGTGATTAAGTTATAAAAATGTTTCATTCTGTTAATAACCTACATCTGAAAGGAAAACTAAAATACAAAAATGGTGACCAGAGACTAAAGGAAAACATCTAATTCACTGTCTAATATATTAAACGCTATTAGTGTTTATTTAAAATAAATTATACCATAGGACAAATAAAACCCTTTTCAAAAGATAGCAGAATGTTTACTAAATCCAGAGGAAAAAGTTGATTCTCAGTTAAAACAGAACAAGAATGTTTGAAAAAGAAGACATATTGAAATTTAACCCGCATGGTGCTATCTAGAAGTTTTCGTAAAAAGTAATAAACGGTCTTTGTCATTCTGTTATGCCATCTAATTGTAACAGAATCGTCTCTGTATTTTCTAAAAATGTCTGAATAAAGTACTCAGATTTATTTCCAAATTTATAAAGAGAACTATTATACTTTTTTAAATTTTTTAAATACAATAGATCCTCAAAACGACGAACAAACTTTTAGTTTATAGTTGTAGTTTGTAAAAATATTGGCACGTCTGAAGGACCTAACGGGGAGATAGAGATTTTTCTAGGGGGTTTTCCTCTGTAAAGAGCTCCCTTCCTGAGTTTGTAACACCATAAATCCTTCAAATAGAGGTTATTGTCAGAGGTGTTAAAAAGCCATTAAAAATACAAAGAAGTGATGAAGACTTTGCGTCCGGATAAAGTAAATTTAGCGCAAAAATTAGTTGAGATAAAAGGAAAAGCACATTTTAGAAATTTTTAAATTTGTGAAGTTTATTGTGAGAATTGCCACTACATCAGTGTTTTTTTGTAAGTTATAGCTTGGTGGGACTTTTTAGCTTAGTTAAGTAATAGTATCAAATCTGATTATTAATGAACTCGGTGAGGTTTAGTAATCATCACCAACCTGTATAAAAGCGGCTAAGCATAATAAATTATTACATAATGTGCTGGCTCGTTATAAGATCTGGAAACGGTCCTGTAACTCGAAAACGGCTGCGGAAAAATTGTTCAAATTGGAGATTCTTTTTCTGTTTAAACTGCGTGGCCACTTTTTCCAATTATAAAATAAATATTTAGTGAACAAATATATATTTTTTGAATTTCTGTGGTTTTTATTTTATTCTTGCGTTTTCTTATGAATAATAGTTCATAGAATTTTAAAAATAGAATATTAGATTAGATGATATAAATATACTTTCTGCAAAAACAAAATTATAGTGTACTGTTGTTTAAATTAAAAATAATAAATGTGTTGTTTAATCAATGCCAAATTATTTTGCGATTTACTTATTGTATACTATTTTAATGTCCAAAAGAATACTAGAGGAATTTAGGATACTATTTTTTGATATTTGATTTTACAAAGAAGCACCTTTTGGTGGTCAAATTGAAACTTTTGGAAATAATGGTTTATTGGTTTTTAGAAGGAAAATAAAATTTTGAAAATTTGTTTTTGCCTCAAATAACTCTTAACAGTTTGATTTTTATGAAAAACACAAAAAGGGGAGGTTATCATGTCATACATAGACTTGCTGTAAAAATCATCGACTCACCTTCTTCATAATTCTTTTAACTTTTTATTATGCTTGGATTCTTTACTTTAAGCTCACATAAAAATGACGTTTAAAGAGAAATATGAATAAAAATAAAATAGAGTTATGCTGAACTATGATTTTAATGGTTTTTTAAGAAGAAGGAGAAGTTTCCATTTAATTCACGGCATTTATTCATTATTGTCGTAAACCGCCTTAATATTTCGGTTGAATAGCATACATTTCTTTTTTTTTTCTTCTTTTTACCGTTGGCTGTGTGTGTTTAAGGCTGTGATAAGTTGCATTATTTCCTTTTTTTTATTTCTTTTCTCAATTTCTGTCGGTCTCTTGTTGATGTCTTAATATTTTCCATCAGATACCTCTTTCCTCCGCTGCTTCTTTGATTGAGCTTTTTCATATTTTTTCCCGGTATTGTTCCTTCGAACATTCTTTTGGGTAATCTTTGAATTTGAATTCTGCTTACATGTGCACTCCAACTTAGTTGGCATTCTGTTTTATATTCATTTATGGAATCTATACAGCATACATTTTTATTTCCAAATTATTCCATAAAAAAATCCCACGATGTTAAATCAGGTGACCTAGATGACCATCGATTCACCTAAGGGGTGATAAGTATTCTACTGAAAAACAAGCAAATCTTCGGAAAAGTTATCATCATTGGCGTAATTCGTGGATTATCTAGTTTTCATGTTTGATATTATGGTCACCTAAGATACCATACCGTATGTACGTTCAACCTTTGAGGTTTTCGTATCGAATTCACGCATAACAAGTGGATCGCTCTTAGCTCAAATGTCTACAATTATGCCTACTAACTAATTCATTCAAATTTGCAATCAACTGAAAAAAAAAATGTACAACACATTTTTCGTTGACTCGATCATACGAAAATAATTTTTGTTCAACTTTCTAGAAAATCAGTTAGGGTGGAGAGTTTTATATCAAATGTAAAGTGTCTGGTTTTCACTTTATTCTACATTCTTGTATTTTTATATAGCCCTTCACGTCTTTTTGACTTCTATCAACTCCACTATCTTATTTAAAATATTAATATTTTATAACTTAAACTTACCCCTAAGAAAATCAAGATGGGTGTCAATAACCGCTTCCGGGTCGGTAGACAAGAACCTGGAGCTCCACAAGACATCGCCATCAATGGGCTGTTGAACATGGCAACTTAGTTGGGTGGCGAAGCCCCCGTCTAGAACTCTGACTTCTTTTTGCTGTCTTTGGACTGTTCGGTCGCTGGCGTCGCTGCTTGCAGTCCTCCCCCGTTGGGCTTCCACTGAATTTCCGATACCCGGGGGAGCCATTCTGGATATTTAATTGTTCTGGAATAAAATAAGAATAAAAAATGGGTAAAGTGTGTGTTGGAAATCTAGAAATAAGTTCTGCTTTAATTATAGCTAAAGAGATTAACTCGTACGTTATAACATAAACCATGTGAGTATTGATTAAATTAACAATGAATTTAATTTATGAGTTCATATATCACAATTACCAAATTTAATTCTTGCAAATTAATATTTTTGCCGCTAATAATTACCTTTTATTATAAGTGTATTAGGGTTTTATGGTGAAGTCGAAAGTTATTGGTTAAATAAATCCTCGAAGTCTATAATCTTGAATTAAACCTACATATTCTATTCACTCAATAAATACAAGCGTTTTTTTTAGGTCCGATGCAATTAAAACCACAGTGAAAATCTAAAACGTTTTATTTGCAACATTTAGCTACACCTTGCAATTACTTCTCTAGATAGACGCCATTTCGACCAGTTGTCTACGCTGGTATGCAGCTCGTTGTCTGTGCCAAAGTGCTGTCCTTCTAGCCAGCTTTTAACGTGAGCAAAGAGATGAAAATGAGACAGAACCAAGTCCGCACTGTATGGTGGATGATTTTCTCATCGAAAACGCTGGGCTGTGAGTTCAATCGGACTGATGTTAACTCGATGAGTAGATTTCCTTCTATTCTTATGGAGATGTATTTTAGGCAGCTCAGTTGCTAATAACGATTGGGACATATCTAATCTGTTCGCTGATTTTTCTTTTTCTGTTTATTAAGAAGGTGATGATCACCCATTTGCTAATTACAGCCAGTAAGTTGATTATCTTAAAGTTTCAGGTTTTTGAATTTTATCATTGCGGAGGTCTACAAGAGTATTTCGAAATTGCCTTCAAAATTTTCTTTTGGTCCAGATGGTATTCCTGAAATGCTGTTGGTTAGTTGCATACATACTCTTACATCTCTAATTCATGACATTTTCAACAGATCTTTAAGCTCAGGAATATTTCCTAGAATAGCTAACAAGCCCATTCACAAATCTGGTGATAGAGCCGATGTAAAGAATTATAGGGGAATCTATATCCCATTCGTTATTCCCAAGTTATTTGACCAGTTAGTTACCAATCAGTTTTCTTTTCATATTAACAACTACATATTATTTGAACAACATGGATGGGCGATCGACACGGTGAAACTTGATATCTTTTGAAAGTAAGTTGCTGGATGCATTTGAGAATCGAATGCAAGTTGATAGTATTTATACCGATTTTTCGTAGGCATTGGATACTAATTGAAAATCGTTTTCTGGAATGGTTTATGGTTTACGAACTGTTTGTGCGGAAGACATCAGTGCATTATTTATCCAGAGAAATTGATATTCTTTCTGGCGTTCCCCAAAGATTCCATATTGGACCAACCTTATTTAATCTATCTTTCAATACCATAACATCTTTCATTGACAATTCTTATATTTCTTATAATTATGTCTTTGCCACAAATATATCCAGTTACAATCATACGCTAACCGAGTTAAATATTATGCAGTTTGAGTTGCATTGTGACTTCTTTGACCTATGTCTGCTGCACAGAGTTCTAAATAGTGGTATTGACTTATCTGATTTATTGTGTAGATTGTCTTTTAACACCTTTTCCCGTACCCGTAACTTTCGCCTGTTTTACATTGACTTTCACATCTCCAATTATGGTTTCAATTCTCCCCTACCTCGTAGGCAATGACTTTATAACGACAATGAGAATAATTTTGAAGTGTTTATCGATTCATTTCATATTTTTAAATCTAAGCTGAGGCAAATTTTGGTTGAAATATTTTGACGGTTGACTATTTTTTGTGAAACGTAAACTTTTAGTGTTTTATTTTAATAGTTATAAACAATCACTTGTGAATTGTATTTTTCTACTTTTATGTTTTGTGCAAACTTGTATTTTATGATTTGTATCGGTGTATATCGTATATTAATAAATGAATAAATTACAGGACGCACTTCATACTTGGCGAGACTATTGTTGTAGGCATGTTTACGTGCTCTCTGCGAGCTCAGAACTAAAAAAGGGAAGTGACACGATCAACGGGTATATTAAAGACTGCGCAAAATATCTGTGTAAAACTTCATAGGATTTTCATCGTGGTTTTAATTTTAGGACCGATCGGACTATTAAAAAAACGGCCCTCGTACACTTAATTCTGAAACTGAACCAGATTATACCTAACATTTTCCTATCAAATATTTTGGTTTACGCTAACAAATATCGGGAAATATTATTACAGTATATTTATTTCACTTTTCATTGAATACAATAGCCTCGACTTATACATTCAAAATGTATTATCTCGAAGCCACAGTCCTTTATGCCTTTATTCTTGTATATTTGCGTGACCTATGCATTTCTAAGTGAAAGCAATGCATGTCATTTCAGGTCAAAATGGGGCCTACAATGGCCGTAGTAATCTGGCCGGGTATTCCAGGTATGAATAATTTATATTGTGCACTATTTATGCACATCTAAAATCATTACTGAGGATACTCCAAAGCATTAAGTAAGAAAGATAGAGTAAAAGAGAAACGGGAAACAAAATATGTAAATAAACATCTCACTGGATACATATGATTCAAACACAAGAAAAATTACTGTATTAGTCTTGGAGCATGATTTAGTTTATATAATGTTTTAAAAGCATGTTATTGTGTCATTCTAGAGTAATTAGTATCTATGTAACATGGATTAAGAATAAAAAATATTTTTGGTAATTGAATCGAATTATTTACCCATTATCTAAATCGGTTGGTTAATGAAATCAGAACCAAAATTTAATTATTTATTAATAAAATTTGGTAATAATGATTTATGAGTATTGATAACAACATGTTTTTCATTGTAAAAAGTTCACACCAGATGAAGACTGTGTTGAAGAACCAATAATATTATTACTTCTATGGTTAGTGTTTGATACATCCATTTGCAAATTCTTGTCTCCCAGAATTTTAGTAGCTATTCGTTTATTATTTTGTATTTTATTCGTGATTTTTGTAAAATTAGTAACGAAATTGCTTTCGTTTCATAACCCTAAATATTTAATGCAAGATTTTCAGATTCAGACTCTCTCATATTAACGCGTATTTGTTAACTTACCCGCATCCTAACTCCCCTTTTAGCGAGAATGCACCCGTCCGCGGGGAGACAAGTTTGAGCAGCGGATGAGGGAATCTTACGAGTTTAAACCAATTCAAAATCATATAATTCATCATTCTTTACATAAGTAACTCGTAAGCGCCAATCTCGAATTATTAACGAATGAAGAATGATGGGTATTTTCAGATTTGTTTTTCTGAGGGGGTATTCGCTTTTCGGTTGGATATTTATAATAATTTGAAATTCGATTTGTGACTGTTGAATTCAAAAACAAAACAAAAATGCGTTCAACAGATTATTACCAGCAACCAACAGATATTCATTATTCGAATAACGAAAGATATAATTCATTTCTTTGTTTTTTATGAAGACAACATTCAAATGATCATTCATTCGATTATTATAATCATTGGGGTACGGATTATTCGAATACTGAAAATTATTCGATTATTCCATCACTAGTTTAAACCAGAAAAGAGGTACTATCAAGAAGTTGCCAACCTTGCCCAGAATTGACAAGCGTATTTTTGTATTCGAAACCATACTCGCCGAATTGTTCAAGATTCTCTCTTAGCATTCAGCAACCTAACTCATACGAGAACATATTCTAGAAACTAAGAAAAATATTTGACATTGTTTGTAACAAACTGTGAGATTGGCAAATCAATAAACAACTGCTATTACAGAATCGCTGCTTTGATTAATAAAAATAAAATATTCGAATAAATCAAAATGTCATTCATATTTATCAATATTTGTAGTGGGTGAAAATTCTTGGCAGTTGTAGATAAAATTTTGTATTGTAATTCGTATGATAACGGCTCATGCTGTTACCGACTCGAACTAACGCCCTCTTCTTGCAACTGACCGCATTCGTATGATAATAATGCTCTTATCCCACTAATAAAATAAAAAACTATTAGATACTAACAATATGCTTTTGTTACAAATATCGAAGAGATGTGGCTTCTTTGAATGTTTTTGATCGAATCTTGTTGAAAATGTTGATCACAGCGATTAGCTATGGTGTGTATGATTTTCCGTTTATCAAAATGGAAAAATGCTCATATATGGAGTGTCAACTCATTACCTGTGATGAATGCGGTTTTGTTTTATATCTTACGAAAATGCATCTATGAATATAAGAGAAATGGATGGAGTATATGTTCAGTGTTTTTTCAAATGACGTAATTTGAGAAACGACAAGTTTGTAACGTTAACTTTTTATAATTGAAATAAATTAATTGGGAAATGAAATTGGTACAGGATTCAATCCTAGTATTGAAAATTAAATAATCTCAATGACGATAATAAATATTCTCTGGCTGCATTAACAACGGAAAATAAATTTCTCTGATTACAGGACTGTGTCCGATGTATGTGAGAGAGAATGACCAAAGGGTCTACGGTGGTTTTTGGACAAGCAATCACAAGGTAATTTAATCAGAAATACAACCCCTTACGAGAATATAATTAAAGGGCTACATAGTAACGAGGTATGTCTAATGTCTCGGATATTAACTACTAGATGGTCGGCAGGGTATAATGTTGCCAATTTGAATGTGACAGGGTATTAAATTTATTGAAGAAGGATATCTATATTTGATGGTGACGGATCACTTTATTAACAAAAATAATATACATTTCATTTTGCAAAGACTTATTGATGGAACAAGGCCAAATATATATACAACTGATGATACTCGTTCGCCATATCGTCATCTATTAAAGAGAGCTTATGTAGAGATTCCAAAGGGCGGAGTAAACTAATAATGGAAAAAATGGACAAACCTTCATAATGGAAACAAACAAATCGATGAGACCGCGGAAACAATAGTAAAACCCAATACAATCCACGCCACAAGTTGCGTCAACTTGCGAGATATGTTTGAAAGAGATCAGGGGATAGAAAAAATAGATTTCATCATCATAACATGATAATACAAAACAAATTCAAGAGGAAAGTAATTTAAAATATATAATTTTGTAGCTCAAGTTGTTCATAAAATGTGGTCGAATACTTAATATTATAAAACTTCTTTATATTCTAAACAGTTTCTCTTATTAAGAGTTATTTTTTCTTAAAAATAAAAACGAACATATAATCCTCATCGCTTCAAAATATGCAATTTTAGCCAACTTTCGCGTCTCTCCATGCATAAAATTAAACCGGTTACCTAGCAAACTAAAAAAAAATAAAAAAAGTCGTTAGTAGTTCTTAATTTAAGAAAAGAAACTTTGAAGTTCTTTAAAAAGTTTGTTGAGAGATCTTGTCACCTCCAAGGGGTAGTTTGGTAGGGCTGTGAAGCGTAAGAACGACGTTTGACTACCTTCAGTGACGGAGATTATTTTAAATTGAAAACTGTAATAATGAAAGAAGACTATCGCTCTCACTCTCGTTTTCTGCATCAGTTAGGTCTTTGATTTTTTTCTATTCTATTCTCCATTTTTTCTTAAGAATTCCTACATTTGTTACGTTTCAAGTATTGTATGCTTTCACAGTCTCCAATTAGTTTTCATTCAGTATTTGCTTTGTTTTGAGGGTTTTTCAGTATTGTTTCCCTCTTCACTACTATATGCTGTTTCTTTTTTAACAAAAGTCTAGTAGAATGCAACCAGTCGTAACTTGGAGCTTATCAACTACAGTCCTCTATGTATTTTGCTTTCCGTGATTTACCAAAAGTTGCAGTTATTCGAATACATTTTCACATTGGTCAAAAAAGACATTCATAAGATATGTTTAATTCGTTTTAAAAATATTCTTTAATTGGCAGTAAAAAATACTTGTGCTTTAAATAATTTTAATTCTTACACGTATGGCGATAGAAACGAGCTTTTCTCGGATTCAGATAAGTGGTATGCATATTTTACATTTTCTTTATATTTTTTACTTTTCTAAACGCTTTATGCTTTATATTTTTTAATTTTGTGTAATAGATATTTTTTCATTCAGCTGTGCAATACTTTATCAGTTTCAGAAGAAATTATTTTTACCTTTAGCTTATCTTAGATTGAACATTTTGTGAGACGCCCATGTCTGACCAAGAAACTCATTTACATACCACCATGGTACTTTTAATGAAAAATAAACAAAGTAGTTTGCTGGAAAGTTGGAATTATACAGTTTTTGCACTTAATTTTACACCCTGAATTAACTGCGGCCAGCGTCACAACGAAAGAATGAAGTATAGAAAAATACCTTTTGCTGATGGTTAATAAAAATTCTTCAACATTTCAGATTTTTGATAAATTGAGATAAATGGTTTTTCTGTATTTTCAATAATTTTTTTTGAAATTATGAGATTTTTAATGGTCTACGATGTTTCAATTTTTCATTTTAGCTAAAATTGGCTTAATGAGTATATTTCAAAAATACAATCATATATGGAGTATGTAAAAAAAATTTGATATACAATATTTTTTTGAGTATTTAAAAATGTTGTGAAAATATAGTCCTTATTGACTAACTATAGATAAACATTTTTCAAAATTGTTATAAAATAGGTATCAAATTCTATGCCGTATATGTGGTTTCTCACATGTAAATATTTTATATAAATTATATCTATATGCAGTGTGGTTCAGTGTTGGACTACCAAACATACTTTTGTTAGAATAATGCCGCATATACGAGGGCTATTTTTTTTCAGTTTGGTCGCAAAATTAAAACTAAAGTTGTGAGTGCGTAGTGAGTACGTAAAGATGCTTACAACAATAGAATCTCCCGCTAATACAGGTTCTCAAAGTGTGGGGTGCGCCCTTCTAACCCCCCCTAGGAGTGATGTATTAGAATAATTAGCGAGGCGCGATACAAATTCTAAATGCGGTTCTAAATGCGGTTTATTGGCTATTATCGGAAACTAGGAAACTAGTAATAGATCATTTTTGTTACTAAAATATTATCAATGATTACATCTACCAATATTTTTCCAATTGAAGCAAAGCTGGGCTAGAACGTTAACCAAAAACAAATAGCAGCTAAATGTCTTCAGAATTTGTTAAGTGAACATTTTCAATTTTCATTCCAATAATTGATTAATAATAATTGTACATTCAGCTACCTATGTCAATAAAAAAAATTACTTCATTAAGCTCCAATCGGACAATTTGAGATCATCTTCTACACAGAAGTATGATCTGAAATTCTTACTTAAGTTTTCTTAATTTATATTCGCGTCGCGTGCTTCAATTCAGCTAGTTCGATAATCTTCGATACCTAACCCGAACTTTCCAACACCATCTCCGGCGCACTAAACAGTGTTACATAGTGCCTAGTCACTGCTGTAATTTGAATTCTTACGGGTTGGCTCTTAACGCACATCATTGAATAGGGAGTGACATTGTTTGAGTTAAAATGAGGGTGAAATTCTTACTTAAATTTTCTTCCCATTATTTTCCTGCACAAATTTAGACAATATGGAAAACATTTTAAAACAGTTTTCTTTTAATTTGTTATTCCATAATTGTATTTTCTTGCAAAAAGGGTTAATACTTTTGCACAAATCAAATGTATTTATATTATTTCACTGGTGCTGAAGGTTAAGTATATTAAGTTTTTCAAAAACGTCTGCTAAATAAGATAGCTACTTTAAAAATAAATGATCGTAGAATTCTGCTGAATTCTTATAATCCTCCTTGCTCAAAAATATCCCTATTTCCCTTTTTAGTTCATAGACACGCCTGACAACCTTACCACATGGATGAGGAATAAAACAGTAAATATTTATGCTCAGCTCTCATATCTTTAACTTTGTGAAGGTTTATATGTCAAAGATGATTTTAAGAGTAAACAACTGTGACCTGTTTTGTTCTAATCATTTAAGCACTCAGCAAGTTATTACTACTTAGGTGGTGTTTGTGAGCTTTAAAGGGCAATGTTTTTGTGCTCTTTTCAAATATGCAACGGAATTTTAAAAATATCGATATATAGAGTGTTGTTTCAAGGACAATCGTTTTTTAAATTTTTTGAAAATCCGAGCATGGATTTTTTTGTGATTAGTATTTGGTTTATTTGGGCTCTGAATGAGGAACTTGTGTACCAAATATGAAAAAAAATGATAGGGTCCTTCGGTAGATATGGCCTCGGGAAAAATGATCTAAAATGAAATTTATCTTTGGTGTTTTGGGTTAAGTCAAAAACTAAATACTTTTTTAAGTTGATACATGCTTTCCGCTCTGAAAACATCAATTTCTAATGAAAAAATACTTTAGATTTTTCAGCTGCTTTCAACATAACTAACAGGGTAACTCTAGTTCTACCTGGAAGTAAATAATTTTGAGATATTTTCAGTTCTTATTTAATTTGGTTCGAATATTGAAGTGGTTCCACAAAGACTGACACGAAAAATGTATAAAACATGAGAAATAAAGAGACTAATTTAATTAGGAGAATAATAAAATGGTTTGAAGACAGAATAATAAAGAAAGAAGATAAACGTCAAACTCAAAGAGATGTTGTTAAACATTTTAATAGTTTTGAATCAAAATAATGAAAACATTTTATAAGAATTATTTTTTTATTAAACAGTCAATACAGTGTACAAATAAACAAAGCAATTACTGTCTAAGAATTTATTAAAAACATATTCCCTATCTCTAATCTGAAACAAATTTCAAGCAGGGTTCACTAATCGGTGAATTTTTATTTTATTCAATAAATATAAGCAAGTTCAACGTTCCGATTAATACTATATCAATAACTTTAACAAATATATTTATAATCAAAATATAAACGGTTATCGTTACTTTACGAGTCGCAAAGGGAGATAAGCCAATTGTTTAGTTATATCTGTCAACAGAATCCAAAAATAACTACACTCCAGGAGAATTTTATGACTCCAGTTTTATTATTTTCTCATTTGTTTGTCATATGTTGTTTTGCTTTAAATCTAGAATTTCATGCGATTTTGATATTGTTTAGACATGATATAGTTGCATGTTGTTTTTCAAGACAGTCAAAACAGATGGTAAATATGACCACTACTTTAAAATCATAACTTCTTAGTTTTTCCATGTACCATCTTTAAGATTTCATTTTCATTCGTTGATTGTATTTAAGGATTGCTTAAATTATAATAAAATATTAATACGACCTAACAATATTACATAATAAAAGTTATATTTTATTTATTAACAATGCGATTCTAAATGTTCCTATTTTGCATCATTTCATAGAAGTTGAGATAAGAAACTTTACACATTTCTAATACTCTAATATTTTCGTAAATATAGATTATGGAACAAAATGTATTTACCAAATGGTATGCTAGAATAAAAAGGTATTAAAAGACTAATTCAACATACTTGAAAATAATAAAAAATAACATATCAAAAAAACTTTTCTTAAAAAAATGTATTCTCTAATTTATTAGGTTAGGGAGTGGATCTGTTGGAATTGTATAACGAAAAAGGGCAAAAATTAATCAATCTATTTAAGTGCTCCTAAGAAATGTTACAAGAAATAAAAAGGTAATATGGTGCTTTAGTTTGTACCATAAGTCGTATAAGGAAAGAAATATAACAGGCACAACAAGGGTTTTCAAGTGCTCATTTTTTTCTATAAGTAGGGCAAAAATAGTTAGTTAGTTATGACCCATATGAGTGGACGTTTCTTTCTCGAGGACTCTAATTAATAAATAAAATAAATTTATTTGAATCAGTATTGCAAATCTCATAACCTAATCCCAACAGGAGCCTTTGTATTGTCGTAACTGCCTGAGTGTTGAACCAAATCAAACTACTGAACTCGACTAGCGTTTCGCTAATTATGTTAGCATCATCAGGAGATGATTAAAACTCTTGTTTATAGATTTCCAACTGGGATTATATAAATTCTATGGGTTCTGTAGTGAATCCAGAGGTTAATGGGGGCGTTGAAGCAGTCACGAGGGGTGACTTTGCATACCTGTCCTATTAGCACCAAAATATTTTTAAAATATTAATTTGCAATATTAAAAAAATGTTTTTAAAATATAGCCTACAAATATTTTAGAAATATTTAAAAAAGGTGTGTTTCAAAACATTTTGAAATTCTGTGTGCCTATATTTATTTAGATAATTAATATAGGGTGGCGTATAAATCACCTTATGATTTTGGTGCTAAATCAAGTTTTGTGCTGGTATTTTCCTTGATATTAATTTCCTTTAAATGACGACCATTTCCACCTTCAACTTGACGTGCCCTTTCTGAGGCATTTTCCATAACTCTGGCTAGGATATCAGATCCTTACCCTTGAATTCCATTCCGAATATTATTTTTGAGTTTGTTTGGATTGTTTACATAAACTGTAACTTTAAAATAATCCCACAAAAAAAATCAGGGGCTGTTAAATCTGGCGAGCAAGAGGGCCGGTTGTAATTTGAAAATCGCCATAGTTAATCAAGCAGTGTGCGCAGTAGCTGCACTTTCTTGAAACCACGGACAATTTTCCACTTCATGCCTCAACCAATTTTCAAACATGGCTCGGTATTGGACGCCATTTACGGTTGTTGCATCGCTTTCCTCGTCTTAAAAAAATATGACCTTGTTTTTCTTTGTGGAGTTACTCCACACCAAAGAGTACATTTAACTGGATGCATTTGGGCCTGAACAATTTTGGATTTTCTGTACCCCATATTCTGCAGTTTTGTTTATTCACATGACTATTCAAATGAAAATTATGAGATTGTGAATAAAATCGTTCTGCTTTTTGATCAATTCTTGGATTCGAATATGCAACACAATTGACTAATTGAATCTTGTACTGAAATAAATGCAACTGCTGCAAAATTCATTGCAAGGACCACCTAGACGTTATCAATTGTTGATAATATATATATTTTCCTATTTTATTTTAATAGAAAAGGTTATAATTGGAAATATTTCAGTTAAAGTAAGTTTTTTTCAAGTAATTCTGCTTACATTTTAGAGTTAGTATAAAAAAACTGAACTATTTGTCACGATTAAAAACTCGAATAATTATCACATTTAAAATTTATAAATTGTTTCAAACTGTACTTGCCCGAACTCAAATATTAATTCATTAATTATCTATATATAACTTATTATTTTAAGATACTAAAATTAATAAAGTAAGTAATATTAACAAGTAACAATTTTCTTTGTTGTACTTTTTTTATATTGAAAAGATAATTAATTAAAATAATGTATAGAAATGTCTAATATTTAATCATCCCAATTATTAAATTTGATCTTATGATCTATATTTAGAGTGTCAAATCCACTTGTTTTTAACATAGAATGAAATATTTACAATTTTAATTATGTTTGATAATAATATAATGTCGTTAGAATAATTAATACTAAATGTGACCTTCGTTTTAAATTATTATTGTAGCCACCTAAAAAACACGTTGTTTATCAAGAAAGAAATATTAAATATTGCATCAGCCAATATTTTGCTAAAAGCTCTTAATAGTGTTTGATAAAGTCGTAAAATAAAATTATCAGATATATTTAGTTTTAGTTTCAATATTTATAATTGATAATTGAATGCCAAGAAGTTTTAAGTAAAAAATAACAAAATAGTTTCTGGATATCTTTGGATTTTGTTATTAAAACTACAAAAATATTTTTTTTTGCTATTTTGGATTAGGTATTAATTTTAGTAATTTTACCGATCCTTTAAAGTGCGTCAAGTTCGATTTTAGAACACTAGTGCCTAAATTAAAGTACTTATACAACTCTCATGTAATCATCAACCTCTTGTTATTTAATTCTTTTTTGAGATTTCGTGTGTTTTGGTATAAAAAACTGTTCTTTTAAGAATCAATATAGCGTAAATAGTCAAACTGCTTTAATAATGCCGAAGCTTTGCTACAAGAAATTCATAACTATTTTAGTACAATATTTGCAACAAAAATATAATAACAATGGTCCATTGCTATCTCAATTTTTGTTACTTTAAATTTCAAAAAAGCATTCTTGTGCAAATAATAAAGACACTACTACAAGAACACTGAATACAAGTACAATTTTCTGCTTGTATGAAATCAGTAAGTGTAGACAAATCGTTTTTTATCAATAACAACTTATGACATTTTTTTTAAACAATGCAATGAGTGATTAGAGGGGGACAAGCACAATTTGATTGGAGACCAGATTTTAAAATGTTCTAATCTAGGTTGTTTGTTGTTCTTTCTTCATTCTTTAAAGGACATACCACCAAGAGGTGTTTAACTATGAGTCGTTACAGATGGTACGATACTCCTTCTGTAAGATATTTTGGTAATGTGTGTGGAGTGGAAGCGATTTATAATGACTTGGTCTTTCCTTCTCTTGGGTAGGAATAACTTTTCACTGACTAGTTCTTTGCTTTTTTCGAGTTTAGTTATTATTTCAGTCCAAGTTGATTGCCAGATGTTTGTTATTAGGTTTTGAATTGATGGTTGTCCGAAGACGAGAGTTTAATTTGAAAAAGAGTATCCTCGTTAGAAACAATACTACAGTTTAGGGTGTTAACTTCTTTTTCATTCAGAGGTAATTTTAGTGATTCCACTGTACGATCAAGAAGTTAACCATTTTAGCAACCTTGCGTGAAAGTGGTTCACAGTCAGTTTCTTTGTTGTAACATTCAATAGTGACTGACCAAAAAGATTTAAAAATGTTTAATAACATATTTAAAGTTTAGCTGTAGTTTGTTTAGAATATAGCCATCAAAAATTACTTGATAGATATTTAGTAGAACAATATAGACATAAAGTATTCTTCATTTCATTGTTAACTGTATCTTCAATTAATTTGAACATATTTAGAGCATTAAAAATATTATTACAACAGACACATTGGTCTAAATTGTTTAAATATATGGTTTGATGAAGGATTCCGACAAAAATCTATAAATTTGGCAAAGAATATCGAAGAGATAGTAAAAAGAAATTGTCCGAGAGAGAACGAACAGACATTACTCCAATTGTTATTACAAGAAACTGCGATTGCAGTGATATTATGGTGGATCATTCTCTTATATAACCGATTCAAACCTGAGTACATACGGTATTTCTAAAAATCATTACCATATGTACCTAAATAATGTTTTTCTAAAATTAAGAAAATAACAGGGTGTTCGTTAAAAAGATAGCGTGACAGATGGTAGTTTAGGATTGTTAACAATGGAACTCTACACGAAAGAACAGTTTTCATTGTTAAGCAATATTTTAAAAATACTGAAGGTTTAACAGCTATAGTTCGCCATATTCGTACAAAATAGTGATTTCACTTTATCAACTGTGAAATGATTATTAAAAAAATTAGGGAGACTGGATCAATTTGTGATCTGAAACATTTGGGTATTCCTTCAACAAGTCGTTAAATACAAAATGTTGAAGCAGCTGCTGAATGTGTTGCTGAGAGTCCAGGAACATCAATTCGGCAGCGTGTTCAAGAATTGTACATTTTGAGAAGATCTCTACAGCTTATTTTTACGAAGGATTTGCATATTTATACTTAGATAGTTCAATATACTCAACACATAGCGAAGATATTTCATTGAATGGATTATTAAACAACAAGTGGATGCTGATTTTTCGAACAAAATCATCTTCAGCGATGACGCTCAGTTTAATTTTGATGCCATGGTTAATCCATACAAGTGTCATATTGATGGTTCAGAAAATTCAGGAGTGATTGTTGCGAAACTAATGCATCCACAACGTGTTACTATTTGGAGTTGATTTTTTTTTGAGAATGCTGCTGGTCAGGCAATAATAGTTAGTGGTGCTCCGTTATAGGGTCATGGTAATCCAGTTATTTGCGCCTAAATTACAAGATATGGATGTGGTTGAAACAAGATGGCGTCACATGTCATATTGTCCGAGAACCAATTAATTTACCGCATGAGTCATGCATCGTGTAATTGCTTGTTGTTCAGAATTGGCCACCAGGATCATACGATTTAACGCCTCTGGAATTTTTTGGGAGGGGTTTTTTGAAGTCTAAAGTACAATTTTTAATTATAAACTTATGTTTATTTATTTCTAGCGTGATTTTTGTGACACTTGTTTTATTTGAAAACATTTACATGCATGCTTATTGAATAAGAATAAATGAAGAAAATTACAACATGTACGTGTACCATTCATGTATAATTTGTTCCAACGTGAAATTATAAAAAATGGATACAGTTCAAGAAGATAATGAAAAGAAGTGCCACATCCCTACATAATTCTATTTATTTTCTAACCATTAAACAAATATTCATAGGCTTTATGAGATTATTGAGCTAGAAATTAAGTATAAAGAACGATGTAAAAGGGGTTGGGACGGGTCCGCAAAAAAATGTTATTTCACTTATTTAAAATGTACAAAAGTAAATTACACTAATATTTATAGACAAACTGTGACAGCTAATTTTATTTTTTTTAGTGACTTCTTGTTTTCATCTAAATAAAAGAGATATTTATTTCCTTTCATACTTGATTCTAAACATTCGCAAATTTTTCAAGAATTTCCTATTATTTTACGAGGGCCGATCAATATGCTTTACCCTTGATCTGTTTGTAGCAATTTGACAAATGGGACTTTTTGACATATTGTCAGGTTAAGACTACTTCTATCTGAACCGTATTTCAGTTGAGTTAGTAAATAAATGTTTTATTAATAACTGTGATTTTATTTAATATTACATAGAGAGTATCACGTGATATCTAATTTGATACTACCGTTAATGCGATTTTCTATATCGGCATCAAAATATGCAAAATAAGTACTTACAATTCGTAATAAAATAAACACTATACTATTTATTCACTAATTAATTCCCGTAACTAGACTGTTCACAAAATTATTAACCCGGGATTTTCAACAAAAATCAAGGAACGGACAGACTAATTCAAGTTCAATCGAACGACTGAAAATTGAGTGCGATACATACAACTTTGAATAATTTATATGTCTACTATAATAGTCTGGCGCCAAAAGATTTATTGTCACAAATTTAATTGAGATTATTTATTTATTGCATATAATTATTTCATAAGAAATAAAACAAGTTTATACACGGAGAAAATATGTTTGATTTAATTATTTAATAATAAAATAATTTAAATCAGAATATTATTTTAGAAGTGTTGAGTATCCGTATTTATTTGATTTAATTTTAGTATATATATATATATATATATCCGCAAACCTTAACGGCCGAATGCTCCTAAGGCTTCAATTGTAGTTTTCCTTTTATTCCAGTCAAGATTATGTTAGAATATGCTTCTCTGATGCCATTCATTTCCTCTTTGGATTATTTTTCTTTTTGTGACTGTTTCACTTTCTAGTGCTACTTTAGTTTTATTAGGCTTCCTTTGGGTAGTTATTTTATTCTATACATTTCCATAACTTCTCTATTTGTTCGCCGTCTCATGTCTCCATCCTGTAAACCTCTATATATCGCTTTTAGTATCGTTCTCTTCCATATTTCCAACCTACTCTCCATATTTTTATTTAGAGTTTAGGTCTTGCATGCATATAATATGGTCTCATAACCGTTGGATTTACTCTATCTTAATAACGTGGTTAAAACACCAGCACTTTTACTACCTTTGGCAATTTTCTTTTTTCATCATCGGTTACTCGAGGTAGTCAAAAGTATTCATTATTTCTAATTTATATTCCTACATCTTTCTTGTAGTTATTTTGAAGTATTGTCCGATTAATGGCCTCTTATTTCCATATATTTTGTTTTAGATGTATTAATCTCCAAACCAATTTTTTTAATTTTATTTCCACTCTTCTGAATACTTCGTTTAGTTCATGTGCGAGTTATTAAAACCAAAATATCGTTATATGGAATACATTGGTGTTTTTGATGGTGTATTATTTACATTCCGTGTTATCTCTTTTTTTATATATGGGATATAAAATTGCTTCTAATCTTGTCTTAGGTATTTTTTCACTTCCCCAAACATTTTTTATTAACTCTATTGCCCTACATTTTAGAGTATCTTCTCCTTTTTCAACATTTCGGCTATTACACCATTTTCTCCTGGTGGTTTACTATTTTTCAAATATTTATTATATCTGCGATTTCAGAGTTGCTTGCTGTACTATTGTCATAAACATATGTTTATTTTTGTTGTGCATATTGATATTTTTGTGCGAAATCCTTTTGACGTTTGTTATTCAGAACCCTTTTAAAGCATTTTGAATATTTTTAATTCACCGTCTGTTTCTTTTATTACCTGACCTTTTTCATCCTTATAAAATCTTTGTGGTTTCAAACAATCCCCTTTAACTCGCTTGACTTCGTGGTAGAAATTTTTAACCTCTTTATGAACAAAATATTCTTCTGTTCTCTTCATGTTGTTTTCTAAATATAGTCTGTTCTTGTGTCTACATATCTTTTTTCTCTGACTTACTCCTTTGTTAATCAAGAATTTGTCGGTTTCTCCTTCCTTTGTCAGTATATTAATTTTTGTTTCATCCACAGTCATTTTGATTTCCCTTTTTAACTTTGCAAAGTTAAGAAAAAACTGGTATATCAACAGTTAAAAGTACATTACAATAAACGTAAAATTTTAATTTAGTTTCTTCCTAGTGTTTGGTTAGATTGTTCTTGCTCTTTTCAGCTGTTGATTTCGCTAATTCATTTGTACTAAATATTTTGATGTTTTTTGTCATATCTGATTGAATTATGGTCGTCGAGAAATAAAAAATGCTACCAATTGGTTTTTACTAAATTTTCAGATTATTGGCTGGTTTATTATTTAACGATTTTTCCCATTTTAATGGAAGTCAATTGCGGTTATAAATTAGCTTTAAGTCCCCAGACTAAAGTTGACATAGCAATCACTTGTTTGTGTATTTCACGATTGATAGGAAAGGACAGGGCCGACCTACTCTATTACTAGTGTCTTGTTTTTATAGTAAATATTCGCTTAATGGTATTATGGTAGTAGTAGTAGTAGTAATGATACTGGTTGTATCGTAACGTTTTTTTGACAGCCTAACGTAATTTGACTGGGGTCAATGACCGAGGATTTCTGGTGTTTATTTTTAACTATAGATATACAGAATTAACTTAATTGTTACAGTGACGGGTTTTAAATATGGCAAGAAGGCTATTTAGAATTAACTTAATAAATTCCAATGGTTTTTCAAATTAAAAATAACTTTGAAATTAATGAGAAGCGGGAAATAACAAAAAATTGCTTCCTTTATATTTTTTATTTTAGATAAAATAAGGGGGGAGAGTCCTAAATGCTCAGAACGATGTCAGAAGGAAGCTCTTGTTATTTGCAATTAAAAAAAATCTAATTCATTTTAATAACTTTTTTATTTGAAAAGAGGATATCCCAATCAAACGATGATAAAATTTCGCATACATTCATATGAAACAGATTAATCAAATTTTATATGATCAGTTAGGTGCGAGAAAATATGTTTTCGATGGATATTGCATATTTTAACAATAGTCAAATGGTGTAAAGAAACTGAATCTGGCCCTACTGTTATTTCAGAAAATCAAAGAACACTGCATGCTGAGATGCACATAACTATTTACTTACCAGAAGTTTTCTCTGAAATGAAAAAAATCAATCAAAAACCCTACACAGCGTAACGAACAATTGATTATTTAACCACACAAAAGGTGGAATCAATGACCCATCCTTTATACAGCCCTGATCTAAGTCCAAACGATTTTCGTTCATTTCCAAAAATCATAAATCAGTTCCGTGGTCTATGTTTTTCAAGCCCAGAAAGTGCAGTTAAACCATTTAAAAATTCCGTGATGAGCGTGCCATCCTCAGATTGGAAAAATGTCATGACAACTAGTTTATTCACACAAAAAGTGCATAGATTGTCAAAGGAAATAGTTTGAAAAGCAATGAAGCCACTTTTTGAATTGTGAATGTTTTTGTTTGCGTTTATGTCTAAATTAAAGCAACAGTTGACATGACCACGAAAAATTAGTTTTTAAAAAGATTTCGAGTAATAAAACAGAAAAAGCTAGAAAAATCGATTGGTTTTTCTTTTTCTGTCAAAATACCTTAACGTTCTGTAAATGGGCATAAACTAAAATTAAAACAGTGAACATTTTTTGGCTTTGTTATCTTTGTAACAGAGTCTCTCTATCCTAACCTCACCTGTCCTAACCTATCCTAATCTAACTTCACCTACACTAACTTAACGTATCCTAACCTATCCTAACCAATCCTAACCAATCCTAACCAATCCTAACCTATTGCAACCTATCCTAACCCATCCCAACCTATTCTAACCTAACCTCACCTAATCTAAATTATTCTGTTTATTAATCTTTTTCTTCTAAAAAATGTAGATTGTCCCAATAAATACAGACTTATTCCAAATATACCAATTCCTTAGATGTCCTAAAATAAACTATCAGTTCAAAAGTGTTAAACATATCTTGAGAATATTACATGAACGTAGAATAACCTTTTAAAGAACAAACAGACTATTTGTTTTCATTGTAATTTGAATAAAATATGGACGTGTGAGAAGGCTCGGATGGGGAGTCAAAGGTTTTTTGGAGTTACCTTTGTAAAAAGCTTGTTGTCCAAGATTGCATCCTCATAAAATCTTTTAACGCAGAGGGATATTGTTAGAGTTGTTTAGAACTCGAAATTTCGTTAATAATCAGATATTCATAACACTGGAATGCTGTAATGTCGCTAACCAATGACAGTACTACGTTCGGCAAAGACTTTTAGGGCCAAAACTAGAAAGATTCAGGAAAAAGTACATCGAATTTTAACTCTTATATCGATTAGACCTCTGTTACACAACTGCCATTACACTAGTATTCTTTATTTTTAGTAAGTTTTTGCTTGCCGGTGTTTTCAAAATTAGTCAATTATTGCCAACAAATCTGATTATTAATCAACTCTGCGAGGTTTAGTAATAATTCAATTCATTAATTTAATTTCAGTTTACTTTGTTAATTCACTCGTTTTTAATATTTTACTCAATTATGTATACTACCCGTGTTTACTTATAGTGGGCGTCCTCCCGAACCAGAGCCGAGGTACAGGATATCTGATAAGTGTCAATTTTTTTTATTAATACAGTACGGGTATCAGCTGACAAACGTCTATACCTGATATACGTCAATCAAATATCTTGCAAGAACTTACACGTTTCCGTTCGGCATAAAATATTACAATTTGTCTTAGGTTCCAACATCACTAACCTGTATAAAAGCAACTAATTACAATAAATTAATAAGTCGCGTACCACGACGACGAGAACGCTATTACATTTTTGAGAATAAATCAATAACTTTAATTAAGACTTTGAGTTTAATTTTCATTACTACGCCAGATCTAGTTTAAATTTAATAAGCAAACAAGATACGAGTACGCACTTAACGTTTATTGGAGAATTTTAGAGGATAACGTATTATGCGTTGCAAAATATAAGATCTGGAAAAACCCAATACCCGTACGATTGACATCGACACTGGTTGTGCCATCAAAAGAATTGGATTTTGGCCTTTGTAATACTAATACTTTAGTCTGAGTATCGATGAAAATGGACACGATGTTTTACGGTTGTTCTCATATCCAAAAATAGACTTAGTTATACATTTAGCGGGAAGTGACAATGATAGTGAGACTGACACTGTAGAAACAAATAATTATTTTTTCGTAAATGAATATTTTATATTATAAAAAAATCTTGAAATGTAATAACATTATAGTTTGTAAATACTTCGTAGGTTGTTTCTCGTTTCTCACTTTTCTAATTCCAACTCTGCCTATACTTAGCTTACGCCAGATTCTAGGAAGTCCAGATATTATATCTTACAACGCATAATAATAGGAACAAAAAATATTGGACCACCTGGTATGACAAAGAAAGCGTCATTTTCTAAAAGTTATTATACTGGATTTATTTGCGTTCACTTGAAATTATTTTTTATTGTTAATTTGATTACATGTCCATAAATTAAAGGTGCCATTACTCTTATACTTCGTGTTTAATTCCTTTTTTCCAAAGCAGTGTTGTTTAGTGAGCAATATATTCTGTTAGCTTTCTTTGCTCTATTTGGCAATTGCAATTCCGTTTTGCTATCACTTGAAAAGATTAGTACAAAATATTCGTATGGTGATATTTTTCCTATTTATCGTTTCTTACACGTTAAAGTCCTTCTGTGGTTTATAACCATAGTTTTACAATTCCTCTTGTTGATTATTCATTTCCCGGTATTAGCGCTGTGTTGTATGCTGTCCAATTTAACCGGGTTTAAATTTATGTATCGTGTAAGTTTTTGAATTTTCCTATATCTTTCGTTAGCATTCTTTTATACTTTACCATTAAAATTATGAATACAACGCGGCTAAGAGTATCCCGTTGTTTTATATGTGTTTATATTTCAAAAAATTGTTTGATTTAGTTCTATTTATCTATTATTATCTTATACTTATTTTGTTTTTTTCACAATATAATTCCTAGTTATTTGCTGCGACAGTCTAGTAGCTCTAAAGGCAGTCTATCATCCCGGAAGCAGAATGGCTCTGGTTCAGGAATGTGTAGAGGTCCTATACAAGATAAGCAATGACAGGGAGGTAATACTACTATGGGTTCCGGGCTACAGAGGGATCGTGAGGAACGAATGGGCGGATGAGCTAGCAAGGCTCGGAGCCGGCAACGAGCCCTGTGACCGGAACCAATAATAAGAATAAGTAAAGCGCAAACCTCTTAATTACTTGAAGAGTGGACGCAAATGGAATTAAGAAGGGCCTGGGAAGGCAGTCGAGGATGTAGACAAGCCAAGCAGGCAATCGCCGGACCGGATCCAACAAGGACTAGATGGTTGCTGGAAAGAACCAGACAGCAACTATGGTTGATCATTGGAGTCCTCATTGGACCTTGCAGGCTCCAAAGACACCTGTCCTTGTTTGGGACAGTGGAGGACCCAGACTGCCAGAATTGTGGAGGGGAGAAGGAAAATGCCCTCTGTGAGATCTGTGAGATCTACCGGCATCTAAGGAAATAAATCTTTGTTGTCGAACAGATGGAAGCGGAAGATCAACACGCCTTCTCATGAAACGATATCCTAATCTTCATTAGAAGGTCAAGGCGTTTCGAGGAGAGGCAAACGTGAGGAGGAAAGGAGGGGGAATATTGGGGATGGTAAAACGGTCCTGAACAGGCCTACTTGCGAAGCATCTGCCTCCCCGTCCTTATACCATCACCATTATTACCATTATTCCCAGTTATTCCATGTAATTCAAAATTCTTTTAATTATTTAATTATTATTAGTCATTGAACAATATATTGGTGTAACGTGAAATAAACTATACTACGATTACCGAACAGATGAAGTGAATAAAAAAACATAAAAAGTTTGTGTATTTTATTATTTAATTGGAAAAAAAATAACATATACATTACTTGAACAGGTGCTTATAACTACATGATGAATAATTCCCAAATTAATGATGAAAGGTTCTACAACAGTTTCCATAATCTTATCAGTTTCACCCATTTTCTCTTCTTTACATGCTTTAAACCATTTTGCCAATCGTGAAGTGTGACATTTCCAATTACTTCTAAAAATAGTTTGTTTAATACTAATTATTTTAAAGGTACCATTTTCCTTGCCAGATCGCCTTTAATTCGAGCCCACTTCAATCTATGGAATTTAATTCGTAACCATACAGTGAAGGATCTTTACAACTCTTCTCTTATACATTAAAGCCATCTCATAAACTGTATATTTATCACCTGATTTATTTTCTTTAACTAATGTTAATAATTTTGCTTTCATCATATCTTTGCCATATACAACATTAATTCTCCTCCGCCATTTATTAATTATTTCTTTCCTGGTAGCTGCAGTTGGACCTTCATTAAATCATCGATCATGATATAAAGCAGCATCAAGAACAAGTACTGCGTTTTCCTCCGAATGTGGTGAGCCCTTATAAAAATAGTTTTTGAATTCTGTCGATAAATTTCATTATATACTTTCCTAGGATAGGCGATGTTCTTATTTATCCAAAATTTTATTTACGGTATGCCCTACATTTACCCAAGTGTCATCCAGGTCTTCTCAGATTTGTTTAATTGTTCTTAAATACTTTTGCCTTCAAATATAATTTCATCCTTTTCTTTCAGAATATTCTTTCGTTGACTTTTTTCAAATCTGTAGTAAACTATTATTATTATAATTATTCCAATTTTATAAAGTTACTGACCATTTGGCTCTTTCATAATTTCATAATCGACCTCATTTAAAATTTTACCATAAGTGGGGATTTTATTTCTTAAAAAAATCAATGAACCGTTTATCAAATACACATCTTTATCTTGTGAAATGTTGTCCAAAATCACTTTGATGATGTATTTTTTCGGGAGAGGATGACTTCAGGTTTATATTCTACCCACACCCTGTATACGGCATTCACAGATGGACTTACAATAACGTATTTTGTAATTAATACCGACTTTTATATTGTTAACACTGTAATATTAAGAGAATATTTATTTTTATGTTTGTAAGTTGATTAACTGAAAGCTGTTGAGGTAAAATTTATATTTTGCATAAAATCGAGACTTTCCACTCAATACGTTTTGTGAATATTTACTATTGCATTTTTTCGTTTACCGATAAATGCTTTCTAGTCATTTTTTCTGAGAGCGTTGCTGGAAACGGTTCTTTTCTTTACTGATCCATTTTAAAGTCCAGAATTTAAAAAGTTTGTTATAATGCACAGATACACGAAAATATGACTAAACTAAAAGTTTGTTGCTACAACGAATGAACCTGAAATTCGGGGAACTTTGTGATGACATCGTTTTATTACTCCGCATGTTCTGTTTAAAAACAATTAAAACGTCAAGTAAACTGTATATTTTTTATTTTTTACATTTACAATGTTAACGTACCTTGTAAAATGTTCTAGAGTTATAAAAATATGTTAAAGATTGTCTTAAAAAGATTTAAAAATGTAACAGTTGGTTAAATTGTTGCCATTATAGCTTTAAACTAAATACATCTTTGTGCAGTTTTTAATTGCTGTTATTATGACGTAATTGTTACTTTGTATTTTCGTAGTTTAATTCTTTAATTTTAAAAAGTTTTACAGACTTGGAATTTAACTAGCGCAAAGTCATACAACTACATTGTACAATATTTTACTATAATTATAAAAACACACTATAAACCGGTTAATATTGTTACTATTTTTTAAAATTTCCAAACTAAAAGCTTTGTTGTTCAGATCGTTGCGTTGCTCCTACTTTAAAACGTTATAATGTCATGAGAAACTTTACATACTTCTACTATAGAATCGGTCAAGTCGAATCTCATGTGACCATTAAAAAGTGTTCTCAAAAGAAATGTTAAGTTCGGCTTCAGAAAAATTAAGTGAGGACATCAAAAAGTCAATCATGCGATTTTTTTAAATTGGAATAAATTATTTTCAGAGTACATAAAAATACAATGAAAACTACGTCTGTGACATTTTTATTGAATTTGTAATAAACGAACAATTTTAGCTAAATTTAAAAAGCCACCATCACGTATCACAAAATATAATGTTATTTTAAAACAAACATTGTTAGTTGCAGACATTTTGGATAAAATAAGTACAAGATAATTGTTTATTATTCTTATAAATACACGGTAACTGTTAAGGTGCGCACTAGTATAAACAAACTATGCATTGAAATGTTGAAAATATATATCGACCTGCATTTGGAGTTGTATATGGAGCACAGAAGTAAGTATGTACGAATTTTTTCCAATTTTTTCAAAGTTGTATTACACCTACAGTGTACATTTTCATATAAATAGAGAATGTTCTCCATTGGGCTCGAATGTGGTATAGTAGATTAACCAAACAAACTTGAAACATAATACTTTAATGTATAAAAGATTAGGAAGATTAGTTTCGACTATCATCAAGTATGTGGTAAACTTAACAACAAATTTAAACATTTAATATTTTAATAGTAAATACATACGATACAATTAAAAAAAACCAGTGGGTCCACCTTTTTAATGTACGTGTGAAACTCAACAACAACACAGAATACTATTGAAAAAAGTAAAAATAACAATAGTTGAACAATCCTCGTGAGAAAAGGAAGAAATACTGAGCCAAAAACATAAAGATAAATTTGGTTTAGGTAAGTGCAATAAGAAGGATACCCACAAGAGGGCAGAAAGAATAATCAGGTGAGCTGCCACATAAGTCTGAACTAATAAGAAAGGATGAGACCTGTATGATCATAACCAATTCCCAACTAGGAAGGTGAAATGAATCTGGGAAAAGGAACCACCGGGTGAAAAATGGCAGCCAGTCAGTTTATTTTCAATTGTGTAATTTAAATTTAACGAATGGTGTCTCTTTACTGATAATGGTTAGTCATACAATGTCCTTAGTTCCTAATATCTTCCTCTAACGTGGTTCCTAACATCGATCCGGGTACGATAATATTTTAAGGGGACAATATTAGGGAAATCTTTTTTTATATTCAAGCTACTTCTCTAAATGTTTGGAATGGTATTAATGAATTATTTTGGAAGAAAAGTTCTACTCAGTAGCATACTAAGGTTCAGTGATACCCGGGGTTAAAATTTTTGGCTCCCTTTCCTTACTTTAAGAAGTGACATTATTTTTACAACTTTTTCATAAATTTTTGACTTAATCGTTAGTTTTATTTCTGTTTCAGATACCACGTCTCTCTAAATGAGAAGAGAAAATTGAGATCGCATAGTGGGTGCTCTGACTTCAACTGGATAACTACTGAGCATTTTGTGTAATGGTTTCAGTACTTCATTGAAAAAACCGACCAATCCAAGAAACCCTGTCTTTTGCTTGCCTCCTCATTCCACTGCAAAATGCAGTCACCTTCATAGTACCTTTTAAAACCTATTATGTGCAAGCTTGAAAACTGGTTAGTTAATCAACGAGATCGTATGGTGAAAAAAGAGGGGCATATTTGAAAGTTGGGAATATGCAAATTGCAGTAAATGGATTCCGAAAAACAGGAATTTTTATTGAAGTGTTTTGATAATTCCGACTTACTTATTCATTAGATGAACCTGGATAACCAACCTGAAGAGTCACACGGACGTCCACGTGTTGAAACACTAACATAAGAAAGTTAGACCTGAATCTAAAAAATAATCTTTTCTTCTTATTGTTTTTTCTGCCTTTTATAACGGTACACTCAAAAACCAACTTCAGGGCCCAAAACCAAACAGTTTTGACTATTTGGCTAGACGAAGGTATTTTTGTATTTGGAAAATATATATTAGCGCCTGAATTATAGGCAAATTCTTTCAGAGTAACGATATTTTAGCCACTTACCTTATTACGTAAAATTTTCATTCCCATCTTAAAAAGTACTATGTAAATTGCAGATACTTATCAAAGAGTCTCCCCGTGAAATCCCTTGTGTAAAATTTGTACAAATGCTTCTCCCACAAAAAGAATAACCACTCAAAACTCTAATATGGCAAAACATTTTAGAGCCCCTGTAACGTACATAATAAGAGATCGTAACCGTTTTTCCCGAAATCACCGTAGGTAATTCTTTTGTCAGGTTAAATAATTCACAGAAGTAGTGCATTATTAATAATATCTCGTTTGCTTGGAAGTCTAAAGCTTTATTTGAAAAGTGACTGGAGAATGGCAATGGCGATTTTCCCCTTGTTTTTCTTCGCCAAAGTGAAACAACGCATTATAAGGAAAGGGAAAGCATTTTCCACTAGACTTTCGACAGGTCTGAGCCAGTGGCGTCATCAAACATGATGATATAAGATCCTTCTCAACTCTAACATATCAATTACATTCGGATGATCAAGGAAATTTTACAATCATTTTGGAGTTTCAAATGGACTTTTAAGACCTGTCGTGATGTTGTAGTTAATACTAAAACCGTTGGTCATAACAGATGACAGATTTATAAAACAACAGTTCACTGCAATGCAAACTAGTTGATAACGTAGATAGTTTCTTTCACATCATGGCAGTAAATATTCATACTATTTATTTATATTTTTTCTTTACCATGAAAGTAGAATGCAATATAAATTGTTTTGAACACCCATACAGATGACCCACGAGGTATTGTATTGTTTCTATCTTATGAAAACCTTATTGCAACTTTACATTTCAGGCCACGTGACATTAACTAAGAATTTTAAATAGGACACTATGTATATTTCTACATTTTTATAGGGTGTCTCTAATACTATTACGCTCAATTCATAATGCCATTTTACACTGCCGTATTGTGCACGCCCATGAAACATCCTATTATTTTCAATGGTATTTTTTCAACTAATTTTACGCCGTCGTAATTACAACGTTGTCAGCCTCTTGTAAAGTCTATTAGTTTTTCATTTTCACAAATTATTTATTTTTAAGATTTAATTTAAATCTTTTTGTTACAAAAAAATGTTCTTTTAAGAGAGCATAATGTAACTAGCAAAATAACTGAATATTCGTTGTAAGGAGCCCTAAACTTTTTAAGAAAACTATTTTGAGTATATCGTGATAACTGATAACAATGCCCTCTGCTACCAGTAACTGATGTCAAACAAATAAGTTAAATTCATAATTAGTTGATCCCATGTCTTTTAGTGATTAACGCACAAAAAATATTTTAAGTATTTTGATATCACGAAAGAGATCATATCAACTATTACTGGTATTGTATAGAAGAAAGGATAACCTTTCTTATTTCATAATTATCTTTTTAAAATGTAGGAATATTGTAAAATTCTTCAAAGTACCAGATAAATTGTAAATATTTGTTGTGATCTCATAAACCTGTAAATAGACTGTCAAAATTTGACAAAGTATACTTAATTTTTGACCTGCTAAAGGTGAACATTATCAAAATTGTTTTGTTTTGTTAATAATTGTGTAATAAAAATAGAAAATTTGTGCATAACCAAAAATGGAAATTTTTTATCATTAAATTAAATGTTGATTTCATCGCAAGAGATGAATAAGTAATTACTAGAATTCCTGATTTTCGTTGAAAATTATTTTGTTTATTATTGTGAAGGATTTATGTAAAATATTCGATAGGTACCTCCAGTTATCCATAACTTAGAAACTGGACATGTGTTAATCCATTAAAATAAGTATAAACATTTAAAAATATTTACCTAGTAAACTCTTTTTGAAAAGATAACAGTGATAGTGCTCCGAATTACAAGATCATTGTAATATTTTTATTTCCATTTGCATTCGAAGAAGAACTAATGTGTGTTCCATATGACAACTGACACATAAATCTATTTAAGGAATTCAAGACAGAACCGTGTCTAAGGACCTATGGAAGTATCACGTATAACATTTTTGAGTTTTTATATTTATTAATATAAAAAACAATAATATATTGCAATTTCATTATTAAAAGTTAAAATATTTAATTTGTCACACCCCACATTAACATTACATTTTATATTTTCTCAGAACTCACCCTGGAGGTTAAAAAAACTAACAATCATGTGATAAAAAAATTATATATATACAGGGTGAGGCATTAGTGTGGCAAAACTCGATTAGTCCGCTATTATTGAAGTTACGAAAAAAAATTTTTACAAAATGTGTAGGCAGTCTTGAGATTCACATTTTAAAATTAATCCCAAATCTAAAACATATTACTAAGAGTTTTGAGAAATTGTAAAAACAAGCAAATACAAACTTTCCTTCAAAGTTCAATTTGAAAATAAAAATGTATAGAATAGAATAGAACGTAGGTACATTTACATTTATATTTATATATAAGTTAGAAAGTTACAAATAAATTAACAAACCAAAAGTAAACTTATATTATATCATCGGATCATTATCGGATTTATATTGTATTAAGACTTGGGAAATTAACGTACAAATGTTTGGTTAATTACCAATAAGTTGAATCAATCAAATAGAAATATTTTATTTCTCCATTTATATTTATTTATTAATTAATAAATATGGAAAGATAAATAATACTTATCTTGAATTTCTACAGTGTCCCAAAGCGTTTTAATATGTATTCTGGTTTATCTACGTTTCAGTATCTGACAATACCATTCTCAAGACAGAAATAAGTTTGACAGATTAAAAACGTAAATAAATTTCATGTCATAAACCTGCCAACCAAACATTATGAGGCAATATTCTTCTTTTTATAAAAATATATTTGGTTAGTATTATTTAGTTCAAAACATGATCTACGATAATTGAACTTCCAAAGTTTAGTTGTTCATTCCATACTGTATATTGAGGATATTTTAGGTGTTTCTTTATTTCATATTCCTCCAAAAAATCAAGTTCTTCTTTTTTGTCACTTATATGAAGTGCTTCCATTGTGTTATTAAGTGTAGGTTTGTGTTTGGTGTCAACGCGGTGTTTTGCGTAACGTGACTTATCTGGTTGTTTTAATCTATAAGCTCTTAAGTGCTCATACTAGCGTATGTTAAAATTTCTTAATGTCTGGCCAAGATAGATGGCGTTACAATCCGGACAATTTAGTTTGTAAATACCCGATTTTGAAAATGTATTAATTTTAGGTTTTACATTTAACGAAAATGAACCTACATTAGTTATTACTTTAAAATATATTTTAGAAGATGTTGTACGAGATATTACTCTTGATATTTTGTTTGAAATATCTCCAAAATATGTAATCGTTGCGTATGACCCGTCATCTTTAGGTTGTTTCGGCAACCTTCTCTTTCTTTTTATTAATCAACCTATTTATTAGATGCATTATATCTTGTACAATATCTAAAATATATTTTACAGAAAATAAAGAAATATATGAAACACTAAATACACCATTCCAAATGGATCTACTAATAAAAAAGATTCTAGTGAATGTAACCAAAAATGTAATAATGAAAGAGCTTAACAACAACAAAGCTACTGGAAATGACCTCATTAAAGGTAAAGTGTTTCAGGAATCTTTACCAAAGTGCCTCAAACTAATGACGTATATTTTTAATTATTTTCTCGACGGATACTCTTCAAAAATCTGGAAAGTAACATAAATAATAATGATTCCTAAACCAGGTAAGGATTTAGAGGAATTTATCATCTCCTATCGTCCGATCAGCCTGCTACCAGTTATCTCCAAAGTCTTTGAGCAAATATAGAAAATATACATCAGCAAAATTAAAGTGAAAAGAGATGTTAGGCATTTAATTCCAGATCATGAACTTTGTATCCGCAATAAACATTGCATCATATACCAAGTTCACAGAAAAATTGATACAATCTATGATAATTTTAATTTCTGCTCTGCAGCTTTATCGATATGACACAAACTTTTGATAAAATGTGGTTTACTAGACTCTTCTACAAATTAAAAAAGCTTCTTCCATATTTTCACTTTTAGCTACTCAAATTCTACTCAACTAATAGATATTTTCTTATCAGACAATATAGTGAATATTCCTTCCTAAATCCAAGTAAATCTGGAGTACCACAGGGTAGGGTACAATATTGTATCTACTGTAAACAAGTAATCTTCCAACTACCCCGATAGTTATAGTAGCCAAGTTCTCAGATGATACCGCTATTTTCTCTATCTATGTTGATCCAAAAATAGCTTCTAGATAACTGCAAATCAGTCTTAACTAAATACAACGATGACTAAAAATTTCCCAGGTTACTTTTACTTTTCGGAAGGAAACTTGCCCACTTCTACAACTTAATTTACCCCAGGCCGAAGATGTAAAATTTTTAAGAATCTACGTACATTTTTGCAAAACGCAAACAGTTAGGTCTAAAGTTGAGCCTATACTGTATCATTGGCAGAAAATCGCAACTGTCTTTAGAAAATAAATTGCTGATCTACAAAACCATATTAAAGCCTATATGGTCCTATTACAGTTCTAGGAAACCTCATCTAACAACATTATACAGAGGTATCAAACAAGATGATAAGGATGATACTGTGTACTTAACACAGTGATTCAAAGAGAAAAGGTAATTCCATCAGTGAGGGAAGTAATAACATATAGCGAGAGTTTCAGTTCACCCCAAGACGTTAGCCAAACAGCTTTTAGAGGACCTGGAGGCCACATGAAGATTACAAAAATTGAAGACAATAGACTTAATAGATAAGTTTAAGTAACAACAATAACAAAAAATTCAGTCTCATTTTGTACAGACAGATTGCAGAATACTGGAGCTAAAATAAAAAAAAATTCCAATCAAAGTTTAAAGCAATAGGAATACAGAAACATCCAAATATGTAATATAAACAGAGGGATATGATATTTCCTCCATTTGGAATACAGTCAATCCACCGGATGCTCCAATTTCGGGCCAAATTCCCACTTCCGCCAGGTCACGGTGCAATAACCACATCACCATATAAATTCGTACCACTATTCTTCCATTTCAATAAGAGGCAAGGTAAGCTAAACAAGAGGACTAACAAAGGACGAACAACGAAGTATTCAAAAAATAAAGATCACAACAAAAGCGTACGAGAAGGAAAAAGAAAAACAAAGGGAAAAAACGCTTGACGCTACCCCGAACAACAAAGTAAGAAGCATGACTAAAAAAAATTGAAGAGCTAATCCATATCTGGCTTCCTGTAATAAAATCGATACTCATTTTAAAAGCATATAAAGCAAAAACAGCTAATCTGCATACTTTCGAAATATGAATAAAGTTCATATGATGTTGGAGATTTTATTAGCAAATAAGTTGACCTTTTGGGGGCAATACGTTTAAAAAACATTTTGTGGTTTTTTTAGCCAAATTAGGCATGCTTTAAGTATTTCCTAATAAGTCATGAGCTTGGAATAAACAGTAAATATAGCCTCCAAAGTTTTAAAACATCTTGTCAGTTCAAGATTAACACACTAACATAAATTCAATGAAACTCCTATAAACTGATAACAACATTGCGGTGTGACAAATCAGCAACTAATTTTTGACAGAAGATGTAGATTTTTTTAACGGAAAACCTAAAAAAAGGAGATTTTTAAAAGTACTAGTATGTCATCAGACAATTCTCTAAAAAACAAATGGGAAAGGCCCACGGATTATGAAACAGCTTTACATTTTGACGATATGGCAAGTATGTGCAAATGTGATGAACATTAAATGCTTCAATGACCTGCAACACTTTCAGTTTGGTACGAAGTATATCTATTTAATATCACTCAAAAAAGGATACTTACTATATATGCAGATGCATCAATCAACGAAGCTTTTAAAATGCTAACAAGTTTCCTAATTTTGTATTAGCTCTAGGTCATGAAACTAATTTATTTCCCAGAGCCCTCAAATTTACTTAACAGTTTGAAGCTAAATCCAGTAATGTGAACCCTTTGACGATATTCAGATTTGGCGTTGATGCGTTCAAGTGCAATGGACAAGCAAATACTGGAGATTGTAGACACGGAGATGAAAAGAGGAATCTTCGGTGTTTTGCTGTGACCACACGAGTCCTTTGACTCACAAGAATTTCGAGTAGTTTGTGGACCAGCCGCCTTTCAAAACTAAATTGCGAAACAAAGAGTTAGAGATACTCTTTGTCGTCACCTTTTGTACACTAACTTCGTTCGATTTTGATGTACTATCGTTTTCACACGTATGAAATGAAACCTTAGATATTGGAAGTTATTTGAATTAAGTCGAGAAACTTTCTGATTTTACGTAATCTAGACTTTTTTTTGTCTGCTAATCCAATCCACCTCTTTCGAATCTACTGCTGATTTCGGCGAAAATTCTTTCAACAGTAATTTAGATATAAAATGGCTTATAAAGATTATCTCGATGGCATGTAAAAAGCAGGATATCAAGGCAACAGAGGGAGTTCAAATTGTTATGGCGACAAAGAATTTAAAATAGAAAAAGGTATAAAACCAAAACAGCGATTCTATTCAATACAAATGTGGCACATGGAACAATAAGCAATAACCAATAAAATTTAAGCGAACATTGTTTTTGCATCGCCACTTTCCCGCTTTATGGATATTTTCCGGATTTTCCGCAAGGCAGATCATAGCAACCGTGCTGTGGGCCGGTTTGCCGACTAGATGGATTCGGTTCAAAAATTCATGTTGCATCTTCTAGCAGAAAATGTATTTAAAAGAAAAAATGAAACTAAATACTTCTGGCACTAATCGTAGATGTATTATTGCTTGGCCAAAATCGATTAAATGGAATGTTATCGGCGTTGTAAAGAAATTTCGAATCTATAAAATGTCAAAATAATTCTAGATCTTGCTTAGCCTTAAAAACAATGACGATATCAAGAAGAAGGCTATCGTAATGGTGGATAATAAAGCCCAATATTTTGTTTACAGAACTTCTTACTTTTCGAATCACTCATTCAGCGAGGGAGAGGAAATAATTCTAACCAGCTAGACTATGAAGGTATACAAGCACCTAACAACAAATAGAGAAGAAGAAAAAATTACAATTATGACCTAAAATCCATTAAATCCATGGAAGGTTCCTGGCGTTCTGGGGCAATTTAGAATCTATGTAATGCCAAAACAATTCAAGTTCTTATTTGGACTTTAAGAACAAAATATATATATCCAATTTTTTTAATTGAAGTAGAAGTACTTTTACTTATATTCAATCATGGTAACAAGTACAATGCTATCGCAATTGTAGATGATAAAGTCAAATTTTTGATTACTGAACTTTTTTCTATCCGAATCACTCATTCAGGGAGGGAGAAGGAAACATTTTAACTAGATAATGTCAAAAGGTTTACAAGTATCCAGCAACAAATATAGAAGCAGAAAAAATCACAATTATCATCTAGTATTATTACAAAGTAAGGAGTAAATAGAAAAAGTATCGTGTGGGGCTTTTTATGGTCTTTGAAAAGTTCTTACTCATCTCAGGAACTATTTTCATCTACGCAATGGTGTATCAAATCTGGTTTTTGCCAGATTTTAAGTGGGTTTGTTCAAATTTTCAATTAAGTTCAATTTATTTAATGAGCAGGTAAAAAAAACAATATGAAACCTCGCTTGAATCATAATTTTATAGACATTTTCTTATTTACTAGTATTTTGTTATCTGGGTCATATCGATATTGTGACGGTTCTCAATATACTTTATTTGTATGTTCATAATCTATAATTTGTTCCAAATATTTTGTTTTGATCGAATTATAATTTAAAATTCAATAAGGGAGGTGGGGTTATGTAAAATTCATAATGAATGACAGAAAAATTGTTTTTCGTAATTAGGAGAAAGTTGTTGTATAAAGGTTAGAATAGAATTTTGAATGTATGTCAAAGAGAAATATTTCTCAGATTTAAAAAAATATTTTTATAAAACTGATGTTGAAACTTAAAAGATACGTAACAAATATAAATTACTGATTATTTATATTGTAAATAATAAGAATAGAATTATTATTTTTTTATGTAAAATCAATTAAGTTCACTGAAAAAAAATATACGTCAGCTAAAAATAAGGACAAGTTCCAGATAAATTTCTCAAAATTATTAGCAAATGAAAACATACTGTTCTGAAGAATTATCACCAATAGATCATTTTTTTTATATTTGTTATTTATGTTTTTTAATAAACAAACAGTAATTTATTTGACAAACATATTTTTTCAAAAAATGTAAGTGAATTAATATATTATAATGAAAAATATTGTAAATTTAAAGAAATAAATTAGAATTGAATTAATCGTACCAGTACCAGTATCCTCTGAGTTATTCGATGTTTAATTTTTTTTTGTAACCTTTATTTTACTTTACTTACCAGCCATATGAAGTTAAACAATTACAAAAGTTCGGCTCTGGTGTACTCTTCGTAAAAAATTGCACTTTGGTGGTAACTATAGTATTTAATAACACAAGAAAACAAGAGTAAACAAATGCTTCATAGTGTTACGAACGTATGTACAGGGATTTAGTTAAATATCGCCTTGTACACAGAACTCAATTTTAAATTAACATTTTCCAAATTTATTTTATATTGCGTCAACGAGAGTTATGGAGCAATAAATATTTTTATTACATTCATCAAAATTATTAAGCATTGCGGCTTTCTTGGTTTGAAAATAAAAAGATGGAAGTTGAATATTTTGTAAGAGTTGTTTTTAAAGTTAAATTAGTTGTTTTGTTAATTTCCACCGAGTTCCATAGTATAATCCACACTAACCTAACTGAAAATAATATTTATCGAAAAAAAAAACCCGCTATGTAACAATAATATATAATTCAACAAGCATATAACGTTGGAATATTATACACGATTATACGACACGAGCAGAAACAGCATTTCATGTCTCACGTGATTCCAAATTATAAATCTAGGTGATTCAATTCCGGGAATTGTGTAGGCCATCTAATTATAGTTTATTATCATCTTCTAATCCAAAAATGAAAATTAATTTAGTCACCCTGCTCATACATTTGCTAATTGGGTTATAAGACAATCGTTGAATTTACAATTTGATTTTTAACGTTTCGTCGTCACTAATGAAAGCCATCTTCAGAAGTTGCCTTTCGTTTGGGGGTAATTGATATGTCAAATTGACACCAGAGATATTTGAGTTTTTAACCTAAAACTTAGTAAATAATGAAATCAGATTATGTTTATAGATTCAATAAATCATAGATTAGTTTTGGATAAAATCAATTTTCTAACTTCCACAAACTTCAGAACGGACGGTTTATTTGGAAGTTGAATTAATCACGTTGTGATTAGTGGGTTATAGGATTTTTAATACAAATCCCGTTGCACGTCATATATCAATTATGAGATCACGACCCTGCAGTGTTGTTGGCTTGTCTAAATTTTTTGGCATTTTGTAGAAATAAACGTCAATAATCAGCTTATTCACACTATGTTTGTTTTGAAAAAAACAGTTTTTTTTATAAGTTAACTATCTAGCAAAGCAAAAAAATAAAGACAATATTATAAAATTACCGAAAACGTGGTGAAAACACACAATTGGTTGACGGCCGGACGTCAGAAATCGTTGAAATATTTCAATCTAAATACTCGACAACGTCGCATCAAGGCATGCCAATCGCTACAATGTCATTTCTTCATCATAAATACGAGTCTCATGGGCGTAGAAAATTTCAAAATTATTTAATGTAAATTATGGTTTTTTGAGTACTAAACATATAATAATGATTTATAAACTTTATATTATAAAGAATAAGACGTATATAAGCCAATATATATATATATATTTCGGTTTTTTAGTACTGTGACTACGTTCATGAGTCCTCGTGAATTTTCGTGATGTTTCGTATGATTTATCTTAGTTAGGGAAATTTTAATTAGTTGGCAGTACTATGACGAAACAGGTACGTCACTCCTGACGTGCAACGGTATTTGTACTAAAAATCCTATAATAAAGTGTTAGTTGAGTGTGGGTGAAACAGAAAAGGCATTTCCATAATCTAAGATAATGAATGAAAAATAAAAGTACTAAGAAGGGACTAACTACTCCGCTTCTATCATGCAAATGTACTCAAGGTATTCTTAAGATTTCTCTACCTCCTTTATGTAGATTATAGGTTAATCGTTAGTAATTGTTTAAAAATGTCTTTTGGGCCAGCTGGTTTTTCAGAAAAGACCTGTCGATCAGTAGCGTCCGCTGTGGCCAGACAACGGGAGGGGAGGCTAATTTCTTTGAAGTGTTGCAAAGTTAACCCGACTGGCGGTCGTGAAGGGTATTTATCAAAGGGAAAATATCTGATATTTTGGAAAACATTTCATGGAGAAAATTCGATGCAAAATGATCGTTCTCGTTTGAATGCATCGCATTTATCGGGTAAAATCTGATAATTTTTTACTACCTTCCAATTTCGATGTTTCCTATTTGTTTCTGTTTGATTATCAATTGTTAACATTATCGAGTTTTATATACATTTTCTTTTGATGCGTGTTATCCAGTTAGATAATAAAAGTTTCATGGTTAATTTTAGTCAAAACAAATCGTGAGCAGAATAGTGAAATAAGGAAATGAAAGAAATTGTTGTTGCATTTTAAAAGGCTTAAAAAACGGTATTTGAATACCTTTAAAACTTATAATTATGTTATGCAAAAAACTTGAAAGAAAATTAAATCTTTTTGTATATGGTAATTTTTTATTATTCAATAAATCAGGACAAAATTGTTTTGAAATGGTCGCATTATTTACTTCGTAATTAAAATGTGGATTTTTTCTACGTAAATGTTTAATTTTGTATCAGAAATGCCTTAAAGGTCTTTCAATTTATTATTTACTTTAATAAAATAGTTTGTAAAAAGAAAAATAATAATTTTAGATTTTCATAATTCAGAATTTGAACTTACCTCACATAATACTGACTTGTAATTTACATTTCGACTATGTTACACGATATTGGTAGTTATAATGTTTCAAAAATTATACTTACATTTGAAAGTATGACTTAAAATTCGGAATTCCACTTCACGTTTTAGAATTCTGAAGCTACACACATATTTTGATGTATAATTCAAAATTTTGACCAATAAAACCAGAATATTGATTCGAAATTTGGAATTTGATTTTGTTACTCAAATTGAGATGTGTAACAATTCCAAAATTTAGTCTTACAATTCCAAAGTCTCACTTATAATTCGGAAACTCACGTCACGTTTTAGAGTTCAGAGGTATAACGCGATAGTTTAATTTCTACTTCAGAATTTTGCTTTTTAATTCCGAGTTCTGAGTTGGAATTTTAAATTCGACCTTATTTGTAATTTTTTTAAGTTTAGATTTATATCTCGAAAGTCTTACTTGGTTGGAATTTCAATTCATGTCTCAGAATCCTGAGATATGTAAATATAAAGTGTGATTTCCTTCTGAATTTAGATTCACTCTCACTCGCAATGTTTACTTTTGACATAGAATTCTGATTATTTTTTACTTTACAGTATTACTATTTGTAATTCAGAATTGCGACTTGTAACTCTTTCGAGTTTAAACTTGCAGCTCCAAAGACTAATTTGTAGTTCGGAATTCCAGGTTGTAACATAACAGAATACAAAAATAAATTTTGACTTTTAAGATGATATTGTGAGTTAAAATTCTAATATGTAAATATTAAATTTCGATTTCCAACTTCTGACTTGTAATTTTGAGTAGACATTTGACTTTATAATTTTTATCTTTACCTGTTAGAGAAAATGAAACAATGCTGATATTTTATTGAAAATATATTCATTCAGTATTTATTTATATACTCTTGACGATCAAAATTACACTCGATTAAATGTGTCAGTAAGAATTACATTTAAGATAACAAATATTCGCTACTGGCAGTTAACGGGTATATATTTCAATCGGAGAGCATTATCTTCAATAAAACCGGATTCGAAACGTCTCCCTGTGGGGAGATTTTCGGCGTTTTCACCGTATATCTGCGCCTGGAACAACTCATTTGAAAAAATAAGTTTTCCCGACACGTTTTTTCCGGTAGTCTATAACAATGAGGGGGCGCCGCCATTCTGCAGCATCTAATTTTATTTTCAGACAGTCTCGTTCCCAGTTAAAATTTAGATAACCAACATTCAAATCTAAAAAGTACACGGGTTTTGAAAAATATACAGCGACCCAATAATCTTAATGTTATTGGATAGATTTCATATAAAATTAAATAAATTGTTCGTTAATGATGATTAATTTAATTTAATTATATATCTGCAGACAGTTAGGGGGAAATTCGGAAATAAGAGGTTATGGATATAATTTTATTTCCACATCTCTTTTGACTGTTACAATATAACTTTTAACATTCGGATCATTACCTTTCATTGGTGTTATGCTCTCTACTTTTATATTTTCTCCTTCTTCTAATTGCCTTTTTATAGAATCTGCGTCCACATTTGGAACAGCCTTACATACAATTCTTTTTTATCTATCAGATTTGTCTATATAATTATAATACTGTATTCCCCCTTTTTCCCATATGTTTCATTACAAGTTCTCTCTGTTCCTTGTTTTCAGAGAAAATTTGAGTATCGTTTCTGCTCAATTGAATAGAAAATTTATCAGATTTAATAGCGTCTCTTTCCCGTTTTACGAATCTCCAATGATCCTTTGTACTACCTTCCAGAGTTGCTGGTGGTGCCTTTATCCTTTACCTCCATTCCAGCTATTTTATCAGTATTTTTGTTACGTCAAATTGGTTTTTTGGTTTTTACCTCATTATGTTCTTTAGTTCTAGGTTTTCTAGCCCTTTTACTTGGATCAGGTTTTTTCCAATTGTCTTCATTCTCGACAATTAATTCTTCTTCCATTTCTTCGCTCCATGGTTTACCTTTTACTACTTCCCACAGCTTTTTGTCTCCGACACAAAGCTTATTCTTCACAATAACTCTTCCAAAACTATTGTTCCCCAAAAATTGGGTTTTATTCCCCTAAAATTGGGGTTTTGAACTTGTGAGTTGTCTCTAACTTTCTACCCCTACGGCTTAAATGAAATAAATGAATTTTGACCACTTTTACATTATTTTTTTAATAAAATAGTACAAATGCCTTTTACTTTAAAACTTTGAAGCATTATCATCACAGGATAAAGCCATTTTATCATCAAATTTGTTCGCCCAAGCTAAATGATTGCATTAAATTTTATTAAAGAACGGATAATATTTTCACACTTTTGTTAAACATTTTGAATAAAACAGAGGCCAGGCGCTATAAATAATTATTTCCCCTTTATAGTGTGTCCATTAATGAGCCTAAATTTATAATTATTTATGGTAATATTTTGTTTTCTCTATTTTATGTTTTTTGTTATTTGGGACCAGTAATCTGTATTAATGATAAGCAAATAAATATTTTTGTCATTTTTTATGGAACAGTTAGTAAATATTATGGCACTTTTTTGTCAAAAGCAGAAAATAATTATGTATTGTTGACGAACAAAATTGGTAGTAATATAACTAGCTCTATCCTACTCCTTCGCAATATTAATAAAAATTTAGGAGCAAAATAAATTTCAGCCATTCTACTCTAGAAATCTTAAATAGTAGAAATTATTTTATTTGGTTTCCAAAATATAAGACTAAAAATTGCCTTTTTTTAGAAACGTTATGCTTCATGCATTATTAAACGAAAACTCATGTAAAAGCTAAAAGCTAAAATTTCTTTCAAAATAAGCAACTTATTAAGCAATATTGGCGTGTGCAAATGTAGAAATAATAAAAAAATGTATTTTTTCCAGTGTTTATCATCAGGTTGGATATTTTTAAATATTATGTATTTTAAGAACGGATTTTTCTGTAAAAGTTTGTTTGCTCAATTTAGAAGATTATGTTACCAACTCACGGCGTAAAATCAGTTGAGAAAATGCTTTTAATTTTATTATGGGGTTTTATGAGTTTTTACAACGTGATGGCAGAGTTGAAAGGTATTGAGATTTGGGATTCTTAAAAAATCTAAAAATGTACAACTTGTCCCATTTATTATTTATAATTTTGATGTTAGTGTCACTTTTCCTAAAGTGTGATGTTATATATTTAATTATATTATTTTTGTTCTTAGAAGAATAGCCTAATAAAATTTCAAAAAATGAATTATTTATGTTGTGAAATAAAACAAAAATCAACAAAGATAACGCCAATAATTAATGAAGATCCAACCAATTCAGTAGTAGACAAAATAGTTATTGTTAAATAATAATAAAAACATAATCGAAAACGTGCTACATTTAAAATTTTGTATTAATATAAAAATACAGAAGAATGACTAAAAAAACAAAATGGTTCCTGTGTTTATCAGTCGTTAGCCATATTCTTGATTTCTTATAAAAACATAAATCTCTTCCACAGATAGTAGGGACAACGGGTTTGAAAAATTTGTTCGTGAAGCAAGGACTGATGCCGGTCCTGTCCATTTATAGGTGTATCATAGAACTGAAGGAGTGCTTTTCGGCATAGGAATCATCTTTTTGACCATCCAAAAGCAATCAGGGGTGGATGTTGGTACGCCTTGATGGATATTGACGATTCGGAAACGAAAAACCACTGAACAGATAATGACAGAGATTTTTTGTGGCCCTCGAGGTATCGTTTTATATATAAATGTCGACTTCCTTTGAAAGTTCTTTTTGTGATTCAGGGGTTTCTTTTATCTTGTATCGCTGTAACGGTAATATTTTTTGCAATGTCTTAAAACACAATTTTACATCGACTAATCTGAGAACAAAGCATATTGTAAAATAGATCTGAAACCTGTTGGAAATACAGTAGAAATATTAGAAAATTAAAAACAATTTTGCTATTTAAATATATTATAAACACAATAACGAATCAAATTACCAAATTATGATAAACTTCTTTGCGTATTATAACTTTTGTATACAGTAAATAAAGGGTGTAATACCCATGAACATTTTTCAAGAAAAAAAAAATGTCTTTTTATTTGGTTGAAATTTTGCACAGAGGGGCTTTGAAGATCAATAAATTTCAGAGCAGCGTCAGTTCCTGAAAATATCTCTTACTTTTTGGATTATCGACGTTTTTTTTGGAAAATCGGTTTTTCGAAAATGTGCTTTAAAACGAAAATAATTTGTTTTAAAGAAAAAATATTCATCAAAAACGAAGGAGGGCGTCCTTTAAGATCGTTTTCCGTCGTAAAGAAACGAGCCTTTTTATATAGCTGTTTAACTTAAATGATTATATACATAGTGGCGGAATTTCATTTATAGACTAAGAAGCCGCACGTAATAGTCTAGGATACGATATCCTTTTTTAAAAATGATTACTGGCAGAATCTTTGTGAAAAGCTTAATTTTGGCGAGATATCCTACTTTTCTCTCTACGAAAATTATTGATAGTTGTACTAGCTAATAAAGTGCGCAGGCATTAAACATGTCGTTTTGGTGATTGTCCAAATTTTATTTCTAACGGTTATCTTATTAGTTGAATCTTGAGTTAATTTGATAAATAATTGGAAAAAATGTTGCTTCTAAAAAACGGAAGGTTTGGCGGAAGCATCCTTTACTTCCGACATGTCTTAACTGACGAGGCTTTAATAGTTATTTATTTTATTAATGGGACAAGAGCATTATTAACATATGAATGCGGAAAGTTGCAAGACGAGCCCTTATCACATGAAATAAAATACAATATTTTATCTAAGAATTAACAAGAACTATGAATACTGATGAATTTGGATGATATTTCGATTTAATTTATTTGAAAATTGCCAAATATTTTATTTAAAATCAAAGCAGCGATTTTGTAATAGCAGTGACTTATTGATATGGCAACCTGACAGTTTGTTACAAACAACATAAAATATTTTTAATTTCTATTAGTTTCTAGAAAACGCGTTAATATGAGTAAGCCTAAATCTGAAAGTCTTGCATCAGATATTGAAGATTGTTCAACGAAAGCAGTTTCGTTAGTAATTTCACAAAAATCATGAATAAAATACGAAAAAGCTTATGGTCGTTTTAGCAAATGTTGTGAGGGAAATAAAATCAAAAATGAAAAGGTGTTACTTATTTCAATAATATACATATCTAAAAGTTAAAAATCTTCAAACCTTTCGGCATATTATTCAATGATACACGCGATGATATCCACAGAGAAAAATGAGAATATTGGCAAATATATTTCTCAAGCGAAAAGGCGAACGATATAAGCCCAAGAAGTCAGTTTGTATTTACAGAATATTGGTAGCATGCCAAAAAAATTGCTTATTTTTTGAGATTATCAATGTAAGAGGTAACTGCTTCAGAAGGTCATCAACTTGTAAACTCAGAAGCGGATCTACTAAAAGTGAAAAGAGGGATGCTGGAAAAGCAATACGGTATTTGAGAGATACAACGTCTGTAGAAAATAAAAAATTCTGGAAGACAAAAATTTACAAATGCAAATATAAAACAGAAACCACATTATTAATTCTTCAACATGTACAGTCTTCCTCTGGAGTGAACTTGTTTAAACGGAAAAATGTTGTCATCAATATTCATAAATGATTCTCATTTCATTAACCATTAACTGTTAAAATAAACTTGATAGTGGATTTCTATCCAGGCAGTTGTATATAAAAAGTTATTAATAACCAGCTGATTTTTTAAGTATTATTTAGTAAATATTTATATAATTTAATGGTCACATTGTCCTACAAAGTAAGAGATACGTTTTCCCAGTGCTTTGCTTGAAAATTGTCAATTCCACGGTAATATTTTTTTATTATCTTACAGATAAAGATAGGTTTGTGTATTTACTAAATAAAAGGCTCTACAAAAAAATGGGTATCGCTAGTCCGACAAGAATAATTATTTAAAATATTGAATTATTTTTAACTCTGGTGTTGATAATTTTATTTGTAAGCGGAATTTCAAATTTAATCAAATTTTGCACAATGGTTCGGAATATTGAAAAACAACATGTCCTTTGATATTAAATCCTCATTTGCAAATTTAAGTTCATTAAGAATTTTTGAATTTTTCAGGCTCTTTTATATATTGTTATTAAATGTTGATTAGAAAATCGAAAAAAAATCTTTATAATTTCAAAGTGTTATATTATAATTTATATGAAGATGACATAAAAAATCTTTTTGAATAGAAAAACAAAAATATGTTTCTTTTTATGTGTTGAATATTTCTATTTTCTTTTTATATGAAATAATAAAATTTTATTTAAAAAATCATTAAATTATTATTTATTATTATTATATTTTTCCTCATCAGATTCACCTGTTAACCCTTTATCTTCTTCGCTACTAACGTCATTCTCCTCATCTTTGTCTTCTTGTCAACTATCATTTTCATAGTAATAGTAATAAAAAAAATAATAAATCGCAGAATTATTAAGTAAAAAAAGTACCTTCATATTTAGAAGATAATTCTCCAAATGATGGACTTTGAAGACCATTGAATTAATTACATTTTTATTTGCAATAAAGTATATTCCATCCATTATTTTGGTTGGTGGCAAACCAGAGGAATCGTCTCATACGATTTTTTAAAAATTTCTTCGTTTTTATTTTTGCATTTATAGCTTTTTTTAACAATTTTTAAATAAAACACCCTGTAACTCTGTAAGGAAACTCATTTTATCAAAGTATTGTGGGGTTAAATCTTCTTATTTTGGGCCTAGAATTTTTAGTTAGAATATTTAATCTATATAGAGTCAAAATGATACTGTTACTTTACCGACTCGTTATTCTATAATAAAAGCTTCTAGGCAAATAATTGATATGAAGTACTAAACTATTTTGACCCAATATATAAGCTCATTTATTTTTTCTTTTAAGTTCTGGGACGATGAGACAGAAATAATTTATGAAATTAAATTTCCCATTTTTTTTTCTCCAAAGAGAAGATATTTTCAACGAATATTTATTGTTCTGTAAAAAGTTTTATTCCATTTTCGCTCGCGCAAAATATTTTCATTTTTCCTCAATAAAACCCAACAAATTCTATAATCTAAATTTATCGCAAAATATAGTTTATGTGTCAATTTACGTTATGGCAAACTTCAAATTCAACTCAGTCGAGTATTGGGGATTTAGAGGCTTTTTCAAAACAAATTTTTGCAAAAGTTGCCTCGTCGGGTTCGTTCAAACTTTTCAATTTCATATCGATATCAAAAACAGATATCCACGTAAAATTTTAAATTAAAAATATAAAGCCTCGTCTTGCAGGAGAGGAAAAGCGGGTGAAACCAGGATCGGCACTAGAATTCCAGTAATTAAACAGTTAAGGTAAATGGGCTTAAATTCTTATATTTTGTTAAATCTGTTTTACAAAAAAATATACTTTTATTAAAAATTGTACAAAGAATATCTAGGCTTAGTATCTTTACATGAACAGGTTAATTCTAGTACAACATGAGTTATACCATTGCAACCTTTGGTTATATTGTGACTTATTATTAAAATTTGGATTACCCCACAATCGTTAACGATAAAATCCATCGTCTCTTTCACAGGAATTTTATGATTAATGTCAGTTGTCTCTAGTTGAAAGACAGTTCCGCCTCTGCTTTTCAAGCACAATGCAAACACAAAGAATGTAGTCTGCGGATTCATCTTCAATACCACAGAATCTGTTGTATTGATTAGACTTATCTTCGTGTGGTACTAAAGTCAATAGTGTGAAAATGAAAAGAATGTTTACTCTTTTAGGTTATTTTCTCTTCGAAGGGTTAGAAATAAACGCGTTATCGAGCCGAGAATTTTTTTCTTAACTACAGGATGGTCTTCCAATCTATCTATTTTGGAAGGATTTCATTGGAAGTACTCTTAATAAGAATATAGGCCGCTTTATTGCTCACCAGCATTACTTGAATAAAAGCCTTGAGGAGGTTTCTAAACCTGACTCTTTGACAAAAGGTGCCTGATGGAAAGAGGATGATTGCTTAACTTCGATGTAGGAGATTTTCTGTAGAATATCGTAACCAACGTTGACCAACATTTTAATTTGAGACTTTTTCCTAAATAATTTGGCACCTAGTCCATAATATGTTCTAGGTGAAAATTGCTCTTTATATGTAATTATTATTATTATGGAGCAGCTGTCAAATATCATTCCAAGGGTGAAACAATTCCTTATTTATTTCACAAGCTTAGGATGATGTGATATGACATCTTCTCCAGAGAAATAAGTACAAATAGGTTTTAAAAAGATAGCCTTGACCGTTGAGCGATTTTTCATTATTACCATTCATTTTAGTCTAATTTTAGACCTAATTTGGAAAGTGCAGTTTTTAAATTTTAATCTTTGGTGACAAAATATGGCAGATTAAGAAATAAAGAAATAAAAGAGTCGTTGGAAAAAGAGTCAATGATACAAAAAAAAAAGAGAACCACCAATTAAATTGGTATGGTCCTATCATAAGAAGGAACCAGACACATTGACCAAGAAAGTTATAGAAGCAACACCAGATAGAAAGAGGAGAAAAGAGATACCAAGAAAAACCTGGATAGGAAGAATCAAGGAGATAGGAAATAGAAGGGGAAGGGAAGGACAATAGAAGATATGAAAGGACTGGGCAAAGACAAAAAAGAATGGAGAAAGTGGATATTTAATAGTAATGGTCAACTCGATGCCTGAAGGGCCAACAGGTATTCAAGAAACAAGAAGAAGATCTTTGATTATTTTTTCATGTGTTGCTATTAAAATATTATTGTTTAAATTCCTCATAAATGTATTTTATTCTCAAATAACAGTGTTATAGTTTTTAGCTGCTTACCCTATCCGCGTTCTTCATTTTTTATTGTTCTTAAAGATTTAATTTTAAGAAATGTAGAAGCGGGTATATGTCATATATGAATGGTTCGATAGCCATAGATAATTAAAAATTGCAGATTTGAAAGCAAAATATGGGTATTAAAAAGAATAAAAAAAAAGGTTTTTACTTAAATTAGAGAAAGAGTACCACTGCTTAGCCTTTTCTTGTCATCTATTCAAAACATGTGTTTGTATTATTTTCACAGTTAAAGTTTATGGAGGTTAGGAAATTGTTACTTTAAGCATTTGTTTATCCTCATGTTCGAGTGAAAAGGATTTAAATAACTACACGATTGAAAAGTCAAGGACGAAGGCATTCTGAGTCTCCACCACGCTAAGTAAATAATAAAATATAAGAGCAGTGACTGACAAATATATGAGCTCTAACCCCTATATGGTCGTCCTTTCTATAAATCATGATTTCAGTAATTTACAGACACAGATATTTAAAAAGAAGTTTACTTTTTAAAATTTCTTTGGTTTTACAGTCATTCAATTTTTAGCTTTTTGTCAGGGCATGATAGACCAATATGCTCTTATCTTTTTCAGATAACAGCATTAAATTGAAAAATAAATAATCATTAAATGTCCGAACAATATCTTATTTAAATTGTTGAAAATGGTTCGCAGTAAAACAACTCTGAAAGAACAAATATGCCTGAGGTGTAAAATAGATAAAAAATTACCCAGGATTTAAAATTACCAAAATATTCTCTATGATCCATTATAATTTCTTATGATGATAAAGGGCGAAAGCTTTGGTTGATCTAGGATAATAAAGGAGTGATTAAGAAGAAATTTGGTGCAAATTTGGAAAAAATATAGAAGGGACACTTTGTCTGAAGTAACTTTTCAGTGGAATGATGCTGATGAATACAAAATTTGTTCAGGAAACTTATAGAAAGTGGGCTTTTCGATTTCATAATGTTGATGAAAAATAATTGCATACTAGACAAAAACCATTACTGACGCAACAAAAGAAAATAAATTCGACAGAGCAGCTATTGAGTAATGGTATCTTCAGTGACGTATCTAAAATTGATGTGTATGTTGGATAAAATCGAAAAAGAGTAATTAAAAGTAAAATTATGCGTTTTATCAAGACTCTTTGAAGGGTACCCAAAATGTCACCAAGTATCAGAAGTTCTTTTTTCTGATTCCAAGTATTAAAAAAAAATAAAAATAGAGTTTTTATTTTCCAATAGAATGGCTTAACAAAAACTACGAAAAACTAGTTTCATGGCTATGATTAAAATGGCCCACCAGCAGTCCGTACTTAAACGTAATAGAAAATCTGCGGCAAAGGATAAACCAGAAATTGAGAAATGATTCCCAAAATAGAAAAGAAGAATTACAGCTTAAAATTCTAAATGTGTGGGATTAAATTAACTTCAGAGCCCTGTCATATTCTTGTTAGTTTATTGCTAAATAGTATTCAAACCGTCATAAAAGCGAAAAAAGACGTGACAAGGTATTAAGACATTCACTATTTATTAATTTATTTTGTACATTTGAACATCTGATGGTCAGTTTATTATTGAATGCGCAGCTGTTAAATATTTCATTTTGGTGATTGTCCAAAACGTACCACTTAATTTGTAGGACAAAGTGACCATTAAATTATATAAACATTTATTAAACAACACTAAAAAATCAGCTTCTTCAGCTTGTTTGTAATAATTTTTTATGACTTCTTCTTAAGACATGTTGAGAGCGGGGGACGCTCCTATCAAACCATCCAATTTATAGGACAAACGTTTTTTCGAGTGTTTTATCAACTTATCTCAAGATTTAGCTAAAAAATAACTGTTATGAAGCTACTCACAAAAATTCTGCCTGTTAGTAATCACTTTTAAAAAAGCACGGTGGATCCTGGACTATAATCTTACTCTTTCGAACTCCGTTGTGGTTGAGATACGGTCACGACTGCCAGTAGGCTACTATCAAACTATCGAACTAGAACGATGATCCTACCTCCGGTATATTCACTTAAAGGTATTAGAGGAGGAATTATAATGCATCCTCTCTTCTTCATAAGGAATTCTCTTATACACGCACGGATTTGTATATTGTATCAAATATTTCTTCAGAACCTGAATAGGTATAGTTGAAACATCGACAACTACTAAATATAAGAAAATTTAAAAAAATGGTTTTTCTTTTGGGATCAGTTTCCTAATAAATATTGGTAATAAAATTATAAAAATAATAGTAATTAGGGCATGTAGTTCCTGTTGATCGGTACTTCTATTCCAAATGTCATTGATGCACTGTCATGTAGAAAACTGGCACACATTTAATATGTGCATGGTCAATCAATAAGAATTTATGTATCAAGGTCGTAAATTGACATTTTTAAATGGCACCATTTAAATTTGAATACTCTAAGGTTATAATTTCTGGTTAAATCTATAATACATAAATTTTATAAACGACCGGTATACAGGGTGGATTATATTTTTTAGTAATGTTCTATTTTGTATTACCAATAGTTTATAGAAATTTTAGATTACTAATTATGCTAACTAACCCAGTGTAACAATAGTTTATCAAATTATTTTTTATAGTTCACGTACTTAAGTCTGTATATTCAAATTGTATAGGGAGAGAACACCAAAATCAAGTAATGAAATTGTTTTACTTTACTATGGCAACTGATTTACAGTTTACATTATAAATTAATCTATGATCGCTAAAATGCTATTTTCTTTTATTTATGGAAGGGGAATCATATGTCGTTTACCATCTCGACGCGCATAATAATACTTTCTGTAAATACTTGCCAAAAGCCAAAACCTCAAAAAATGAATGTTATCATTTTTATTCTTTTTGCCGCTTGTTTTTTTGCGATTTGCGTTTGCCAGTAATATTAGAAAGCTGAGATGTTTTTTTAATTAACCATCACCGATCAGAATTCGATCAAATTATAAAGTAAATTTATGCGTACGTAAATTTGCAAATAAAAATAATTCTGTTATTATTCTTTTATTTCAGCAAGAACGGAAGTAACCGAATATGTCAGAATAATTGTAATAAGCTTCCATATCCGAAATTTCTCGTTTTTTATTTTTACCCGTTCTGTGCTTGATTGCCTCGGACTAGATTTAAGCTATTTTCAAATTATAATCCATTGTACCCGGCCCTGAAAAGGGACAAAGAAAAAAGAGGGAGCTTTTCAATTTGCAAACAGTATTTATAGAAGCTCTCAATCCAGGTCCTCAGTGCTTCATTTCGAAAACTTCCTCTCTCCGCGAACTTTTTTAATAACATGTAGTTTCTTGTTTAAGAGGAAATTGTATTCTACTAAAAATCGGGGACGGAACTAAGAAGGCGAAAGAAATTTTCAATTTTTGTATTGATTTCTGTTTTGAGGATCATTTTTTTCAGATTCACAAACATCTTGAAAACTTGCGTTTATATCATTTTATATACATTTTACTTTTATAATTAATGAAGAATATGAGACAACAAATTTCACATGCTTTTGAGATTGTGTTCCATATCTGCAATTGTAAAAACATTCTGAATCTTTAAAAAATATACAATGATACAGGGTGTTCCATTGAAAAACTAGTGTAATGGCTGTGCCGGACTTAGTGGAATCAGCCTGTGTATTTCGAATTCCATTCGGAGAATGTACAATTAATAATATCTAAAATAACGACAAAAGTAATTTTATTCTCTACGTTGTATCCATAACGTATATAATTTTATATTGGATATTTTAGTGTACCAGATAATAAGTTTAGATGAAGATAATGATAGTGATACAGAACTAAATTTAGAGTAAAGTAGAATTAAGTTTCCAAAAATTGATTATTTTGATACTTTACTATGTATCCATATTGTGGTGTTTTTTAATCTTAAATTTTATTTCAATCTTGTGATGTTTAATCTAAATCTTGTTGTTGTAAATTTTAATTATAACTAGTAAAAATATTTTTGATGACAGTAAAAACATAATTTTTATTGAAATGAATAAATTAGTATTTCAGTATTCCACTAATTTTTATTGTACTTATTACGTCGTTGCTAATAAAATAAAATACAATATTTTTTAATTGATCTCTATTTTCCTTTAGTTTAAAATATCTTTAAGCCGACCCTGCACCCATTTATTGCGGTTCGAAGATGTTGAGACCCACAATGGGGTTTAATCAGGTAGTTGATTTATTACAATAAAGGTCAACGGTATATTTCCAACCATACTATAAGTATAAGTTTATACTGGACGTCCCACCGAATCAGAGAGTCCTGAGAGTACATGAATCTGGTAAGTACCAATTTTGTTTATTAACACAGTACGACTATCGACTGACTTATCCACTAATATTCGAAATATTCGTGAATATTTTTATTTCAGAAACTCACGAACTCCCACTCGGCATGAATATAATCGATGTTTGAGTTCAACCTGTTGGGAAGACACTAATAGGTACAGTTGTTAAACCTAATTTATATTTGTTTTATCTATATTTCTTGTTATTCATGTTCACACTCTCTTTCTTGTTTAGTTGCATATCTAATCCTAAATCATGAAATTTCGTAAATCAAATTAATATTTTTTTATCAATTTCATTCGACGGAAAGGTATATTTTTTATTTAAACGAAACATGGGTCAATGGAGAACACGCGTATTCAAAATGTGGCAAGATAATAATATTCAGAGCTCATGTCAAGCTGTCTTAGAAGGATTATTCTCTGGATTGAAAATTCTGTCAGGTAAAGGGCGACGATTGATTGTTACCCACATTGGAAGTAACATAAGTTTTTTAGAAGAAGGTCGCCTTATATTTGCACCTAAAAAACTGAGATTACCACGAGGATATGGATTCGAATGTATTTCGGGCAAATAATAAAGTTTACTTCAAAAGGTTTGGTAATCGTAATAAAGAATGCTACTTCTCACTCACGACAAGATGAACGAATTCTCACTACATCGTGGAATAAATTGCAAATCCTTGAGGCGTTAAGAGGAAAAGAACATTAATGCTACTCAAGATTTGTGCAAAATTGAATTAGTTTAAATGGAATTTGGAGAAAATGTATCGATCATGTGATTAAGGAGTAGAAAAAAGCATAAAGTTTACTTACTACATTACAAAACAGCAGTAGAGTTTGTAAATTTTCCTTTAATAGTAGTAAATCATACAGCGAAGATATTATTTCTTAAATTATGTTGATTGGTTACAAAATTTTTCTTTATCTTAAAATTTCACGATTTTCTGAAACTTTTTAAATACTCTTGAGCTAATTGTCTCACCCTTTGGCATCATCAGTTAAGATTATAAAAAATACAGGTATTTCAAATACAGACTTGATTTTGTATTATAAATGTTCTAACCAATAATATTCTTCATTTTCTAAAACGTTTGGTTAACATTTATATTTAGACCAGAAGGTAATCTAAAAAAGGTGAACTTCTCAGAATTATGTGTTCGTTTAGTACTGTATATTGAAGATATCTTATCGTATTTATTTCAAGTTACTCCAAAAAGTAAATTTATGATTCTTATCGCATAAATGCAGAATATCCATAGTTGTTTCTATTGTTTTGTTAAGTGTATGTTTATGTTGAATGTTAATGAAGTATGTAGTTTGTGTAATGTGATTTGTTTGGATTTTTAATCAATGAGCTGGTAAGTGCTCACTATATCTGATTTCATAATTTTTTAGAGTCTGGCCAATATAGATATCAATAAAATCGGAACAATTTAACTATAAATACCCGATATTTCAAACGTACCCATTAAACTTTCAATTTTTATTTTTCTCAACGTCATATCTCGTAAATAGGGGAATTAGGGATGAAAATATCGAAAATAGAAGATTTCTACAAAATCTAAGTTTATTTTCAAACGATAATCATTCTTTATTATGTCGTTGCTTATCATCTGATCTATTAAAAAGATATATGAAAGGGACAAAAAATTCTGAAAAATTTCTATTTTAAATAAAAATACTTTTTTTTTTAATAATATGCAGATTCATTGATGGATTTGGGTTAAAATTTCTCCCGATCTTATTTAATATTATAATACTCCCACTTAATTCAGAATCAATTGTAGCAAAAATCGAAAATCATTATCTGTGAATTAGGTAAAATTTAGAAAGTCATTATAACAATAAAATCTCTTTTAAGAGACGAAGTAATTGTTATTAGTCATTTTCAAAGCATATGGTAAAGAGGATTATGTGTATTCTATAATCCATAAAAGAACATTTCTTCAATTTATTATTTGAAGGGTTACCTGGAGAGTTGTATCATTTATTTAATTCTTTTAAGGAGAACTGTATATGACGCATGAATAGGCGTGGAAATGGGAGAAGACAACCTCTGTTTTTACCAGAAATGTGGAATTTATATCAGGTTGATCGAACCAATAATCATTCCGTGGAAGATTGAAATCGGACCCGGGAATGGAGCATTCGAGTATTTGGAAATTCATAGATAGGTTACACAAAGTTCAAAAAGGGGCCAGATATTTATTACGCACAATTAGTTGCTGAGAATCAGCTAGTCCTAAAAGTGTTAAATATACACCTTTAGGATTAGCTCTGATGATGGCACGTTAAAGTGATGAAAGCGCTCAGCTATGATTTTAATAAAATTACATTTTTGCGCACTTTCAAAAGTTGAAAAATTGTAATTTTTGTTACAATTAGCCTCTGTATTGCAATCATATATAACATGAATTGGTTTTAAACCAATCATTTTTTGTTATATTTTAGGCGAGTAGTGATTAATATAACCAGGCAGTAGTTTATTAGATTAGAGAAAAATGTTAAATTTATTCAATTTTAAATTTACTATCACAAGTCACAAGATATTACATTTAAAAGTTTGAACCTCGACAAGTTATTAAAGTAATTCTCTTTTTTTCCTAATAAATATAAATATTAAAATATAAAAATTTATTTATTTTGAATATCATTAAAAATCTAATACAAATACCATTAAATATGTTGTGTGACTATGAAACATCCCCGCACTGAAAAGTTCCATTCCGAACTGATATTTCTTTATCTAACTCAGTTGGTTCATGAAATTAGAACCAACATTTCATATTTATTATTGTTATTATTAAAATTTAATAATAGTCATTGATGAATATTGATAACAACATTTTTCCATTGAATCAAAGGAAGATTGTTCTGTTGGAGAGTCAATAAATTCCAAATTATTGCTCCCAGAATTTTTGTAGCTATTTGTTTTTCTTTTCAATGGATGTTTCAGTGTATACCTCAGCTACCGTTTTGCTTTTCCAACCTCCGCCTCTTTTCACTGTTGATAGACCTGCTCCTGAAGTTGCAAGTAGTGAAGTTGATGATCTTGTAAAGTAGTGGCCGGTATAGTCTTTTACATTTGGTAATTTCAAAAAAGAGGCCATTTTTTTGGTATGCTACCAACTATGTTAATACCAACAATTAACCATTTGTGATCGGTATTAGAGTGGAGCAGAACTATGTATTTTCGTGTTATTTCTACAAAATTATTTCCATGAATTCCTCCATAAATTCGTGGGATACCTTACTCTTTGTGCTTGGTATTATAATGAAAAATACTTGTCATTCATACTTCACCTCTTCAATTTATAAGTTAATGAATTTCTCCTTCCTGCAAGCTTCACAAACCCCAAAAATCAAAACTACTTGCAAATTGTTTTTTATACATGTAAATTAATAATTTTTGAATGACTGTATAACCAAACCTTTGTTAAAATACAGCCTTCGTTGTCAGCTGTTGTAAAAACTTAGTTACATTCTGCTTCGTTAAAATGTTTGACTTCTTGGGTTTACACCCTTTCGAGTTTCTCTTGAGAAACGCAGTCGTTTGAATATATTTGCCAATATCTACATTTTTTTTTGTGGATATGATTGTGCATATCATTGAATAATATGTTCAAAGACTTAAAAATTTATTATTTTTAGATAGATTCTCGAAATAAGCTAGTAAGACATTTTCATTCGTTTCATTTTTGACTTTCTTTCACTCACACCATTTGCTAAAAGTTTTACAACTTGGTCGTATATTATTCGTGATTTTTCTAGAACTATTAATAAAACTGCTTTCGATGCGCTCAATTTTAATATCTGATGCAAGACATTCAGATTCAGACTTACTCATATTAACGCGTTTTCTAGAAACTAACAAAAAATAAAAATATTTGACGTTGTCTGTAACAAACTGTCAGAATGCCATATCAATAAATAACTGATATTACAAAATCGCTGCTTTGATTTTAAATAAAATATTTGCCAAATATCGTAGATAAAATATTGTGTTTTAATTCGTGTGCTAAGGGATTTTAAAATATTAAAGCTGTTACCAACTCGGGCTAATGAGCTCGTCTTGCAACATGCTCGTTGGTAATGTTAATAATGCCTTAATCCCACTAATAAAATAAATAACCATTATTAATGCTTAATATTAATAAATCGTAACTGAACCATGAAATTGTAGTGAATAATAATTTAAAATTTAATAGTAAAATATAAATTTCAATATCCCGGTATGAATGCCCTGAAAATTGGGATTCCTAAAATCCGTTGTTACCCTTAAATTACGCAACACTTGCATATTTTAAAATATAAGGCTAAATAACGTTTTCTTCACCTGTTATTCTTAAGGGATATAAAAATTCATCCTGTAATTGCAGATCCCATTAATACAATTGCTTCCAAGCACAAAGGTAGGGATGTTAAATTAAAGATATTGGATACTGTTAGAATACAACTATATTGACAAAAAAAAAACAAAATGTATAAACCAATAGAAGAAGAATTAAGTAACATAAATAGATAACAAAAGATATAAAAGAAAATAAATGAGAATTAATAAAGTTGACAATAATATGATCAGTAGATGATTATTTCTTAGGTTTGGGGCAGAATGCCTGGGACTCGATGAACAAAAGTTAAACCAAAGGAAAATGTAATTTAAAATATGTATAAAAAACAAACCAACTTGGGCTACCCTTGGAGGCAGTCAGAAAAGGAGAGTACTTCGAGTCCATTTTCGATGTACTTCTGAATTGTTATTTTTAGCTTAAATTACACCCACGTTCAACCATCGGAATTCTCTGGGCAACAGAAAATTCGCCCATTATTAAAACTTTAAGTCAGTACTGTTCTTTACTTGGTAATTTCTCTACTACTACAGTTTATATATTTTACTTGATACGTACATTCGGAACTCTAGTTACAAAATGATAATTATTGCATGGTCCAAACTCCAAAGCAAACTGACCAAAAGAATAAAAAACCTCCAACTAAAATAATAAACTATTCTCCTAAAATTATAATTCCATGTTGTTCCTATTTAACTAAATTGGTATTAGTTTTTCCAAAGGAGGAAATTGTATTTTTAAAACTTATACTATAAATAAAATAAAGTCCGCTAACTTTACCTTAAAGTTTACTAAACGGTGTCCTAACGGCCGATAATCCCCAAAATGGAATTTTACCAAGCCCCCGATAAGAGAAACCGAAAAGAATTAGTGGTTAGCAAACAATTTTTCGCTTTCTCTGCGAATTTCGTCCCCTCTTCTATTTTCAGTTTGGGTTGAACTTTCCCTCAGCTAGATTGACCAGTTATCGGGTCTTTTTAATACGATTTTCACGGCTTATTCTTCAAATTCGCATTTTTTTCGCACCTTGGATTTCGTTCTCTAAACAATTTCTTGAAACCTGCCCTTAATTTTCGGATTTCAACACAAAATGTGTCTATATTGTATACTTGTCTTTTTATAATGATTGTTTATGCCCTTACTTTTTGGAATCTATCCATTATAAATGTAAAAGATAAAATGTACTTATCTTAAAATTCCACGATTTTCCAAAACTTTTTAAATATTCTTATGAGAATTATTTCACCTTTTAGTATCATCAGGTAAGATTAAAAAAATGACAGGTATTTCATATACGGACTTGGTTTTGTATTATAAATATTCTAACCAACAATATTCAACAAATTTTATATTTGAAATCAGTCAAATAATTTTTATTACGAATAATTACAAATTTAACTTAACTTTTACTTAATTAAAAATATAAAACCTATCAAATTTGATAAAGAAATTAAAATTAATATTCTAGCTTTAAGAGTTATAGAAAATGATCTTATTATCACGAAATTAAATAAAGGTGGAGCGACAGTCATTTTAAACACAAATGATTACGAATCAAAAATAAACGAATTTATCGAATCAAAATTCTTAGTAGATATTCAATTAAAAAGTTTTCAGATAATGTTAGGGAAGTAGTTACATATATAAATTACATATCAAAAGATTCAGTTAAAAAATTGTCAGAATTGATCAAAAACTAAATACATATAAATTAAAAGAAAACACGAAATTAGTTGTATTTGATGTTAGTACTAAAAATCCCTGCATCTGAATGAATTATAACTTAATTTTTAGATGAAAAAGACATAAATCAAGTTTTAATTATAGAAATGATAAACTTGCTTAATTCATGTCTCAGTCGAAATTACTTTGTTTAAATGACAAATTTTATATTTAAAATGAAGGATTTCCAATGAGTAGTCCAATATCACCAATTCTGACAAATATTTTTATGGATAATTTGAAAAAAAAATTAATTTGAATATTTCCAAAAATATATTGTTTTGGTGTAGATATGTTGATGATATTTTGATTGACTTTACAGATAGTGATAGACAATTAGATATTTTCTTTAATTTTATCAGTAACTTACATCCAAAAATAAAATTTACTGTTGAAATTGAAGAAAATAGTTCAATAAATTTGTTGTACAGATATGTCAATAAATTTGATAATTTTAAAAGAAAAATTAATATAATACAATAACTAGCTCCATCTATTAACTATTCGTTGATATAATAAATGGGTTGATCAATAAAACAGAGGAAAAAGTTGCCAAACCTTATATTTTGAAAACAACTTAAAGAAAGCAAATCATATTAAGATATTTCATATTTTGGAGATATTTTAAAATAAATACAGTAAAAAATAATGTATATTCATTTTTACCAAATGTAAAAACCAAAATTCCTAAATTTAGAAAAAAATAGGCAAATCGTTCGGATTGTAATGCTGTCTATATTGGTGAAACTAATAAAAATTTAGAAATCAGAAATAGTGAACACTTGAGAGCTTATAATTGTGAAATAATTGTTATAAATTTTATTTTAAAATTTTGGAAACTAGTGGAATTTTAAGTATATTTTATATTTTACATTTATGCTCATACAATGTGTTTAAAATTAAATTTAAAATTTTACAATGTGCCCTCTTCAGTAACTTTAATAATTCAAATATATTGAAACTCATCTGTGCTATAGTTTGCATATATAAGTAGGTGTTATTACTCTCTTCTGATCGGGAAAATAGTATACCATTCAAACAATTTCGCATCTAAAAACGTCTCGAGAATATACGAGTATCCCCCTTCCGAACTTCCAAATGCACTTTGTCGCTACCTCTTGTTGTATTTAAGGGGTCACTCTCTGGCATCTCTGGGGACTGTTCTTCTCAAGGAAAACCCTGTACGTTGTGTAATTGTCACCAAACAAGGACTCTTATTCATTGTTAATTCCAAGTAAGGAAGTTGTAAGACACTGAGCGAAAACAGGGCTGGGAATTGGACTGTAAATTCATTCTGATACGGAAAGTTGTCCGAACGAGTTCAACGTAAAAGTGCAAATGCTTTTACAGAGAGACAGTCCGGAGAGATATGTGTAGAAGTTGAGATGCAGTTTTATAAGGATTTGCTAGTTTATTTTGACAGTTTTAAGTTCGTATTTATCATAGGAACCGAGAGGGATTACGAGCCGCAGACAGCTCCGAATAGCAGACTTTTACTTTACGTTTTGGATTACCTACTGGATTATTAAACAAGATAACACAACAGATGTTAAAGTACTTTTTATCTTTAAACTTATTTATTTTTATTCCGTTTGTGCTATATTGTTCTTTAATGTATTTATTCGCGATAAAATTGAAAATTTCCAATCATCTATTGCAAACGGTTTGCGTGATGACTTTGAGGATATTCAATTTATGAATGGAACAACGAAAATGGAACGATAATATCGTATGCATAGCGATAGTGATCTGGAATGGGAATTTAAAATTTTAAACGAAATGATATATTTTCATTGAGCACTCGATAAACTGGACAAAATTGCCGTTACATACTTCATGTGATTACAATCGAATTATTCGGGTTATCATAAACGAAATCGTGTCAATACAGGAACATTTAAAACTAAATACAAATGATCTGAACCTCTATAAGTTTAAGTTCGTTATTATAATACACTACACATACAAAACTGATGAATACTCTTTCATTCAAAGTAAAAATAAATATTTAGTGTTTCTAACTTGGCAAATAATTAGCATAAGATGTTAAAGGCATGTAGTTAGTTTTCTGGACCGAAAGTGAGTAAATTCTTTTGAAATCAAAGGTTCATGTTTTTAAAATATTTTTCTGACTGATGCTTAACATCTTCCCAATTCGCACCGCTATACAGAATGGCAGTTTCATTAGTAAAGTTTACAATTTTTCTCTTCGTTTGTATTTAATAAATTATAAATCTTCTTCTCCCTAAGAGCATGCTTTCTTGGATGCCACAGAAAACAACTTAAGGTGTTTCTAGTAATGTAAAGCAAAAATTTAAGGAATCTGCTCGACCGACGCCAAAATCTGATTTTCACTAAATTTGGCAACGCTGCCTCGACAGGCCACTTCCCTCAATACATACATGCGCGGTCTTCATATACCATAACCTCGGTCTCTGATTCGTTGTTTGTTGTCATTTGAAAATACATTTTGTGAACTGAAAAACCCAAAATGACGAAAATGGTCATTGACAAAAGGGGGAAAAACATTTTATGTTAAAACTAAACGGGTTTCAGAGAAAGTGTACAACAAAAGAATACAAATGATTCTCTATGAAAAAGATCATATCTCCACGTCAATCACGAATCAGCCATACACAGGTTTGAATTTCGCGCCAAGCTTGCGAATTTGCAACGTTGCCACTTCCTCTTCAACAGAACCTGAAAAGGCATTTTTCTTGCAGTTATTAATTTTTTACTCTTAATAAAGCTTCCAAAATATTATAAACTAATTGCGAAAATGATCGACATAATGTTGTCATCCAATAAAAAAAAAATCAATAAAATCTGATCGCTAAGTTTTATGTAATCAAAGAAAATCCGAGTGCCCGACGCGTTTCTCCATAAGAGCCCATGTTATTTTTGGTGATTTTGCTTATTTAATTTCTCGAGCTAGAGCTTCCCAATCTGTCTGAAATTTTCAGAGAGTGTTTTGAGTGCCAAAATCTAGCTCTCCATAAATTTTTATCCAATTCTGATCGTAAATCCTTTTTGACTAGAACCACCTTAAGGTGTTCTGATAACACCATCATTTTTTGCTGAAACACCCTGTCAAACGCCTTGGAGAGATTCACGAATATGCACCATATGCAATACGCAAGTGTATCTATTAAATGATCTTTACTCACGGATGGTTAGGATGATATGTGTATATTTTAATATATCAGGTACGAGAGCCAGTCAATAAATTCGGAAATAGCTATGAGAAAAGAATTATATTCAAAAAATTATTTCATAGTTTTTCGAAGTATTCGTCATATTACCTTCTTGGCATTTTTCAAATATTTAGACCAATTATTCCATTCAGAAGTTGGTATTCTCAAAAATTATGTTTTGAATGCATCCATGGCTTCTTCAGCGCAGAAAAACTTGTGATCCTTCATTTTATTTTGAATTGTAAGAAATGTAAACAGTCACTTGGTATAAAATCAGGACTATGGAAGGGGTGGGTTTCTAAGCAACTGTAGCTACGTGACCAACCAGATTTGGCTACGAAACATGCCATCATTTTCTTTGAAGTGCTTCTTGACCGCACAACTTTTATTGGCAAAAGGTCATTTTATGACATCCAAATTGTTTACTTTGTTTCTAGTTTGCTTCTCACCAGTTGATACGTTTTTGTTTTTGGGTTATGGATAGATGTTGTATCTATAGTAGTAGGGCAAAGCGGGTTCTACCCCGAAGTTCCAGAAACTTCCACCAGGGGCGTTGGTGGCGCTAGTGTCGCTGTTGCGAGGCAAATTCAAATTTCGAGAGCGGCCATTTTTAGTCCAGGCGGCCATGTTTAGTCCAGGCGGCCATGTTTAGTCCAATTATGTCAAAGTTCCACAAAGTGTTAGTAGATGGCGTTGGTGGTGCCAAAGTTCCACAAAGTGTTAGTAGATGGCGTTGGAGAGCGGCGGCGGCCATTTTTAGTCCAATTATGCTGAAGTTCCAGAAACTGCCACCACTACTAGATGGCGCAATGAACGTTGCCGAAAGGGCATTAGTGCCTAACTTCGTTATTATTGGTCCAATTGAATCGCGGAAAAAACGGCCATTATCTATAAGTGACGTATATGTCAAATTTAAAGAAAAAACATGCGCAATGATGGTTGCCATAAGGGCACAAAGCGCTTAACTTCGCTGTTATTGGTCCAATTGAATCGCGGAAAAAACAGGCATTATCTATGAGTGACGTAGATGTCAAATTTAAAGAAAAACATGCGCAATGAACGTTGCCGAAAGAGCACAAAGCGCTTAACTTCGCTGTTATTGGTCCAATTGAATCGCGGAAAAAACAGGCATTATCTATGAGTGGCGTAGATGTCAAATTTATGAAAAAAATTGCTTGATCATGATTGGATAATTATGTCACGTGATCTAGAGGGGGTTATTATATAATATTTATTAATAACGCTGTGGGGGATTAGTGCTTTAAGACATGCGTCGTCAAGACAAACATATTTGGGAAAAAGTCCTTAAATTTGAAGAAAGACTCAAGCAACTTCGTAAAGATATTAAACTGTACGAAGACAAAGAAAACGTTATAAAGCAGATGGGCGATTTAAATTTGGACAATACAAGAATACCTAAAAAAGTACTATGTTGCTGTTACCCCTTAAGACGAATACAACCAACACCAGTTCCTACGACACCAAGGATGGACAATTAAATGGCGAAATTTTGTTTTTAGCGTAAATCCAAGCGATTGAAGAAACAATTTATTTGCGGGTGTTAGCTCTCGTTGACGACCCGGAGGAGGTCTAGCAGTAAATGGTGTTATTGAACTGACCGCGTTGTTCTTATAATCTATCACCAAACCCATTTATGATCGTCCTACTAACTCTAGATGAAGGACACTTTGTTCTCCTCGAAAATTTATGGGCTTAAAGTTTTGGTCTACCGCCAGCACTGTGATGTTGCTAATTTCCCCGGTATTCGTAACAGGTAAATATATTGGGTTATTAGGTCTTTCTACAATTGCGTAGCCCGAGTCAACTGTAATCGGAAATTCAAAGATGGTGTGGACAGGCCTGTTTCCGTAGAAGGCACCTTCCGTAATGTTGGACTCAAAGCGAATGTTTGATACTTTTATAATGTTGACGGGGAGATCTGAAGAGTGTACAACACCGGGGGCCAGTACCCTGTTGTTGGAAAATCCCAAAATCTGTCCAAGACTGCTGTTGTAGTGACGACTTTCAAAAGTAATTGCGTGACGTTTGCTGTATATTTCACACTTGAGAGTGTTGTTGTTTGGCTTCAGCGAAAATAGTGTATCACCCGTATTTGGAGCAATAGAATTTTGAATTAGCTTCTCAATGTCCGTTATTTCGTAGCAGCCGGTAGGAATCGCGACTTCTCTCAACTTCCCACTATCGTTGTTTTCGTAGTAGAAAAATTTCTCACCGTCAATATTGGGTATCGAGTTGTATGAGTGGAAGCCAAGTACTGCTAGGAAATATCTCTTTTCGGTATCGAGCACAATTGGAGGCTGAGGTGTGAACGAAAACACGTGAGTTTGACTCGTTAGCGTCAAAAGCAAATACATGACTAATGTATATCAACGGGGAGGTAGTACTTAAATAAAAAACTGCTTCAAAAAAAATTATTTATTTATTTATAAGTAATTCCACAAAATAAACATGTTGGTATCTCATTACCGCAAACATCACTCCATCGATGAAAATCATAATTTTGACATGGTAAAAATTGTGTTAGTTCTTTTCGGTATTTCTGGGGAATTTCTCGCCAAACCTCGTGGGTAATGTTCTTCATCAGGAGTTTAATAACGTCTCTCATTTCATTAAACTCCTGATGATGATGTTGCTCCATTATATAGGAATTGTAGACAGAGGTGTCCGCAGTTGATTTGTCGATAGTTTTGATATTGGTCGTTGTTGTAATAGATTCGAACATTCTTCCCCACATAGTTCACGAGTTCTTTTGGCGGCTTCAAGTCACCAAATGAATCGAAATATTCAACAACATTGTTTTGCTTTCTATAAGCTACCCAATGTGTGCCTGGATTATTAGAGTCATCCAAATTTATGATGGCACATTCGCGTTGCCAGGGCTGCTGCTGATGTGGTAGAGAGTCGCGCATGAAAACCCCTCTAAAATGAGGAATTTTTAAACGTTTGACATATCGCAAAAGGTCCACATCATATAGCGATCTATTGGGTAGCTTTATTGGCAGTTTTTTTGTTTCTTCATGTACAATCCAAGCCGGATCCTTTTGCCCCAATAACTTCCATAGCTTTATTGTGACGTTGATCTTCTTCCAGTTTCTTTTGCGCATTCTTAGCATCGATTACTGTTTTAGCTATTCCCGCCGCCCCGCCACTGAGGGCTCCAAGTGCCGAAAGGCCCGCAAACAGGGGAATCAATGGTAGAAATCCTCCAGATTTTTTTCCTTCAAAAGGTATCGTCCTGGGTAGTCGAATTTGCTTTTTACCACCTGCTTTCCTTACGGCGATTTTCGCGGCTCTCAAAGCTTGCGAGGCGGCCTTCTGTAGCGTTGTGGAAGGACTTTTTTTCATAGCCTTTTTAACCTTGCTGATTACGTGATTTCTAAAGGAACTCTTCGTCTTCTGCTGCCCCACCCCCATTCCAAGTTTACGTTTGATCTTCATGCCACCGGTCACTGCCAAAGCAGCTGCTCTTTCTCCCAACGTCGCGTCCTTTGATTTGACACGTGTCCAAGCTTTGTTTTCGAGTATTTGATCTGCCTTGTGTCGATCGTTCAAGGACTTGTGTTGAGCGTATGCAATGTCGTGCTCCTTACAGGCAGCGTCTAAGGGATTAATGCCCGAATCACCGCGTGCTAAGCGTTTTTGTAGCTTTGTGCCCGGACCACAGTATTGATAGGTCGGAATGTGGAGCTCAAAGGGCAGATTGTTTATGAGCGAATTTAAGACACCTTTACCTAAGTAAAGACTCATTTGAACTGATGCCATATCATCACGTGATATATTTATATACATATACGTACACGTAAACGTCTCGCACGTCACGTTTTACGTCACGCACCTCACGTTTTACGTCACGCACCTCACGTTTTACGTCACGCACCTCACGTTTTACGTCACGCACCTCACGTTTTACGTCACGCACCTCACGTTTTACGTCACGCACCTCACGTTTTACGTCACGCACCTCACGTTTTTATATATTTATACACAACGACTTGACTAAAAATGCCATACAATGAAGGTCATTCAACAGAAACAAACGCTTCCGATTGAAAACCTAGACTTTACCTCCAAGCATGAGTAAACATGGCGAGTTATTACCAAACTCGTTTCGTGCAATCATATGTGGACCGAGTGGGTCTGGTAAAACAAACGTAATGCTGTCATTACTGTTTCATCCGAATGGCGCGAAATTTAAAAACGTTTACGTTTACTCCAAATCTTTGTATCAACCGAAATACGAGTTGCTTCAAGAGGTACTAAGTAAGACGAAAGGAGTAGGCTATTTCCCGTTCAAAGATAATGAGGAAATAATAAGTCCCGCTGAAGCTAAATCAAATTCCGTATTCATATTTGACGATGTGGCTTGCGATGGGCAGCAGAAAATTCGGGAATATTACTCAATGGGCCGTCATAAGGATATTGATTCTGCTTATCTATGTCAAACGTACTCAAAAATACCCAAACAACTGATTCGAGACAATTGTAATTTAATTGTACTCTTCAAGCAGGATGAAGTAAACTTGAGACACGTATTCGATGAGCACGTGTCACCTGACATGAGTTTTGACCGCTTCAAAAAACTCTGTTCTGAATGTTGGAGCGATCAATATGGTTCTATTGTTGTTGTAAAAGATTTTGCTCTCAACGACGGAAGGTATCGCAAAGGATTCGACTTGTATATAAAAATGTAATTCCATGTGTTGTATGATTAATATGCAGCAAGATGTTAAACCAGCAGGATGTTCGTAAACGTAAAGTTCTACAACTCTCACGTGATATACGTCGAAAATATCTAGCTCTCAAGTTGGGTAGATCTGAGCAGGATCGGACATTAAATACATTATTTAAACCCCTAATAAAACCTCTAAAAGAAATTGTTACAACGTCCCATGAATCTGCGCAAGTTTTAAAAAATATAAAGAAAGAAGAAGAAGAAGAACCCGAAGTAGAAGAAGAACCATTAAAAACAGAATATACAAGCCATCCCACTGATTTTATTCCGATGGAAGATGTAGCTCAGACTGAGGGTGATGATGATGATGATGAGAGTGTATATTCCAACGCTTCAGAGCCAAACCCAGAACATATTTCGGATGAGGCCTTCAGAGAGTATCTGGAGCAATATCCTGAAATATCACATAAGTATATGCTTGATTACTGGAATAAGAGTCCAAATATAGACCTAGTTTACGGTCCAGTTTACGATTTGACTCACTCTAAATGGCTTCTCGGAGGGAAAAATATCGATTTTGATCGGAGTACTGGAGCTATTATAACGGAGGGGGAACATGTTAAAGGGACACCTGGTCTCTACCAACTGATATTTTATGATGAGCCTGAAGATTATACCGATGATGATAAATTGGCATACAAGACGATTTTAAATTTAACTAACGCTCACAGAAACACAGCTGGACGTCTAAAAGGTACATCGAGATCAAAATATCTAGATATTATTAAACCTATGTTTCCTCCTCCACCGAGAAAGCCATCGAAATCGACTAGCAGCATATCATCGAAATCTGGAGTTGGACTTGCAATGGTCTACAATGAGAACCCTATCGATTACGTGTACTGGGACGATGTCAATGAACTTGTGGAACGACTTAAATTGCTAGTAGCTTCCAAACACGCCGGAAATACATCACACAACAACGAAATAGTTGCAATCATCAATGAGCTGAGAGAAGCCAACGTTATATACTAATGTAACACATGGTTTTAATGTTATTTGCATGATGAGTCTCGACAAATTTGGACGTCGGTCAACGACGATGTCAAATAGACCGCCTCCTCAATCTCTCCTCCGTAATATGTTATTAAAGTTTCCGCAAACGGCTGAAGGTAACGTCGATATTGGCAATGTGAGGATAAGCAATGTGTTACCACCTTCAGTTAGTTCTGATGCTGCCAGTAAAGAATACGTTGACTCGCAGTTAAATCAATTGGCGAATACTGTGAAAGTTTTAGATAAAAAGCTGACGGGAACCAATTCACATTTTGTTCAGTTAACCCAACTTTATACTAATTTAAAAATCGATATACCCAAACAAATTGCTAGTGTGACAGACACACGGTTTGCTGAAATCGAACGAAAAATAACTGCTGATGAAGGTATTGTGAAAGATTTGATTAAAACTCACCAAGAAACCGTCGTCGTCGTCGAGTTAATAAATAATTTGAAAAAAGAAATGACTGCTAACCAAGAAACCGTCGTCGAGTTAACAAATAATTTGAAAAAAGAATTGACTGCTAATGAAGTTATTTTGAGAGATTTATTAAAAGCTCACCACGAAACTGCCGAGTTAGCAAAGAAATTGGAAAGAGAACTAAACCGATTTCATTATACTACAACACCATCAAATATTCCTTAAATACTTCAACACACTTGCACTCGCTTTAGAGCTCTTCAAGATGTCTAAAGAAAAAATTCAAGTTGTTAATAAACTCCATGCTCCAGCACGTAGGAATTATCCGCGACGTAGAACAATCATTAAGGGTCTCGATGATTTATGGCAAATGGACTTGGCTGAAATGCGACCCTATGCACACCAAAATAAAGGTTACAAAATGATTATGGTTGTTATTGATTGTTTCTCAAAGTACGTGTGGACGATGCCTCTAAAGACAAAGACTGGAGTTGAAATTACCAAAGCTTTCTCCAGCATATTAAAACACAGCCGACGACGTCGACATCCTAAAAATCTTCAAACCGATCAAGGTACAGAGTTTTTCAATGCAGATTTCCAAAAATTAATGACTCAATGCAACATTAATCATTACAATACGTTTAGCGTTAAAAAGGCTGCGATGGCCGAGAGATGTATTAGAACTTTAAAGACAAAACTATACAAGTACTTTAGTTTGCAAGGCACCTACCGATGGATCGACATTTTACCGAAAATTGTGGAAGAGTACAATAACACTAAACATTCGAAAATACGATGTAAGCCTTCGGAGGTCAACAAGTCAAACGAGAAGGAAATTTCTCGAAAATTTTACTCACATTTGAAGATTGCCGGACCACGCAAACTTAACGTTGACGACATTGTGCGCTTAAGCAAAGCCAAGCATATTTTTCAAAAGGGATACACCCCTAATTGGAGTACCGAGCTCTTTAAAATTACTAAAGTCAAAATAACCAATCCCGTGACTTATCTGCTTGAAGACATGTTGGGTACACCAATCAACGGGGCTTTCTACGAGGAGGAATTGCAAAAGACGAAAGCACCCGATGTCTACCTCGTAGAAAAGGTGCTTAGAAGAAAGGGAAAGAAGGCGTACGTGAAATGGTTGGGTCTCGATAACAAGCATAACAGTTGGATTGAAAACACCGATTTTGTATAGAATCTTATGGAAAATACGAACAAATTTAGCAATTCAAGGGGCCTTTTTTTTAATAACCTTCAAACTTATCGTTGTCCCTCATAGTGGGGGTATATAAATACAAGTGGGTGCGAACCTACATTTTATTCAATCGTGTGCACCTGCAATTTAATCAATCGGCAGCATGAGTAGTCAAGATAGTGGTTATAGTTCTTGTGAAATTGTTTTTGAAAGTGACTCGGCATCGTCATCATCGTCGCCGTCGCCAACACCTCCTTCACCGTATGCAGTGTCGCTTAATGATTGTGTTGAGGAAATCGACCAAGCTTTAATTTCATACGAGTATGCTGCTAAATTGGAGCGATACCATCTACTGGAAACGAACTTTCCCCTAAGAAGTTATGCACTTTTGTGCGGAATAAGTCCGACCAGAACCTTTACTCCTGCAATAACGCTAACACCTTTACTTCGACCCGGAAGAATTTCGTTTGGTACATTTGAGTGGACTACTTTTATTGAATTGCTGCGCCAGAGATATGATGACTTTTTTCACGAGAATCTACCGTCACCTCCTGACGAATACGATCCTGTAGTTTTCCCTTGTGGAGACTTTTGTAAAGTTACTCAATTAGTGTACGACGATACCAAGTTTCTACTTGCAAACAAACATGGAGTCGAGTTCTATCTGGACGAGGATGATGTTTCCGACATCCTTGAAGCAAATTTCAATTTGGTGAAGAACTACATTTCGTTGCTAGAAGACTTGAACTTTAATACATTCTACTGTAATTTAATAGACTCTACACGAGCTTATTTTGCTGTTAATTTCAATAGTATTTGTGTCGACGACGATGACGCCACTAGTAGATTTAATACTTTAATTTTAATTTGTGCTGTTATGCCAAATTGTTTAGAAAAAAATGCTCTACAAGAGTACATGTACTACTATAAAGATGATGTAATTAATGATATATTAAATCATTGTTCAAATTAAAAAAATGTACCAAGTTTTTTGAAATAAAACACTTCTTTCTTATATTTTATTTTTTATTACCCAAGCAAACTACAAATAATACAGTAAGCAAACATATATAACTAATACATAAAAAATATAAATAATTTATTAGGTACAAATAGTTCAGTCTGAAAATCGCACTCGTTTATTTTCATGTAAATCATATCGAAACCAAGCACAATATTTCTGCATATTCAATAAATATTTCAAAATTATGGCAAGCTAATAATCAGTAATCACATCTTAATTTATTAAAATTTTGAAAAACTTTCCCCGTTAAACTCCACGGTAGGGCAAAAAAAGAAAAAATTAACTTTTATATCCCCACGGAAGGGTGTCATGTGACTGGGGAGGTAATTGACGCTTATCATCATAGGGGCTAAGTCCAATTTTGGTCTGACTTATGCTATATACATCATGCAAATAAGATCGAATAGTGTGTTGTGTAATATATTTTTTATTATTATTTTGCAAACAATTTAGGTAATCCTCGAATATGATTTTATTTTTTACGACATTGGACTTAACCCCCTTTGATTTTTTCACTACTTTGCCACCTTGCACTTTATAACTATACATTTTTGATCGTAATCCCACAAAATGTGTCATAATTTTACCATTAAACCGGGAATTTTTTTATTTACTAAAGGAATCTTATAGGCGTTATTTGAGGGGTAATCTGAAGTGTCAAATTTTTCTAAATGATCTTCAATAAGACTTTTGTAAACGTCATCGCAATTTAATTCGTAAATAAAACTATCGGTGTCAGTGTACATTAATTTTAAATTTTCCACCCCCATAGTTGGTAACATGAAATTATAGTGAAAATCATACATACAGGTTTTAGAAATGTCCAGGATAGCCATGCCGATATACAGGGGTTTGTTGAAGAGTAGTTCAGCCTTCTTTAATTCGATAGCCATGAGTTTGTCGTCAAAAACTCTTCTATTATGAAATCGGGGGCTGGCTATCAAATTTTTTGCACCGTAACGACCCTCGTAAGAAGTAAGTAATTTCACTACCCTATGGAGTCTGATGTTTTCCATCGTCTTACCGAATACGGCATTATTAGCGAGTTTGAACTGGGTTTTTTTAAAATTGCTTGTGGCTACAGTCCTTAAGCGAGTATTCAGCTCGATATAGGACTGCAGCCAAGTCGATTGTTTGAATTTTAGTACTTTGTGAATTTTCGTTAATTTTAACCCGTGTTCGAGGGCTTGTTTTAAATTACGATAATGCAGAGTGTATTGTTTTTTCGGGTAAAGGGTGGTCATTAATTTGGACAATTTGGAACCGGGAGGTTTACGGTGTTCTGGACAAAATGGGAAATCTTTGGGCTCGTCATGTAAACTTTCGGGATACTCTAAATCAACTTGTAAAATATATCCGACGGGTGAATCGTCGGGAATCTGAGTAATGTCAATGTTTGTATTGGGCTCCCATTCAAACCCCCCGTAGGGGAGGAACTGTGACATTGCCCACCCATATAAATTGTTTACGTCAAAGTACATAAGGTACTTGGACGGCTTAGAAGAATCGTATTCAGGCATGTATTTATTGTTGGCTTCAGAATATCTGTTTGAACAAACAGATATTCCTCCACGTATTGATGACTCGACAAACAACAACATGTCGACATCTTTTAAAATTTGTAATTTACATTTCGTGTACTTGAGCATGCAATCCCAAGTATATCCGGGCATAGTATAGTACCATGCCGGATCTAGTTGGTAAGTTTCCAGAGCAGTTGTTCGAAAGTTTTCCATAACGTCACAAAGAAGGAGAATGTCGGTTCGCATATACAAATCTGCATATTCGCCTAAATTTTGAATTTGGAAAGCTTGCTAAACGTTTTGCGCATGAGTGTAATCATCCGCGGAAATATGACAATCATTTAATTTGTTGTAAAAACTCTCAATTGCTGGAAGACTAGTGGTATCATTTAGCTTATTAATACTATCAATGTAATCGTATGGAAAAACACCTTTCCTCGTCAACAGTTTGAACGTTTCATTAGTCAAGTTACCAAATTCTCCTTTTAATGTAATCAACTCCTCTATTTTTAGTGTAGACACCAACTCATCGAGACTGGTACCCAAAAATCTAAAGGAGTCTATATAGCGAAATTTAATTTTAGTTTCTGGTTCATACTGCGTAAAAGAAATGTATTTTTCCATGTTCACAGGTAGTACACTCAAGGGTCCACGTTTAGCAAGATCTCTATTAATAAAATGACTGTCGTATCCGCTAAGATTATGGAAAACTATGGGCACTACAAATAGTTTTTTGAAGTTCAGATTGCACGATTGATGTGCGAACCCTCTAAATAATCCCGTAAAATGATCGTGGTCTTTAACGATAACATCTTTTTCTTTAAACCTATTGTCGCAAATGTGACAGCAGACACCGTTTGCGACAGTAGGCATACAAATAGGAACAATATTTAATAATTTAGATTCAATAAATTTCGCGACTTCAACATTTGATTCGCAAACCAGTCCATGCAATCTTCCCCTCTATAACTATTGTAGTATGAAATCTGATTATCGTAGCTGCATTTTAAGTAGAAGCCTGCACTAAATGTTTTATGATGCTGATACTTGGTGGTTGTATGGGATAGCTTTTTATCACACTTTTCTAAAATTGACTCGAAATCGGCATAAACGACAAAAGGACATTTTTGCTTGTATACATGATTTTTAAATTCGATGTTATCATATGGGGGAAAAGAAATTTTGCAATCATTGCTGTTTATGCATAAAATTTCGTGGTCCGTTAGTTTTTTTTCGTTTTGAAAATAGTTTAGGCACCGATCACAAATAAATTTTTTATTTTTACTTTTGTTAAGTTGGTTTGAAACTAGTCTAGACATATTTTTAATCCAACAATAATGATATTTAATTGTGGTGGTAGTAGTGTCCTCGTTGTTGACGGGAGGAGCCTCGTAGTCGTTTAATTTTGGAAAATATTCATCTTGTATTAAAAGTAAATTTACATGACGCGGCTGTTTATTTTTAGTTAAACGTGCAGGTACCACTACGTAAAATGACTTTTTATTAGTTTGATTTAGTTCTAAAGCGTAAACGTTTACAGAGATTTCATTTAACTTTTCAAATTTTGAAATTTGTGTTAGTTTCATAGGCAATTCTAAACCGTCTGTATTCAAAACTGTACTATAATGAGGGTAATTAAATGTATATTCGGGGTGTTTTTTAGCGGGAAACAAAAAACTTGTTACGGCCCAGTAAAAACACGCCAGGTCTGCATTTTTGACGTTTATGCATGCCTTTTTCGCTAATATTTCTTTTGGCAGCTGAATGAAGGATGAACCGTTCCCAATTTCAAATTTGTTAATAGCTACTTCTAATAAATTTATTTTTGACAACGCCCACCCACTGTCTTTTTCTTGAAATTCCGAAAGTTTATTTAAAATAAAATCTACAATACTTTTATACTCCTGTGCTAAATCCGTCCCCAAATCAACGACGAAATTTGGGGATCCAAAGTATTTAATGTCAATTACTTCCCCACCATCACTATCATTTTTTAAAAAATCGCCGCAAAATGTGACATTTACTTTTAGTGACGGTGTATCATTTTTTAAAATTTGTGAAATTTTTGACTTGAATAAATTGAATGAAGCCTTCAAAAAATCTTTAATTTCTTTATACTTTAAATTTATAATGACCCCCGTTCTAATCCGATTGTTAAAAATCGCGTTGACGTCTTCCCATTTAACGCCCCCTTTAGTACCGCGCCCCTGTCTAATGCCCTCCCCTACTACATGGGAAGACGCTAATTTAATGATACACCGCAACCTTTTTAACTGTCCCATTTTGGCGTAAATTTTTCTTTTTTCCCCTACCGTGAAATTACATTTTTTTATCGCTAAATTGCATTTTCGGAGGTGAGTACTGATTAGTGCTAGCCATTTATTTTGATCTGAATATGTCGAAATATTGTGCTCAGTTTTAAGTAGGTCTTCGATTTTTTTAAAAACGTGTGCGAAATTCATGATTGAACTCACCTAATTTTTTTGTATTTTAAATAAGGTCCTAGGAGCACAGCTCTTGGATATCTCGTGCAGGCCAATAAAAACTAAACTGAAGCCCCCTTTGTTTAGATCGTCGATGTGATTCTTGTAAATTTCGGTAGACCTTTTGGGCAGAAATGTGACGACGTTCTCCTCCAATTCCACTAGGATGGATTCCCCTCCAAATTTGGATTTGGCGAGTTGAACACGATAAATTTTCTTTGGAACGTCGGGTTGCAGGTCCTTTAGCTTAATTATGGGCTTGTTTTCGGTATCTGTAGATGAGGTAAATTCGTTTAATTTTTCGAGAAAACTCATCTAAAATAATAATAAAAAAATGGAATACTAGCATGAAAAAACCACCGAAAAAAACACTTACTTTAAAAGCTTAAAGATGTGGATGGCAAAAATAGTCTTAGCCGGATTGAAGCTTAACAGCAAAAAAATGTGGAGCACTGGTACAAATTACTGAAAAAATCAAAAATTTGTACTGTTAAAATTACAAAAAAAGTTTTTAAAAAAAATGAACTTATTTAACACTTTGAAGTTTAGATTTTGAAATTTACTACAGCACTGGTACAAAAAAGTTTTAAAAAATTAGCATTAAATGTACTTACAATAAATCCAACTGAAAACTGTTCACTGAACACTAACTGACAGCACAATGTAAAAAACAACTGGAAACGGCTCACTGAATATTAACGGGCAGCAGCAGCACTGGTGAAGAGACGTTTGCGACTGAATTGTCGATTGATATGCTTCGGCTTTTATAGCACTCGAGAAAAACAACAACATTATCTGTGGGAAGATAACTAAATTCGTTTCGTGGAAATGTGGTTGTATTTTTCGCCGTTATCAGTCTTATCAAATTTTTATCCAGGAAGCTACATCCTGTGTGAACGGATGTAGATGTTTGTACTAGAATTTGTTTTCTGTAAATGTGGTTTTATTTTTGCTCGTTATCAGTCTTATCTAATTTTTATCTGGGAGGCTTCATCCGGTATGACAGTTAAAGTATGTTTTTAAATTTTTTTAGAAAATGTAGATTGCAGGGCCGTATTTATAAAATTTTTAGTTCAAAAAAACAATTTTAAATGATCTTGAATTTGGAGTAATAGAATTTTGTGTGTTATTTAACACTCTGAAGTTTAGATTTTGAAATTTACTTAACTTAAGTAAGCTCAATTTTCGGAGGAATATTATAACAGTTTTATTTTGTAAAGTATTATACATTTTATTTCTATGAGTTATTTAACACTTTGAAGTTTAGATTTTGAAATTTACTTAACTTAAGTAAGCTCAATTTTCGGAGGAATATTATAACATTTAAAAATCACTATTGACAAAAATTATATAAAATGTAAAATATTATATAATTATCCAATCATGATCAAGCAATTTTTCCTGTAAATTTGACATCTACACCGCTTATAGATAATGCCTGTTTTTTCCGCGATTCAATTGGACCAATAACAGCGAAGTTAAGCGCTTTGTGCCCTTTCGGCAACGGCTTACCTTTACTATAAGAATAGTTACGATACAAAAATAAATATGTACCATGTTTAAACATTTGTTAACACTCACATCTCATCTGTAGGTTATATTCCATTTAATCGTCGCGCTTAGTAGAAGTGTTACTCGCAAGTCAATTGGGATGTGAGCTGATTCGATCTTTATATCGTATGCTATGCCATTTCACTTCACTCTTGATCGATAGGATTTTTTAAATACTTCTTTAGAATAGAATTTGATTCTGGAAATTTTCAGGATTCAACGACTCGCTTTTCCCCACAATTGTAAATTGTAAAATTGTAAAACAAAATAAAATCTAGAAAGGAAGTAATTCGATAGTTAAAAAAACATGCTGGAGTATTATAAATCTTTTAAATACAAGGGTTTTTAAGGATTCTATCGGGAAAAATATACAAAGAATTTCAAATTCAACTAATATATGTTAAATTTCATTTTTAAAGGCATATTATTTTTTAAAATATAAGCTGACACTTTAAATGTCACCAGAGATGAGTTTTACGATTGTAATTTAGAAATAATGGGCATAGTGGAGAAGCCTGATTTTAACGCTGAAAGGTCTTTAAGGATTTTTCCCTTTCATAAAAAAAATTGTAGTTTAAATTGTTATCCCGTAATATTATTCTCGCAACTTAGGATTATAGTTAGTTTTGTAAAGACCGAAAACTCTTTAATAAGTTGAAAGTCATAAAAATCTGTAAAAAGCAAAAACTACCGCTAAAGGTTATATTTAGAAAGCTAGGCGAATTCGAGAATCTGTTGTAGTTTAACATCCGTCTCGAAAAGTGCCATCGTGATCAAGTGTTTTTAATCTTATTAAATTTTGAAAGTTATAATTTGCTGTTTTTTTTTAATTAGTTAATTGTGTCAACAGTTTATTAAATACCTCGGCGAGGCTTAATAATTTTTCAAATTATTAATTTAATTCGTTGTATTTTAAATTCACTCGTTGTTCTTCATTTAATTTCTATTTGTAATTTTCACCATTTCCTCGCCCAATGAATAAGTTAGAAAAAGTTTAGTAAGTTTCATTGTGATTAAGTGACCTATAGGTATACCTACATACTGAACGTCCCCCAGAATCAGAATTCCAGGTCTGAAGCACCAGAATCTGGTAAGTGCCAATTTTCCCTATTAATACAGTATGGCCATCGACTAATTAATCAAATCTCTTTCATTAACAAATCTGTTATAAGTACCACGTTTTTGCTTCTCTCGGAAAACCTTCACAATATCACGTGTGGTTACGTACATATTTTATAATTAGCACCCACTCACATCTACTACAATTTTCTTATACATAAGTACTTTGTTTTGAAGCAAAAATTAGGATTTTCTGCCAGTTACCAATTCTAGTTGTTGTAGTATTTGACCCAATTGTTTCTTATTATTGAATATGTGTTTCCGTCATGTTAGACGTTTGCGTAGCTATATACCAAGGTATTTTAGGTTGTGCTATCTGATGGTTGTTTAAACTAACTCGTGGGCACTTTTCTTTTTTTAGAGTAAATGTTATTTGAAGATAAATTCAATAGGTTTAATTTTCCATTTCTTGGACCTCTTTTCTACATCTTTGATACTATTTTGTAGATTTATGCAAGTTGTGGATTGTGAAGAGATTATGGCTGTATCATCGGTAAATATTGATATTTTGGTCAGTTTTGTAGTCGGTAAATTAGAGGTAAGCAACAAATACGGACCCAGCACACTTGCTAGTGGTACATACTCCAGATTTTATTTCATATAGTTCGCTTCATTGTGATTGCTTTCTTATCATAAAGAACTTATTAGTCAAATTTAATTGGAGAATTTGGTCATTTGTGTTGTGTGTATGTAGCATAGGTATTTATACTACACTATATCAAATACTTGATCTAAAAAGATTGTAGTGTAGAATCATTTGTTTCAAAGTCATCACAGTACCGTGTTTTCTGGGGAAACCAAATTGGCGAAAAAGTTTTTTTAACAGGCTTCAGTCTCTTTATATTTAGATAGGCCAAATACTTATATGCCTCTAAGATGCGATTTCATTTCGATTTTTACCTCATTTAGAGAGCATTATAATCGTTGCCACTTTTCATTGGTTTGGAAAATAGTTATGCCTAAGCAATAAATTGAAAAATTGTATGAATAGCTTTAACTGCATTTGTCGTCAAATTTTTTAAAATATTTTCAGATTGTATTCTGGTGATTTTTTTGGGTTAGTAACGTGTAAAATTACTCTTTTACCTTCTTGATATCTAAATTCTCTTATTATTGGAAGATTCATTTGGAATCGTGCTGACAAAAAGTACTCTATTTCTTCAATTCCTTCTTGATTATCTTCTAAATCTTCAATTGCGGTATTGGTTACTCAGTTTTCTTGTTGCTTGCCATTTGGAATAATTTGTTGTTTCAGTTTGAGCTAGATGTTCAATATAAGCACTTCTAATCATTTTTTGAGTTTGTTTGATAATAATTTCTTCTGCTTTTAGCACATCTGGTCTTTTGCCCTAGTACCCCATTTTTGTTGAAAATGCCGCTCTTTTATTGTAGGGTTGATTTTCGAAAAAGCAATATTTCACAATTGTTTAATAATCACTAATAAAAGTTTCTTCGCGAACCTGACACACTTAGTGCCTTATTTGTATAGCGTTTGTGTTTGTATTAAAAACAAATTTTAAAGATGAAATGGAACATTAAGAAACTTTTTAAGCTAATAGTTTCATTACCGAACTATGGAATTATTAAAGTGGACAGCTTGTTATATGATTATATTACGCATCAAAGTTCATTTTCTCTAAAACATTTTAACAACTAGTAAGGGTCCAATAAATAACACGATAGTCTTATCTGGAAATAATTTCAAAGTTCTAAAACGATCCCTTTTCATAAGGATGGCCAGACAGAGCTCGGCAGTTTCCAACCCTTTAATCCGTTAACCCACAATTATGGACTTTAAAGAGGTTACCTGCTTATCAGGGCGCTCTTCCCTTTCATTTGAAAAGTTTCCCGAAAGTTAAGAGAACCCGTAACAAGCCGGGCTGACACAACACGGCCATATTGATTTGAATTTTCTCTTATCATATCAGTCATCTTTAATAATAAATAGTTTTGACACCAATGCATGAACTTGATGAAATGTGTGCTAATAATTATAAAATTATATAAGAAAAACTGATGTATTGAGATGTTTTATAAAAAAATCTAGGGTATTGTATCAAATTAAGTTTAAGAAATATCAAATCATAAATTATGGCTTTAAGATAGCTGAACTGATACAAGAGATGCCAGAATTTGGATTTTTTCTGTTTCATTTAAGATATTGTAAAAACCACATCGAAAAATTGTAGAAAATCCCAAATTCCTTCATTTAATTTAGTGAAATTTCAATTGAATACTAGTCTTAAAAACTTATTAAAAATAAATATAGAACGCTCTTTTCCATTTTTGACATCGTTCAGTCCACATCATTTAATGTTTAAAAACACCTGGATTAATTTCAGTAGTTTACCGTATGTAACATAACCTTAATTCTTATCAATAAGTGAAAGTGTTTAAGAACTTCTTTGTTTACTTTTGAACTATGGTTTGATATGTTTTTCCGGTTGTTGCTTGGAACAACAACAAATGTGGATTTTCTCGAGCAGATCAACTGCTTTGTTTAGCATTACGTCATTCAACATCATGTCATAAATGAATCGCCCATTTCTAAAAATTATTTACCTCTCAGAAAGCTAGAGCCTCGATTGGAAAAAATTAATTATTACCTGTTTTTTTTTGCTAAATTTTAAATTGGTTCAAATAGACATTGGTTTCTAATTTGCATTACATGAGAGTTTACTGGATTGATAAGACATTTAGTGACAATTTGGTGAAAAATTCTGTCAAACTTAATTGCGGGAAATTTAAATTTAAAAATGAGCTTTTATTAGTTTTAAAATGAATAATTTGTAATTAGAAATAAACATTTGTGGAAAATAATTTGAAATTGATTTATTATATGAACTAATCCTCGGAATTATTTACCATTTATTTATTTTATTTTTATTTTCTTTATTAATGCTCAATTTCACTTAATTCTAAAAAAATTTTTTATACAGGTTGTACCACGACGTTTTGACATTCCAATATCTCAAAAAAATTTGGCAGCTGTATACAGTTGAAACTGATGCTGATATTTATTATAAAAATACTTTTTTTTTTCCTCTCAAATCCGGTCAACATTTTTTTTAAATGGGACAGCCGGTATAATATTATATTTTCGGTAATATCTTTCAAAAACAAATTGAACGATACCACACTTGTCATGATTCTATTGTGCTGTAAATATAATATGGGCCATTTATTTTTATTAAATTTATTAAAGCAAGATTTTGCACTCCAATATTGACTTCCAATATGTTACGGGTTACGTGATGCTGCTTTACTTTTTTAAATTGGACAACCGTTATACTGGGTGTCCCACGATGTTTTTACAGTCCATTATCTCGAAAACTTTTCAAAATTAATAAAAATAAATGACCCATATTATGATTACTGCACAATAGAATCTTGACAAGTGTGGTATCTTTGAATTTATTTTTCAAATATATAATCCAGAATTTAATGATATACTATGTAAAAAAATTGTTGGGGGTCATGTGACCGGAAATGAGTGGAAAAATGAAAATCTTTTTATAATAAATATAAAAATCAGTTTAGACTGTTTATAGCTGCCAAATTTCATACTTTTCGAGATATTGGACTATCAAAACGTCGTGGGACACCTTGTATAATTTGGTTATAATACATTGACATTATGGAATGGTGTATTTTAGGATCCTGTACATACAGATTCGCACAATGAAGACAATTGATCAATAAATGATATTTAACAAGATATTTAAAGATATTTAAAACTTACATTTGAAACGCGTCTCTTCTTTTCCTAATTCATATTAAATTAACTAATTAATAATAAAAAATGTGCTAACTTGAAAACAAACGGTATATATAAACCGATAAAGACTGGCCTACAGAGTGAGTGTTTTTAATTTATAACATAAAGAACCGTCACCAACTCGAGTTTCATTTCAAACTGAAATAAAAGAGCAGATAAACTGTATAAACTAAATGGTTTCCTGAATATCTTTAGCTGAGATTGGAAACATCAGACATTATTGTGGGGTAAGTTTCTTTCATCGCCATCATGCGGGATAGTATCATTAATTCTGCACTCGAAAAACTTTTCAGAATTAAAGTTTTATTTCTTTAATTCTTTCCACCAAAGTTAACTTGCCATTGTGATTTTGCGCTTTTTGTCCCATCAAGAAGGTAGTTGACACGTACACTAAAAATGAACGGGATGAATAGAAAGTCTTGAGAGCAAACCAGTAGCGGCTCGTATAATAAAAATTAGGCTATAAAATATATTAAAAAATAAAAACACACAAAAAAACAGTGAGAAAAGTGTCAAAATAGAACCAAAAATTGAGTCATTAATTTTTTGTGTTATTAGTTTTAATTCAAAAATTCGGTGTGCTACAATTTTAATTTATTAATTATTTCTGCGTAATATATAAATTTATATAAAATCGAACTAGTATTTTTTTTTATTGCGAAATAAGAAGAGAGTCCTGTGATAAATGTATTAGTTCCTCTTTTCCAGTTAAAAGCCTATTTTAGTTCACACTTTCGGTAAAAATAATCTATATTTACCTTCAGTTTTTCTTAAAAAGACCAAATAAATATGGTGCAAGAATTAGACGCATTTCAGAACTCTGGAATTGATTCGAATCGGCTAAGAAATAGTTTACATTTATTTTTAATAAACTTTTTATTTATGTAAAGAAATAGATTACGAGAGTTATTTTTTAAAATGAAGTACACTTTTTCGTAGACGCTACTGTTTCAAACATAATAATCAAAAATCCTGCAGCGAAAGGGAAACTTTCCCTCGGAAAAAAAAACAAAAGGAAAACGCTTTCCGCTACCTATTAAATTAAATCGTACGTGAAATTAACACCTTAAAGTCAAGACGGGTTTTTCCATCGAGTTTTCTTTAATTTTCAGTCACTCGGCTGTTTCTACTCCCTCAAATACCGGTTCAAGGTACAATGAACTTGATGCCCCTTTGGGGCGTTAATCTCTGAAGATAATTAAGGATTTACATGGCTGCATCTCTGTGAAAATAAATCTAGTCTAAGCACCCACTGGATAGATGTCTAACTATAATAGAATTACTGAATGCGAATGTAAAATAGTTTCGCCCTTACTATATTTTTAAAACCATTTTTACGTAGGTATACCCGTTTGTCAAAACTCTCAAAATATTCTAATAGAATACAAAAAAGAATTTAAAAACGGCTGATCACAAGGGACTTTTATTTTAATAATTGTATTAAATGACTATCATTTATTTTCATATAATAGTATAATCTACGTTTAAATGCTCCGTTGAGATTGCTTAAGACGTTTGCATTTAATTGAGAGAATTCATTCTCTATCCTTTGTTGTAAATCGTCTAAACATTCTAGTTAAGTAAAATAAATGTGTATTTTCAAAAGTATCGGGGTGTTAAATCCGGCGATGTGAGTACCCACTCCATCTTCAACCCTATTCTACCTATCTAACGAGCAAAACATGTTTCCTTCGCAAATTTTCGTATTGGAAGATCCTGTTGAAATACAACCAAACCTTCGAAAACGCTATGATTTTCTATGATTGATGTAATACGTGGATCGACTAGTTCTCCCAGTTATTCAAGACACGATTCAATATTTAAGATTCCGTCTAAAGGTCCTACAATGTGGTCATCTGGAACACCACGCCATACATTCAATTTGTGAGGCTTTTGTGTGAGGAATCCACGCACAATATGTAAATCAGTCCAATATCTGCAATTATATCTATTAACTAAGCCATTCATTGAAAATACATGTGCATTCATCTGAAAAACGATTACTGTACAACACATTTGAATTTTCAATTAAACGTTACTCAATCATTTGCTAAATTCTAGACGACGATCAAAATCATCGTCATTGGTGGTACTTATATTTGTGTAAGATTAAAAAGAGAGTGGAATATGAAACATTCTAATTTCTGTTTGGTATTGACTGTGATTGTGGTTGTTGGTTCACTAAAGTTACTTGTCATAAAACTAATGCTTCGATTGGGTCGATGATTACCATTAGGAATCCCTATCAGTATCGTTTTTTTATTGAACAATTATTATACGAGGGGTGCTGTTTTAATTTCGGAACATGACACCACTGTAGTTATCTGATGTTCGACGCATGAGTATTTGTAAAATTTGACGTTTGTTGTGACAATAAAAAATGACAGAAGTTGGGTATAGTGAGCCGTTTGAGTGAAATTTAATTTTTAAGTATCGAATCAAAAAGAAACTATGGTTTTGAATCTCGAGCATTTTTAAGCAAGGAATTTCTTGAAGGTCGACAAAGACCCTCAAAAATAGCAGAAAACATTGATCCTGTAAGAAAACTGATAATGGTATATCGTCATGTAAAACAATCTCGAATCAAATGGCGCAAAGAAACACTCAAAAGAATCAACTCAAGTACTTCAAATTTGGTTTACGATGTCTTTAATGGTGAATAAACTTGAATATATTCTTATGAACTGGAAATAAAACAAAAATCCACTGTTTGGGTGTTACAAAACCAACAAAAATTATTCGAAGTCTGAGCGTTTCGAAGCAAATAATTGCTTGTTTTGTATCAAAAATTAAGCATGCTGCTACTATCCTTTTAGAAAATCGCAAAACAGTGAATATTGAATGGTATACAACTATTTGTTTACCAGAAGTTTTCTCTGAAATGAGAAAAATTCCTACCCAGTACAATAAACAATGGGTTATTTAACCAAGCAAAAGGTGAAAGCAATGACCAATTCTGCGCACAGTTCTGATCTGAGTCCCAAGTCAAGTCAAGAAAATGTAGTTGAAACGTTTAAAACTGCCGTATCATCTTCAGAATGGGAAAAATGTTTATTCGCATAAGAAACTATGTACATAGATTGTCAAAAGGAATATTTTGAAAAGAAATAAAGCCACATTTTGAATTCTAAATATTTTCGTTTTTGTTTGTAATATTAGCAAAAATGACCGAATAGATAAGTATTTTACAATATTTTATTAATAGTAACAAAATGTGCATCTCTTACCCTAATCAGCTTTAACAAAATTAGTGGCAGAACTGTTTATAATATTTTAATTTTTCGATAATTACTAGTACTCATTAAAAACTGTAATTTTTGTTACATGAAACAATTTTATGATAGAAGTTTTGCAGATTTCAAAATTTGTTTAAATCACTTTTGTCTCAATCGAGCAATTTGACACTTGTACACTCACTCGAATGAAAGAATCTAGGAATTAAAATACTATTAAGAATAAATAACGAAAGTATTGAACAAAAAACAGATACAGGGAGGTTGGAAAACAGCCTTATTAGCTCCAATATATAAAAATGGAGATAGGCATGACTAATAATTATCGAGAAATTAATTTATTTAGTACAACAATGAACGTTTATGAAAAAATTATAGAAAGTAAAATAAGGCGAAAAATAGAGAACACAAAATCAATCAAGAGAATCAATATAATAATTAGAAATATATACCAAAACACTATAATTTGTGTAATATACCGAAGTAAAACTTCAGAAGTTTTCTCAACACAATAATGATTAATACAACGGCGACAACATTATTATTTGCAATTTTTATTAATAAAATAATTAAAAATGACTAAAATACATGTTAGACACGAAGAGGACAGATATTAGAAAAAACTTTCGCAGATGACATAATAATTATGGTAAAAAAGGAAAAGGATTTAGAGGAAAATATGGAAATTTGGAATGAAAGTAAATAAACAAAAAACCAAAGTTATGGTTATAGGACAGAAGCAAACAGAGATTAATATACAAATAGATGGAATAAAAAAAATCGAGAAAATTAAAGGATATAAGTATTTGGGAGTAGAAAGACAATGGAAGAAAGGAAATATAAATTAACAACAGAGTAGAAACAACACTAAAACTGTATTACACGATGAATTCAGCGTATATAAATAATAAATAATAAAATAGAAATTTCAAAGAAACTAAAGATTAATATAAATATGGACAGATAAATAATACTTATCTTGAATTTCCACAGTCTTCTAAAGCGTTTTAATATGTATTAAGGTCTACTTAGGTTTCGGTTTTTTGACATACCATTTTCCAAGACAGAAAGAAGTGGAAAAAAGATAAACTGCGAATTACAAAAATAAGAGAAGATCTTGACTTAAAATGAACACACACGTTCATTGAAAAGAAGAAATTAAGCTAGTGGGGACAAACGTGGGATGGAGTTATGGGAAAACTACTGCAAAAAGAAAAACATGGGTACATGCAACAACATTCGCAAGAGATAAAAAACAATGGACAACATTTTTACACGAATAAAATTATAGTTAGTTTTCAAGTAAACTATAAATTTGGAATTTTAGTTATTATACATTATAGATTAAAAATATTTTTAATTATATTACAAAGTATTGTATTTGTCTGTACTAAAGGAAAGTTATCAAATTTGTCAAAAATTCTGTTACAATACAGGGTGATTCATAACTATTGGGATATAGGCTAAGGGCAGGTTATTTGGCCCAAAATATAGCGATGGGCCCAAATATACCTTAATAAAATATTGCTGTGGAATAAGATACAGACCGTTAAAGTCGACGTTTTTTTTTCGTTTTTTTCTGATAATGACACAGTATAGTTATCATTTGTTATCGAAATGGGCACGAGGCATGTTTTTTGACAAGGAATATTGTTTTATGTATTATTTCACATTTTGTTACAGGGGACGCCAAATGAATGATTCCTCATGATGAAATTATGTGGTAGCTTTTTTGACGAAACTTTTTTGGAATTTTGATTAGAAAATATGATGTAACATCATTTCTACGTAATATTCGTACTTTTGTTTAAACACGATAAAATTCACTTCTGTGACTCTCGACTGTTCAATTGCCTTTTTGTCGAAAACGAAAATAATAATTTCAATTTTAACGCCCACAGCATTATTTTATTAAGGTCCAAATAACCTGTCCTTACCCTATGTCCCAATAGTTATGAATCACCCTATATTATTTTTTATGTTTAATAACTTTTTCGTGCTTAAATTTGTCATATAAAGACTCCATACACTCCTTTGTGGTTTGTAAAGATGATGTTTGTTGTTTCGACGAAGCGCAACTCTAAGAAATATTAATTATTAATCAAATTTAACACGATTCATTAAAAAAGGAGAAATATTTGTGTTGGCGGTACAGAGAAGAGGAGAACCGACATGGATGACATTGGACCACTTGTAGAAACTGGCAAACACAAATTAAGGGTGTGTATTAATTAGGGCATACGAAGGGCGGAAGGGCCCTGATGGGCCTATCACCATTTGTCGTGTCAGATCTGCCTGTCTGAGCGTGTGTCATGGGATACGACTATAATGCATCACTCTCTCATCTACTATCAGTTAAGTGATATCACATACAGGGGTAAAGGGCGAACGATGATGCCACTAAACGCTAATGGTCTTTCATAACCCCCTGTGATTTCATTTACGATCAAATGGACCCTTACATTTAGTTGTTAAGATAGTACAAATCTGCACTGATCGATAATATATAAATTCTTCAATACCATTTAGGTTTCTATCAAAATTTTAATTATATTTTAAATTTTTGAATAATTTTGCACAATATTATTTCATTCTAACCAGACATATCGTTACCCAATATACGTTGGGGCTAAAATCTTGATTCAGAGTTATCAAATTCCAACATTAACAGTTTATTTAGTAGTCAGTTTTGTGTTACCAGTCAAATCACATACCGGAAAGAAGGATTTCCAACTCAAGCTTCGCTCTTCTCGTGCCATCCCCTCACTAAATGACTTCTTCAGATAAATTGAGGGTGAAGTTCACTTTCAGGAACTTCTGTTATGATATGTATCTGAGAATCTGAGGCCGAGGAAACGTTTAATGCTTGACATTTAGAAATTCTGTCTCTGGCGATATTATGCTTTAATCTCTCATGCACAATCTACTTCTCCAGCGGTGATAAAAAGTAATTAAAGTTCGCTTCCTGGCAAGAAGTTTAATTTAAAATAAATAATTTGGTCGATATTGTTGTTCTGTAATTAAAGCCGACACCTCATAAAGGGGTGAAGTTTGACATCAAAAAAGAATTTATCCGACGTTAGAAGATAGTATCGATATAATAATTGTACGTAACACTTTAATTAGAGATAGGATTAATATGATATTAATATTCAGCATTTTTTATAATACGTATTACAAAAGTTTTAACCATTGAGGTAGTAAAAATACACAAATGTGTATATTTTGTTTATATTAGGTTAACTCAAAAACAGTTCTATACTAAATTTACTATGACTTCAATACTACAGTATAGAAGTTGTTAAAATTTTCTTTTAAAAGTCCCGTGTCTTTAAAGTGCATTGCTTCTGAAACGTTTCAGTTTCTTTTATTATTTCCAAAATTATATTTATTGATTCCCTTATTCTACGTTTCAGTCTTTGCGTATATAAAAATATACAAAGTCCTCCAAAATTGTCAAATTGTCAAGCAATACTTGTAGGACTGATAGTTCACCTAAAAATAAAGATGATACCTTTTTATATACACTTTTTTCGAAAACTTAATAATAAGGGAGATACAGTCCTCTAAAATTGTATAAAAAAATGTTTTTTTAAATACAAATTACACGTCTATTTTTAAGTTTAAATTACTCGAAAACGGTGCTATTTACAGAAACTTGTCAAGAGTACTATTTGGTGTAAAAAATCCAGGAAAGCTTAATTATCAATACTTTTTTTTATACGCAAGTATTAAAAAAATATGACGTAATCAGTGGTTTTTAACACCAAAAACTACCCCTTAATCAGAAGGGATGAAATGACTAATAACATAAAATTAAGTATTTTTATGCAAAGCTTTTATGTCTAGAATTTTAATTTTTTTTCCTACGTCATTTTCAAGATATTTAAAAAAACATTTTTTTATACAACTTAAGAGGATTGTATCTCCCTTATTCTTCAGCTTTCGAAAAAAGTGTATATTAAACCGTATCTTTATTTTTAGGTGAATTATGAGCCCTACAAGTATTGGTTGACAATTTTGGACCAAGCTGTATATTTTTCTATTTTAGCTAATGATTCGAAAGACTTAGTTTGTTTTCATATTATATTTTATATTTTGTCACCCCAATATCCTATATTTTTCCCAAACGTGCAGTCCTAAAGTAAGACGTGGAAATCCTCACGGATCAATTCTGGGGCACTTTTTTTGTTAATAAGTTTAATACTCAGTTCCATCTCTTTTCTTTTTTACGTATTTTTTAAAATTTGTTAAGATTTTAGATAAATTCAGAATTACATCGTTTGGTTTATTATAGGAAAAATTGCATATTGATACGTTTTGTGAAAGTTTGTATTTGTATTCTTAAATTTAAATAAAAAATGTTTGTTTTTTCTGAAATTTTTCTGAAATCTTCGCAAATTACGTTATATATTAATTGTTCTTTTTAATAGATCCCTCGTACGAACATATGAATGAGGCACCTTATAAGGATCTTCAAATATTCAAATTCTTCGAAATAATTTTAAAATATGAAGCTTGACTCTTTCTATAACTTTTATTTAAAACATTCTTTCCTATTTCTCAAGGTAACGGAAATATCAAACTTCGGAGTATAAGTTGATCACCCTGTATAATACAAGATGCAATATTATTTTTAAATTTTCATATTTTGTACACATTTCACTCTAAAATCACTTCATTTAAATTTTTCTAGGTTGTGTTAGGTTAGTTATTTTGTATCTAAAAAAACTATTGATCCATAAATTTAAAAGATAATGTAATTGTACAAATAACTAAATATAAATATGTCCCATAGTACATATTTTGTGGAAAATTTTAAATTAAATTAAATATAATATAGTGAAAACAGTTATTCTGTTTTAATATAATTTAATTTAAAAACACGTTGATCCGATATACATTTAACTATATGAATTTTATGAAACAGAACTGAATTAACGATTTATCTAAAAGGGATCCATCAAAATTCATCCTAAATTGAGCAGAGTGTTTACTATGACTCAATTCATTGATTGTGGCAACTTTTTGCATACCAGAAACTGAGTCAATTACCTGGATTTTCATTAAATAATTCATTATACACATATAAGTAAATTTAATGATTTCAATAATTCCTTCTGTATTAAAAATACACTAAGTACTCTAGAGGGGTATATTTGAAGCTAAGAAAAACTTACCTCTGTTGACAATATTTCACAATTTTTTCAGCAAACCTATAGAAATATCTCTATATAAGGACGTTCTATACGGTGTGATAATAAAGCTTGGAATAAAGCTTGTAACTCAATAATTAACTTAATTAAGAAAATGCTGTGGACAGTTAAATTTTATTTTTTTAAATGACACTATTGACAAAAAAATTGAAATTGTAACGTCTTTAGTTTTTTCGGAGTGACGTATAGTTCATTTTCTTCAATGACGATTGCAGAATGTGTTAAGAGACCAGATTTCATGTATCTACAGTGTTCTTTGATATGTGTTTGGAGATAATTGGTGTTCTCGGAAGCGGCATTTTTATGGATGGATTTTGGGTAGCGAACTTCTAAATTGGGACATCCAACGTCGATACTTTTAAATGGGGCAATATTTTGACTTCCGTTGTTAATGATTCTTCAAGATCCGACATATATTTTGCTCAGTTACTTCGAAATGTAACGAATCCTGATGTTGTGACAAAATGAGTAGCAAAGAATCTTCTAAGCAGCATCACATATCTACCTGCAGAGGCACAACTTAAGGAATTATCATTTTGTATATTTTCCTTATTATTGTTGTAATTTATCCAAGTATTTCAACCAAAAATCCAGATCTAATTGTTGACTCATGATAACTTTTGAATTAGGATGAAGTTGTTGCTGACCAATTAATAAACCAAGATAATCCCTCAAACCAAAATAAATTCCGTCAAGGGTTAAGACGATAAGAAAAAAATCGTGGATCAAGTTCAAGATTATAAAATTGTGTTATTTTGTATTTTATACCTTTATTTGAGATATTCTAATATTCCCCTATATAAAGATTAGGTTGCGCCTACATTAAGGCATGTTAATAATTATTATTTTGAATTGTTACAGAATTATAATTAAGTAATAAATAATAAATGAACAATTTCTGGTACTATTCTTTATTAAAGATATAAGATTTCATTTTTAATAGATTAATTTTCCCCTCAATGAAGAAAGATTCAACACAGAAAAGAAGAAAATTAGGAATATACCGAAAAATATTGGTTACCACAAAATTAATATACAGTTATTCCAGTAAATAATTGAACGGGATTTTATTGATATTAACAAACGCAACCCATTTATGTAGTATCTCTTTCTATCACTTTAAAAAGGGCATACCAAATATTTAAAATTTGTCATTTAAAGAATAAAGTATGTTGATATGATGATCATTTATACCCGCAATACAACAAAAAGAGACAGCATTACAAACGGTACTAGTCTTATTGACGGATACTTTTCAATTCTTGACAATTTGAAACGTCATGATTGCTGTTTATTTTTATGTTCGCTTTTTTGCTAGTTTTGTAGTATTTAGTAGTATTTTTTCTGCGTTTTGTATTCGTATATATTTTGAAACCAGTTTTTTGGTAATTTATAACATTATTTCTTTTAGTTTCACGGTAATTACATATTTTATTACTGACATTTCAGTCAATGTATAAATCGCATTGTCTACTATTCCTTCTAACCGGGATATTTAGACAACAAAAATTTGTGTTTAAAAACGTTGCTTGAATAGAAAAGACAATATATATGTCATATGGTATGAGAACATGACCACGTGATATTAAGGTTAGCTTATCATCCTGATTTGAATGAGCTTCAATTAAATTGGGTTAACTGTAAAACATATCATAACAAATATAGATGCAGATACACATACTGACTCTTTTTTCTCTATGTAATATTGATATCATCAGAGCTTTGATTCAAAAAGTGATGAAAAAGTATTTTTAATATAGTTGTATTATATATACAATTAACTATTTTATATTCAGATAAAGATATTTAACAAGGCACTATTTCTTTACTGTAATTTGTGAAAATAAAACTTATTACAATGTTTAATTCTCAAGGTTCACCAAAAATCTAATTTGAGTGTTTGAATTAAACCTTGTTAAAAATATAGGGGCGATTATTAAAAAGAACACTTATTTTTTATGGTTCGGGGCAGTAGCAATGTCGTCTTTTCTTGATCATTGACGTCATTGTTTTCCACTTATTTCACATTCTTTTATTTATGACACATATTCAATGACTGGCTGGAAGAACTGTAATTTTAAATAAATATTAAATAATTGCTACCCCTAACCGGAAATTTGGCCGAATCCTCAGGTATTCCAACCCGAGGTAGGGATCTTTAACGAGCCCAAGATCCATGGACTCGGGACCGAGAGTTTAACGTCTCCTCCGAAAGACGGCATATCTCCATTATACCTCGTGCTCATTGGTATAGTGCCTGCGAGCTATAATATGCTACTAATCGCTGCAGACTGCAGGCTGTACGGGCATATTTCCGCGGTGTTTGCTTAAATAATTGCGTGTCAACGGTTTCAAATACTACGGTCATTTGTCTCGTATTTGTGTGGGGTTTGTTACTATTTTCCGTCAAGACTCTGGCTTTAAATATCTTGAAAATGGGTAATTCTTTTAGAAGATGAAACATTTTTAAACAGGAAAAAGAGTGTCTTCAAAATTTAACGGACAAATTGTAAATAAATCATATAAAAATTCTTTAGCAGATTCTGACTACAGGGAAGTACGTATATGGCGTCCTATCTATGAGTTTAAATCAAATAAATAATTTTTATTATGTTTTCAGAATTCGTTTTCGTTTATTTGTTCTTAGCTTTATGCATAGTAGAAGCTATGGAAGATGAACAGTCTAGTAAGCAATTTCTACCATAGAAATTAATTTTTTCAAATGTATAGAGTCATTCTAAAATAATTTGCGCCTTTTACTCAGTGAAAGTACTTTCACATTCTTCCAAGACTTTTTCTTCCGCCAGTTTCCCGAAATTTTTCCGTGGGTTCGTTATTATGTCTATGCATACTGGAAGGCAATGACGATAGGGCTCTCTTTGCAAAAAATATACAGCATTTTTTTAGTGCTTGGGAGCCATCATCAAGAAATGAACAAACCTTGAAAGAACTAACCTCTAGGTTATTTACTGAGGAAAAAAAATTGAAACAAAGTGAACAAACAGTAGCTTTAGCAGTTGGTAACAACACCAAAAAAGAAAATTAATTCATACGCTTAAACCGGGGCATATAATGAAAAATAATCCTCACAAAAATATAAACAAACATTGTAAAATTGCGGAATGTTGGTTCAGAAAAAAAGGAAAAAAGAAACTCCCCAACACAAAACAAATCTAATGGTTTTGTAGGAGAAGATTTCAGCATGATAGCCCTCAAATAATTTACAAGTATAGATAGTACAATTAATAATATAGTTGAGATGGGAGATAACTCACAAGTATTAGTAAATGGTAGATAAAAAAAATGGAGACTGAAATGGACGAGAATGAATTAAAGCAAAATTAAATAATGATTTATATATTATGTACTAGAATTAAAAAAAAAATATTTTTATAGTACGAAAAGTGTTAGACAAAGGTTATATATTACAATCAGAAAAGAAAGAAGTTAAACTCATAGATCAAGCTGGGAATATACCAGCAATAGCCGAAAGAGAAAGTAAGTTTTTTAAAATGTATTTTCAGTTTAATGGAAATGTATATTGTAGTGTAGCTGAAAGTTTAAACGATTGACATTGTAGGGTAGTATTTTTAAATTTTGATCTTGTCAAAAGTATCTTAAACAAAAGTCACATTATTTATGAATGGGAAGCTCTCCTATGTGAAGACTGTAATTTTGGCAAACGACATAAATTACCCTTTGAAAAGTCAGTTAAGAACTTCAATAATAGGGGTACCGATTTTTGTTGACACTTTGAAGAAGAGTCATTATATTATCTGGTTTTAAAAGACTATTCAAATTATAGATTCGTATATTTCTTAAAAAATAAGAAAGCAACGAAAGAAACATTGAATTATTTTTAAAACTAGTGGAAACAGATGATGTAAAGTAAAAACATTTATTAGCACTAAATTTTAACAAAGCTAACTCACTTAACATATTAGAAAATCATTTATATCAGGAACAATTTATATATATATATATATATATATATATATATTCTCAAAACAAGAACATAACAAAACAAGAACTGAAACAACTAGTAATATTTTATATAAACGACTTGGGGTTGTTGAGATTAATTTTTTCCATTATTGACGTCACGTAAGCTTCGTGAATTTGTTTCTTAAAATCGGAATTGTTCTTCAATAAATAGATGAGAGCTTGGACCAGTTGGTTTTCGGTCAGAAAATCAATCTGTTCTGGTTCTTCAACATTTTCATTACTTTTAGGGGAAGTAAACATCATAGGAGTCATCAAATGGGGTTTGCTCGAATTAATTGAACTACCCAGATTTTGGGTATCGTCTTTGTCTGATTGTGGTTCATCAGAATCAGAGAAAATAATATAATTCTCGCTTGTAGGTTTCTTCTTGCTTTTTATATCACTACTTGCCAATTTGGAGTACTGATTAATATGCGGCTCTTGGTGAATTAATGACCTTTGTTGCTTTTCGATGTTTTCAACGAAATATTCGGGATTGGAAACCAACCTTTGAAAGAGATTTTTTTCGCGAATTCCTGGTACCGTAGACGTAGAGACCATTTTAGTTCCCGCTTTAGCAAAAAAGTCCATAACATTTGCGGTGATATCTGAAAACTTTGGAGTTGGGGGGTAACTCAGGACACAACGTTTTGTTTGTGTCCTGTTTAAATCCTTCCGTGCCTTCGATAACATAGTAAATATATTTCCATTGCTTTCTTTTTTGGTATATTTTTTATCCGTCTTGTATTTAAATCCTTCCATTATAAATTCTATTTTTATACAGCAAAAAGGGCATTTGTATTTGATACTCGAAATATTTGACAATGGGTTTTATCAGGTTGTCAGTATTTAATCATAATACTGTCAAATGGTTCGCCAATTTCGACTGTAGAAAAATAACACCATTAAATTATTTATGCTTTATAAAATGTTAAAATACTTACCTAATGTCTCTTAATTTCTTTCGGTGATTATTGGGGTAGGGTCTCCTCTACCGAAATTTTCGGAAATCTGCAGTTTGTTTGTTTTTGTTTACGTGAATTTCTTTGGAAACCAGTATGTATTAATAGTCTTGGTAACATACGTGGATTTCATTTTTTTCATAAATTTTAATAACACACCTGACGGGTATTTAAACTATTAACGTTAAGGAGGTTGGGTCAATAGCCTAAACTAATTTTTATTTTTTTTTATTTATTACAAAAATGTGCACTTCTCAATACTTAAAAAAACTGATTATTAACAATAATTGTATTTATTTTTCTCTGTTTAATATTTTTATATTTTTTTAAAACATAAATGGGAGTAGAAAGAATAAGTATGTGCATTTATCTCTTGCAAGCTTAACCGTCACGATTCATAAAATAGTGTTCTGCGATTTCTCGTTTTTTACGAACTGAATCGGTTGGTTGCCCAAACCATACAATCGCATTTTTTTTCATTGAATTCATTTGGAAAAGTAAGGAAATGTATTTTTTATTTATTTTACTACCTCAGATTATGTGAAACTTACTGGGAGCTCAGCAACAAAATAATTCACAATTTGTATTCAAAAAGTTCATTTTTTTAATTTAATATGCTCTAGCTGAGCCATTGTTAAAAAAATTTATATTTTTAAAGCTCGACTAAACGCGATTTCTTTCAATATCTTTTGCCTTTATTCCTTTATAAAAAAAAATAGAAATAAAACACATTTTATTAAATATATTTATTAATGTGAAGACTCGTACAAATCACTATATATTATATAATCGAATATAAGAATGAACGCAAATACTGGTCTTCTTTCAATCAAGCGTTTGAATAGTTCCCACCTCTGAAATTGAACAAGAATAAGTAAGGTTCGATTATATGAAAGGAAAAAAACTTTTTGTACTTTATAATCAGTCAAAGTACTTACTCTTTCAAATTCTTCCAACGTTAGTTCCATTTGTTCTACGTCTCGGATCTCTGAAATTTCGGAAATAGGGATATTTTCTTCGGCCGGTGTTATGTCACTTCCGCCATTGTCAGAAATATTTTCTATTTCTTCATTCTTGTTGGGGTCGTTATTTGAGGCCATAGATAATTCTTCGTTGTTTTCTGTCTCTATTTTCTTATTTTTAAGAACCGAGCTCTACCAAAGAAATTAATTAAAAAAAGTAAATCTAAAAAACTTAGGGCACATACCGATTCTTTTTCGTCGTTTGGTTGACAAAAAAATTGATTTCTTCAACAGTTTCTTCGAATATAATTTCTTTGAGGTGTTCCAATTCTGAAAATTAAAGTTTGTAAATGATACATTCATGAAATCCATTAGTAAATCGTTGAATTGGACCATTCAATTTAAAGTCAGAATGAAATTATGTAGGTATATTAAGTTATTTTATTTACTTACCCGGAGGCGGTATTTTTAATACATCTATGTGAATATTACAGAATAATTAACAAAAAATCGTATGAATGTCTAATTACAATAGGATTTTTATAAATAATGTTGCTATGTTTTTTGTTTCGCAACATACTAGACCGTAACAAAAATAGAAATATGTCGGCACTTTTGATGTTAATGCGTTTTAGAAAATTTGCAACAAGACGGATACGCGCATATTCAGTTAATAGAAACACAAAAAATTAAAAACTAAATATTTGAAGTAAAATAAGAGAACAGTTTCACAAAAAGAAAAGAAAGCTGGCTCAAAATCTAGTTGGAGTTGGAGTTACCACCTGTTTTCGATTTTTGGCGCTAGTTTTTCGAAAGTCAAGTGAAAGTATGCGAATCTTATCTCACCCCAGCTTAACCGACATGATGGAGCACTTCTTCTTCTTTATTCCTTTCATGGGTTGTGGCCATTTACCCAGCTAACTCTTCAAGGACTGTAAATCTGGTCCAATGATCGGGCACTTGATTGAAATCGGGACTGCGCGCTGGCCATGTCATTTGTGTGTATTGTCATGCATCAGTATGAAGTTGTGTCTAGGGACAATGTATAGTTCTATAAGCTCTTCCGAAGATATTGCAGCACACACCGTAACTAGACCCCCTTGAAAACTCTAGAGCTAAATGTATACTCGGCATTTCATTCATCTTGTCTTCTCCAGACTCTTTAGTGACCATCCGGGGATCGGAGGCAAAATATGGATTCATCGGTAAACAACACACATCTGGAGTCGTCTGCATTCCAATTTTGATGCTTACTAGTGACTTGTAGTCTGGCTATTCGATGTTCCCTGGAAAGTTTTTCTAACAGTTCGTTCGCTAATATTTACGTTTTTGAAATATTGAAGATTGTTTCTAATCTCTATAGCAGTTGAGTGACGATTGCTTAGTACTTAAAGACATCTTGAAATTTGCAATAGGTAATTGACACAAGCTACTAATAAATAAATATAACCTAAGATAACCAATAATAAACATAACTTTTATCCTAAAAACTATTGAAAATTCTCTTATCGGTTGGTTTTGCTATTTTTGTTGTTTTTTATGAGTAGGTGCGATTTTAAATTTATTTCTTCTTCTCCTTCGAAATTAGTTATATCATATATCAGAACTTTTTGGGTAATTTGGAAAGACACTACATCCTTTTGTGGCTTGTTTTGTCCATAAAAAGTTCCGACATATGCCTATTTCTCTAAAGGGTAAAGTGTTCCGTTGTTAAGGTTGGCAAGGATGGGAAAATTCGGTATCGGAATGTTTGAATCCCTTGTTCTACCTCACGTTAAATCTGCTTTGATTATACGAAACGAAATTTTACTAAAATTGTTCTGGTCGTGCCAAGCTTCGATCCTTTTAAAACGAGGTGCAGGAAAAATGAAATTAACAGATTGATTGAAATATTAATATTTTATTGTCACAAATCTAATATTTTTCCTTTGTCAGACTTTTCGTTTTAATGTTTCCGTTTGCGAAATATTAGTAGAATTAATTCTCATTGTTACATATAAGGATATAAAATATTCTATTTCGAAATCATTACAGAGGGCCTTAAAATTAATATATAAAAAAATGTGTTTTTCATATTTCCTAAATTATCTCCTGCGCAGATATTAATAAAAATATATTCTAAAATGGTTACGTATTCTAAAAATATATTGAACGGTGCATAAAATTAATCGGTTCCTCCATCTCTTTGTTTAAAATATGTGTATGTATAAGTAGAGTGTATATTTCGTATATTAGATATGGATTGTAAAATACAAATTTCATATATAGGGGATCCGCGAAAATAATGCATATTTTTAACTGGTATATAAAACGTGTCATTTGCAACAAAATATTGTACTACAAGTTTTCTCTTACCCAAACATTTACTCGAAAATTTATACGTGGCAATACTTCACACTTTTAATAAAAATATGTACCATGGATACAAGGAATATCTACCTGATAAATCATAAAATTGTGTTAGATTTCAGATTATTCGTATCGTTTAATCATCTTAAGTTTATCGTTTGGTAAAGTAGGTTCAATAATTCAGTGAAAAATCAAGATTATCACGACATGTTACTTAATCTAATACGCGAACTCTTTTTTGTATCAGTGTTCCAAACATTGTTGTAAACGTGTAGTGTATTACCTAAAAAATGTAGTGGTAGAAATCGTTCGGATCGTGTAATAATTGCCGAGAATACATTTTTCACTCTTCTAAATTTTTGCGTTGCTGATTTGGAACGTATGAAGCAAGAAGAAATATTTATCAATATGAAAGATATTCCATTTGATGTGATCAGATATTAATGTCTGTTTCGATGGCGATAAGGAAACAGATCAATCAATGATAAAATTCAAAGGGCGTAGTTCTTTGTAACAATATTTACCAAACAAGCCCAAAAAAGAGTCTATGTATCACATCAAATTAGACGAATCTAGACTTGTATAATAGTTTCATACAAAATAGCAAAAGTTGCTTACTCGTAGGTCATAAAGTTAATTTCGACAATTTTTTCAATTCTGTGGAACCAAGCAAAGAATAACCAACAAGTACAAGCGACAATCAATTAGTAAGGAGGGAGTAAGATTGGCGAGATAGCAAATATGGTACTATTTTTATGAAATGAAAAGATCGAAAGAACTTTTTTTGTAAGTAATCATCACAACCCTGAACATATTGCAGCAGAAAAAAGATGACACTATAGCAGAAATTATTTCCTCAACACTATTCAAGGACTACAATGCTAACATGGGCTTTCTTGAGAAATGGATATGCTAAAAGTCGATGTATGAAGTTGATAATCGAAGAAATGGTGATACCGATTCTTTTAATATTTTATGGTGGACCTGTCATTGGTGAACGCCTTTATTATAAATATGGAACTATAAATAATACTTATCTTGAATTTCCACAGTCTTCAATATGTATTTTTATGTTAAACAGATAACAGATTATGATATATTCGTTTGGTTTTAAATTTAATTTACCAGCAATAAATAAATGTTTTCGGAAATTTCCCAAGAGCCGTTTACAAATACAAAAAAATTCTTGGAGTCTTTCAAAAATTCTTGGAAAGTCTTTCAGAATATACTTATATAAAAAAAATAAAATGCATTTTTATTTATTGTTGTGGTGCATCGATTTCCAGAAAACCAATTCTTAGATGTTTAAATGGAAATGCGATGGTACTAATAAATATTTTTTTTAATTTACCAAAATGTATTTTATTTTAAAATGCAAAAGATCAATAACAATAATATGACATTAACTGACATTACTTATTTGAATGGTACCAAACCACGGATATTGCTATTATTTCAATAAACACTTGAAAATGTAAATTGCTACGGGAACGGATATTGACATATTTCGAATGTCGTTTTGACGTGTAAAGATCTTCCAAATTCTTGCGCTATTAACAATCTGCTAAACTGTTGATACTTAAAGACCACACTTCCAATGAAGAATTGAAATGTCGACTAATTCATTGCCCCAACAATTTAACCGTTTTATCTTCCCAAGATCGCATGTTTTACTCCTGACAATGACCATTTCTTCGGTTAAACGTTTGGACATTTTGAATGAAAGTTAATTGAAGCACCCGAACCCAAAAAATGAAGAAATGTATATTCAGAAGCTGAAGTGTATCATTTTATATTTATGTAAAATTGTATTTTAGTAAATACAATTTTTCAATATAAATTTTTTGTAAATTTTGAAATAAAGTCTATTAATAGATTCTAAAGGACATGTTTTATTTAATATAACAGATAAAGTCTCTCCCTTAAAGAAATCTGGAGTTTATAAATTGTCATATGGTTCTTTTAGTGGTATTTACATTGACCAATATATTTAGAAACTGGGATTCGTGAACATTTTAGAGATATCAAGAAATTGAACAAGATCCACAACTTCAAATACAGCTTTTGTTAATTAAATACATTTCCACCAAGATGAATTTCATCTAGAACAAGTATTTTTATTATCAATAGCTAGAAGGGTACTACATTAAATCTAATAGAAATGCTATACATGGGGTTCATATTAATTATTTGAACCAATAGTTACATTTCCCCAAGAAAATTTACTTTTCTTTCTATTACCTCACCTGTCACACGTCCCTTAGTAAGCAGTTTATTAATTTTAACAGAATTTCATAAAACGTTCTTTTTACCTTCTTTAACATAATAATAATAACTAAATTGATAAACACAGACACCGATATCAAACTGTTTTGAGTAAAGGTTCATATTGGTCTGGAATTTAATAAAAAAGTAGATATCATCTCCAAAACAGTCATTAATACAGGATTGTTACTTCTAAATAGTTTTAGTAGTATGGATGAAACTGTAACTTATTTAAAAATAAAACTACAAAAAACTGGGTGCCGCAAAAGTTGTATCAAAGTAAAAAACAGAAACTTTTCTACTAATTTTCCATTAGTTCTTTTCCATAAGATTTAAATCATATAAGCTTTTTTTCAGTGTTTAAATAGTTTAAAATGATGTCATAAAATAAGGTAGTGGAAAACGTTAATGTTTATTTTTTAACAATGGGTTGTTTCTTAATATGTAAATTTCTAAACTGACTACTACGGTATAAAGATTTTCAATTTTCTTCATTACAAATTGTAACTTTCCAAAATTTTATTGAAATATAATCGTTAAAACAATCTTACAAGGATTTGAAGCATAGAAACTAAATGACATTTTTTTTATAAATGCCTTTTTTAAATACTAAAATCAATATACATATATTTATATATTATATATATATTTCATTTCAAGAGAAAACTAACTTCACTAACTACACAAACTATAAAATATTTTAGAAGCAGTGGCTGTGTATGATATAACCATAAAACAAATTTTAATCTTCATCACTTGGCTAATGTGTTCTTTTTTTTGCCTGATTTCTGAGATTCTGAATTTGTTGGTGGCCTTGTAAATTCGTCTCCTGGAAGAACGTCATCATTTTTGAAAATTCTTCTTTCCTCTCTACCTGTGCCCGATTTTGGATATTTACCAATTCTTGTAGAGTGTCTGCTTTTTTCTTGGGTTTTGATGAATTGCCATCAAATTGGGTAAATTTTAAAGTTGTTGGTACTGGACCAGGCTCATTTTTTTGATCTACTAGTAGATCTACGGCAGCAGCGTCTATTACTTTAATTGGATTCACTTTATGTTTGTCACCTAAAATTTCATCGATCTCTTCAAAATATTTGGGAACGGCCAATTCACTTACTTCAGTCATTCTTTGGCAATCAACGTATTTTATGTATGTTTTCTGAAGGTTAGTAAATTTTTGCTTTACTTTATCTCCACTCTTTATTGCGCTTCCTACATAGAACCACATGTTATTTAATTTTGTGGCGATTTTACTTAACAACTCGTAATTATGTATTTTTTATTGTCAAATTGAATTGCCAAATCTTTTCTAAATGAAAGTAAAGCCTAACATTGCCTTATGGTCCTGGTTAGTGGGGTTATTCGAGCTCTTCCATAAAGAGCAAACTGCAGCACGTTCCTTTAAATCATTTTCTTATGTGCATTGAGATTTTTAGAGTTTTATCTGCATATTTCGAATCTAAAAGTTATACACACCTTTAGGGTTACAACTTGTAAATAATTTTATTTTACCTTAAAGCTGGTTAAAAATTTCCTTATTCACTGTCAGAAGTAGTTCATTTAGTTATGTTTTAAACAAATCTTATCTTTAATTTAATGTACAATAATATTATATACAAAATAACAGTATTGACACTTGTCGCGCACAAACCGAAACCTATAGTTTGATTCAAACCAAATATTCTTATTTCGAACGTAACTGTTTCTTCGTTGGAATACAGTTCCTGCAATATTCTTGAACCAGGTTACTGCTGGACAATGGTTTTTATCTGCTTGCACCAATAAGATTTGTGTTATTGTTACTATAACGAGTTGTCAATTAAAAGATTCACCAGCATAGTAATATCTAACGGGTCTATATTTTTTTTTGAAAAGGACGATTTTAAATAATATGTAAAATACAATATGCTGGTGAATTAATTTTTTGGTTATTTCAGTTACGTAATATTGGTAAATATCTACTTTTGACAAATGACAGAAGTAAAATTGCCACATTGTCATTTCAAATTTCCTGCCAGTGCAGACATTGAATGTTATTTGCGATAACAAAAAAAAAGAGATGGGGCTAACTTGGTTTACAATGTTTTGTGGAGTAAATTAAACAGCTCCATCCCTAAATACTAAGGGCAGAGTCATAGTAAAAAATAACGTATTCTTAATATTCACAAATGTTTACTTTTTACTGGTTATGGGTCGCCAATTTCAAATTTGCCTGTGGACCTTTACGTTTTAGGTTTTCCAGAAATATAACCATCAATGTTGCACCGATTTACTCTTTCTTGTCCCAAACTGCCTTGAAAATAGCAGCCTCGATTTTAAATAATGAAAGGACATCAGAAAGTCATGAAAATGTTGCTTGATAATACTTCGTTTACAATTTAGTCAAATTTGAGAAATTGTTTTGAAAACGTTATTTACTAAGTTTGTCGTAAATTTGAAAAATAGCAGGGAGCTCCAACAACATTATAATTAAACTCTTTATTAATTTCCTGAGTTATTTTCGAGCCCATAAGTGGCCCGTTAGGGTACAAAATTAAATAAAGTGAGGTAAATTTTGAATATAAGAATTAAAAAAATATTGAGTCGCAATTTTCAAATGTGAATATGTCTCCGAGCTATTAAAATTTCAATTTCATAATATTAAGACTATTTGAATTATACATTTAACGACAAATACTTGAGTTGGTTATTAGTGGCAAATAAAACAATAAATTGAAATTTATTTGGATGTTCATAAAAATATATATTTAATTGGCAAATAAAAACCGAAAATTTTCTTAAAGTTTGTAGCTGGTGTAATGAGTGCATTTGAATAGTATTTCTTTGATTCCAAGATAAAATTGTAGTCATCTTTTCTTGAATATTTTAGAATAAAGCCACTGACGTATTTTACCACTCAATGACCAAATGTGATATTTGGTTATTGGTTTCATTAACAGGTAATAAAAAATTTTCAGGGTTTGTTGATACAGGTTACTTATCCTGTTTATTTATAAAATTAAAATTTAAATGATCAAGTGACTCATTTGCGTCTATTTCACAGTTTGTTCCTCGATAATTAAAGTTTTGTAAGACTCAATAAACGAAAAATAATTTGGATTAGTGTATCGAATTTGACCAAAGCAATTTTCTTCTGGATCCTGGTTTAAATATTTTTAGTTTTTAATAAGCATGTTCTTCTTTTTATTAATTTTTCTATTGAACCTTTATTCTTTGTATTATAAAGTCTAATTTTTTAATCAAAGTGGTACCCTACCCACATTTTAAGACCAAGGTTTATGTTCTGTTTTATCTTATCGATTACGGGTAAGTATTCACCATATTACGCTTCAAATAAGCAATGATAAACCTACCAAATAATTTGCCGATGAATGGGCCTGGAAATCCATCGATTCCTAAAATTGGAAACAAAATTTATTATTAAATATTTCATTTTACTATTTAGTTGTACCTATAATCCTAATTGTTTCAAACTGTTTAAAAATCAGTGACTAATAACAGTTCTTCTTCGGATGTCACAAATATAAAAGCCAAATCTCTCAACTTCATGAGTCTTGAATAAAAATTAAAATCTTTTCTCCGTACAATCTCATATCACCATTGGCATTACAAAATCATACCGTCTATATATTACTGAAATTTATATCTACCAAATAAAAATTGTTGGTATTAAGTATATTTATATATAGAATAGTAGTGATTTCTTTTTATACCTTTCCAGTAATATTAAATTTCCTATTACCCCTCATTGGAAGCAAAAATAACGGAAATGAAGTTCCTTAGAAGCATTACAAATCAGAAAAAAGTTGCAAGTTGAATCCATACTAGATTTCATAAAAAAACACAGTTAAGCTGATGAAGCCCATTCAAAGGGCAGATAATAACAAATAAGTCAAAGAAAAACATGTGGCAAGAATACAAACGAAACGGAAAAGAGCAAGACCACGTCAGTTTTGGGGCAAAGTAATCGGAAATATTAGGAAAGATAGAATAAAGATTTGAAACGAGATGAAGTCAAATTGTAGAAAAAAAAATTAAAAGAATTTGTACACGGGCAATAAATTCGTGTTAGATTTCAAACAATAAGATTGTAATTTTATTATACTCGACACTAATTTAGTAAAAGAGTAAAGATAAATAATAAAAATAAAAACATGCAGAGTAATTGTAAAAATTATATGATACATGCAGATTTTTGTTCCTTGACCGAAAGTTGTGTAGAGGCAATCGAAGCCGTCTTCAGTTTTGCTATGTAACGAAAACGGAATATTGAAAATACTACTTGACAGTCTTTTTAGTAATTTGGTTTAACTATTTTTTCTTAGATTATGTTCTTATTGAATTGTTCCATATTTGAAACGAAAGTATATATTTAGACTCAAAACAATTCATTTTATGTACGAAACTGAAAGTAGTAGACTGTCTAAAAACCCCTTGTTGAGTCTTGTTCGCTAAATTAAGACACCAAAGGGCCAATTTGTGTTTTGTCGGAAATCGATATCTAATCCCAAACTATTGTTACATACCTGTAGCAGAGAAAGAAAATCCTTGGAACTAACTCAATTCTAGGATCGGCTGTAAATTTCACTCTGCAGTCCATAAATTTTCTATTATTTCTATCTATGGAATGTATTTTTTTTTGCTAATTTTCGTATAATGGTCGACAATTGTAACAAGACCGTTACCTATTATACAGGGGGCATGTAAAAAATTGTATTCTCGAATAGTCCAGTAGCACTTGAAGAAAAATATTAATTTTGCTGATGGATGTCTTAAGGTGAGTTCGATGGTACATAAAATCGAACTAGGGAGGATTTATAATTAGAAAATTAGGCTTGCAAAAAATAAATATTCTTCTACATAAATCATTTTTACTCAAATCATAAGAATTTTCTAATTTACGAAATGAAAGACCCAGTAGGTAAAAAACTCGAAAATTCCATAGAAATATAAGAAAATGCCGAGGAAATGCGCTAAGAAATTTATTCGAATCTTCATCTTTAAGGACGGAGAAGTTATGTGGTACCGGTTTTTTTAACAAAAGCCTGGCCTCTGAAGAAATATAACTTTTCTAGAAAATGTTATCTTTTATCAATATTCATTATAAGATTGTATTGTTTTTATATTATTTATTATTCAACTCACATACCAAGTAGTTGTAATTTTAAAAAATTAAATATTTATTATTATTTTGAAACAGCAAAATTAAAGTCTTGTTTTCTCGATTTTTTTTCGTTTTTCGAATAGCGATTTAAAAAAAATCGATACTATTTTAGCTCTGATCAAGGCATTTAGAATTTGTACATAATTTTATAAATATATAAAAAGAGGGTTGCTAAAAATTAAAAATATTTCTTTAGCAGTACCTGTATAAAGTTTATTTACAAAAAGAAAAAATATAGCGTGATTCCAATTTCATGTACCAACCTCATACAACTGATTTCTGTCTTAAAATGTTCTATGTATAGGACGAAATAATGATTATTTCTTATGAATTAAAATCACAGCAATATTTTTTAGAAATGTTAAAACCTGAACTTCTAAATGTCTAAAATTCAAGGAAATAATACTTTGATTATATTTGTAGTGTTTTATAGATAGTAAGGTTCACTTTGACCCAATATTTTTTTTAAATGAATGTGGTGTTTATTGAAAACGGTAAGTTTTTCCATACCATTTTATTAGCAAAGTATTTATTATTTTGTGAGAGCCATTATTATATAGCAATGCTATTTTAAAATGTTGTATACCTATATATTCAATTTTTCGCAGTGTAATGAAACAAAAGCAAAAATTCGGTAGGCTTAAATATTCAATTAATTACAGAAAACAAATCTATTATTTATTTAAACGAAATTTCTGTCTAAGAAATTATGTACAGTGCATCTTTGGGGAGAAAAAGCACCTTTGGGAAACTTTTTATGCTGTGCTGGGCGTCAGACAGTGATTATATATAACAAATCATAATTACTACATTTATATTGAAGTCTTTTTTTAGGGTTTTAGGCGGAATAGAGAGAGATCATGACACTTGTAATTTTGTTATAACTGAAAAAATATCTTTATTAAATCTAAAATAAAAAGAAAATACCATTATTGAGTTTTTGGTGTGCAAAATAATATAGAAAGTGTGGAATGTTATATATACGGTGCTTCTGATCAGAAGATCTTAAGGTCCCAAACAGATCCCACTTTAAACATTTACTTGAAAATTTATACGTGGCAACACCTCACACTTTTAATGAAAAATGTGTCATGTAATCAAGGAATATCTACCTGGTGAATCATAAAATTATATTATTTTGCAGAAGATAAAATTTGTTTAATCGTTTAAAGTTTATTGTTTGGTAAAGTAGTTTACAAGAATATCATATGTTAATTAATCTTATCCGCGATGTTTTTTATCGGTGTCCCAAACATTGTTGGAATGTGTAGTGTATTACCTAAAAAAAAAGTAGTGTTCGGATCATATAATAATTACCGAGAATACATTGTTCATTCTTCTACATCCCCTGTAATCGACCATTCTAAATATCCAGGTGTACTAAAATAAAAAATGTTTTTATAATTTAAAAAACCATTGTTTATACTTCACTGAGTTATCGGTGTTGCCGGCTTTAGTTTTTTTCGGTATAGAATAAAATACTCATATTTCTATAAAAACGGCTGACTTTAGAAAAAAACTTTATAAGACATTTTTATTCTTCATACGCTTTGTACCTCATCCAAACATATGTGCATTATTTTCGCGTTCACCCTGTGTACACGAGTGATGAAAAGTAAAAGTTTCTAGGCTCTTACTATTTTTTTGGATGCGACAACTATTCTAAAAAAATGAAAAACACACAAGGGTCGTTCAACTTATATCTAAAAGTTTTCTTTTACGAGTGGCAGAGATTTGTTAATTTTAATGTTGTAATCTTACAGTATGCGTATTTTTATCAATTAACTAATAAAGTAAAATAAATAATTATCCAATAAAATTCTTACAAAAGCCGAGCTTCGGTATTTGTATATAAAATAGTTTACAAATTTAATACTTTCAATTTATTAACGTTAATTTCCAGTATACTTTGTGGAAATTTGTGCAAAATTCTGAATGTTGCAACAGCATTTCAACAAGGTCAAGCGAACTAACAAGCAATAATGTAGTCATATTGTTTACCTTAAAAAGACATAGTTTCTAAAACTGGAAAGTCATGGATTAAAAGATAAACATGAACATGCCCTCAGGACTCGTATATATAGAATGTTTAGTGAAGGTATGCATTAAACGAATATAAAATGTATTAGTGGAAATCAGAAATTTTAATACAAATAAGATTAGCAGCTTCTTGATTTACACGCGAAATTTGTTAAATTATAATTTTAATCACAATACAATTTTATCTTAATTCAATTCGTTTGGCTCTATATTTACCTAATTTAAAGTTTTAGGTTTGTTTTTTGTTTTTAATAACTTTTATTTGTAGGTATCACTCTGGTGTCTTTTCATTATATTTTTTCCTTGTTCTTTTTAAGTCTCCATGTCACCCTCGTTACCCTCAAGAAAAACTAGAGGATGTGGATAAAATTAAGATTTCCACTAATTTTTTGGCTAGTGTTTTTTTAAAGGAATTAAAATTCAGATGGCTAGACTGTGGTATTTTTAACAGAAAATATCTTATGGAACAACCATATGTGGCTTAAAAAAATGAAAGCAGTTTATATCCCTTAAAGCCTATTTTCTCGGATGGGACCTGGATTTTTAGAAAACGGGAATTTCGTAAGAGCTGGCAAGATGGCAGCGTTAATTTAGTCGAAAAGTAACGAGAAGAAGTTGTACGGTATATTGTTTTTCAGGCAGGTTCTGAAAATGGGTTCATTGATAACTGTAACTTGATTTTAAAAGGTAGAAACAAATCTGCTGACTACCACGATTCAAAGAATTCAGCAAATTTTGAAAAATTGACATTGACAATAATGTACAATGTATCGTACCATTCAAGTTTGGTTGAGAAAATACCAAATTGAACTTGAAAAGATTCTCTAATAAATTAGTTATAAGAAGACTATGATGAAATTTGGACTGATGGACATTGTAAAGAAATAGGTACCAGATAAAGTATTTAAGTGTGTATTAGGATATATTTTTTGAATGCCTTTTACGTTTATATTTGGTCTGACTGCAAGAGGTATTATGATGCCAAAATAACTTTTACTGGTCATGAGCTACAGTATTGGATATTTTGGCAGAAATTTATCGCCCGATATCATTGATTTAAATGAATCAGATTGTGAATTTGATTCGGACCAATGGGAAGATACTGTGGAGATAGCTTAAAGAGAGAGGTTTTATCTTTTATTATTTAAAAACCTGTAAAAGATTTTAGTTTTTTCACAATTTATTAAAATTTTTATTTTTTGACATTTGACATCTTTTCAAAAAATAACAAATTAACAAAGTGTATAGAAGCAACCATCAACAAGCCATTTGAGGATGCAGTTGAATAAAAGTATTATTTATAAAAAGATAAATTATACTTATTTGAATTAAATTATTTTCAGTGCACCATTTCTCTATAAATTTAATTCATCGCAAACATATTTTATACCCCATTCATTCGTATGTGCACCAAAAAAATTAAATCTATTTTCTATTAGACCCGGGCCTGTGCAAAATTCTAATGGGAAAGCAATATTGCCAAAGCAATTTTGTTATAAATTTTTCAGTCAGTCTTGAAAATTAGGGTTAAATCTATTTTGTGTAAAGGTATTATTAAATTTAAGTAAATTTGAATTTTTAGCTGCCATTAGATTTTATATCTCATTTATTTTCTGAAATATCTATTATTTCTATATATTTAACAGCCAATGTTAATCTATTCTTTGACTGAAAGCCAATTTGTACTAATTTATGTTGCTATATCTATTTATGTTTAATAAAAACATAGAAATATTTTGTAGCTTATGTTTAATATTTTAATCATTTTTAAGGTTTTGTAGCAAACTCATAATTGGTTTTTTTGCCAAAATCTATTACAATTTTGGGCAAACTGAGTAACCTCTAATTTGTGCGTATCAATGTTAATAGACGTATATAATTTTCCAATTCTTTTTGTATATTGTCTTTAATTTTTTGCTTAAAGGCTCCATTTATATTAACCCATTTTTCTTTAATTTTCGATCGTGAACTATTTTTTTCAGATTTATTTTTATCGAAGAATCCAAATTTGAAAATTTAATGAAAATTGTTATTTTCCTTGTAATTTTATTTTCACTTTTAATTTGATTTTTGTGGTTTTTGAGTTATTGTTAGTAAATATTTTATAATTTGAATTGATTATTAATTGTTTACAGCCTACTAATTAGTGAAAGGTTTTGAAAATCGAAAAATACGAGTATCAGAAATTTTTGAATTAAAAAATAAATAATCTGATATCGTTAGAAAAATAATCAAATTCTGCACTTGATGCAATAAAAAAAAGTATGTTCAATAATTAATTATCTTACTCTTATTTTTAGAACAAGACCTAAGAAAAATTTCTTTTATCCTGAGCAATTTAACTTCCTGTCGCAGAGTCACACTATTAGAAAAAAACATTTTTTCTTCCTTTATAGAATATATATATATAATATAATCGAAATATAATTAATTAAATCTATTTAAGAATAAATTAAAACAACTATGCCAAGTATGTTTTTCTTCCTTAACTGTTATTAGATAATAGCCTACCATAAGTGCAATACTTGCTATTCCCACTTCACGCAATGCAAAGCAGATATGTTTCCATATCTGAAAAAAAGAAAAAGAATAACGTAAATTCGATTAATGGATCGAAAAATTATTTTCCTCTTAAAAAAAATCAAAGTATTTACCATTTTTTTCATTGTTAGTATCTCAGTGATTTGCATATTGGAATTTTCATTATTATTGTCACGTTTATCGACTCCACTGAGCGTTGTTATGTTAGGAAAGTCGGTTTGGCTTGCGGAATTCTACCAAAAATATTAAAATGTGTAAATTGATTTTAAAAATCCTATGATATGAAACTCAAATCAAATACTTACCAGAGTAATTTTAATGTCTGTCTGTGTTCCTTTCTCAATAAGTTGAATCGTGTTACAATTGGATTTTGTATTAATAATGTCATTATCGAATCGTTCAAGCTGTTCGGTTGGACATCCAGTTGCCTACCAAAAATATTAAAATGTGCAAACTGATTCTAAAGATCGTATGGTACATACTAATTTTAGGTCATTCATAGAAAACTCGCAAATAAAGTACTTACCACACTCCCTTCAACTTCTTGCTTGGTCTCATTCTCAGTTGCGTGAAATTCCTGACAACTGGAATTTTCGTACAATTCCTGGAATTTATTGAATGATTCGAATGTAATAACGGAAGAAATATCTGATTCCTACCAAAAATAATAAAATATGAAAACCAATAATAATAATAATCGTATGGTTTAATAATGGTTGGTTCTAACATTATTTCAGGAGAAACTTCATTTTGACGTAACGATTCCTACCAAAAATATTATAAAAACAAACTTGTTCTAATAGTCGTATGGTTTATACTCATTTTATGACATTTTGTGTCATTCTCGATAAACTTCAATCAAAGTACTTACCGAACTACTTTCAATTTCTTGGTGGGTTTTTTTCTCAGTGGATTCTAGCATGTCACATTCGGAATTTTTCTCAAATAATTTGAAAGTTTTTTCACAAAAAACTTCCTTTGCACCTTCCGATTCCTACCAAAAATATAAAAACAAACTTGTTCTAATAGTCGTATGGTTTATACTCATTTTATGACATTGTGTGTCATTATCGGTAAACTTCAATCAAAGTACTTACCGAAATACTTTCAATTTCTTGGCGGCTTTTTTTCTCAGTGGATTCTAGCATGTCACATTCGGAATTTTTCTCAAATACTTTGAAAGTTGTTTCACAAGAAACATCCTTTGCACCATCCGATTCCTACCAAAAATATTAAAATCTACAAACTTATTCTAAAATTTTTATAGTACGTACTAATTTGGTCTCATTAGTGGAAGTCTCCACTGACGTCTGCTCATATTTTTTTTCAAGAAGTTCAACTATTTCTTCATCAAAATTTTCGGTCAATGGATCCACATCTTGAACTTAAATATTTAGTTAATTACAATTAAAAAAATCTGTTAATTAGAGGATAAGACCATTTAATTTTTTGTGAGAATCAAATTATGTATGATAAATTACTTGATTTACTTACTTGTCGCCATATTGATTAAATAATATAAGATTATAAATAGAAAATTGTATATAAATTACAAAAATCTACAGAGAAATTTCGAATTACTTTTTAAACTTTTGACAACGATTTTGTTTTAAATAATGTTACTATGGTGTTGATTCTCAACATACTAGATCGTTACAAATATAGGTCTATGTTTGATTTTACATCATCACGTGACTTTTTCCGACTAAAAACATTTACCTCCTTATAGACCATATAGTCCTTATAGACCTAGACACACACTAACTATAAACACGTCTCCTTTCTTCTGATTTGATTTCATGAAACAAAGAGAGAAACGAATACAATTTCAACAAAACTGCTTTGGCAACATTGCTTTTCCACTAGAATAGAACACAGGGCCGGTTCTATTAGAAAAAAAGACTTATTATTTTGAGGCAGATACGAATGGATGGGGTATAATATGTATATATTAACGGTGGGTTAAATTTATGGAGAAATGGTGTACTGAATGATTTAAAGAGAATCTTTTCAGGAATGGATCAATAATCACAACGTTAATGGTAATAAAAATTTATAAAATACAACAAATATTTATAATGAAAACATGGTTTCAAATAAATACATGAATTAATGTTTGTGACAAAATCACGAGCAAGTAGGACGAGTGATTTCGTCTGAATATTGTTTCATACATTTACATGAAAAGAAAGTTTAATTTTTTATTATTTTATCTAAAAAATAGCCTCCTGTTCAAAATTAACGCACCACTATACATTTTGTAATTATGTCTTTGTTCTTGCACTCTTTATTTAATTTAGCGTTAGTATAATATAAATAAAGATAATTAAACAATATTGCACCAGAAAACCTTTATTTTTAATTAAAGTTCGAAGAATTATACAAAATTTGGCGATCAGGTACAAACATTTAAAAATTATAAAAATCTACTTAACTTTACAAACAAAAAGAAAATTCCAATTTATAAAAAAAAATTGAACTTCAATAACGCGTAGTACCTCCTCTAGCTCTTATAACCACTTGCATTCGTCGGGGTAAGCTTATTATTAAGTTTTGAATCTTCTCCTGACGGTTAAGGCAGAAATCCTGACATTTCTAGCAGTTTCGAGTTGATCACTTAGTTCTCTACTAGTACAATTTGTATTTCGTTATACGTGTTGTCGAAGAAAGCGCTGATCAATTTGACTTGTAGCCCTTTTCTTGCCCTGACTACGTTTTCTATGGTGTGTTTCGGTTTCCCTAAATCTTCCACATAATGCATACTTCTTCCCTCTTCTAGCATACTTGAAGCTCTTACGCATTCATCATTGCTTAAATGACGTGCTCGATTCATCTTTTTGTAAAAATTGTTAAATATTGACCTAGCGAACTAATCCACACAAAAGAATAACCGACACTCAAACAGCAACTTTAACTAATAAACTTATCAAACTAAATATACTAAATATACCGGAAAAATCGTAGTAAGTTTTTAAATTCGCTAATAGACAAATTTTGAATAATTGAGTTCGTGTATACGACAAACTTCTTTTGTGACTTTTATCATTCTCTGTGCAAGTATCCTCCATGATTACTTAAGTCTGACTCAAGTCGTTTACAATTTCCGCGAACGGTACTGTACAAATAATTATTCAAATTTTCCCGAAAACCTGTACTTGGCCGCAGTCAATGTCAGGCGTGAAAACATAATATGTCAAAATGTATCAACACTGTTGCCGAATTATAGATTTGTTTATTTCTAGTCTATAGTGTATATATATTTTTCAGATTTTGAAATGTCGTTTTATTGCTAAGCGCTTGAAATTAAAAAAAAAAGTTGCATAAAAACTTTAAATTTAATAAATCTGTATGAAGAGGGGACGTATTCTCTTATTTGTTTTAGTAGTTTTTCGTCATTTCCTGTGGGACTTAAAAATATTTTTAAAAAAGGAATACGTCCCCCCTTTGGTGGAAAAATCTTCGTCTCTCAGTTTTTGAATCATCTTATTATCTCATTCTGTTTTCGAAATATTTGGAATTTACGATGTTTTCGTATCGATTAAAAAAATAATACTGCGTGTGATACAGTGGGGTACTACTTCACTGTACTAGAATGATTGTATAATAATCGGCGATAAGATCAACCTCCGATAATTAGATCATAATTGCCATTTTCAGCCGTTCTCTACTCACATTCATGCTATATCTCCTCAAAATGTCTTGGCCTTTTTATGAAGGTCAAGATGTAGTTTGATGAAAGCTTATGTATGTCCTTAACCTCGGTTTACTCGACGCACGATTTCTGTTTAAGTGATAGTCAAGCCTTGCAACTACCCAAACAGTTGTAGGTGTATTATAACAAGTAAAATGACGAGCAATCCTACTTCACGTAATCCAATGGAAAACTCTTTTCAGATCCAGAAAAAGAAACAAAAATAATAAAGGTGGCTATTCAGACCAAAGTACTTATGCCACTTCCTTCAGTTTCTTCCAAGATTTCTCGTTGCCTGGGTTTCCGGTCTTCACAACTGTATTTTTAGTAAATCGTTCCTGTTTGTTTGTCCTTGTGTCTGTGCATACTGGAAGCCATACATGGACTATAGGACGGTGGTAGACTGATTCTAAATATACTAATTTTTCCGCTTCGACAGAAAATGCTGAAGTAGAAGCTAATGCTGACTTCACCAGTTTGTGTTTAGTATTCTTCATATTCTCCTAAAAATTTCTAGTTGTTCACGAAGATTGACATCATTCTATTTTTCTTCGATGATAATGCTAAGTGGATTCATTTTAGGAACTAAAGTACTTTTTTAGTAAAACGTAAAAAGTAAATTAATACATCAAATGATTTAACTTTTATCGGAATCAAATTATACAGGGTGAATCACCGTAGCCGCGAAGGTCCATAACTCCAGAACGGTGCATTTGATGAAAATTTTATAATAGGACTGTTTGGTGTATATTTAAAAAGCCATAATTTAAAATTAGTTCCACTCATACAGGTTGTCCCAAAAAATATGTATCAAAGTTATGTTTTTTAAAATGGAATAATAATAATAATAATAAAAATAATAAATCGTGTTTATTGAGAAATGCTACAAAACATTTACACTGATAGGTGAAGATTAGCTCTATAGCTATTTTTAAGATTTCAGTTTACACGAAAGAAATGAGTATTAAGATATAAAATAATGAAATAAATATGAACAACTGTAAAATAGTAAAAAATTAAAAGATACAATAAAGAAACGTACATATTAAAACATAATTAAATACTTTTATGCTGAATGAAGTTATTTTTGTGTAGATAATAATTTTCCTTTTAAATTTTTACAAAAGTCACATAATTAAACAGATTAATTGGTTTTATATTTAACTACATTATAGGTATTAATATTATGTATGTTAAATTACTCGATTTATTTACTAATAGGTCAAACTTTTCAAATATGGTAGGATAATTAAAAAACCTCACACGGTCCAAGATTATCAAGTTCATATGAATTTTCTAATTATACTGATAATTCGATAATTGATTTAAATAATGTTGCTATTTTGTCAACTCTTGCCATACTAAATCATTACAAAAATGAGAATTAGTTTATTTAATTCATTGGTCTGCTGTCAGTTTGAAACCTACAAGAAATATTCCTGTTGCGACAAAAAAAGACAAGCTTAAATATTTTTTAGCAAATTTTTATGTCTAGAAAATTGCAACCATATTGCATATTGTTAACTCTTAAAATGCTGATAAATATTTTCGAAATAAATTACAAGAAAATAATACCGCATATATTCTATTTATTTATTTGAAACACAATCGATTCAAACTAAAAATATAACAAGAAAATATGAGCATGCTCATTAAAATTAAATAGATAAACTAACAAAATGTAACATTAATATTAAGTTTTCCTTCATCGATTTAAATTAATAGATTAATTCTGGTGGAAACTATATGATGGTAAACTTTACTATTTCTTCTATCTATATATATCTTCTATCTACAATTTTGTAATGTGTAAATTGTAATTTCTAAATATTTATATACGGAAAAAATAATTTTAATTTAAACACATGTAATAGGATACAAAATACGTTTAATACAGGTAACAACGTTTTGTGAATTTTAATTTCCTTTTCAATCCGCTTAAACTTTTTTTTCGTATTTCGAAAAGATCAGCAAAAGCGGCGCCTGCCTTGAAGCAAGCATACCACAGAATAAAGTTTAACGAAACTCAGTTTGTGGCAACTATATTTACATACTATGCACAATTTTATAGAAAGTCCATAGAACTACTAAAATGAAGAAAACTTGAAGAGGATATCAAAATTAATTAAGTAGTTATTTGTATTTAAGAAAACATCCATAATACATGGAAATGGAGACCGATTATCTCATATTATTTCAATGATGAAATAATGTACTCGATATTTTTATTTTATTCATAAATAACTGTGTAATTACATAAAACTTTTGGAATTAAAATCTACACATTCATATCATTTTGTAATGTTTATCTATTTTCTTATATAACCCGTAAAATTGACGAAAAGGAAGAAGCAAGATTGGAAATATTATGGTTTGAGCCTACAAAAGATCCGATTCTATTAGAATATCTAAACTGAAAGACAGAGGAGGCAATAAAACCAGAATCGGAGAAACAAGAAAATGGTGGATTTTACCAATTTAAATTGTTCTACACAACTTTAAACTGAACTATGATAAAAAGCTTATAAACTGGTTTAACACTTTATTTTCTTTACAGTTAGAATCCGATTCAGTTGTAAAAGACGTCATAGAACCATGGTTTACACGGTAATTTTCCACCTTATCTGTAGTAATATTTTTCTTTGATGCTACATAACTCCAGCACTTCCTCTTCCCACTCTTTTCTAATTTTTGCCTTTACTTTTACGAATTGATCTCTCTAATACAACTTCTTAAAATTTATATTCTCTTTAGTTAACTTTTTTTCCTAATACGCCCTTTAATATACGAGTGAGTGGCTATCCAACCCAACTTAATATTTGGATTGTTTGATTTTGCTTCAAATACTAAATCTCGGGTACACAATTGTGGGCGTTCAGTTTGCCTATTTAAGCTCATTCTTACTTTTTCTCTACCGCAATTTTTGTATCAGTTTACATAAATATATAAGCACTTCCCAAATCTATTGTTTTTTTAATAGCTACTAATATAGCCAATACTTCCGCTATACAAATGCTAGACCTCATCTGCAACTCTTATGCTTCACTTTCATTGTAAATCCTAAAAACCCATTCTCTCCATTTACATCATTTCACTCTGATTATTGCACCGAAGTCAGTGTGATTATTTATAATTTTTTGTTTAGCCTTAAATCCACCCGAGGTATATCCACGAAACGCCCAATTTACTCACATGAAAAACATGGTAATATATTAAATTTTGCAAGCATTGGAAAATTTCTAATACTGATAGTTAGGTGTTAGATCTCACAAATGCTTAATAATTTTTTTATTATTATTATACTATTTTGTAAGATATGCTTAATAATAAATTTTTCAGATAGTTAAATTTTTCTGTAATGTAATGGACGTTTGTTTTGACGTATTAAATATTAATAATGTATCATAACTTAAGTAAAATCTAACTACACCTTTATAAATTACCGATAAAACCTTAGAATCTACTCACCCACTAGAATAGAACTCTAAAATCAAAATTTTAGGGGAAAATTGAAAAGTGCGTAGAATGGAGGCAACTAGACGAATTAAAGACAAAAAACTTAAAGAATGGTGAGCCAAGGATCAAAATGAATCGGTAAAAGGCAGTGAGGCAAGATTCAGGAGCTTAGTAAGGAAAAAAAAGTGAGAAAAACTAAGTATTAATGGAAAAAATAAAGAATCAAAAGCAAGAGTATATGATGACCACAGCAAAATTTAGGAATTTTATGCTGGACTCATAAGTAAAAGACAGAATAAAAACCCCAGAAATTATGGAAGAATTGCAGAAAATGGAAAATGAGTGCAAGGAAAGGGGAGAAGAAAAAAAAACCCGTGACTATTTTTAGAAAAATAAGAAGAAATGATGGCAGAGAGAGCTAAAGAAAAGGAAAAGAAAGAGGAATTGGTGATAAGCCAAACTAAATTATGCAGCGAAGTTGCTGATGGAAGTAAAATCTAATGAAATAGAGGAAGAATGGAAACAACCTGGACCAAGTAAGAAAGCGAAGAAAAGTCAAGCAAAAATAACCAACGAAAGAATAAAACTGGAAGATAGTGAGGAAGAAGAAAACTGCGAGGAAGCAGAAATAAAGATAGTAGAAAAACCAAAACCAAAAACAAAGGCACCACCAGTGGTTGTGGAGATGCACGTGAAAGAGCTAAAGGAGTTTATAAATCAGGTGAGAGAAACCATTAGAAATAATAATTTTACAATTAATTTTAACAAAAATAACACGATAGGGAAAAACTAATGAAACAACTAAAAGTAGAAGAAATTTGTCATTACACATACACTGATAAAAGTCATAAAGTTAAGAGTTAAGAAATGGAGCTAGAAGAAATTACCAATGAACTTACAGAACAAGCTAAAGTCAAAACATTAAAAGTAATTCCACTAAATTCGAATAACATTAAGATTAAAAGTAGAAGCTATCAGATATTAGTAAATATGGACGTAAACTTAAATGCACGGTACAACATAACGGGGACATTAATTATAAGAATAACATTTGAGCCGTATAGCAGCAAAAACAAATTGACGCAATGTTATAACTGCCAGCGATACGGTCACACCCAAATTAACTATAACATGAAACCTAAATGTGTGAAGTGTGCAGAAGAGCCCACCAGAAGAGATTGCAATTTAATAAAAACTGAAACTAGCATAAGCAAAATGCGTCAATTCCAAGGGAGAGCACACGGCTAATTACAAGCAGTGTCCTGCATGCTTAAAATTCTTACAAAAAGTAGAGGAAAATAAAGCAAAACTTAAGACACAAAAACAAAATGTAAATCAAGATTATGCGGTAAATTACATAGGAAAGAGAAATATATATAAATGTAGAAATTATATAGAATGGATAGCTCCAGCACATAAAAATGTTTCGATTTTTCTACAAAAAAGCCGGATACTGACTATCCTTTCAGAAATTTAGAGCAAATTTTATACAAAAATAATTTTTTAAATCGGCTGTTCAACCCTAGCTTTCTGCAAAAATTAAAAAAAATTTTTGAATAACAAACGAGCCATTTTCTGGAAAACAAAGGAGGGTACATTTTTTTCAATAAGTATAAGTCTAAATTTTAATCCTTAAAATGGAAAAGAGTTCATGAAGAATTGTACTTTGTGGCCGAATTAAAAAAAGTTTTTCGAAGTTGCCCCTTAAAGGGCGAATAACTTTGCAAAAATGTTAAATAGAACATTTTGATGTTTTTGTTTGAGCCAAATTATGCATTTCTAAAATATAGTTCTAGGAGTACATGCTTAGCATTATATTATAAAAAACGAAAGTTATTATATAAATCAACATTCTAAAACGATAAAATTCCTGCAAATCAATAAATGATAATAATTATTATCTTTATATATTATTGAAATATCACTAAAAACTTTGTGGTTTCTAAAGAGACAATCATAGTAAGAAAATTATTATTTGTCATTTTTTATTATAGTAAGGCAGGTGGTTTCATACAGTAACGTTACTAAAAATACAAATGACAAGGAAGGAAATAATACCGAAATAAATGACTTTGAAGAAATTATAAATATTATAAATGAAATAGTAAATATTCCTAAAATGTTAAAGTTACTCAAATTAATGAAAAACGAGATATTAATGACTAAAAATTTTGCTGAAAATCATTAATTTTTTTCAAATACAAGTTATATAATAAACAATAAATAAATTGCAATAAAACTAAATCAAAAAATTAAATAAAGCATTCGACAAAGATCGAATAGATAATTAAACATTTTGTAACTAATGAAAAAGCCTGCAAACGCCGTAAAAATGTAGGTAATGAAATAAAATCAATAAAAATTAACCCATTGAAGAAATAATCAGAGAAAGAAAAATAGAATGGTGTTAGTCGGAACATTCATAAAGTAATACATTTCAAGAAAATAATGGTGGAAAATGGCAGCCCATTATTATTATTATTATTATTATTATTAGAATCTGCTCCTACCAATAATTTGCAATTGATGCAATTTCTTAGCAACAATATTATTACGTATTCGAATTATACTCTGGCCTATCAGATCTGGATTTTTGTTTGAAATACTTGGATCTAGATTGCCCCGTGTGAATGTTTGTCACGGTTTTCGTCTTGTCAAATTTTATTGTCAAATGAATTGAATTTTTTTCATTACAAATTTTATGCGATAAATTACAAAAATAATAAGAAAAACGTAAAAAATGATAATTCCTAAAGTTGTGCCTCTGGAGGTAGATATATGATGCTGCTCAGAAGATTATTTGTCACTCATTGTGTCAAGTACCCGCAGCTAGAAGTCCTTTATTTATATTTACAACTTTCACCAATACTGTTGGAATTTGCGACAACATTCAGCATCAGGATTCCTTATATTTCTAAGTAATTAGAAAATATGTTGGATCTCGAAGAATCATTAATAGAGGAAATCAAAAGTATCGACGTTGGTTGTCCCAATATGAAAATCTAGTACCCAAAATCCATTCCATAAAGACACCGATTTCGAAGAACATAATTCATCTCCGAACACATCAATATTATCATTTTTAGTACTTACGTAGAAGTCGTATTAATAATGTTATAATGCACTATTGTTTTATTTCTCTGTAAGTACATAACATTTTTACTCTTGTCAGTATCTTTACACACCTTTTTAAGGATGGAAAGATAAATTTTAGGTAGTGAAGTAATCACAGAATTATTATTGTTACGATAGTATGTACAGGGATTTAATTAAATAGTCTTCTAGGAAAATAAAAAGAGACTGGAAGTCAAGTTTTGGTTCTCAAATGATCGAGAAGCTGATAGTGCCTACCCCTGCGGTTAAATATATTAGTTATTTAAATATGTAAGTTGCAGTTATATTTTGTAAGCTTCTTTATTTAAAGATAGACGTTTTTATTCATAGTTAAATAAATTGTTATTGTTTTTCCTCAACATCTTTCATTTCCCTTAACCATGTTGCGTCTTGGGTTAAACTTTCCTGAAAATAGTATTTAAATTTGCTTATATATTTATTGCAAGAAAAACAACTCAATACGTAACAATATGTGAATTAAGCTTCAATTTTTTCATTTAATGTTACCCCTAAGAATGTAACTGTTTGAACATATAGAATTATCTCATGGTTATATTTTAACCTTAGAAAGCAGCAATTATTTTATTTTTCTTGAAACAAAGGAGTTTTGAAAATTTAAAAAACACCTTTTATTAGCAAGTGGATGATTTGTCATATAAAATTTATAATAAATAAATAATTTTTATAAATAACTTTTTTCATACAATTTCGTGTTTAAATTTGTAAGTAGAAAATATTATTGAAAGAATTTAATTTTAAGCTTATAGAAAAAATATAGTGTATAAGAGAAGTGCACAAATTTTAATACATGTTACACAATATACAGTTTTTAATTTATTTTAATCATTAATATCTTGTTTTTGACGCTGCTGCTACGAAACTTTTGGTATAAAAATTTAAACATTTCAATCATCTTTTAATGTGTAATTATTCTTAAATAATTTGTATATTTTTTTCTAAACAAGCGGTTCTGCATCTATAAAGAGAGGAGAAAGAAGAGGAAAAGTTGAAACAAGGAACCACGATTGAAAAAATCGCGGAATAAAGATACGTGTACTTGGACACAAAGATAAAAATAAAGATAGTCCCGATTCCATTACAACAACTAAATTGTATGAAAAAAGACTAAAAATCTGTATCAGGAATATTGGTCAGTTAGAGTTTATCTTCTTACCTCATTTTTCATGAATTTATGAGCGCGGTCTCGTCAGGTTAGTTAAATATACCGACCACCTGTAACAACACATTAGTTTTCTATATCTTTGACTCCACCATCCTGAAACTTAACGACATTCTGGCGATATAAAAAATCGGTCATTTTCGACAATTTGCAAAATCTCTTTTAGGATTTACAGTTTTTTTTTTGGTTCATCTTTAATTGTGCCTTTCAGCTCGATTAGATACGATTTCCTCCAACATCTCTTGCCTTTCTTTCTTTACACAAAAAAAAAATAATCGAAATATTGTTGCAAGAATATCTTTACTAATATTTAAATAAATTTCCTAGGTCATACTATTCTAAATTTATCACTAGGCCGAATATTAAAACTACAAATTTGACAGATTCTATTTCAATCAATCGATTCCTGTCTGTGGTAGTGAATTTTTCCTAAATCTTGTCTCTGTGTTTGTGTTTGGCATATTCGATATTTTTGCAATCTAAAAGACACTCTCTAATTTTGTATTACCATAGGCAATTTCTACCAAAGAAATTAATAATAATTTGCTGTGTGAGTGAGTCTCAAAATCGTCTGGTACATACCGATTCCTTGTCTTCGACCGAAATGTATGTTAGAGCATTCGATGGCAACTTCAATTTTCCGGTATAACGAAAACTGGGAAAATTGAGAATACTTCGACAGTATTTTCATAGATTTGTTTTTACTATTTTCCGTAAAAATATGTTCTGGTATTGACTGTTCGCAAATATTGGTAATGTCTGTTTTTTTTTGTAATATATAGGGTATCCCAGAATTTCGTACCTTAAACTAGGGAGATGTGAACACAAGTACGGACAAGTTCAGTCGTTAATGAGGTACATTTTTTTCGTCTATGATTTTTCTCACTTCTAAACATTACACCTACATTTCTTAAACATTTTTAAAAGAAATTGGTTTTCTCGTGAAAACAAAATTAACGGTTTAAGATATGTGTAACTTCATTATCGGACTGCACACAATGGCATTCACCATTTTTTAAAAGATACAATTAAAGGAAAATATCTCGTATTACTATTAAATTATTAATACATTTGAACATTCTGTGTAAAGATTAATACCATTTTTAATATTTTTTATTGTAATAATCTGTGCTTACTTGTTTTATTACTTAGAAATTATGAAGAAAAACACATCTTAATTCCACAAAAGTAAAAATACGAAACCAAAAATAAAACCCTTAAAAAAGATATTCGATGTAAGAATAAAATTTCACAATTTCTAGTTTTCCAATAAATAAAAATTAAAAAAATAAATACATAATCTTATTACAACAAATCAAAGTAACAAGTACCGATAGAATTAACAATAGACCAAAGAACAACTCGAAATCTTTATCCTATATACCACATTTGATACCTTCTCTATCTGAATTAACAATTATAAAAACATGCAAAACAGTAAAATAAAATTACAACAAATGTTTAATATGGGCTCTATTTAATTCCACACATTTTCAAAGTCTTTTAAGATTATATCTTTGTACTTGGAATAACATTCCAGGATTATTTGTTTAAACAGTGAATTAATTCGTTTCCTGTATATAGAGATTTACAGTAAACTAAACTTTTAAGATAGCCCCAAAAATAAAAATTAAATGGGCTGATATCAGGGCAATGAATGACAACAAATATTAAGTAGTACAAAAACGATTCATATTAAAACTTATTATTTTAGTAAGTTTTTATTACTGTTGATTTGTTGCAAATTACTGGTAAGTATTTGTTGAGAAACTAGAAAATGTGAAATAACTGTTTTAAGGTTTTTATTCTTGTTTTTATATTTTGACTGTTGTTGATTAAGATGTATTTGTTTTCATTAAATTTTTCTTATATCACCATTATAAATAATAAAACAAGTAAATAAATTTAAAAAAAAATATTTTTAACACAGTATGTTCAGATTTATTAATAATTTAATAGTAATGGTCTCGTTTTCTTTTAAATGTATTTTTTTTAAACGATGGTTGATCGATTGATGTGCGATAATAAAATTGCACGTATCTTTTAAACCGTTAATTTTTTCTTGTTTTCACAACAGGACGTTTTTCTTTTAAAAATATTTGAGGAATTTAGGTTTTATCTTTAGGAGTGAAAAAATTCATAGATTAATAACTATAAACCCTATAGTTCATTAACGAAGGGCGTAAGGGCCACATTTTATATGAATAACTCTCATTATTCTTTGCCCCTTTATCACCTTCCAAGTTTTTTTTACGAACTTCCGGGGCACATTTAGCCAAATAATATAATATTATTAAAGATTTTGCTAAAATATTTAAATTTTTTTACAAATTTATTATATAATATTCTAATAAATGTATTCGCTTTTAGATAAAATATTGTTTGTTTTACGGAGAACGAATATTTTTGGAACTGATCAGAACTGTGGTAAACTTTTTAGGGCATTCAATGACTTTCCTTTACTTATTACTTACAACTTACATACAGTGCTTTCATTCCAAAACGAGTCAGTCAAAATAACTTTTCATTTAACATAAGTTTAAGAGAAAAATAAAACACATCAACATACATTTTCTAAGAATGGCTCTAATTTGTTTAATATAAAAGTCTCAATAATATCTTTTTTATATAAAATACAAGTTTGCTGGTGAACATTGAAATGGTTAAAAATGCTTAAAAAAGACAAGAAAAATGAAAGTCGTTCCAAAATTATTATTTTTCATGTTTTTAGAATATATTGCACTGAATTTCTCCGAATTCTACCCGACTCTAATTTCTTATTCTAACAAAATATATACAGAGTGTTCCTGTTATATTAAACTAATAAATTTTAGTCTTCCACTGAACTAGATAAATTCATATTAAATTATTTTTTCAATATCAAACTTACAATAAAATTATTAAAATATTTCATATATTTTAGCAACATATGTAAAAGTGTCCAATTATAATTCATTTAAAATGTCGTAATTCCTTATTTATTGTATAAATACCAAATCTAAATAGGTTTTACCAGATATAGATATCAAAGTATCATCTGCAAAGAAACTGACAAAGGATAAATAAAGATCATTTATATATAATATAAATAATAACGGCTCTAATTCACAGCCCTGCGGGACACCATAGTACGTATTAAGCTCTCCCGATCATTCATCAGTTACTTTTGTTTTCTGATACCAATCTGCCAAGTAATTTTTCATCTAATTAAGAACATTTTTCCTTATGTCATATTTTTTGAATTTTGCTATTAATTTATCTCTATTAACAGTTTCGAAAGCTAATTTCAAGTCCACAAATACACTAATCACAACTTTTCCTTCGTCAACTTCCCTTTTCCAGTTGTTACAAACTAACTGACAGGCCATTTCACAGGAATTATGCCTTCTAAAACCAGACTGGTTGACGAATAACAAATTATTTACATTGAAATATTCATTTAGTTGTTCACGAACAATTATTTCAATTATCTTTTCGATAATTGGTAGAAGGTTAATTAGTCTTAAGTCCTCTGGCTTCATAGGATTATCAATATTTGGAACTGGAACCGTAGTACTACACTTTAAATAATTTGACATGATACAAGTTTGTAAACACGTATTGATAAGGTTCAATAAGGGATACCCAACAACAAAAAAAATATCCCTTAGTAGCTTTACGGTTAACACATCATATCCATGGTAAAGTTAACAAAATAACCATTAGCGTTTATTCTAGCAAGCTAACTGTTTTAAAAGCTTTAAGTTATATAAAGGGTGTAAACAAATTCGGAGGGTGATAGTACCCCCAAAACTTGCAAAAAAAGTTTCTATAAGTATGAATCGTTAAATACTTATTAATAGAGTTAGGGGCGTTAAAATGGTAATCCAAAACATAAAACTTGCCCCTAAATCGAATGGTGTTATCGAAAAATTGTTTGTTTAATCGCAAAGTAAAGTTTTTGCAAGGGTAGGGGGTTGATTTATGAATAACTTTTTTGGGGTGTATTTTTTACAAAAAAAAGTACTCTTATTGCAAGTCGCTTAGAGTAACAGTTTTCGAAAAAATTGAAGGCATACAGTTTGCTGAACCCGTATTTGAAAAACAAATGCTAAATTATTTATATTTTGGTGGGTTGCTCACAGGATAATCAGCAAAAATTTATGAAAACTGTGTATTTAAATTAATGAATTGGTGACTTAAATTTAGAATTACCAAAAATCCCTGTTAAACACGAGAAGCACCAATATTATTTTAAATAATAAAATAGAAATTAAAGTGAAAAACTTTTAATTACTATTATGGTCTTTGGCATTTTTTAGTAGGTCAGCCTGATACTTTTATTTACAGTAAATGTTCAATGTGGCCACCATTCATTTCAAGACAAACACCTGCTCTTCTTTTTCCAGGATTTGGGTAACCAGTGGAAATCCCTGGCGTTGTACGAATTTGATTTGAGCAGTCAACTATACGTTGTTGCAGTTACTTGTTAGTATTAATTGGAACAGAATGAACCAAAGCTTTTAAGTGGCCGCACAAGTAGAAATCTAGTGGAATAATATCTGAAGATCTTGCTGGTCAAGCTAGTGGACCAGCACGTCCTATCCAACGCCTTCAAAAATTTGATATAAATGATTTCGTTTAGGCAAAAAACGATTTTCATTCTATATCTGTCAGTTCAAGTATAGTTACTTAACAACACTAATATAATTTTTTGAAAAAATGCAAAAGAAATAAAATAAGACCGAATACCTGCAAATGTACTGCCCTAATTTGTTCATTCTATTACAAAAAATATTCATTTTTGGATTTTTAATTCGAAGGATAGTTCACTCTTTTTTTTCAAAAATTAAATTTCGATTCTCGGTAAAATTAACGCGGTAATTACGAACGACGATAGTATACCAAATTTACAAATTAAATTTTTAAGGAGAACATAGCACGAAAGGAAATTTAAATATCTAAAGGGAGGTCGTAATAATGCATTAATAGAAAGGGACGAAATAATAATTTGGCGGAGAAAATATACCGTAACAAGTAATCGTCAAGCTTTTCCTGACGAACTTTCTACGGGACTCAAAGCTCCTTCTGGAAAAGGTCGCCGGTTAATAATAACACATATCGGTAGTGATTCGGGTTTTTTAGAAGGTGGCTTAAATGTTTTCATTTCGTGAAAAATTGGCGACTACCACGAAGATATGAACGCTTTTTGAATCTTGGTTTAAATCTGTATTGCCGCTTTAAGAACGGGGTTCTGTCATAATTATGGACGACACGTCATATCACAGTCGCAGGGTTGAACAACTTCCAACATCCAACTGGAAGAAAGGTGATATCGTGGTTAGTAGTACAGGCAGTTTGAATGAATCATTCATGGCCCTTGCAGAAAACTAAATGACAAAAGACAGAAATAATAATTTAAATTGAGTTAAAACATTAGTTCAATTAAAATATAAACGGTATTTAACAAACCGAAAAACAAAATAAGCAGAACAATAATTCCTGTGCAAAAAATGGTTGAAATAATGAATAAATCAGCATATTAATTTTAATTATTTCATAAATGTGTCAGAAATTAAATGATTTAACGTTTTGCGTAAATCAATAAATTTGGTACGGTAGTGTTAATAGCTAGGAAACTATGATAATAGAAACAATATTTATTGAAAAACGGTTTTATGCCCATTTTCCTATATGTACAGGATGACTCAATATAAAAAAATTAAAACTGCATTATTATTTTTCATAATGTGTTTCAACATTGTCAAAAAATATTCTACGGGTGTTAGAATATAAAACAACATTTGTTGTTACGTTCCTAGAAGGGTGTTAATGAAATTTAGACAACCTTGGAAATTGCCGATAAAAAAATTAAAATTTTATACATCGATATAAGACTCATTTTTAAATAGTTTTATTTCTTTATTGTCCTTCTATACTAATTATTTTTTAAAGCAAACTTCACTATAGTGGCGACTAGAACTTTTGATTTGTTTTAACAGTTTTAGACTAGAACAGTTGAAACACCAATCAAAATACTTCATTCGATGCGCTTTTCGCTTACTATGTTAATCAGATAATGCTAACATAGTTAATCAAAACGCGCGTCAAGTGTAATATTTTGATTTTGTAGCTGAAGACTCGGACAGAAATAAACTCTAGTTACTTATTTTTGATATTCTATCATCTCTAGAAATATTCTCTGATATTGTTATCATCATCGTCTACTATCTTTGAGCAACAAAAACTAGTGTTTATTAATAATAAAAACAAGTGCTGTAATCTTCACTTTTCAATGTTGAAGCAATTGTTTATGTGTTGTGCATTAAAAATATTTCAGAATTCTCTGGTGCTTGGAAAATAATTAACGAAGGCAACGATACCAAAACAATTAAATTAGAACAGATTTTTGAATATTTATTTCATGCTAGTAAAAAAATATTTAACGTAACCTATATATATGTAAATATATATTATAGGTATTAATTAAAATGTACTAAATGTAAAATTTAAATCAATTTCACACATTTCAAAGAGATCATTAAATTAATTTTAATAAATGGCTATCAAATGGATAAATTTAAATACATGTATCAAGTGGGATTATTCATTTGCTACGAATTTTTGGTAATCTATGATGAGGAAATATAAAAAAAAACGAGAAATAATTTAATTAAAAAATAAAATAGCCGAGCGTTGCAAATATATTATATATTACACTTTACTTTTGTTTTTTATAAACAGAATAAAATAAATATTCGAAGGATTTTACATTTTGAGTATAACTTCCAATATTGAATAAATTTTTAGTTTTATTATACTGTAAAACAAAATATTGAAAAATACGGAGCTGAGTTGGGAACAGTTTTTTTATAAAATGCGTTGTGCGAATTATCTACATTTTTTTCTATATATTACAATTTATTTTATGTTATTAAATTTAAGCCTATATTACATATTTTGCTTGGAAATGAAAACCGATATTTTATTAAAAAACAAAATTTTCGAAATAAATTTCTTGTTTGCATGGAAATAATATCCTACATAACTCCAGCTGCGAAGTATTTTAGATTCTCACGGAATTATCATAATCATAGTTACGAATCTCTTGCACAATATTTTCCTTCACATGTAAATAGATTTTTATAGCTCCTGTGACGTAATGTTACAGGATATTTAACCACAAAGCACCCTAGATTTTGTTCTTATTGGTTAAATGGGGAAATGAGTCAGGAAAGTCCTGCCATCGAATCACCCTCAGTACTCCAAAATTAGTCAAGGGTAGAGTACTGACTTCTCTAATTAGCCTAGTTTATACAAGGCGTTTTAAAATTGAGGGATAATATTTCAAGAAATAATAAAACATACAATAAGAATTACTTATATCCTTTGCTTAGTCTCTAATAACGCTAATTTACTAAGTGACAGCATTTTGTTAAGTTTTTTTTAAATCATCAAGAAAGTAATTGATATTTGAACTATTCGTTAAAAAACCAATTATTTTTGAGTAATTTGAGTTCCAGTTAGGTATCCATTACGTATTGATGTGGAAAATTTGAGTTTTATATTTAAGTCATTCCGAAACCTTTAAAAAGTTTCAATAAAACATTTCAACAATCTGCAGGTCTGTTAATAAACGTTAAACTTTTCCTTTCTTAAGCGTTTTTGGACATATTAAGCAAACTTTTTATTCCGTTGCTTCTAGAAATATCAAATTAAACTCTTTCGAAGAGTTTGATAAACGATAAAATGAAAATAAATATAATGAAATAAAACTTACATTTCAAAACAAGTCAAATTATTTTCATCAAACAGAAATAGTTTGATTTCATAAATTCCGGACTATCATAAAATAATAAAAAGATTAAAACTTCTGAGAACTCAACAAATCTGTCGAGTTTTAGATAAAATTTGCAATTATGACTATTATTTGGGTTATTTACGACGTGTCTGGTTATTAAGATGTATTTTATCTGATAGATTATTTTTATTTAAAGCTTATAATTGTAGCTTCCATCCATTCGAATGAAGTTTTCGAGACACGAGCCGTCGACGAGTGTTGTAAATTATCAGAGTACTATGACTATGCAATTATTTTTGCTAAATTTATTACAATTCTTTTTATTTATATGAGTGATAATAAAAAATATTTTTTTTATGGCTAATTAAAAAAAACATAATTTTATTAGTTAATATTAATTGTTATATTGACACAGTGTGCCGTTATGAGTATGAGTGAGTTATGAATATGATTATGCTCCAAAGAGAAAACATGAAGAACCATAAAAGGGAAGGAGGGAGGGATTCTAGTTATAAAATACGGTGGGGTTGAATTGCAACAAAGGATATATGGAATGCGTAAGATCTGGAGAGAAGAACAAATGATAAGAGATGGAGGAAAGTAATATGCTCTATTCGTAAAAAAAGAGAAAAAGTATCTATCAAAATTATAGAGATCTCATTTTTTGTTGTAACATACAAAGTACAAAAATCGAATAATAGGGATGTATCAAGGAGGGTTTGAAGTAGGGACAACAGAATATATTTTCAGTCTGAAAAGAGTCAGGAACTAAAACCTACATTAGAAATAAAGTATACGAGGCCTTGAACATTTTGAACATCTCAAGAAAAATCATTAATTTTGTCCAGATGACATTGGAAAACGCAAAACACATTTAGTATCGTAACTTTTGATGGAATCCTTTTTTACTTTTTAAAAAATTTTAAAAGACAGCATATTTTGGTTATATTAACTAGAGAAAGGAAAGAAATTGAAGGTGCATACAGCAAATTGGTAGAAGCAACCAAGAAGTATGGGCTAAAATTCAACCAAGTGAAGACAAAATATATAATATTAAAACAGAAGGTAACTGAAAAAGAATACATACAAGCTATTTAAACCAGGAGAAACCAGTAACTATAATATAGAAAAAGTGGAAGAATTCTAATACTTGGGGGCAAAATTAGGAGGAAGCGGAAATAAATAAAAGATCAACGAAAGGGGGTAGAGCGGTGAGAATTTTGAATAAGTTTCCAAAAAAAATATTTAGAGCAACCAAAACTAGAATTTAGAGAATTATAATTCCGCCAACTATAATATATTGTTACATACAAAAAGGGCATTAGACTTATTTAACCCGTTAAATAATTCACGGACTTGTTAATATTTAGTAATGGTTTGGTATAGTTTAAGCAGTTCCCGATGTGAAAGTTTACCTAGTGCCTAAGTGCCATAAGGGCCATGGGTCCCCTCAAGAGCATCCATTGGTAAGAATTATTTTTATATAATTTTTGTTTGTTAATGTTTTTAATCACTTTTGTTATCTTTATTAAATTGTAATTGTTGCTGAACTCGTCGTCTATTATTTGACTTCTTACAGACTTAGGGAAACCGCACCCTTATACAATAGAGGGTTTAATCTGTGACATGGTGGAGGTTGCATTTGCTGAATTATTTTTGGTGACCCTTTTATTACCGCAACAACAAGGGCGTGCTGTGACATGGCGAAGGTGCCCTTTTAATTAGCACGACCCAAGGGTTTTTATGTGATAATATGGGGGCGAAACATGGGCTTTGATAAAAAAAAATTAGAGATATGGGAGAGAAAAATATAGAGTAAAATTTTTGGGAAAAAAGACAGGCGAAGACATGTTAGCTTAGAGCTATCCTGTAGGAGAAAAATAGTTTTACGGCTCATATTCCTCTTTGTATTTTTGTCATTGTTAATAAAATCGCTAATGAAATGATGATAGTTAAATGAATATTGCGGAAATGTACTCGAGTTTACATGGAAATAATGTAAAATTTATTAAAAACTAACGATGCAATGTTGTTTCAATCATTTTTATGAAGTTCCGTTAAACTGTAATTGTCAAAATTGTCTAATTTATCCTCGGTTAAAACTTATTCATTGAATTTATATCCATTTAATAAATAATTGAGATATTTGTTTTATGTATTACAAAGCTATTCGTTTTATTTATAATTACGTTCAGTCGTTATCATTACTCTACAGGGAGGCTATTTTTTAATAGGGATGATATTGTCATCTGGTAAATGGTATAAATAAAAACTTAGTAAAAGGACTAAAAAGTTGTGTATTTAGGAAACAAATAAATTCCTTATTAAGTAGAAGCCGTTCTATGTATACCAAACGATGTAATACTGTTTTCGACTTCAATTTGCTATTTTAATACGCGATAGAAGATACTAGTAGTTAATGAGTTACTAAACTGATATTAATCCAGCAGTAATTTAGCAAAGCGTTGATATTCTTCCTATTCTCATAAAATAGAATTTTTTTTAACATATAATGTAGGCAACATTACCTTGCAAATAATTATACGAGCTCTAGTAAATATTTTAATCATCCGAGTATCATTATATGGGAGGCAAATACTATACTTTACAATTATTTACATTTTGTTCTCACTGTTATTAGAAAACATAACGCATATTAAAATAACTTGCAGATTAAAATACTTTCTCAACGTGTGACATATATTCATTGTCAAAATCTACAAAAAAGAACTGATGGTCGACTAATAAAATCGTGTTCGAGACTATACATTTTAAATTCACTTTGGGTGTAAACATTATGTCTTTAATGAAATGAAATTACATGTTTTATGCATTTCTATCATAAATTTGTTAAGGTTATCAGTATCAATGAAGTATTACTATCATCTCACATATTAATTACTTTACTATTTGCCCGGGCTGTGTGTTTTTATACTTTATTAAATGCCTCAATTTAATTGAAAGTAAAGGTTTAATAACTGAGGAATTTTCGTTACCACTTTCCCCTATCTGATCCGTATATTTTAGGCACTAAATCGAGATCTTCGGGAGATAGGAAGGGACATTATAGGTCAATCGTCTATGTATATGTGTGTTTGTGTGGCAGAAGGGCATTTCTAACGCGTTTCCTCATTTCCTTTCCTTTCCTTCCGGCTGATTTCCTCTAGTTTTTCTTTTATCCAGAACTCTAGGCTATTTTGGGATCAGAATACGATTTTCGATATGGAAATGACTGTTTGATTAAATTTTTAACTTTATATATTGTTTTACTTTGAAATGGGGCTGCTCGGTATATGAGTATATGAGGAAAAAATAGGAAAAGGTTTTTTTATAAAGCAGAATAGAACAAAAAAGTAAAGCGTAAACAGGCCTATATTAAAAAGAATTCTTTTAAAAAACTTAAAAGCCTGAGATGGATAGTTCGAAATCCTGGAAAACAAAAACTAAAACTTATATCTTTCCGATACGCTTATATTTCAAAAAGTTGCTTTACAAATTCGTAGCTAGCTTGTGTTTGAAAGTTTAGTATTGAACAGTAATTCGAAATTTGATTAAAAGTTTGCAGAAATTTACTCTACGAGCATCCCAATGGAAGAGATAATGATATTCAAATGATATTTCTAAAAGTTTCATGAAGTGCGTCCTCGAAGCTAAACTAAATTCAACTAAGTTGTCAATTAATCTAATAGAAATCCACTGATGTGTTAGAAATTAAACCAACCAAAGATTATATTACTTGCAACAAAAATAAGCATCCATTACTAAAAAATTGGTTTTTGTTGACATTTTTTGGCTTCCTGCTATATAAATTTTTTATCCAATCGTTAATCCAAACTATCAGTTTAATGTAAAATAATATTTTTTTAATTTTACACAAATGAACTATTGGCTGATCAAAATTCTGGGAATAATAAAGTGGTATTTTGTCAAAGTGTTGCTATTCCAGACTTTTTCTCTCCCTATAAAAGATTTCGATGTTCTTTCACACTTAATTTAATAAGTCCTTCGTTTTCCCTCTATATATACTCACATTGGCAAAAACACTTCTCGTGTCTTATTAAAGTTTTTCTTTACGTGAAATTTAAATTGTCGAGCAAACCGTATTATTATTTTGTTGTTTCATCGATAAAAAGAACAAACATGATTGTTCTTCTTCTGTTCTGTTTTCTCTTTTAATCATATCAGTATTCTTGGAGTTTATTGGTAGATGATTTTTTCGCACCATGTTCCAATAATTTAAAACCTGCTGTTACCATATTTAATGGTCGGAATATGCTTATGATTATATATCCTGCTATGTAAGCTGTCCCTTAAGAGATTCCATGGATGAGATCAGAAGCAGCTCCGTTTTGGACAACTTTTTTCCATCTTCAGCCCTTTTTTCGTGCTGAAAGCAAGATGTCTTCAAATAACATTATAGAAATAAGAATTATACAAACATGATTACTTTTGGTTATTTTTCTTCTGTGTCATGTTTTGGTCTGTCTCTTTTTTCTCCTGCTTGCCTGCTGCTCTGAAAACTATTATTTTCTTCCTTTTTGGAAAGAGAGTAATCAGAGAATTTTAGGAGTTTATTAGTAGGTGTGTTTATCGCTCCAAGTTTTAATAATTTGACAGATCTGTATACGCTATACTGACCAATTAATCAGTTATCGCAAAGCTGATCCTTGGTCAGAATGTGCTTGTTATTTACATTTCCTGCTCTGTAAGCTGTCCCTTAGAAAGTTCCATGGATTAGATCAGAGATAGCTGTCTTTTGGATAACATCTTTTCAACCCCAGTCTTTTTTTAGTACCGAAAGATCACCATTATAGAAAAAATTCTGTGATGCTCTGCAATAGAAGTAGCAGATCGTTCTGTTAAGTTTTTATCTTGTCTCAAATAGTATCACTTACTACAATGGTATGGCATTAGAATATTTTTTTATTGAAGTTTTTGGAATTTCTCCTTGAAGCAGTAGTATTATTAGCAGAAGATATCTTTTCTTTTTGGATTTTGAGAATCAGTACAGATCTAGGTGCATTTGAGTAACGAGGTAATGAGGTCTACAATGAAGTGATTGTATATTCCTAATCTCTGCTATGATTCGGTCCTTCGGAAATTATAATTATTCTACTTTTATCAATATCTTGTTGAATTGGGTCTTACAAGTTTTATATTTACATTTATCAATAAACGCTACAGTCAGATCGTAAAATCTAGCAATATATTATTTCTGTTTTTCCAGATTGTCCAATATATGTTTAATAAAAGTGGAGATAATATATTACTGTATATAAATTGGTTTCTATTTCAATGTTCTTTATTGGTATCCCGTAAACCATAAATATTTAATCATGACTGAAGATTTCTAATGTTAACAGTTTCGGAAATATTTAAAGTAATACATATTAGTTGTTTTTTACCTGTTTTGCCTTTATTGCTACATTTTTTATTTGAGCCTTAATTTGGCTCAATTTTCTTCCTTTAGAGTTTATTTTCAATGTCTTTTTCTTTATTGCAATACCTTCAGCTTTATTTTTGTAAATACCTAACTGTATTTTTAATCATTGTTCGAATGTTCTCCCCGATCCTCAATATTTTCACGTAATATTTATTTGTTTTGGATAAAAACTTATCATCAGCAAAATTTAGGTCGCAGATCTGCGAAATTTTAATAAATGGTTAATGGTAATGTTAAAAAGCGTTTGTTTATTAAGATTAATAAATTTTGCTACCCACGTATTTAAAATCAATGTATTTCCTAATTGACTTCCATTCAAACCTACGTTATCTCAAGTTGTAGTTAATATTAAGGATTTAAGGATCGTATACTTGGTAATATAAATATGAAATAGTCAAACATGCACACAAAAATTTTAAATATTTCTGAAACTTTGCTAATACCAGGCATTTCTAGTTGTCATTAAACTCCTCCTAAAAATATGTAATTTTGTTTCCCTTATAAGCACTTTCATAACTCTAATGGTTTACGAAATACTAATAAGGAACATCTTGTACACATTTATCAGCTCTATAACATAATTTGTTATTTAAAAGGATTCCACTAGTAATCTTTTTGAAAATGTTGCTGAAAATAAGGTTTTCTTGTATAGAGTACAATTACCTTAGGTGTTCTAAAAATTTTAACTGGACCCATACATCTCTCCTATCGTTTACATTCCTTGATTCTGTTTTCTCGTCCCGCAGGGTAATCAATTCAGATGGGAAATCAATGAATAACCAAGCCGAAATAAATATCAACTCCTTTTAGTAAGATTTAAATAAAGATTTATGCCTAGCGACTGGCAAGAACACAACGGGCCGTAGATATCGTTCTCGTCGGTTCGATATTTACCATGTTCGTTTCGCCAGTCATTAATTTCTACATCAGACAGTATAATGTCAATAGGCGAATTTTGCAGCAAAAAACATAAACCACGTGCCAGAATTCAAAACATCAAATATTTCAGTCTATGGCCTGACACTTTATAATGTTGAATTTGTACCAATTTTGACATCAATTTTTTGTATAAATAAAGATAAAAACTAAAAATTAGGAAAATTATTTGAACGATGAAGTCGTTGTGACTATTTAAATCAACGAGACAACATGTATTAAATAAATTATGAAGCTGCCTGGTTTTTGACCTTTAATTAGAGCTTCTCCAAAGACAAACCTATAATTGTATTATCTACTTAATCTCATTAGTACCGTAACTCCTTTGGCACCGCTACCCTCTAAAAGAGTCGTTTCTATGAAGCATTTTTCTAGTATTTTCTGTGTCTTTGAAACTTAGAGAACTGAATCTGGTCCAATGTATGCTGTTCTAGTAAGATTATCAACTTCTTTAATGCCAGAAATACGTTGTTACGATTCACCACCCCTTGAGTTCTTTCTGGCATTCAAAGACCCGTTGGAATTTTACCTGATTGTTACTTACTATTTGGGTATTTTGTTAACTGTAGTATATTATAAATTGGTGAATCCTAAGTTTTTCGTTTAGACAATGCGATATGTATCCTAAAGCTCCATCCCGTCGTTGTCTTGATCTTCCTCTTTTTGTCTTTTCTGTGTTCTGGATTCCCGAATTGGTTTAACAGGACTTGCGTTTTTGATCTTTTATAAGTGTCCTCACCAACTCAATTATTTATAACTCGGATATATTCTATATTTAAGTTTTTCTTACTGTCATATTTTTTAGTTTAACTTCTATTGTGACTACTTTAACACGTCTAAAATATTTTACTTCAGTTGCTTGTATTTTACTTTTTTATTTGTTTTTTTCATCCACTAATTATTTCATAGTCATTTGTTCACCTTTTATCACCTTTACCCATATTATAGTTTGTGTTTTCTCTTTCCTAAGTGATTTCAGTGTATCATAAAATAACTTAATTCCCTCTACTTTCTAGTAAATATTTCTTGATTAAAAATAAAAACTGAAAATTAAGGTTCCTTAGGTAAGTGTAAATTAATTGATTTTGTAAAAATTTTCAATAAAGAGACATAAATGGATTATGTTCCACAATATGTTCCTAAAGGCGAACTAAGATGGAAATGTTAATAATTGGTATTCATATATCTTACTGGCACATGAATTAGAGTCCGTATTAAATTTTATGTTTAATAATATTTTTTAAAAGCAGGGGTATAAAAATTGGCCGTAGGTCTTGACTTTATTTAAAATAAACTACTGAGAAGCGTCTAAGAAAAAAAGTTACAGTAGCTTTTAGATGCGATCAAAAAGTATGGATACTTAAAAAGGATGGTTTTAAAGGTCATAAAGTTTCATCGATTTATACTTAGAAGTAAATATTCTGTCTAGCAACTGTTTTGTCTGAGTACGTTTTTTAATGAAAGGCTAAAAAAAGTGTCTAGCCTAATCTACATTATGAAGATTAAACTTCAAAGATCCATAATAAAAATAGAAGTTGAGGAAAGTGTATTAAATGTATTGGAAATTTTTTTTGACAGTGTAATAAAATAAACAGTAGAAAATAAAAGAAAAGCGAAAACAATAAAGATACAAAATTAAGGAAATTTATGCTTTTTAGAGAGTTTTCCAGTTTAGACACCAATCAAAGAATATCCCTTCAACAAAAACTTCCGTACTAATTATTTTATTTATTTAATCTGAACTCTGTACAAATACTTATGTTTCCCAGAGCGATTGTTTAATTTCGTTGAAACCTTTTCCGACATTAAATTCCCAGTTTTCTCTTTCTGTGTTATAAATAAAATTGTCAAAGTCTGTCCCTTCCAACTTCATATTAAGCCCTTTGGAGTAAAAACTGTTATTTGACTTTTATGCAAAATATTCCAATTTTGATGAGAGCTCGACACGAAAATTACTCGCAGGACCGGATCCTGTGTGATCAAAATTCATTCATTCATACAGATTATATTATTTATTTTCAATTAGAAACCATTGTGGATTATTAGAAGGAAAAGAACGAAAAATGTATCATAATTGTTACATCATTCTATAAAGTACAAAAGATTAATTAGAAACAAATTCAATAGGGTAATGGCTGGAAAATCTAAAGGTAATAGTTTCGGCAAAACGGACGACAAAACGTCTTCATAGGTTAACTTATTCTTTAGCGAGTTCGCTGTTAGAATAATAACAAGTGAATAGCGTATGCCTCTACAGCAACATGACACGTCACGTCCACGTCATGTCCCGGAAAAATTGAACGCCGGCCTTATTTTCCCGTAGATTTTCCATCAAGTTGGCTCTCGTCCATTATTTCATTGCCGTAGGCATTTTCATAATTGAATAATTAGAAATTACAAAAAAAAATAAAAAAATCATTTCTGGACGAGTCATTATGAGGAATGTATTATTTCGATCAATAATAATAATAATAATAATAGTGGGTTCCCCTTTCATACTTTATTTTCTTGAAGCAAAAGTTCTTATTTATCATTTATATTTCCGTCTCTTCCGGAATCCACCAACCTATTGAAATTTTTATATATAATTATTGCTTGTGGTTTTTTTAAAAATATTTTGCTTCCTACCTGTTATTTTTATCGGCATTAATCAGGGTTTAATGTTATTTAGTTTTAGTGTTCTCTTATTAATCTATCGATTATAAGTGGTCTCTTCTTTTTGAACTTGAAATCTTCCAACGTTAAGTAATTTCCTATATTTGTTGTTTTGATTTGAGTTTTTGTTTCTTTCTTTATAAAATCTACAGCTGATTTTCTTTGCGTCCTCTATTATTCCTTCAAACTTAAATTTTTCTTTTAGTTGGTTATTATTTCTCTCTTGTTTTTACCTATTATTAATCTATAACATAAGGTCTCTACTGGCTGTAACATTTTTAGATTTCGATTTGAAGCTGATTTCCAAACAGGTATAGCTTATTGGATGATTGGCTTTAGGTAAGTTTTATACAGTTGTACGTTAAGTTTTGTGTCTAAAGAGCAAGTTTTGTAGATATATAGGGTGGCCAAACGAAAACGAAACAGTGCCATTATCAGGAACTACGTCAACATTTTAGAAAAACACAGAGACCCATCGATTTTTGATCAAAGGGGGACACTTTTTTCCGGTATTTTTGACTTCGCTGCTTACTCTTCCAAGCGAGGGTAACAATCGCCCCAAAATACTTAAATGGCATTAGGGGTCGAGTAAGGTATCATTTTAAAGCCCTTTTAATCCCCTTTACAACAGTCTTTAAATTTTAAAATTCGGACTAATACTTTTTAATATATAATATTTTAAAGTTTAAATTATGTTTAGTTGTTTATTTACTTCTTAATTAAATTAAATGTTCAAATTGATGATCACCCACGTCCATATAATAATAAAGATTTTATTCGAAACGTTCTCGCACATTCCGAAGAATTTCCGGAGTGATTCGATGGCACTCTTCGACAATTCTTTGACGCAAATCTTTTACAGAGGCTGGTTGTGTTTTGTAGATTTTATTTTCGAGGTACCCCCATAAAAAAAATCAAGGGGAGATAAATCTGGTGACCGTGGAAGCCATTCAAAGCTACCTCTTCTCCCAATCCAGTGCCGTGGAAAATGTTGGTCTAAATACTGACGAACAATCAAAGCATAATGCGGAGGAGCACCGTCCTGTTGAAACATTAAATGATCTTCATTATACTCTTGATCATTTTCAAAAATATCGGTTAAGGTAGGGTCAATAGCAACTTCCAGTAATTGTAAATACATTTCGCCAGTCAAATTACCAGGTAACAAATATAGACCCACCAGACGGTCACCGAAAATGCCAGCCCATACATTTAATTTTTGCGGTTGCTGTGTATGTACCGCCTGGAAAATTCTTGGGTTTGAATCAGACCGGTAGCGGCAATTATGACGATTTACGGTACCGTTCATAAAAAAGCTGCATCATTGGAGAAACAGATATTAAAAATAAACTGTGGATCGTTCGCTACTCGCTCACTCATTATTTCGCAAAATTGCAAACGGCGGACATAATCATCCACATTAAGTACCTACACTAAATGTATTTTATACGGATCGAAATTGTTCTTCTTCAAAATGGTTTGAATGCTAGTTCAATTGATCCCAGGCACAGATGCCTTGTACTTAACGTAGGCTCTAGATGAACATGTCCCAAAACTGCAACTTCACTATCTATATTAACTCCAGGCGGTCTATTTGCTCGTTTTTTATTAGCTACATGTCCAGTCTCTTGAAATTTTTTCACTAACTCTAGAACATACTTTCTACTGACCTGTTTATCTTGATATTTTTCATTAAATAACTGAGACGTTACATTTGCACACATATTATTCATAATATAAAGCGAAATAATATCTACTCTTTCCGCAATGGAATAAACCATGGTATTTAATTTTGAAAAACACAATTAAACAAACCTTCGCTTCGATATACGAATCCACTAATTTCACGTTCTTTGTGTGTCCGTATCGTATCCATTTGTCTTTTACAAATTTTTATTTTTACAAAAAAATTACAAAAACAACAATGCAAAGCAAGAAAATCAACATTTAAACCATTGGCGTACTCAACGACCCATGTGTCATTTTCACTATTTTGATAAAAATGAAAAAAATTCCAATTTTAAAAACTCTTATTAAAAACTAAACAAGTACATAATTTAAATTTTAAAAAGTATCAGACCGAATTTTAAAATTTAAAGACTGTTATAAAGAGAATTGAAATGCTTTAAAATGATGCCTTACTTGATACCATTTAAATATTTTGGGGTGATTGTCAGCCTCGCTTGGAGGTGTAAGAAGTGAAGTCAAAAATATCGGAAAAATGTGTCCCCCTTTGATAAAAAATCGACGGGTCCCTGTGTTTTTCTAAAATGTCGACGCAGTTCCTGATGGCTCTGTTTCGTTTTCGTTTGGCCACCCTGTATGGTTGTATTATGGCTTTTGCCCCTCTAGCCTTTTTTGCTAATTCTTTTATATACTCTCTAAATTATAATTTTTTATCAATTATTACGCCTAAATATTTAATTTTTTCTTGTTCTTCAATTTCTTTATTAAAGAATTTTAGGTTTTGTGGTGGTTTTCTATCATTCGAGATTATTGTAAATTGTGTCTTTTATGGGTTATCCTACACTTTCCACTTTTCGTAATATTTTCTTACTTTTTCTAGATCCCTTTCCACTTTATTTTTTGCTCCATTTTTCCTTACTGATATCCCTAAAACTGCATTTGTGAATAATGCTAGTACCGTGATTTCATCTGTTGGTATATCCTTAATGAAAATATTAAATAATATAGGGGATAGAATACTTCCTTGGGGTTATCCTTCATTCATTTTGAATTTTTTCGTTATGGTATTCTCGTACGCTATTTGATAAGTTCTATTTTTTAGGTAACTATTGGTTATTTTAATTAAATATTCGGATATTTTTTCTTTCTTCATCTTTACTATTAGCGCCTTTATTCAGATGGTGTCATAAGCCTTCTGTAAGTCTAGTACTGCGATTGTTTCTCTTCTGATTTCGATTCATCATACTTCTATCTGTTACTCTCGCTATTGTAACTCTGTGTTTAATCGCTTTCTAAAGCCAAATTGTTCATTTTTAATTATTTTATTCTACTCTAAGTAATAACTTAAACTTAAAATAACATTTTCTAGTTATTTCGAGATAATATTCAACAGCGATACGGGTCTATAGTTTTTTGAGATTTTTTGCGAGTTTAGGTATTGCTATTATTATAGTATTCTTCCATTTATTTGGAAAATACCTTAATATTAATGCTGCCATATGTATATAGTATATTTGGACTAACGTTTTCTGTGTATGTTTCTTAGTAATTGAATTTTTATTTGATCTTCGCCCAGTGCTTTATTATTCTTCATTATTTTAAAGATCTTTTCAATCACCCTTGGTGTTGTGGGATAGATTTCGTCATTGTTTGGGTTTTCCATTATGGTTTGTATTCTAAATTTATTATTTTTCTTATTCTCTTGGGCTTGAAAGGTCTTTCGTCAACTCGTGATTTTCTTTTAACTGTTTTCCTAGCGCTTCTAATTTTTCTTTTTCATCAGTATATGTTATATTGTCTTTAGACGAATTGTTTTTTAATTTTATTTCCTTTTCTTGCTTTTATTAATTGCCAGATGTTTATTTTTTTGTTGACTTGATTTTTAGATGCCAGTTACTTTCTTCTATCAATCTTAGTAATTTCATTGTTTAAATCTGTCAATTCATTTATTATCTACATCACTACCCTTCATTCTCTGTTTCGATCAATATAGGTTTATTATTTTTAATATTAAATAATCTCAAACCTCAAGCCAAATAGTAGAAGCAATAGACAGTTACCGAAGTAACGCCTTTGAAAAATTTAAGTTCCAGGACCAAATGATTCTAGTAGGATGTAGACGCACTACACTATGCACTATACTCCTCCGAAAAAATTAAAAGAAATAATTAAAAAATCGAAATTACAATTCCATAGGTCCTGTCTTAATTTCCTTAAATAGATCTATTTGTCAATTGTCATATGGAACACACATTAGTTCTTCTTCGAATGCAACTGGAAATAAAAATATTACAATGATATTGTAATTCGGATCATTATCACTATTATCTTTTCATAAAGAATTTACTAGGTAAGTATTATTAAATGTTTATACTTATTTTAATAGATATATCCAATACATGTGTTCAATTTCTTGGTTACGGCTAACTTCAGGAATGTGTTGAATATTTACATAAATCCTTTACAATAATAAACAAAATAATTTTCAACGAAAATCAGGAATGCAAGTAATTATTTACTCATCTCTTGTGATGAAAGTAACACTTAATCCAATTTTATAAAAATTTCTCCTTTTTTGGTTATGTACAAACTTTTTATTTTTATTACACAAATAGTAAGAAAGGGTGCATTGATTTTAAATAATTTATGACGATGTTCACCCTTAGGAGGTCAAAAACTAAGTCTCCTTTGTCAAATTTTGACAGTCTATTTACAGGTTTTTGAGATCACAGCACTCTAACAAAACTAATATTAAAAATTTGTCTGAAATTTTAAAGAATTTAACATTAATTCTACTTTTTAACTAATGTTTTTATGTCTTTACATAAAAAATAGTTGGAAAAAAAATAATTATAAATTAAGAAACCTCATTGTTTTTTATACAATATTACTCTTTGTTAAAATTTCTTAATAGTTCTATATTAGGTTTTTTGATATTTCAGCACATAAATATCTTTTATTTATAATTTGTTGCAAATCACAAAGACTCAGTTCAACATTAATATTATGATTAATATTCTATTAAAAATTGGCAAAGCTTCATTTTAAAATTTTAAAATAATGTTAATATCCTTTGATGTGAACTAACCAAATAACATCATGGTATAATTCATTGTGTAAAAGTTTTTATTTCTAGTTAAAACATTGTTTCATGCTTAATATTGAATTATTAGTTTCCAATATTTGTTTTTCTCTATCCTCGTTCAGAAAAAAAAAATAATTATTTTGATTATTTCCTCGATTAACCTTAAAATTTTCTATTTAAATTAGTATCATGTTATTTGGTACGTTACAAAGTACTAGGGCAACTTACATCTTTTAATAATTAACACATTTAATCGCAGGGGTAGGCGCAACCTCTTGATCATCCGAGAACCCAACCTATAGAATTTTCTAAAGAGAACCCCAATGCTTAATAATTTTGATGACTCTAATAAAAATGTTTGTTTATTTATCCAATAGCGACCTTGTCCCAAAACTTTCACTCAAATCATATTCAATAAACGGTGAATGTTATCATTTAGAAAATATTAAATAAAAATTAAGTTTTAGGTTCAGGGCGATATTTAACTAAATCTCTGTACATACTATTGTAACAATAATAAATGATAATATAGATGTGTTCATATATGAATGATATTCTTCCAAAACGGCGTTTGTATGGAATGGATTTTGGTTACTAGACTTCCAGACTGGGACAACCAACGTCGGTAAAAGGTTCAAGATTTTGACTCCCGCTATGAATGATTCTTCGAGAACCGACATATTTTCTGCCCACTTACTCAGAAATGAAAGGAATCTTGATGCTGACTTTTGTGGCAAGTTCCGAGAATATTGGTGAAAGTTGTAAATGTAAATAAAGGACTTCTAGCTGCCGGTACTTGACAAAATGAGTGACAAAGAATCTTCTGAGCAGCATCATATATCTACCTCCAGAGACATAACTTTAGGAATTATCATTTTTTATGTTTTCCTTATTATTGTTGTAATTTATCGCATAAAATTTGTGATGTATCTAAAGAATTCAATTAATTTGTCAATAAAATTTGACAGGACAAAATCTCGTGACAAATATTCACCTATTAACGGGCAATCTAGATCCAAATATTTCAGACAAAAATCCAGATCTAATTGTTTACTAAGGATATCCTCTGAATTAGGATGAAGTTGTTCTTGACCAATTAGTAAACCAAGATCCCTCAAATCAAGATCAACTCCATCAAGGGGTAAGACGACCAGAAAAGATTCGTCGACCAAGTTGAAGGTTACAACAAAATTATTTTTTAGTATTTTATACCTTTATTTTAACATGAGATATTCTAATATTTCGCTATATCAAGATTATATTGATATGTTACGACATGTCAATAATATTTAAATGAACAATTTATGGTTCCATTCTTTACTAAATCTATAAGTTTTCATTTTTTTGGTACACCAACTAATTAATTTTCTCCTCAGTGAAATAAAGTCAACAGAGAGAAAAAGAAAATTAGTAATATACTGAAAAGTATTGGTTACCATATCAAAATTACTAATTAATATACTTAATATACGAGAATATAAGGAAAACTTCAATAATTCTACTTTATTTATAAAGAAAAATAAGTACATTCCAATTCAATATAATCAGCATTATTGTAAGGAATTCGTTTACAACAATATTGATTTAAACTTAGTCATCAAATAATTTAAAAACATTGTTTGGAAATCCAAAACACAAAATGATACCTTTTTTTCCTAATTTTTTAACTCATTTTCAAAAAAGTAGAATATAAGTAATTAGTTTCACAAGAAGCAAGTTGGGTAAATGAGAAAATCAATTCATCTTAAATTTAAAGAAGATGTAGCTCAATTAAAACGAAGTAAAACTAAAAAAATCCTATGTTGGCTGGCATGCTCTTTACAGTGGTCAAAAAGTAACTCTAGTTAATAGGAAATATTATTAATAGAGATTCTTGGATGCATATAAAAGTATAGAAATTTACAAATATAACAATAGCCTCAGTAAGGAAAATGGAGCTATCTTTTACCACTGTATTTTATTGCTTGGTTAAGAACAACTGATTTTTCATAGTTCACCAAACATAAGAATAATATAAATAGTTATCTTCTTATGTTAAGATCAGTGTTAATCATCTCCTGTTGATAATAATATAGTTAGCGAAACGCTAGTCGAGTGCAGTATTTTGTTTTGGTGCTTAAGTGGTTCAAGGCTCAAGCAGTAACGACCCACCAAATATTCCAGTCTCCAACGAAGTATTTTCTTCTATTCTACGATACTTTATATTGGCTGTTACATTCTGGTTTGGTCGAACTGGGATTAATTTGTTACATATTTTTTATGAAATTGTATTGACACTTTAAAGTTATTTTTGTTATTCATTCAGTTAAAAATAGTCCAAGGGATCTTATAAGCGGTCGACTTTGTATTTAATAAAAACGAAACAACAAAATATAAATTAACTACTTAATAAATTATTTTAAATTAAATTCAACAAGAAGACTCGTCTATAGTATATATATGTTTAGATCCCTAAATGCATAATTAAATGATTTTTTTTAACTTTTATTTATACTAACACCAATATTTCCGCAATACAGAACAGTACTCTGCTTTTTTCAACATCACTAAACCACCTCATATTTTTAGTCTCCTGACTCTTCCTCAGGCATTCTTAATCATCCAGTTGGTATAGATGTTCAAAATGAAGATGAACTCGTACTTTATATCTCATGACCAAGTTGATCCTTGTTTGTTAACAATATACCAAAGGATTTAGAAAACTTGTTACCTTTATAAATTATAATTATCTAAACAGATCTCTGATAGTATGGAGCCAAATGGGCAAATAATGCTATGTTAGGAAAGTTGTTTCAAGAAGACTGACTTAACAAGGAACAATAGCAGATGTAGCCTTCCCCAGAGTAGTCGTCCAGCCGTAAAATTTCATTGCTATGGCTGCGGATGTCTAAGACAATAATTAAATGTCAACTAGATGATGAACCATGCTATTTGGTATTAATAGAAAGACATTTTGGTTACAGATTTAAATAGAATAAATTACAAAGTGCAAATAGTGCCTGAGATAGTACCTCTAGACCGCACCAATCATGTGAAAGAGCCAAGATCTCCTAAACCAAGACTCAGGTGTGGATATTCCAATGAATCTCATTAGAAAAAACGAGGCATATTTTCACTTATGAGGATATGTTAATAATCAAAATTATCACTTTTTAGGAACTAAAAATCCATGTGTTATGCATGAAGAGCCATTACATCTTCTCAAAGTCATTGTTTGGTGTAGCCTTTACAAAGGTAATATTATTGGCTCATATTTTTTAGAAGACAGCGTTGGAAACATGTTGCTCTAACAGGGAAGTATTACAAAACCATATTAAAAGCTTCCTTATTGAGATTGACGAATTGGGTTTGAGAACATGTGGTTCCAGCAGGATTGTTTAACCCGTCTACAGCACGAGAAAAAATAGACATTCTGAGGGAAGTGTCTTCCGGACGCTTAAACTCTAATTTTGGCTATTTCCTCTGGACCACGAGATCATCCAATATGACAGAGTTTTTTGGGCCTAAAAAAAATATTCTATAAGAAGTGGAGTAGTTGTCGCCAGAAGTGTTGACAGAGGTTATGGAAACCAGCCTCAATGTGACTCAACTCTGACGTTGGTCACTTCACGACTTGTGCAAAAAAATGATCGAGTAAGAACATTTTCGCAATTTAATATGTCGGTTGTAACTTCATGTTATATTTTATGTCTCTTTTGACTAGTTAATGATCAATGATGATTTTGTCCGCAAGTAAAAAAAATATACTGTCTCAGAAATCAATATTATAAACAGTTTCCTCCGACTTAATAATTACAAGGATAATAATGAAATGCTCTAAGCCACAAAATATTGCCAGGGGAAAAATTAAAATAATTGTCAGAACTCATGTTGGTAATTTTTATATATATATATATATATTTATATTTGAAACTGCAACACCAATAAAAATTAAAAATTTCCCTTTGAGTTTCAAGGTAATTAACTACGAGTAAATTAACATTATACACACGTACAAGATTTGCCTATCAAATATTGTATTGAATTGATAGCTTCACGTATATGTGATTAACGTTATATCAGAATTGGTGTCAATATTAAAAAATAGGCAAAATAACCTATTGTATCCTTTGTCAGCACTAAATATTTCCTTTTCTCGAAGAATGTAATAAATAACTAAACATAAATTCGGACTTTTATTACAATTAAATTATCGAACAATTTAATCATTTAATCATACCATTGTATTTTATTATTTTTGTTTTCATTAATTTTATCGTTAATTTGCTTTTAATTCTTTAAGTAATATAATGTTCTTCTAAAGATATAATTCTCTTATATACAGAAATATTTATAGATTATTTCCAGGAAAAGAGTTATGTAAAAATGTTGGTATTTCGAAAATTTGGAAAATTTATAATCCATCTCTGCTCTAAGTTAACTTTTTTATTGAATTGTTAGTTAAACCTATTTTCAAAAACTAATTAATCATTTTGTGTTAATATTTTACATATAGATACATTTTTGCTATTGATTATGTACTATAAAGTTCATTTTTCTGGAATTGATTACTTCATGTGGTGTTTCTAGTAGATGTTTCTCACTCGCTCAATGCTTTGTCGGATTTTCTTGTTTGATTTTCACGCTCTATGATTGTCGTTTCATTCAAAATTTTGTTTAGTTTGACTTTTCAATTTTTCTGATGCTTACTCAACGCGGAAGTGGGGTGTTATACGTGCGAAAAAATAATAGAAGTGATTTCGATGATGCTCATGCCAGCAATTGCTTTTTAAAAATATATATGGGAAATTCGGTGTACTGGATTGACGTTTATCACCTGTCACTGAAAAGTAAAAGAAAATTTGGCATCGTATTGTTAAAAATATCCCGATTTATGAGAAAAAAATTGTTTTGTTTATTTAACGAGCAAAATAAATATTTGATCTGATTAGCGGGAATATTCTGCAAAAAAATTTTATAGGGTTAGGCAAAAATAATATACATATATTTGTCATTATTTCCGTTAATCAAAATTATAGAACAAAATGTCAAAAAAAAGTTCTTCAAAAACTTTTTTCTTCTATTATTTCCATTTATTTATTTATTATTATTAATATTATTTATTATTTATTAATTTATATTTTCTGAGATATTAATCGTATATTATTATTGTCGATTCCTGTATCTGATGTGATATATTAAGAAATAATCGCAATATTCCGTTGACTAAAATATTTTGATCTATGTGTCAAACCGTCTAAAATGTTACAGATATTCCTTCAACCCCAGACCTTATTTAATTTAGAAAAAGTTATATGTTCATTTATAGTTAATATAGGGTAATCGGAAATAAATTTCATAAAATTTAACTGCGAATTCTGTGGTAAAATTGTATACTGTTTCTTTACTTTAGTTTCTTTAATTTTATTGTTAAGAAATATGTTTGCAAGGACCAAAATATTTTTATGAATCAATTATACTAATTTTTATTTTTGTGATTTTTTCATTCCCTAAATTTTATACTTAGAGCTGAAACTACCAACCCTTAAACTATTGCAACTTCAAAAGTATTAAAAAAAATAAAAACAATTAATTAATTATGATTTTCTCCTCTAAATCGTAAAAAAGTCATATTAATGGATAAAAAATACAATGCCGATGTAATTCAGTTAATTTTAAATAAAGGGAATACTTTTGAAGGTCTAAATAAATTAGTTGTTAAAAATGAATATCTCTTCAGGAGTTGATAATTACCCCCAATAAAAGCTAGTAAGTATAATAGGCCTATGAAACATAAACACTTACATCCACTTTTTTGTAAAAACACTGAAATTACTTACATCTATTTAAATATAACTCTTTTTTATTTCCTCGTATATGAGCTAAGTACATTTTTTGTTCCGTTCGGAATAATTCAAAATTGATTTCTGAATTCGAATTTTAAACCCCTGAGGTGCATTTCACTTTTCCTGAATGGTATATCGAAAAAAAAAACCGTATATCAGTGCATTACCATCGACATCTAGTATAAATTATTCAATACAGGGGAGGCGTACTCCCTTAGGAATCGAATTCGAAGGGAGGAAAAAAATCATTTAATTCCAGGAACTTTAAAACAACCGCATATAAAGTGGTAGTAAAATAAATTGGTAATATTACAAAAAAACTATTTGGATATATATCAGTTCTTTAAAAATTCAATTCAGGACGCTGAGTAGAGCATTTCATTATAACGATTCAAAAAAATAACGTTCTTTCACCATTGACTAACGGTTATTACCAGAGAGCGACTATGGCAACTTTTTCTCTCTTTGTGTGATTTTTCCACAACATTACAAATCTCGTCTATGAAGCAAATGGAAATTTTGATAATGTCAACAATCTCTCACCGACCAAAATGGACTCTTTGTTGGTGTAGAAATCGGAAACGGCGGTCCTTTCATTCGGATAAATGCCAACTTTTGCTGCCACATATCCATTCATTTGCCACCGCGAATATATCATTCATAGTGATCTAGGATTGTTTCCCAAGAAGATATAATTTGGACTAGAACATTTGTCAGAAATTTAAACATGAAAAATGATCTTTTTTTAGAATATTTTATTGGATCAACAAAATTCACTTATAAATACCAATAATAACAAATAAATAACAAAACAAAAAGCATTGGTTTGATAAAAGTGAAATAGAAGCAAATATCTCAAACATTGATAAAACGATTATGTTCAGGGAAACAAGAAGAAGAAAATAAATATATAGAGAAATGGAAAGAAGTGTAACATTACGCAAAGAGAAAATTAAATGAAATATTTATAAATAATGAAAATAATTGAATACGAACATAAAACGCATTGGACAACTATCTAAGGCAAACGAAACAGAAAAGAACCAAAACAGTGACAATAAGAGCAGAAGAAAACTGGATAGAGCACTTCACAGAATTATATGAAGAAAGAAGCATCATAGACTAATAAGCAAGCATAGAAGACTAGAAGAATTTCTAAAATATAAATAAATAAGCAACTGCATAATGAAAATTGAAAATGAAAAAACGGCAGGAAGCGCATGATTGAAAAAATAAGTGGAAACAAACTAAAAAAAATAAATCTTGATGCCAGACGTACTGTTTTTCCAATAAATCTTTGAATGTGCGTCATTCATAAATGATATTATCAAACTCACATAGTTATGTAGCATCTCATTCTTTCAGCTTTAAAAAGTGCATATAAAATATTTAAAATTTGTCCTATAATGAATGAAGTATTCTGTATTTATTCCCACAGTACATCAAAAAGAGATAGCAGTACAAGCGGTACTAGTCTTGTTGACGCATACTTTTTAATTCGCTGGACATTCTTGACAATATAGTATTTGAAACGTCATCATTGCTGTTTATTTATATGTTCAGTTTTTAGTAGTATTTTTCCGCGTTTTCATTCGTATATATTTCGAAATCAGTTTTTTTGCAATCTGTAACCTGTTACCTATTAATTTCACAGTAAGTATATATTTTATTTTTATTTTTACTATAAAATATTCCTAACCTCTCACTGACATTTCAATCAGTATATAAATCGCTGTGTCTAAGATTCCTTATACCTTATATTTAGACAACACAAATTTGTATTTTAAAACGTCGCTTACGAGGAAAATAAGAATAAATGAAAGACGTTTAACAAATAAAAATTGAAAAGTAATTTTTAAAACAGGTGTTACTTATTTTCAGATTATTCCTGCTACGCTAGATCATTGCCTTTTATGTATCTGTTTTGCACAGACGTATTGTTTGTTAATTATATAAACTAATAAAGACTATACCTATAGAGGTAAGTCTAATCTAATCGAAGACCATCCCATTAGAATACATAATTAAAGAAAGAAGATAAACTGCAGGAAAAAGTAGGATAGAAAGAACAGCAATACATAATTAAAGAAAGACGATACACTACAGGAAAAAGTAGGATAGAAAGAACAGAAGTAAGAGAAATTGCCATAAAAGAGAGACAGCAATAATGAGATCACAGTGAGAAACAAAGATGGACTTTCAATCTCGTAATAGGGCTGAGTAAAATGGATTAATTGTGATATTGCTCAAAACCGATAATTTTATGATTATGACAAGTACAAGCCGGACATAGCTGTATTATGCATTACCTTCCCAGACTACACATACTTTTTAAATATATAGTCTTAGAGAAGATGCAGAAAGAAATATAAGGAACAAATTAAATGAGTGAAACCTGATTGAAAAAAACGGTGGAGAAATAACAGAACTTCGATAGAATAAAAATGATCAAGACTATGTTGGAAATAAAGACTAATGTCAGCAGCATAGTAGGTTCATAGAAGATAGTATGACCAACATTTTGTTTTATTACCACTCTCTCCCTACAGCAATATGAAAAGAAATACTAATAGATGGGTTTGGTTCCCAATTTTTGAAATGGTACTGAGAAGAGAGAAATCAACAGTCGATGCCATACACTTAATGAAACGAACAACCTAGGAAAATTATGAACATAATATTTATTGATTTAAAAGAAGCAATTGATAACTTAAGGTGAAAAATTAAAGATTTAGAGAAACTAAGAACATCTTGGAAATTAGTTAAATAGTTAACATGACTATAGAAGATTCGCAAGCATCATTATTTTATGGCAAATTAACAGATTAAATTAAAAATTAATTAATTAATTAAAAAAGGAGTTCAGAGTGATGCACTATCTGCGTTATTGTTCAAAATGTTAGATGGAATAACCAAACAGATGAGAGTGAGAATAGCACCCATTCATTTAAAATAATAGCCAACGCAGATAATGTAAAATTTCCAAATAAATGAAAAAAAGAAGGTTGCAGGTAAATAAAAATCTAATAAAGTATATCAAATACAAATAACACAAATTAAGGAAAGAATACAGAAAGGATTTCTTTTATTTTATACACATAAAAAGCTACTGAAAAATAAAATACTACGTGAATATACAAAAATGAAGATTTACAAAACCACTGACCGTTGCAATATATGCAACCAAGTTGACAATCTTTAGACCAAAACATAAGAAAACCTTAAAATATTTCAAAAATAGATAGTAACAGTCAAAAGATGATCATGGAAAATACCATTAGTGAAATTAGGGTAAAACTTTCCAAAAAGAATTAAGCACAACGGTTAAGATAGTATGATCATATTTCCAGAAAGAAAGATCATAAAACCAGAACTATAATAGAATAGGAAATAGTATAAAGTGGAAATAAAGACCGACGGAAAGAGGGAACAAAGCGAAAAAGAAAACTAAAAAAAAAATAAACTAATCTACCAATATAAAGAATTGAAGAGTTCCTAACGAGTACTTATATTTCATAGATTTCATTTAACTTTCTAACAATACTGTGTATGCCAATGAAACACCGTAATGTTTTCAAGTGTATTGCATCAGTTAATTTTACTCTGTGAGTTGGTAGCAATTTATTAATTGGCATTGTGATTAAACCATTTCCAGCTCCTTTTTGATATACATAGTGTAAATAGGCAAATTACTTTCCTTGTAGAGTAGTCATTACGTAGAGAATTTAATTGGATGGGGTCTAGATTTATAAAAGACAATGAAATATATAAATTCAATGGGATCTTATGTTGAAAGTAGATCTGCAGCTTTGCAGAGAATATTTTCCGTATAATTTTCTTCGGTGCAATAAAGACTTTATTAACGTTAATAGAATTATTAGTGTATTAATAGAGGCAAACTAATTTTAATATAGCGTTTGCATAAAAAGGAAATTTGGTTTATTTTATCTTGTTATTTGTTTGTTCAAAATATGGTAAGGAAAATTCACAAAATGTGTTTTTAAAATTAATCAATTCATTTTTAAGTAATGAAAAAAATGTTTATATTTTTCCACGAAAAAATTAAAAAATTCCCAACAAATACCTAAATAAATTATCCAGCAATTGCTGACAAGTTTATTGGAAATTTCTTGAATTTTTATATATAATAACAACTAGTAGCTTCTGCTTCCATTAAATTTATTTTTACCAATATCAATAACTAAAGAATAAGTGTATCATACAAATTGGAAATGCTGATCAAGTGTTAGTAAATAAATCCCCCAAGACTAATATACCAAAGGGGATTTGGAAACCAGATCCGCCATGTCACTATATTCGAGACTATTTCCGAAATACTTTTTTGTTAATCAATCTTAACGAGGCTTTCTTTTGTCCCCGGTAATGGCACCTAATAAACCCATACCAAGTCGAATTTTCTATCTCCACTTTCCACTACTTACCACACCAAAAAGGCAAAAGCTGAACTGCCCGAAAGGGTCAAGTAAATTCTAATGGCCAGTTAACAAACGATAAATGCGGTTCTACACTAGAAAAAAAATCGTCTAAAGTAGCGATGATTATTGATAATAAAGACATGCTTAACATATGGTCTAGATATCTGAAAAAAAAAGGATCATTAAAAAGCCACATAATTTCACTATTTTTTCGACATTCATTTTTTCAACATTCATTTTTTCATCAATTTTTTTAATCCATAATATTTCTAATTTATTAAAGGCATTAGCAACATCTCAGCAGGTTTAACAAAATTTTGACTTATAGATAATAATAATAATAACAATAAAGGATTGCCTTTTTACGTATTATTTTCTTGGGTTTACTTTATCTTTTCTATGTACCTTCATATCTGTTCCGGTACCACCAGATTATTATTATTTCTCGTAATTACTGTTTATTATATTCTATTCTATTTTATTTTTAAACCCGCTATTATTAGGGCTTTAGTCGGGATTTGCGATTTAACCATTATATTGGTTGTGTTTTAACTTTCTGATTATAAATTTAACTTAATTTTTAATATTTTAGACTTTTAGAAATATTTTTATATTTAATCTAAATAATGCAGTTCTTTGTACTTTAAGAATACATTTGCTTTCTCCATAAATGTTTCTGCTTGTTTGAGATCTTCTCTCATTAACTTTAATATTCTTAATATTTTATTTAATTCTACTACTTTATCAGCCGCTTCTTTATACGTATCTAACGTTTCAAACTGATTTTTGTTGTTATTTCACTGTTCTCATTACCTTTGGATTTTTTACTTCTTTTACTAGGACCTGATATCCGATCCTATTCACTCTCAATATTTTTAGTTTCCATCATCTGCTCTAACTTCATCACTCCATAACTTTAACTCGTTCTTTTTGTTTTCTTTCTGTACGTTCATTTTTCGCTCTTTAATAGTTTTAGCTTTCTTTTCTTGCTCAATCCTTCTTCGTTCTTTTATTTGCTGTCACCCTTTTTTAAAATTTCACTCCTTGATCTTTCATCAGTTTCGCTGCTAGTTTCATTCACACCTCTACTTCTTCTGTGGTTATATTCTTTCTCCATCAGCATTTAAATCACTTTTTTGCAAACTCTTTTATCCCCTAAAATTGGGTTTTTGGAGTGAGTTTTTTACTTATTACAATAACGTAACTTTATTAGCTGAAATTTCCACTTACAGTTGAAGATAAAATAAACAGATTTCAATTTGACTTTTCTACGAATGGTACTTTTTTGAAATGTATATGTGCATCATATCTTAAAATTCAGTAACTGAAATTGACCCCAAAAAGCATCGAATCCAAAAAGTCACATAGCCAATATTATGAATCCTCGAAATACATATATAGAAACACACACCCAATCATCAGCTTTGAACCGTAAAACACGTAACATTGTACAATCAACTGTAAATCCAAAAATATCTAAATTTGTTGCTCTAAGAAGTTAAAAATAGCAACAAAATTAAGAATAAAAGAAAAAACAGTGAATAAGAAGAAGAGTGTATTTGTCTGTTTTATAACGTTATTTGTTAGAACTTATGTTAGATATTACATTAAAAGAACTGTTTTTAAGTAATCAAAAGTTAGTTTAATTAGGGAAATTTGTATAAGTTTAATTGTTAAATAAACCAACATTCAATTAGATCGAAAAATTCAGCAAATCAATCAGCCACCAGTATCAGTCTACATTAATATAAAAAATCTGAGAAATCTTCAATTTTCTTCTTACATAACAATATGTACGCAATTTTTCTAAAAAATAAAGAAATTACTAAAATATATCATTTTTGGATAGAATCCGCAATCACATTTTCGATTACAAAGATACTTATCTATTTTACAATAAATAAAATATTGTTATTGTCAAAAATTATACAATTTTTATTATATGTACATATCTGAGAAATTTATCTTCATTAAAACAACAATTTCCTTCTAAGAGTTATTTAAGTTTTGTATTTTCTCACTTTAACTACACGAACACAACAATACACACCTCTTTAATTAACTTTTCAAATCATCTCTTAAGCTAGCACATTCCCATTTTTAGCTTTGTCTGTCGTTTCGCGAAATTTCCTTGTTGTATAGAGAAGTTGAAGAAGAAAAATGAGATTTGAAATTAGTAAAACAATTTTCATGTAAATGAATCCCGTAAAAAACATCTCGTGCTGGTGTAACAACTCAGTTAATTTAAAGCAGTTTTAGTTTTATCTCAAATTGCTCTGCCAATAGACCAAGAGGTTCTTGCGGTAAAATTCAATATGATTTTAAACCAAAACACAATTAAATAAAAAAGCGAGTGAGAGTTTTTCAGCTTGTAATCGTTGGTGTTCTAGTTGACGTATTTTAGTAGTAATAAGCGATATAATCTATTACACATATTTAAATAAGGTTGTCAAATAGAAAGGAAAAAAAATAGAGGCCATTAGAAACGCGACAAGAAAGGTGGTGATTAAAATATTTATTAGTCACGTATTTATGTTTTTTAGCCAAAATCCTAACCTAAATCGTGAAACTTTCTAAATGTATTAAAACATCAATCTATACTGTTGTAATTATATCATCAAAGTCAATCTTTATATTTCTATAGTTTAATTTTTAATTTTTAACTTTGAATAATCTTAGAACTAAACTCACCAAAAAAAAGTGCTTTTTCTTTCTCCTGTACAAGTCGTCCCGCATGAAAGCTGTTACTTTGGTCGGTATGACTACATTACGAGGTTGTTACGATGTCTAATTAAAAAAGTTTAGGTGTGTAGATATTGAAATAATTACAACTTTTTAGCCATAATCGCTTTGGCTTTTTTCTTAAATATTCATTGATTTGTTGCAGCTATATTAAAAGAAGACTCAGGAACAAAAAAATTATGATTTTAGTAATTTTGTGAAGATGAAATGAATGTAGACACAACCAAATTTATTTGGAATCACCTCAGAACGAAATGTCTTTGTAGAAACAACTCTTGGCTGATAAAACAGGAATATATATTCCTACAAAAAAAAATATAATGCTAAAATAAAACGGCAACACGAGAGACATATTTTTTGTATTTTGCTGTTTCTTTACAGGTAATTAAAGTAAAGCATTTTGTTGTTTTAAAGACTATCCGGCCTAATGTTGCATTATCTGATGTGCAGGGGGTAGAATAATTGTCCTTGTGTAACAAGGAATGTCTTAAAGAATAGTATTTGAAACCGAAAGAGTCTCTTAAAGTGCTGCTTCAAAAGCTTATGGAAGGTTTTAAGAATTGGGAATATTTAAAAGTCATTCAAGACGCAGCTGTCCAAAAACTAACTATTGATGAACAAGATTAGCTCAATTCACCTTCTTCGTATTCAGACGTTAGTGTTTCAGTTGAATTCATTCGAAAAAGACTTCAGGAGCCAAATTTGTTTTGCAAAAGACAACCAAGAAGTTATCCTGAAAAAGTAAAGTTGATCGACTGAGGTGGTAAGAAAATTGCAGAATTAGAGAATGGCAACATGTTCCCAGATAACACTAGAATCAGTCTAAAATCTAAATTAAAGCTTTAAGAGATCGAGGGAGAGTACCTCGGTCTCTGGGCAAAATCCATTCCTAGATGTAAGAGAGGAAGTATGATGTTTTGGGTAGGAATTATGATAGGACAAAAGATTAACTGGACAAAGGTATGGTGTTCTGGTGTTGGAGTCTATCATATGACTCTGGAAGATTACTTTGTATTTATACACGATAGCATTTCGCCATAAATGATAAGAGGACAAATAGACTTATTTATTTCGTCTTATAACAACAAGAAAATATTCCTTAGAAGGAGATTTACAATTAAATGACAAGAATGTCCAGACATATTCAGGTTTGCATAAAATCCAAAGTTCAAATGCGGGTACTAATAATTAATTTACTATTTTTTTTTTGTAATTTATTTCGAATACATTATTAGTAGTATAATTATACTTTCTTTTATCTATATATATATCTGTAAAACGTCAACGAATTAATTTAATTTCTGATATTTGAATGACGTCTGAATTATTAATTAGTTAAATAAAATTAATTCTGAAACTTACTTTGCCATTACCAATTTCATTCAGGAAATAAGAGCAAAGTGACTTGTAAAAGTTTTAAAGTAATATATCAAGAGGGGTCTTTTAAGTTATTTAGGTTCTTGTAGAAGACGTTTTGTCTTATTTTTACGTTATCTATAATAACATCAATATAATAAAATTCAGCCTTATACAGGATGTCCAGAAACTCACTTCACAGAATCAAACCTGCAAAATCTAGAGCTCATTTTATATCGATTTAACACCCCTATTACCTCAAATAACTTCAAAACGGATTCTTGTTGAATGCTATTATTTTGTTTTTTTTTGTCACAATGTTCCCAATCAAATTGCCTGAATATGATTTTTTTAATAGTCATAGGCGATTCGTTTGAATGGGATAATAGATACTTTTATTAATCATTTTTTGTTTCTCAAAATGTCGCGATTTTGACACAATAATTAATAAATATCGACATTTTTAGAAGAAAATGATTTTTCACAGTCGTCTATGATTATTCAAAAATTTATTTCTTAGTCAAAGGAAACGTATGCAGAGAGACATGAAAAATTTAAATCGATTTTTCTGGAAAACGTAGAGACTTCAGATACGAGTATCATTTTTTTGTAAAAATGTGAAGATTTGTTAAATATCTTGTCAAAATTACGATATTTTGAGATAGCAAAAAATGATGATTAAAAATATCTAATGCCCACCCAAACGAGCCGCTTATGACCACAGTTAAAAAATCGTATTTACGTCATTTAAATGTGCATAATACAAAAAATAAATATCCAAGTTATTTGAATTAAACCGATGTAATAGCGCCACCTTTAAAGAGTTTTAGCTCCCTTAGGGTGCATTTTTGAATAAGGTGATTTTCCTCAAATCGACATAAAATTAGCTCTACATTTTGCTGGTTTTTTAGTGTGAAGTGAGTTTTAGCACCTTGTATATTATTCACACCCTTATTTATGAAACATTTGTCAAAAGAATTATTAAAATGTGTTTTTGAAAATAGTGGAATTTTAAAGTAATTTCTCTTTTACTGATAATATTACTATTACTACTATAATGCAACTTTTGAAATAAGTTGTATCCTTATTTATGATCAATATGTGACAGTCCGATTACTTTAGAAGGTTACAACAACGTTGCAATTATTACAATTTTTAAGTCATAAGTAATAAAGTTTTAGAAAAAGTTGTAAATATGTTTAAACAAAAATTTAATAGTTGGACTACTATATGCAGCACGAAGACAAGTACAACAACCACACCGTTTTTTTAACTAACCCAGGATTGTCCATTAGGCAGAAAGAAATTACATTTTCTTCAGTTTTCAGTTGATGCACTGAACCTCCCATAGGTAAAAAGAGTATAACTAAATCTTTGCTAATACAATAAACAAGTGAGAAATCAATATATTAATTTAATTCTTATATTAACGATAACAAAAACCAAGAAACGCAATAGAAATACTGATATTTACGTATCGCCCAGTCTAAAGATATTTCCTCGTTATTTTGTATTTATTCATAGTTGTAATTTGTCGGAACGGTAGTCCCTACGAGCGTCGAATTCCTTAATTTGTTCACTAGTGGCAGGAAATAAGCAGGATTTGTTCTTGCATTAAATGCACTTGCTAAGCATCAAATCAGTTTCTTTTCAGAAGCGTCGGTCTACGAGGAAAATAGTTTTAATTTTTGTCAGAAATAAAAGATTACGATTGTAATGTAGTTGTTTCTGAAAGTGTTTTTAAAAATGTCATGTTAACTGAAAATTATGTCGGAAATACTGATATAAGAATAAACATTTAGATAAATTGTGATTTAAAACGATTAAAATGGACGGATCACAAAGGGCCAGTATTTATGGAGTTGGTAACAGGAATTTTTACATCTATTGTTCGTGAGCCTAAAAATTTCGTAATATAAATATTTTTTTTGATAATTTAGGTGACCGAAAAGCCTATAGAAATTCTTGTTTATAAAAAAATACTGGCAAATTTTTACAAGTTAGATGTGTATCAAGAAGAGTACCTTTATACTTTCTAGAGGTGGTGCTAGGAGTTTATGGTTAACAAATTATGGTCCATTTACAGCCCTTTTAAAATGGAGAAAACCTGGAGGTTTCTACAAAAACTAGTTTATGACCAAATAAATTACACTCAAATGAATTGGTTCATGCAAAAAGGAACATAAGTCCATCTGACATGAGTTTAAAAAAAACTTTAAAAACTGTATTACTTCGTGAAACATTGATCACGTCAACAAGTTTGTTTTTGTAGAACTTTTCAAGAGGGATCAGTTTTTCTAGTTGGAAGATCTAGCGCTCCCAAATCTAAATATATCTTTTAACTTAATGCACCTTCCTTGGGTTTCAATGGAGATACAACATTTCTTCAAATGCTGAAGCCACCAATCTTAAAATCCAGGATTTCGTTAGTGTCGACGAACTTACCTTGGAATTCTTTATGCTTATTAGAGCTGGCGCGATAAATTTGGTCAGCTATCGGATTGATTAAAAGCGATTGCATTATTTGGTATTTTTTTACCATTTCCTCCCAAAAAGTAACGGACTTGGGACCTTTTTGAACAAATTGTTTTTCTCACATATTCTCTACACACTCAGGTCAGGGAATAACGTTGGAAGGTTCCTTGTAGCATAAATCGGTAAAAACTATCCCTTAATCCTATTAATTTTTGAAAAATGTCATGAAAGTGGACTTAAGTTCCTTTTGCATGAGCCAATTCAATTATAATGAGGTATTTAAAGGTAGTCTCAATTAACATTAAGGCATGAGTCCCATTGATGAGTTAGTCTATTGATTCTCTAATGGTGAAATTCTTGAAGCTGTTTGCGAAACCAATTTATAAAAGCAATCTACACCTCTGCTTGATTAACATTTGAAAAAATTACCTAATTTTGATGCTTCTATTTGTGCCTAAGCCAGTTTCCAGTTTTCTCATATTTTCATCTGGCTCTGCAATACGTGCAGGTCCAGGATAAGCCAATCTTTAGTAAATTCTCTCTTTTGTCAAAATTTATTGCACCACTGTTTTAGTGAAGGCGCAATTTTTTAATAGCTCAGTTAAAAGGTATAATTGAGGACAGTGGGCTAACCAAAATTCCCGTTAATTAACAGGTTTGTTTTTTAAGAGCTTTCAATGGTCACTTAGATGCAATCTTTACAAGAATTGTAATCCGCAATTGTACCCTTGAAGATGGTGATAATTTCTATAATCTAATTTTGCAGCAGGTTATAACACCCCAAACCCTTCAGTTTTAGAGAAATATCGGATTTCCTGGCCATTAGACTGGACGTTTAATAGCAACCACGATCTCAAGATTTTGCTACCCTTGATTTTTTCGTTGGAAAACAGGATTTAAAACACGATTTTAAATACACATGTGACTGCTAAAGTTTATTGGTAATTCAGTCAGATGAATCAGCTAAATAACATATTTCATTACAAAATTTTTAAAACACTGTCAAATTGCCGTATTAACCGGAATAATTTGGACCGTTTGTAATGATCAGACCTTTAAAATAAAGTATTAGTTGATTCTTCTACTAATTTAAAACTTTTTAGTTCAATTCATGTAAAAAAGTATTTTTTATGATGCAATTGCCAATATTTGTTGAAAGCCCTTTTAAAGCCATTAAAAAATTGTTTTGCAAAATAGAATTTTTATAAGTTGTAAAATGAAAACAAAATACGTGTTTGTAACAATTATTTGATGACGAAGAGCTACCATGCAGTAATCGATAAATACGAGAATAAATATTATTTTATTTGCTCATTTATAATAATAATTTAATAATAAAATTTAACCGAGAATAGTTTTGATCGTTGAAAATGGTGCAATAACATTTTTCTCCCACTGGTGCCTTTAGTCATACCACATTTGCAAGATAATTTTCCACCATATACTCTAAAGTAAAATTTCCTTTAGTTTAACAAGAGAAGAGTGTAAATAATTCTGTTGGGGCAAGAATTTAAAAGAATTTCCAAAAAAAATTTCGAGCAGAAATATCGATGTTTTCCAAATAAATTTTAAAACAATTATAACACAATAAAATTAAATGCATAAGAATGGAAATAAATAATAAATAACTTTTTTCAAATCAATTTTCCAGAATGGTTTTAGTAGGAGTAGACACTAAATAAAAATTTTAAAAACAATATATGTATATATACGATTTTTTAATGAAATTTTGAAGCTTCCCCAAAAACTATTAAAAACACCAGATGGTTTTATAATAGGGCAAGATTTTTTTGAAATTGACTAACTAAAATGAAGTCAACAAAAAAATGCAGATATTAATAAAAATTAACTTTCACGAATCATCATTTGGAAGATAAAAAACACAGCTACACGGACAACCCAAAATGGGAAATTCAAAAATCATGCAAATATCAATATATATTTCCTGTAATTGCTTTTGATTTTGGAGGGTCTTTTTTAAAAAAATCTTCCTACAGTAAAAAAATTTTCTCAGAATTCAAACTTATTTCGGTTGTGATATCAGGTCACAATTTTAGGAATATTTAACAAACGCGAAGTTGTTGAATAATACGAGTTCTAAACTTACATTAAATATTTTATACTGGTCTTTATTCCTTATCTACCAGTTTAGTTTATTTAGTAATAAAATTGCTACGATTTAATTGGACTTTATATGATCAGAATTTGCTCAATAAACTTGGATAATTAATAGATTAATAAGAAAATTCAATTTCATATTAATACTTTGTAAACATATACATATATCAAAAATAGTCTTCGTATAAATATGTCCGAAGTAGCTACAAATTTACAAGACTAGTTACAAGAAATTAAAATAAACCTTTCATATTAACTTTTGACAAACTGACTAATTTAAATAATTAAATTAAACCTAGAATTTAGAAATTATTTTAACCTCATACGGCATATATAAATAAACTATTTTGTTTTTAAAATAAAAGTTATAAAAATGCCGAAGGAGGAGAATACATACACAGAAGATGTAGAGATGTGGATGAAACTAGCAGCGGAAATGAGGAAAGATCAAGGAGTGGAATTAGAAAATAGGATGAAGAAAAAAGAAATCTATATGAACTGTATGAACATTCTACAATGATACAAAATGAAGTAGATAGATCGAACGATGGAAGGGAAGAGAGATTCAGAAGTAAATTTAGAAAATAATTGAAAGGAAACATGTATGTAGAGAATGCTACAGTAGTGATAGCGGATCAAATAAAAGAACGCAGAGGGATTGAGCAAGAAAAGAAAGCTAAAACTATTGAAGAGCGAAAAATGAACATACAGAAAAGAAAAAAAAAGGACGAGTTAAAGTTATGGATTGATTACGTAGAGGAGATGGTGGAAACTAAATATATTGAAAGTGAAGAGGATTGGAGGTATCAGGTCCGAGTAAAAGGATTAAAAAACCTAAAGGTAAAGAGAACAGTGAAATAAAAACAAAAAATCCAAAAATATATCATACTTGTGTTCGGTAATTAATAGTTTTGAAGATAAAATCATTTTTAAATCTGTATTTTTGAAAACCATTAATTAAATTAAAATAAAATAATACAACAGTAACAATAAATTGTCACACAATAAATTACAGTGTTTTAATTTTCTTCCTTCTTGTGCTTGATAGTGTCCTAAGCGATCAATAAACTTCTACTGAACTTTATTAATGGTTTCCTGTGAAACGTTATTTATTTCTTGCCTTATTCTATCTTTTAAATCATTTATGTCGTCTGGTTTACTTTTATACACAACATTTTTTAGATGAGCCCACTAAAAGAAATCTAATAGCGTAAGATCCAATGTCCTTGGTGGCCACCCAATGGGTGCTCGTCTACCGATCTATTTATTGTGGAAAACTGGGAGTGTTTGCACTAGGGAATAAATTCATTAAATTTAAATTATAAAGGCTGTGATATTTAAAAAAAAATTGTCGATGATATCGTTACTGATATCGTTTACCCTGTATATTTCATTGTTATGTAAAAATATATTAAATTAAAAAAAAAACAGGATTTTTCCTGAAAATTATTTGTTTACCTTAAAATGAATTTATTCCATACTTTATGTACACACTGTATAATAATTTATTTGCAGCTTTGTTCCAAATACAAAAAACAATTAAAATAATTCCTTAAAAATAAAAACCTCAACTTGGAAATAATTAACTCAATATTCTACGAGGTTTAATTTTAAGAATGTAATACTTGGGTTGTGATTATTAATTTTGGAAAAACGGTGGATGGGAACAAGCACATTTAATATAAGTTAATTAGTACGAATACACCTGAGGCAGAAAAAAGTAAAGGTATTTGCTGTTGTCGTAGATTATAAAACAGTCTTTTACTCTACTGGTTATATCCTTTTGTTTTTCTTGTCTCACGAAATATCTTAGAACCTTTGTTTTTACTTACTGAAAAAGCTCATAAAATTTAATTATATCTCTTACTTATCGAAAGCACTGGCAACATCCCTAGTTTTAATGACTAAATTTATATTAAGCAGAGAATAGCGAAAGACTGAGTAGCAATAAGACAGTTACACTCTATTATATGGAATAAAAATATGTATAACAAATAGTGTAAAAGAAAAATTTACAAAACGATAGTTGAGCATATTGCAGTATATGGGTCAGAGGTTTCGGAAATAACGAAGAAAAATGAAAGAAAGCGATGGAGATGGACTTCTGGAGATGAAGCTGTGGTGTGATAAGAAAATAATACTTTTGGCAAGAACTGGGGGCTATATCAAAGAATATTTTAGACACGATAGATGGTAGGAGGTTAAATTAGTTTGGGCATATGAGCTGAATAACAGTGGAACAGTGGCCATAACAAGTAATCCATTAAAACCCCCTAAACGTAAAAAAAAGAGGAAGACCTAAAGTTACATGGTATGAAGGAGTGATGCAAGTAATGCAGGACAGATATATGCGGGATGAAAATTCCATGAAAATTCCAGGAATAAAAGAAACATATATGTATTTTTACATTTTCTATTAAATAATTTCTTTATTAAAAATACATTTGCGTGTTCACCCTTCATAACCAGATTATATTATTTCTTTCTATTTTTTATTACTATTAGGCTTTCACTATTTTATTTCACTCTCGCTCTTCTTGTGGCTTTTAGTAGAGGTCTTACTTTATTTATACAGATTCACTCTCTGATCAAATGATCATTCTTGGGTTGTCAATTCGGAAGTTGAATTCTTTCATATTTTAGAAGTTTCCTGTGTTCTTAGTTAGAATAGAATTTTTAAGTCTTCTTCCATAAAATTTCTTGCATATTTATATAGCATCTTCTCTAATCCCTTTGAATTTAAACTCCTTCATTAATTCATTATTATTAATTTCTCTTTTGTTTTTCTCTCGATTAATCTATAACAGCTGTTCTCTATCGGCTGTCGTTTTTTTGAGATTTGTCTTCGCTGTTGATGATCATACAGCTATTGCATAGAGCATTATTGGTCTTACATATGTTTTGTAAAGTTGGATTTTTACTTTTTTGTCTAACTGGCATGTTCTATAAATATAAGGTTGGTTGTACAATTGCTTCCACAACTCTTGCTTTCGTAGCTACCTCTTTTATGTCATCTTTAAATTTAAGTTGTCTATCTAATGTGACTCAAATATTTTATGGTTTTCTGTTCTTCGATTTCTTGATCAGCGAATTTAATTTTCTGTGGAGATTTTTTGTTATTAAATAATATTATAAACAGTGCTCTTTATGGATTTGACTGACTTTTGTTTTTGCCATTATTTTTGCTATTGAGGTTCCAAATACTGCGCAGTCATTTCAACGGACTCACTTCTAGGTATATCATTTGTATAAATATTAAATAATATTGGTGATAGTATACTACCTTGCGGCAATCCTTCCATCATTCTAAATTTATTTGTTTTTCTATTATCATTTATTTTTTGAAAAGTTCTGTTAGTAAGGTAGCTGTTAGTTATTTTTATTAAGTAATCTAGTATTTTCTCATTTTCATTTTTAGTATTAGTGCTTTCTGCATATAGTATCATATGCTTCTTCCAAATCTAGCACTGCAATTGCGGTTTTTTGTTTATTATTTAAACTAATATCTCTATTTACTACTCTCGCTAGTTGAAGCTCAGTGTTCAGTCTTTTCCTAAATCCAAATTTCTTTTCTTTGATTATTTTATTATTTTCTAGGTAAGATATTCGTTTCTATATTATTTTTTAATTTTTAATTCCGTTAGATAATATATAATATAAAGTAGTGAGATGGGCCTATAATTCTGCTGTCTTTTTAAATCTTTTCCTTGTTTTGGTGTAGGTATTATTAATGCATTTTTCCATCTGTTGGGAAAGTATCTTAAATTTAGGGCCGCCATATATGTACATATATATATATATATATATATACAGGGTTGGGATAAAGTATGGAATCGAGTAAATATCTATCTCACATATACACTAAACATTTCACACACTCAATCATTAACTCTTGACCATTTTTTTGAGCTTTGAAAATTTTTTACATGTTAAAAATTATTAGTGAATTTGAACCCTGGATTTTCTGTTGTACCAACTTTCATTTGCGAAAAAAATTATTAATATTCAGTGACCAATATACAATTCATTTTGATAAAAAAAAAATGAAAAATCCACTAATTTTTCTGTTTCTGTCTGTTAAATAATGTAATTTATGCGTATTTTTTTATTCTTTTTTATTTCTACCTCATTTTCGAAGAATCATGTGTCGATTTTTGCCAATAACATCCTAATTTACGAGGAAATCTTCACATATTTTCCAGGACACAAAGCGTAATTGAAAACAATAAGTAAAATTCGGATTGTGTAAAAGTCTTGTGTCGGGAGAAAATTGCTTGCAGTCGTAGAGCTGCAACTAAAGCTGTGAAGAGTAATGACAGATAAATACACACCGAGTCAAACATATTAGGGATAGTTTAAGACGTTGAAATAGTCTTGAAAAATCAAATGATTTTTCACGAAATGCGACAAAAGAGTGATGACATATTTTAAAGCCGAATTTATTAAATCTAAGGATATGGTATATCTTTTAAGTGTAAATTGGATTTTGAGTTGTTTAAATACTTTATCTGATATCAAATTAACAACTTTTACGATGAGATCAAAGTTCTACCTCTAGGGGATGTATTTAAAAATTATATATCTATTTACATTTTTTTTAATGAGCCAAGCAGTTTAATTGATTTCAGCATCTAAATTTATGCATTTATTTCTACTGTTTAATATAAGTTTTATTTTTAAACACATTTTACTCCTCAGTACTATTGTCATGCATGGTAACTTAAAATTTACTTAACCATAAAAACAACAAACCAAATAAAATATATACATGGTTGGGATAAAGTATGGAACCAAGTAAATATCTTTAAAACGAAAGGGGACACCCTGCATATTTTTGCAGATTTTAAAAGAATGTGTTATTTCGAATTCTTACATTCTGGGTTTAGTGTAAAATATCTGTAGATAAACAGTGGCCTGCTCGTACTCCAGATCTAAGCCCATTAGATTTTTTACTTTGGGGTTATCTAAAATCACGTGTTTAGCTTAAACGAGTAACATGCTTGAAGGAATTGAAACAAAGAATTATTGATGAATATGAACTAATACAAGAGTGACTCAAGAATTTGTTAATAGGCTGGCATATTGTCAGGAAGTGAGTGGAGAGCATTTTGAACATTTGAATTATTATTCTCATTAGTCTTAAGTAAATAAATTTACTTATTCTACAACTAAAAGTGAGTTATTTCTCGTTTTTACAAATTTTTTTCACTAAACCCAGGATGTACAGATTCGAGAAATAATAATTTTAATAATTCTTTTAAAATCTGCAAAAATATACAGGATGTTCCATTTCAATTAAAAAAGTTGAGGGTATTTCCGGTTAAACCGGAAGTATATTATTAAGAAAAAAATGTACATCTGATGTATTTTGCCCCATTGCATTTACTTACAAAATTTGATAAATATCGTCAGTTTCGTTTAAAAGATATTTAGTTGGTTCCATACTTTATGCCAACCCTATACTTACTCTTTATATACAAGATGGATAAATAGACTACTAACTAATAAACTAATTTATAAAATTTTTAAAAAAGTAACTACTTAGAAATTTAATCTAAATTGTATAAAACATTTTAAATTTACTAAAATAAAATGATCAATATAGAAAAAGAAAGAAAAAACGGATAACAGAAGGAAGAATAAATATAAAAGTAAGCGATTATATCATCATTTCAAAAATAATTTGGAAAAGCAATAGAAAAAAAAATCTAAATTACCTATTGCACAAAACTTGTGATACGATCCTGCTCAAAAATACTTTTTTTTGATCAATTTCAAATTAACAAATTTCGATATTTGATATATATTTGCATAACGTTAATATTGTATTGTGCGAAAATATAGTACTTGTTTACGATCCCGGGGTCCTTATTATCTTCACACATATCATTTGCAGATAAGTTAATTAACCAAGCAAAGAAAGACTAATAAAAGAAAATACAGAATAAATATATTATGAGAATCTACACAGCAAATACATCGAAATTCTAATAAATGCAAATGCATAAAATATTTAAACGAAACACTAAACACTAGAATAATATTTTAAGTTATTAACCTATTTAAAATTTCTTTTTAAAATATTGTGCATTAAAAACTTCATTTGGAGAAAAATGTTCAAAGAGTTATTCCTATTTTTAAGGCACACAATGACATTTTTTCATAGTTAAAAATACAGAAATGTTATTAGGGAATTTTTTATCAAAAAAACGAGTACGTCACTGGATTTAGATTACACCAAATAGATGTGACCCAACTTTTATTAAAATATGTTTATTAATAAAAAAGAAGATCATTTTAAAAAATCACAAATTGATTAGTTTAATTTTGCAAATATTATTATTACTCAAAAGCTATACATTTGAGTATTACGAAATACCTTAATAAATAAAATATCATCTCACCCAAAGAAATTCTTATATATTCTTATATATTAAGCAGAAATTTAATATTTTTGGGTTTTTCTTGAGTATCATAAATTTTTAAGTACCTATTCTAAAATTCTATTCATAATAACTTTGTTACAAACACAAAAAAAAATGTATATAATTCCTTAAAAATGAAAATCTACGCCTTGGAGGTAATTAGTAATTTTATCTGGTTTTAATTAAGGAGTGTCATGCTAAAGTTGATATTATTAATTTCAAAAACCCGTGAATGTATTGACAACAAACACATTTAAGTTAATTTCGTTTACACAGGTTGAAAAAAGGTGAAAAAGGTTTGTTGCTTAAGCCTTTAAATTATTAAAAAAAATATAAAAGCAACAATCAGTTTTATTAAACCAATAGATATCACGCAGGGGAGCTTCATAACGAAATAATTAATCCCTTATTTTTATCTTTATTTGTAATACATATTCAAACTTTTTTAAAGTTAGTACAACAAAAGAATTCAATATTGATAATAAAAATGACATCATAAGGCATTTTAATTCTGATGATCTAGTTTTAATTGCAGACTTCGAAATCCATTTAAAATATAAATTAAAAATTCTAGACGAATACAGTGATTAAAATCAAAAAGCTGTAAATGAAACTAAAATAATGGCTTTTGCGAGAAGTTCTCATAGCCCAGATTCCTGAAATTTTTATTACAAAAATCACCTAATCGAGTTAAATAATTTGGAGTCACTTTTACTTCATTTTCTTGATTTATAGAAATGGCATATTGTACAGTTGAAAAAGTAATTTAGTGGTAAAGGAGTACCTATTATGGTAAAAAATATATTTTTCAATATCTAACATTTATCTATTTGATTCCTTGCTTAAACAGCATTGTTATAAATTGTACATCAGTTTATTCTTCTACCAAAAAAACATGAATAACTTTATTGTTCGTTTACAAACAAGTAGAGATTTATTTTCTTATCTATAATTACATTGATTATAGTTCAAACAATACTATCAATAGTACTTCTTAGACTTTAGGCCTAAGCTACTGCAATATGATCTCCATCGATTAAACTACTTAATATTTTACATCTATTTGACGATAAAACAGGATTACGAATTGAAAAAATTTGAAGATTTATCAGATTTTTTTTGTAATATAAACTGATACAGGTTGCTGGTTGGCTTGAAGATTTTTTCGCTCAAAGGTTAACATATCAAATTCAAGGATTTCTAATTTACCGTGGGTTTATTTAAAAATTTAACGTTACACAACGGAACCATAATTAAACTAATTCTTCATTAAGTTAAAAAACAGTTTCATTAAGAAATATACATAAAGTTTTTTCTAATGTAAAATACAGGCAAAAGTTTTTATAAAAAAATTTATCGAACAGGAAAATGTATTTAGTTGTTCCCTATTCACTTTAATTTCTTCTTTGTGCTTTACAAAGAATGTACTTAATTTTGTTGCTTTTTTAAAAGGGTTTAGATATATTTCGGTTAACAGTTGATTGTCGAATATTTTTCGGTTCAAAGTTGATGATTGAGTGTCTGTTTTTCTACATTAATATTTCGAGGATTCAAAATATTAGCTACGTGACTTTCTTTTAGACCATACTGTATATCCTGTTTACCCAATTGTAAGAACTTTTTTGCAATAGCAAAAAGTGTTTATTATTGCATAATATTTCCTGTTTACCAGGTAATAGGATTTTTTTTGCAATGATAAAAGGTATTTCGTGGAATAAACTACAACATATCAAAACTTTAGAATTATCTGCAGAGGAGCAATTTACATTTAAAATCCGCTACATGCTTTGGCTTTTCTCTGTACTTTAGTCTAGTTTCCTTTTATTATTAACACAAAGTCCTTTCAAGTAATTTTACACGAATTAGCAATATATGGTTTAAAGGACTAAATGAAATTTAAATTTAGATAAATTATATTCATCTTCTTATTCTTTCTCTTAAAGAAATTACGCAGTTAGAAAAAACGACGAAGGAGCATTGAACAGGCGTTGGTCCCGATAATCACAGTCTCGTCAAGCGTGAGGGCCAGAAACATGTCCCTCGGGAAAATTGGGCCCCGTACGAGGCTGAACGTGTCAGCTGGTGGTTGGAACGATTAAATTTACAATACTAATGCCGGATCTCAGCTAACACGTCCTTACAATGCTTTGTGAATCTGGAACAGAGATTTTCCAGGACACCACAGCGATCGGCCAATGAATCTGTTAGTAGTTTCTTAAGTTTCAGTAAGAAAAGTGTCAGAACGTTTGTTTTTTGTGGTCTGTGTAATTGACCAGCCAGCAATAAAAATCTTAAATGATTTACATGATAACTTTTTATAAAAATTACTACAGAATTATAGAGTTTTTATTTGGAGAACAAGTAAAAAAGTCGTTATATACAATGCATTACACAATACAATATACATAATTTTTCTAAAATAATTTTGGGACAACTTTTATCATTTTTGTTTTAATGCACTAATAACTTTTACCTTGCGTATAAAACAATTGGCGAGGCTTAAAGTGAAAACTTATATATTTTTTTCAATAATCACGTATCATCATCTGCAATTCAAATCTCTTTAGACTATAATAAAAAAATTCTAACCGCTAATCAAGCTTCTTGGTAATTAATAATTAATTTTGAAATTGATCATTAACGGTTCTAATTAGCGGATCGAATATATAATTAAAAGCTGCATTGAAATGACACACACGTGACGTTCAAAGAGGTATTTAAGAAAATTCACGGTTAGTTAGGATCGATATTGTATACGATAGTTTTTGTTGCAATTTTTTTGTCATTCTTCATTAAAATGTACAAACATATTGGATATTTTTTAACGATAATTGCGCTTGCGAAAAGTGTAAGTTGTGTATGAAAGGTCATGGAAAATAGTATAATATCGATTTTTAGATTGAACTTCCGCAAGAATTACAAGAATACGTGAAAGATCTTCATAATATATGCGTCGCAAAATCTGGAATCACGGAAAGTAAGTAATTAACTTAAAAGAAAGATATTTTTACGATATCATATTTCTATTACACTTAATTTTTTAAAGCATTAATTTAAACTATCATTAAAATAAGAACAGGTTTTTATTCGAGGATTTTAATACACTACTCAAAACAATTATCGCATATTTTCTCAAATGTCTATATTTAATATTCAAATAAAAATAACATTGATTTATATATTTTTTATCGAATAAGGACATGTTTTAAGGGATTTTACGAAGTGTTGCAAAATTTACATAAAATGTAACGAAATAAGGCAACTTTTAATTTTTTAGTGTTTTATTTGCATTAAAACCAAAGAACAAAATTAACATTACTGTCCGACCATAATGAATTTTACACTACAAAACATTAATTAATATTCAGTATTACCCCCTCTAGCTCTTACAACTGCCCTGCAACGCCTCCCCATACTTAAAATTAAATTTTGAACATAAGCTTCGGGAATTCTATCCCATTCCTCTATAAGAGCTTCAGACAATTGTTCCAAAGTTTCAGGTGGATTTAATCTTCCTCTAACGGCTCTTCCAAGTGCATCCCACATATGTTCAATTGGATTTAAGTCAGGTGACCTTGCTGGCCAATCCATGATATTAATATCGGTGTCTTGCAAGAACCTCGTCACAATGCGTGCTGTGTGAGGACGGGCATTATCATGCATTAATATGAAATTATCGCCTATAAATGGATCAGTGCATCCACGAAAGTTTATTCCTCCCCAAACCATAATGCCTCCTCCACAGTATGCATCCAACTGACGAATGTTGCCCTGTACAAATCGGGTTCCAGGCCTTCTATACACCCTTACACGACGGTCATTTGTTGAGAGAGTAAATCTGGACTCGTCGGTGAACAAGACCGTGTGCCAATCAGCTGCTCTCCAGTTCAGGTGTTCTCTGGCGAAGGCTAATCTGCGTACGCGGTGTTGCCTCGTGAGTCGTGGTCCCGTTGCCCCGTTGCTGGTCGTCTTGGCCTTAAGTCAGATTCTCTCAATCTGTTTCTAACCGTTTGATCACTGATCCTAACCTGGTAAGTTCTTCTTAGGGCATTTTGTAAGTTCCTAGCTGTAGTTGAACGGTTTCTTAAAGTTTGCAAAAGCAAAAATCGATCCTGCGCTGCAGTTGTGACCCTATTACGGCCTTGGCCAGGACGTCTTGAAAATGCCTGAGTCTCCCTATACCGCCTTAACACTCTACTTACTGACGACTGGGTAACATTTAAAATTTGCGCTATTCGGACTTGATTGTAACCCTCAGCTGACAGAGTAACAGCCGTTTGTGCTTCAGCATCTGTTAAATGTCTAGTAAGACGTCTGTTGTTATCGTCCATAACTCTAATTTCATCCAATTAATAATTTCGTGCGAAAGTCTAAGTTCAACTAATCGAATACTCGTGCCATTGATAAGTAAAGGTTTTAGCATTTTGTAGTTATACAGAAAAACATCAGAATAAATGATAAAGAACAATATAAAAACCCATATCTGCCGGAATTTGCATAAAAAAGATCTATGTTTTTAGTACTAAAAATCTTAGTTTACCAGTTTTATGAATAAAGTCTTTTGTACAGGGTTTTCAAAATATGCGATAATTGTTTTGAATAGTGTATATGATTATTATCAAATTTTGGGGGAATCATTTATAAAATTAGTTAAAGTTATGATTCGTTCTTGACCAGAGAATTTTTTGTAATAGCTTCTAATTTTTGTAGCTGATCATGCTGCATACGATATAACAAAAAATCCACATGATACTAAATTAATGGTAAGATAAAAATGAAAAATTATGAAGCAAAGCTAATTTTTATTTTTCTAGTGTTATATGAAGTGTCTTATGTTAGAAGCCAAATGGGTGAGTTAAAAATAAAAATAACATGCACAAAGAAATTAAAAATGACGTCTGATTGAAGTTGTTTTGACAAAATTCAATACATTCTTTATTCAACTTCTTGAAATTTTTTGATAGCCACATTAAGTTGTTATTTTTCAAAATAGAAGTGAGATTTTTGCAACATTCTGTGAATTTTTATGAAGGTGTTTTTCGTATTTTGGGGGTATCTTAGTTTTGTTATGAAGTGTAATATTATTTTTTTTTGCATGACCAACTCTGTTTTTAATAGATGAATCCAGATGGAGCCATACAGTACGATTACATTATCGATACCGCTCATCCACAAATTAAGGACCTCTTAGTGGCTGCCATAAACAAATGCAGAGATATTGAAGGTATGAGAATAAGAAATACATAAAAAATTAATTACATTTTTGATAAAAAATTAGAAATTCTTAGTTTCCTGCAGATTTTTTTTACGTAACTTTTTACTAATATAGAAGCAGTAGAAATTAAGATGCTTCCTTTCGAAGTTATTTGCCTTTCACAACTGTTATTTGTTAATACAATTTAAACCACTTAATGGTTTTCAATGAAGTTTGCTGTTTCTCTATTTGGCTAACAAGTTTTGATTCTCCAATAAATTTACTAAAAACTCTTCTTAACGTTCCAAAATATGGTTTGTTTTCGAAATATATATATATATGTATGGATTCATTTGGCACCTCCACTGTAAAGTTGGTAAAGTAGATTATCTGTCGGACAAAAAATGGATTTTTTTTAGAGGAAGCAACGGAGGACTGGATTTAGATTCAGCACTCATTTTTACTTTTAATGCAATTTAATGATAAAATGTACTGTTGAATGATATGCAGAAAATGGGCCGTTTTCGATTTTTTTTTTTATTAATCACACTTAATGTTATAATTTGGTATTTATTTTTAAATTAGTACAATGACGTCCATTAGTTCGGTTCGATTGCTGTTAGTTTGTTCCGTTGCTATTAAAAAAATTAATAGCATTCTCATACGCACTGCTCTGCTTTGCTGCACATTAATACACGAGTTCAAATGGTTTTGTCTTTTTCCTCTTTGGAACAGATGGTGGTTATCTGCAGCTGAAGTACTTTCGTGTTCTCGTGGAAGTGAAGTCAATCTTTTTATTTCTTAGCAAACCTTTTAATTTGTTTTAACCATTGGAATGGCAAGGTCTATATATATATATATATATATATATGTCGGTGTTCCTCACATACCATGAAGAATTCATCAATGTACATTTATACATTTATTTTGAAATGTTAGTATTATTTTAATCTGTTTTTATTTTGCACATTCCCAGAGTTGTATATCATACAGCCAGGAAGGTTTTAGGATCTGCTTATAAACCAGAGTTTTATTACACATCGACAGACTGGAGAGTTTTACTATGAGTCATTTGTACTGTCTGAATTTTAGGTTGTGTTCTCCGTTTTTCTTCTTTACATGCTTTTTCCATCTTGACTTGGTATCTGGTATCCCATTAAGGTATTTGGCTTTGTTTTCATTGGCAATTATTGATCAATTTATTTTCAGAGGTGGAGGATCGTTCAGATTTTTTTAGAGTAGAATAGAACTTTATTAACTATTTGATGTAAAAGTACAAATTTAGCACGTCAAAATACACAGATGTATATGTTATACATAAAATTAAAACAATAATTACATAAATGCATGCTTAATATCAAATAGAATAAAGTAAATTAGGCAGGATATTAACTTCCATTTATAAATTCAATAATCGAAACAGGACAATGTGTCGTAGTACTCTTTGAATTTTGCCGATTGATATTGAATGGAAACTTCTGTAGTAGAGTATTATTGGTTAAAGTATAATTCGTTAGAAGGCGCTGTTATCAATCTTCAAAGTAGTAAAACAAATATCTGTTAATACGATTCTTGTGCTTTTCATTACAAAATAATAAAGGTAAAGTAAGTACAAACAAATTTACACAATAAAAACTCGAAAACAACTCCAGCATAATAGCACCACTATGATTTATTTTACTGCTTTGAAAGGTTTACTTTTTTTCACCAGAGGTCGTATTCGAATTTTACTCCGGCCAATAGAGCTTGAAACCTAAAATTGCTTGAGGTTTTATGTTTTTGTACTTTGTCGTGTATTATGTGCATGTATTTTTTATATATTTTAAAAATTCATGAATAAATATTCTATAAACAGTTAAAATTCTTAAGCTTCTATATGACTGGTCAGGTTGGGTACACCTAATGCATTTTGTTGTAAGTTTTAGGGCTAGAAGATCATCCTGTGTATTAGTTGATACAAATTTATTCTATTTTTTAAATATTATTATATGATAATATGTTAAATTCAGAGTTTTGGTCAGTTTAGTACAGTTTACGTGGAATGACAAATTAGCATCAAAATTAACTGAAATTTTATATTTAAAGCTTATTCAATTTTGGTTTTGTTAGTGTTAATATTTAAAATTGGAATGCTTCAATTGTGTGAAGTATGAAAACTACATTATTATTTGGTTTTTGATGTGTTAAACAACAGGAACCCATCTCACGACTAAGCTGAGAATTTATTTATTGTGGAATTAATTTTGTTTTGCAACGAAGTAGTATCCTTTTCCATAAATAATAATGTGGAGTCATCTGCATAGAGTGTTGTAAAACTGTTTGATAAAATTAATGGTAGTTCATTGATATACAGAAGAAGAAAAAGCACTGGCCCTAAGATTGATCTCTGTTGTATACCCACGTTGGTGTGTAATTCCGACAAGTCATCATTTTTTCTCGATTCTTCTGCAGCTCTTTTGGAGTAACATGATATACTTTTTTCGAGATCAATATTAAATATATTCATTATTACTATTATTATTTTCTATTAAATTGGACGTGGACAGTTCCGCAAGATGTTCTTCAAGTAAAAAATGTTTCAAAAAATAAATTTTATTCATGTTTAAATTGTAAAATTAGTGAAATTTACAAGAACTAACTTTACTACTTTTTACTGTAAATGTATTAAAACTTACTCTATTAAAAAAATCGACGAACTTTTAACAAGACAATAGCACTCATTTATTTATTATCAAAACTAAATCGATTTATTATCTAGGTGCTGGTTTTACTTATTATTTTTAAAATATTTATTTTTTGGAAACAGGATATTATCTGTAAAATTACCTAGAATACATTTTTGCTATAAATTTAATGGAGAATTAAAAATAATTGTTGAATAAAACGTTCCACTCGAAAATGTTGGGGTATAATATTGGCTTCAGAAAATTACATAATTCTGGATTAAACAGAAATAAAACTGGATAGATTTACTTATTAACAAATATTTCGTTTCCAAGTTTAATCATTATTCAATAAGAAATAATTATGAAAAGAAGCGGCCGAGATAAAGTTAGCAAAAATTTCTGGGACGCCTTATATGTTTTTTTATTCCGCTCAAAGTCATATTTTAAAAATATTACTATAAATATATTTTGTATTCTTATGAAAGTGTAAGAAAATTCATGTTTATTTCAATTTGTTCGTATAACTTTTTTGTAGAAGGTGCAAATTTGTGTGAAAAAGCCTCACATTTCAATTTCTGCATGTACGGAGCTGACCCAGTGGTAATATAAATTTATGAATATTATTTTTATAGAAAACTACTTTTCTTTGTTTTTTCAGAATTGGATTTTGATATGATCATTGATACGACATGGACAATGTAATTAATTCTTTTAAAAACAATTTTGTATAACCTAATAAAATAGTTGCTCATCATGATTTTTTATTTCATTTAAAACATTCTTTTAAATGATTCAACGTACTCATATATGAAACATTATCCAATTAATAATAATTAATAATAGAATCTTGGATGATTTTAAATTGTGAAAAAAATTAATAGGTATTACTACGATAGTGTGTACAGAGCTTCAGTCAAATATTACCCTGTACATAGAATTTGTATTTTTAATATATATTTTTCCAAATTAAAACAACCTTATTTATCCAATAACAAGATGTGATAATTATAAAAAGAATCGTGAGGGCAAGACCGCGTTCTAACAACAATGACTTTTAGAGTCAGTAAAATTGAAAGATTTAAATTTTGTTTGGTTGAAAAATAAAATGGGGGTTAAAAGTCAAGTTTTCTGAGCTCGAGATATCGACATATAACCTCAGCGATTAAATGTGTTATTTATTTAAAGTTGTAAGTTGCCTTAATATATTTTTTTTATAGATAAATACATTGTTATTGTTTTTTCTCAGTCTCTTTAATTTCCAATAATCAAGTTAGTTAGTGTGTTAATTTCCTTATAAATAATATTTAGATTTTTCCATATATTTATTGATAAAATAAAATGATACGTAGTAATATTTTTAAAATTTCTACCTTTTTAAACGGTCTGACAAGTTTATATATAATTCTAGATTCAGAAATAAAAGAAATATACTAAAATAAAATACAGATATACCAATTGAAAACTTGACTCAGAAACAACGAAGTTTTTCAAAATTTAAAAAATCATGTCAACTTTTATTGGCAAGGGGATACATTTTCATATAAAATTGATCCAGAAATCCAACCCCACAGACTATTAGAAAAACTCCAAAACCCAAATTTAGTGAAGAGTTTTGTAAAAAATGTGATTAAAATGACGAAGAAGAAATAATACAAGAACAGAAGAAATAGAGAGGTGAACAAATCTAGCAGCCGAAGTGAGGAAAGATCAAGGGGTGGAATTAGAAGAAAGGAAGAAGACGGTATTAATAATGTTTAATAAGTACTTTAAGGGAGAATACGACGAAAAAAACCAAAAGTTAAGTTATGGAGCGACGAAATACCTGAGAAGATGGAAAGAAAGGTAAGAAGCATATTTCTTAGACGGTATGAGCCAAAACTAGGAGAAATAGTTAATGAGCTTGAAATTATAATAAATGAAGCTGATATAGCTAAACAGAAAATGAGAAAAAATGAAGATACAGAAATGGTAATAGAAAGCAACAATAATTCATCGAAAAATTCAGAAGAAAGTAAAGAAAATACCATGGAGGGAGAGTGGATCAAGCCAGGACCCAGCAAGAGAGTTAAAAAACCAAAGAGCAAGAAAACCAACCAGGTCAGAGTTAAAAATAAGTTTGAGACACTGGACTGGAAAATAAGCAAGAAGAAAATAAAAGTAAAACACCAGCAGTAGTACTGGAGGGCAGGCCAGGAGATCACATGGAATTCATCAGACAGGTGAGAAACACAATTAAATCAAATCATTTAACAGTTTAGTTTAATAGGGAAGTTTTTACCGGATCCAAAGAATTGAGAGACATTTTAATTAATCACTAAAAAAATAAAATGTTAAATTTCTATACTTCTACAAATAAGTGACGGCAGAGTTTGGAGAACAGTATTAAAAGCGGTGCCAAACATGGATAAAGATTTTGTTAAAGAACAGATTGAGGAGGTAACTAAAATAAAAGTAGTAGATATAATCAATATGAAAAGTAAAGATCCAAAAATGCAAAGCCATAACTACTTGTAAACAATTAAAAAAGAAGATGACATATATGTTTCATGTTGCAATTTATTTTTGTTATAATTATATATTATTTATTTATAACATTGTGTCACCTTATTTTTTTTATATTGTGTTAAATGCGGTAAAGATCATGAAACCAGAAATTGTCAATTAATCAAAACAGAAACAAGCAAAGCTAAATGCTACAACTACAAGGTGATCACTCAGCCAACTATAAAATGTGCCCGGTATATATAAAATATTTAGAAAAAATTGAGGTATCTAGATATAAAAATAGAAAACTAATTAGAAGGGAAAATAATTAGCAAAAAAGATTTGAAAGTAACGTAAATTAAAACAAGCAGACAGCTTTATGGAAAAGGCAACTATTTTTCTCAAGTATGATGAAATCTATAAAAATTAATAAGTAAGAAAATAATATTATAAATTATAAAAATAGCGGGTGGAAAGATAAAATAAAAAGAAACTAATTGTCAATAAATTATAAGAAATAACGATAATATAGAAAATTAAATTGAAGAGTAAAAAATTTGACTAAGATAATAATTTGAGGAAAGGAATACTAATACCCCCTTATTATCATTATTATTATTATTATTATTAATATAACTCCGTAGAGCCACGCAGCACTCCATATTTGCAACAATACATCATTTGAAAAGGATTATTTCTCTTTATACAACAACGTATTTTCTTTAATTTATGAAATAATTTTGCAGATATTTTAAATTGAATTATATAACAAAAAAAATTCAAATTTCCTAAAATTAATGAACATAATGTTCAAAATTGCCTGCATTGACTTCCATACATTGATATAATCAACTTCCAAATGGTTCTCGTGCACCCTATATAATAAATGAGATAGAATAAAAAGTTGATTTCATTCTAGATTTTCTTAACTCTACTCTTATTTATTTTATATTTCCATTTTATCCACTATAAAGTTAGAGCATTCAAGTCTCTTATTTTACCATATTCAAAGAACATTCCCTAAAGAAATATTTATTATCCATACTAAACCAGCTTTCGGAGTAATAGATCTTTCGAAATCCCCTCGTATTTCATACTTGATACATATCTGGTTCTTTAGAATTTTGCAATGATCCTGTGCAGATTACGGGAACCGAACCGAACGGGACTAAGGTCGGGATACGTGACCAGATAAGTCAAACATTTAGTCGGGAATTGTCTCTTCGTCTAACAGAAGCAACAAGAACATTATATGTAGATGTAGAGAGAAGGAATATTTTTTTAATACACACTACACCTAATTAACAATGTAATAAATTCAATTAGAAATAGTGTTACTTTAAACGATGTCTCACAGCTCAAATATATTAAGAATTCTGAAAAGAATCTGGTGATTACGTTTTTCTTGATATAATTTCAAATATTCTAAAGTCTCGTCCAACATTAAGTATCAATTAATCTCTTTCTGGTGGAACCAGAAGAGATAATTAACCCTCTAGCAACCTTGAAAGTCACTGTTAAATGTACGTACAAACCGCTTTCTGTGACTAATTCCCAAACTGCACAGAAGTTAGGATTGCTTTTGGTTGTGGCAAAAAATTCGAGGCCACGTGAAGTTAGATTAAACTATGAAATGGCCGTAATAAAACACATTTCAACGAAACGTCCAGAATTAGAGCCAAAAAAACTCGGCGAAAATTAAGAGGATACGGGAGCAGAAAAAATTATATTATCTAAAATATTTTAGTTCCATTTAGTTAGATAATAGTTTAATGTATACAGAGACCTTAAGTTTATTCAGAATTACAACTACAATGAGTTATCAGCAGAGGCATAAGGACACTTTGATTGGAGATTAGATTTATCATTAGAAAATTTAGCAGCTTTTGTAAATCACCATTGAGCATACTTTTGATGTTGTCATCTAGGTTGTTTGATCTTTTTCCATTAGATAAAGGACATACTACCAAAAGGTACTGTAATTTGGGTAGCAAAGTTATTGCAGGAGGAGACTCTTTCTCTAAAATATGTTGGTAAGTTAAGAGTGTGCCCTAAGTGAAGGCGATTTTTAATGACTTGGTCTGTCCTTTTGGATGAACTTCCTATTTACTAGTTCTTTGATTTCTTTGAGTTTGGTTGTTATTTCAGACTAAGTTGATTGCCAGAAGTTTTCAAATTGATGACCTCGTCAAAAACTTCATTATAGATCAGAGTGTCACCTTCTTCATGTTTTAGAAGTAATTTTAGTGATTGTAGGTAAGTTTAGTAACTGCTGCGAAGTTTGGTTTGAGTAATCTTGACATATTATGTCCGGATTTTTGAGTTGATTGTAATTTCAGGAAAGTTACCTATTTCAGTGAAGTTCAGATTGAAAGGAGGAGTTCTAATTTCTATTTTATCTTGATGCAGATAAAATATTTGTTGGAATACAGGAAAAATAAAAAAAATATTTATAAAAAAGAGAAATTATGTAATATATAATATTTTTAATTAATAAATGGCTTTTAAATACATTTAAACCTATTTTACTCTATTATATATAAATAATTATTTTTTAACATCTCAGTATTCCAGCGAAAGTTCATAAGTTTGATGCTCGATTATGGATTTCCAAAGGATGCATAGCACAGTTTTCGTTCGTAAAATCTAAGAAACTTTATTCATAAAAAACTTTTTGAGACATACTATATATTGATGATACAAAATTTTAATTTTATATTATACATAATCCAAATTATACAAAAATAATTATAATCCTTAATTTACAAAAAAATAAATATCTAAAAGTTTTATATACATACATAGTTCTGTGCAATTTATACAACTTTAAATTTTCCCTTTATTACAATTTATTTTAATCTCTTATATTTCCATTTTATGACTTCGATTTTCTTTTGCTGTTATTGATTTTCTTTTTCTGTTTTCATATTCTCAACTGGTTTTGCGTCTCTTTGATTTTCTTGTTTTTTTGGTAATACCTAGGTTCTTATATGTTTAACTGACGACGATTTATCATTTTAGGATATTCTTCATTTTCGCCTATCCTAGTCTAGATGATTTTAGAAGACAGCCAATGCCTCCAGCAGCCTTGACCTCTGGAAAAATTTTGCAAAGTGCGTATTCATAGGCAGACGTGCCCAAATTAATTTTCCTTCTATTTCTATAATAAGCTCAGGCCATAAACCTGCAATTATTGCTTTGGTTATTAAAAGTGAGGAATTGTAACGGGGTACTACTAATTAAGCCAACAACTATTCATTTATTTTAGCCTTTGGGGACCCTTATGAAGCTTTGAAATACGCAATTACATTGTTGACATTTACTAAATTAATCCGATCCACGTTTCTTGTAAAATACCAGCGATGTAGTTGTAGATAATTTAAAATATTAATGAATTTTTTTTCCACTTATTGATAGCAATTGTATTAAAAATAGCTCTTGCTAATATTTGACGTGCAATATAATTAAGTATGTAATAAGCTTCCTTACCATTCCTGAATAAGTTTAAAAAAAAAATATATCATACGTAAATCTACAAGAATCTCATAATTTTTTTAAACCGTACTAACGATTTAATAATAAGTTAAATTCTAATTTAAATCATAATGGGATCGTTAGTACGATTTGAAAATTCATGAGATGCGTGCAGATATACGTGTGATAACTTTTACAAGAACCATGGGTCGGATTAATGTTACTACATGTAGTCGATATAACCGAATATCTGAAAGGATCTCCCAAAGCTAAAATAATAGAATATTTGTCGACTTGGTTAAAAGCACCTCCTCATAACGCATATGTTTAAATCAAGAAAGCGATTATTGCCGGTTTAAGATCTGGGTTGATTATAGAAGTAGGAGGAAGATTTACTGTAGGATTGTCTGCCCAAACCTACAAACTGTACAAATGTTTTCAAGAAGTGAAAGCTGTTGGAAGCTCTGACCGGCTTCTACAACCATCTACACTAGGATACATAAAACACCGAAAATGAAGATTATCCTCCAAACCTAAATATTCGTCAGCAAAACATATAAGAACCAAGGTAGAAAAAAAAAACAAGAATACGAAGTAAAAGCAAAATCAGATTAGATTACTAAAATATCTAAATTAATCTGAAGCACGTTCTTGAAAAATATCAGAGATGTACATGTAGATATTTTCTTAAAATAGTAAAATTTTTTGTATTGATAGTCAATGTATTAAAAATAGTTAAATATTATCAAATCACTTTGGAGCCAAAATGCTTACTACTATTTGATATGCAATGCAATTAAATATGTAATAAGCTTCTTCACTGTTTTCGGATAAATAAGTTGAAAAAATTCACAAAAAATATCACACATGAACAAAAGAATAGAATAGCTAGAAGCAACCTCTAACAACGCATACCTTCAAATAAAAAAAGCTGCAATTGCAGGTTCAAGATATGGGTTAATAATAGAAGTCCAAGGAAAATACTACAAATAACTACAAATTTTACAAAAGTATTTAAGAAGTGAAAGCTGCTGGAGGCTTTGGCCGTCTTATACAACCTTCTAGATTAAGACAAAGTAAGCTTCCTTTCATTTGTTTCTTCATAAAATGTTCTATTTTTCAATCTTAAAACTGCCATTACTAGCACCTCCATTACTGCAATTATTTTAAGCTGGTCCTTGATATCCTTATATCTCTAGCATTTAAAGCCTAAAACTTTCTTGCTTAAAAGGTTTTTCTTCTTATCATATTGATTTCTCTTGTGTTGATTCTATTTTTCTTGGTATGCATCGTACCTTTAATAAAAATTTATTTTATTCATAATTTTATTTTTATAATTATTCTTGGCTGTAGTTTCCTTTAGATCCACTCAAACAGAGAGAGACATGGTACAAAATTGAACGTGTCTCGTCGAGTAGAATACGTAAATGAAAACAAATTTTGGGGGAGATCAATATTTTGATCCCTTTATTTTCACGTGTGCCAAATGCCCTTTTGGATTGAGTTTTCTACTTCTAGAAGAGAACGTAAGATAAATATTTTTTTATTTTTCGATATTTTAAATTTATAAATGAAATTGAATTGAAAAATTAGAAAAAAAATTAATTGGTTAATTTTTCAAAATTTTAAGCAATTGTATTTTAATATTCTTTAGTTTAATATGGTAGTTTAAATGAAATAATAGATTGTTTGCTGTAACAAATATTTAGTTTTTTATAAAATATTTTTTCCGTTTAATAATGAGATCCTCTATTTTTTTTTTAAATTTATAATTACCTTATTCATACGTGTATTTTTACAGTAGTATTATCGATTTTCCTTAATTTTGCATATTTTCTTTTTTTCTTTAAATAATGGTTTATTATTTTTCAACTTGAACGTGAATTTCTTTTAAAATTATGTTTTTTTCTTTAAAAATGAACGCGTAAACAACAAAACAATAAACGCCGTGAAAAAACTAGAATAACAAGACTAGATTCTTTGTTCTACACTTCTTTATACTATGACTCATTTAAATATTAAACAGGAATTATTTATCGAATGCGCATAAAATAGTTCTTTTTTGGTTCCAGAAGTTCTTCAATTTCGATTTCGCCAGGAAAGGTAAGCAAATTGGGTTTTATATGGTCTTTTGAATAAAAAAATTGGCGCCAATTTCTATCATTTTTGATGTACCTATGTACCAATTTTATTGTAGTGAATGAAAAATTAGTTATTCAAATTTTAAAATGACAATATTTGCTTTTGTGTTTTTACACTTTGACAGTTTGACATAACCATAAACAGGTTCGGTTTTAAATAAAAATTATCAGTACTGGAGCTACATATTTTAACTCAAGTTGAACCAAATTTTAGATAACTCGAAAAATCTTCCCCAAAATTGGTTTTAATTTACATATTCTACTCGACGAGACGCGTCTATTATACCATGTATCTCTCCGTTTGATGGACATAAAGGAAACATTTACCTTATTTTTAATAAAACGATACTTACTATTTATTGCGTCGGAATCATCCCCTGACATCATTAAAACAATTTACTGAAGGCCACAAAGAAAAGGAACTTCCAATTTATTGACAACTTGGACATTTCCAATAAATCTGGAAGACTTTCGGTAGATCACTGGATAATTAATACAAAATTTCCAAAGAACATTTTACACTCTTGAAAAGATACGTGCAATATTGGAATAATTTTGGTTTTAAATTGAATACAGATTATAATGATGACAGAAATAAATAGTAACGCTTAACAATTGATATTCTATTTCAAGACACACTAATAAACAAGCGAAATAAATATTAAATATAACATTATTAGGAAAAGTAGAATTCGATAGAGGGCGCTGCTAAATAGCAATGTCCATCTTCAAAGTAGTAAAAAAATATCCGTAAAAACGATTTTTGTGCTTTTCATTACAAAATAATAAAGGTACAAACAAATTTACAAAATCAAAATTCGAAAACAACTCCAGCAATTTATTTTACTTTTTTTCACCAGAGTTCTTATTTGAATTATACTGCGGCCAATAACAAGTGTGGGAGAAAGGACACCTAGCTAAGGCGGGTTTAACTAATTTATTAACAAAAAAAAAATATATCGTAGACATACTTTTTTTCATATCTCACCATAAATTGTTAATTTGAATGAACATGCAATAAAATTTACTTTGTATACTGGAACATTCATAAACCATAACTGTTCTAGAATTTTATCCAAATTCCAAAATGATAAATTCTGTGAAGTTAATACCAAATTTTTTACTTCGACAAAAATCTCAAAATGGAAAATTTTCAAAGATTGATATTACTTGCAGTTGGCCTCTAAAATAAAATAAATATTAGAAATAATGAGTTGAAATAACTGTAATATACAGGGCGTTAAAAAAAGTTCGAATATTTGAACAGGGTATAGTATGGACCAAAATAAGTGAAAAAGTCTTAAAAAATATGGGTCTGCAAATTGACGGTTTCGGAGATACTAACAAATCTAAATGTAAACGGTAGAGGAATAATAAAATAACCAAACTCCAATCTGTTATATTTAATAACTACATTTTCTATTTTAACCCCTTAATTCGATTTGTAGAGTTAAACTAAAGAGTTGCTTATTGATAGCTTTGAAGTTCTTTTTGTATTTTAAACTAAGTAGTTTTTATACTCTCATTGATTCTAATGTGATGATTCTTTCTTATTGGTGAAGTTTATATATGTATAATTTCTATATTTAGTACGACAAGTTGTAGTCTAATTGTTAGTTTTATTAATAGAAGTTTGGAGTTTCTTCATAAGATTTTACTCATACCAAAACTTTAAAAAGGATAAAATATTATTAATTTTTCTATTTTCTTATATTGTTTTTAATTATACAGTTATATTAATGATGATTTTGATTTTTTTCGTCATTATTAAGACTCTTTTTGCATTATACTGCAAAATGCAACATTTGTCTCTAATTATAGTGATTGTGGCGTTTTAAGCAAACAGGGGGTCCCATTAATTACTTTAAATTTCAAAATTTTAAAATTATACAAGGCGAGTTACGGAAGAATATTTTATTTTACTAAAAAGTGATGATATATTAGTAAATGATGCCTGTTCATTGTGATTAGTTTATTTACGTATTTTTAAGGATAAAGTACTAATGAATATATACCCTCAAATACGTATTAACACATCAGGTATGTACATAATACATAGAGCGTTAGATATATTAGCATATTACCTTGTGGCTGCTGTTTTAATTACACTTAATTGTAAAGTATTTACCAGTCTAAAAATTGGGAATATTCTCCGGATAGGAACATGTCCAATTTTTTAAGCTAATCTATGATATAGGAAATTTTTATTTCTTCTAGCAATTTTTCGTTTCTTTAGTATTTATGATTTATGACATTTTTTTAAGAAAAATTGACGGAATCAATTTGTTTATTATATTTTTTAAACAATTTCGATATCACAGATAAAAATGAAATAAACCTTTACAAATAATTTTTTCTGGTTTGGGAGTAGAAAGACTTGATAATTTTTCATTCCTTTTCTGAAAATGAAGACTATTTAATGATTGCTGGTTATTATTTAACAATATAAGTGGGACATAAACTCAGGATTTTCAAAATTTGCAATAGTTTAATTTCCATATAAAAAAATTAATAGTCTTATTATTTTTAAGTTAAATAGACACAATTTACAAGAAGATATAAAATATCCAGTTTTTCATGTGAAACTAACTAGTTACTTATAAAATCGCGTCACCAAATGGATAAATTCACTAAACTTTATCACATCATTCACTTTAACTGTACAATTTTAATGCTTGTAATTGTTGCTATTTAAAATTTATGATTTATGTAATATAAAAAACACACAATTTCACTTGTTTTTGGCTGAACGTTTTAAGAATAATTTGATATGTTTAAACACGTCTCCTTTCTTCCTATTTGATTACATGAAGTAAAGAGAGAAACGAATATGATTTAAACAAAACTGCTTTGACAACATAGCTTTTCCACTAGAATACTGCACAAGCCCGGTTCTAATAGCAAATAGATTTAATTTTTTGGCCCACATACGAATGGATGCGGTATATGTTTACTGTGGATTAAATTTATGGATACAAAAAAATAAACATTTTTAAAAACGAACTTTTCTGGATTCCTGGATTTCGAAAACAAGTGCTCCTGTCAAAAAAGACGAGAATGTATTTTTTTAACGAAAACCATACCTCTCTTATACTAAGTACACGAGTTACTAAAAATTAAAGGACGTGACACATGAGATAACATAATAAATATACAAAACTATTAAACATTTATTATAGATGAAAAAATATTGTTCTTCACAAAATTTTGTCTTTAAAGTTTCTAACTATATATTACAATTTCAGTATTTTTGATTGATGCATTTTTTACCACTTATTTAGAGATAAATAAAAATTGAATTTATCAAAATAAAAATTTAGATAATATACAGCAACCAAAAAATGTATATACTTAACAATCTTAAATTGGCACTAGACATAACTAAATTACCGATAAAAATTTGAAACAACATTAATTAAAACTACATATTACTTTTTAGCAATTAATACATAAAAAGTACTTATTTATTATTAATGACATTTCGAGCTCTTTTCCGAAAACTCTCTCACTCTATACGAGAAACGTCTTTTATCATTTTCGGTGCGAGTATGTTCCAGGACTCAAGTCGTTTACAATTTCTGAAATTTATGTACAGATAGTAACTCAAATTGACCATACATAAACTGGACGGAGTATGACGTCGCTCTTGCATCGCTATCGTTGTAATGATGAACCTTCATAGAGTGAGAGGTTACTAGAAAGATATATGGTCTAAAAGAGAAATGAAAACAGAAGGGGAAACAAACAAAATAGATGTATACACTTTATAAAATCGTGGTATAAACACAGATGATGATTTCCCCTTCTATTGCTTTCTCTGTCTCTCTAGTTATCTTTATGACCGTTCTCTCTCGCACACTCTCGGTCTAGAGATTGTACATGGTCATAGATTGATAACGATTGCAATTTTTTCCCATTTTATTGGTAGGCCCAACTGTCATCTAAAAGTCGAATTAATTGCACAAGTTAAAAGGTCAAATTGTGGCAGTAAACAAATTTAGCAATAAATAAACTAAAAACTAGGACAAAATGAAGTCAGAAAATGAAAATAAAATGTCTTTGACTCCGCCAGAAGTAAAATAAGCTGCTAAAATTACATCAATGAATTTATTGCCAGAAAAATCAAGAAAATTATATGTAGCGGCATATGAATCTCTCTAATCTACGGATTTTTTTGTGTTGATATTTTTTTATCATTTCCTCCAGAAAAATAAAAAAAAACTGCGTTTCTTACTTTTCAAATCATCTCATTATCTCAATCCGTTTTCGAAATATTTGGAATTTAGGCATTCATGTGGTATCGTTGGCTCTTAAAGGCCAATTTCCAGCTTGTCCAATCAAATGCTTATTTTATTCCAATCGTCTGATGATTTGGTAATGTGCAATATTGTCATAAACTTTTACTGAACTTGTGAGTTAACCGCTAGAGGTCTAGATGTTGGCAATGCATTTGATAAAATAGAATTTTCTGTTTAAAATTCTTTAGAATATTGAGCAGAGAAACATGGTTTTTTCTTGTGATCATATTAAAATTAAGTACTTATTTTTAAAATTAATATTCATCCTGCATTCTTTTAGAATTTGGGTTAAAGTGGTGGTCTAATAACAACATCAACTTGTACAGCTTTAATTTATTCTTGGAAATCTTCACCATTCTGTTGAAATATTTTTCCAAACTGATTTGCGATGGATAGTTTGATTTTTTTAATTTGTAACTAGAAGTACTAAATCTATAGAGTAATAAATGCTTTTTAAATTATCTCAGTAATTTTAAATTGTTTTTCCAACTAGTATTGTTTTTTAAAATTTGCGCCGATCTTCTCAAGAAACTTGTCTACAATGATGGGTAAAAATGGGATGAACGCTTAAATCAAGTTGTAGAGAACGATTTCAAGATTGTGTTGAAAAATGTAGAGGATCTGAGACGAGAAAAGTATGAAATTGCTCGAAATAAGAAAATCGGTTAAGCGAATTTTTTGGTGAATTACACTTTATACAAATATGAGGCGAACTTCTTTAGTAATACATTTAAGAAAAATATATGCGGGGTAATGATACAAAAAATATACAAAGTTAGCATTATTTATTTATAAAACGAACATAACATAATTTTAAAAAGAACTATCCCTGTCCAACAAATTAATAGAGACAAAAAGGTCCATTCCCCTTTAGAAATATGTTTTAACAACGATATTGGACTTTTCTTGTAATATTCAAATAAATCCTTTGAATAAATAGTCTTTTTAAGGATTATTTTCAACTGACCTCTTCAATATCGCGGGTAGCAATATCAGAGTAAAGATATGTATAAAATATTCGGCCTCTTGCCAACGTTCATAAGCCAAAAATAAAATCAGCTCATAAATCGTCGTTATAACAATTTTCCCGCATATTCTCAAAGTAAGTGACCTATTAAATTACCACTTATAGGGTTCAAAGGATTATTTCTTCTGAAGCTTTCACTTCTGACTTTTATGCTACTGAAGTAAAACTTAGTGTTGAGCTCATAAAGTTAGTAATTAGATTTCGAGATAGTGTGTTAATTCAATCGTAGAATATTAACATATTCCTGAATGAAGAAAGTGTAGAGTTTATAATTTCAAATTTTATGTTTATGTTTTATTAAAACGTATTTCAGTTTAATGACAGTTTTAATAATTGATTGTAACCAAACCTAAAACAACGCAGAAAACTAACAAAAGACCACGAAGAGACTTTTATAAATGAGTAACTGAAAGAGGTAAACATCAAAGAACATCGAATACAAACAGATCGAGAAGAATCATTCAAGTTTAAAATAGAAGAGGATAATATATTGAAAGAATAGGAATAATATGAACAGCAGAAAACATATTTAAAAAAGAAGAAAACTGTCTCAATGAAAAGATCCAAAATGTTTACTCTAAAATTTCTCTCTTAACGAAAGAAAGCTGTTGTCGACAAATATGTCATATGTAGAGGATAGTTGATAGTATTTAATAGAGACTACGTATAAAAAACAATATAATGACAAAATATTCTCTTTCGCTATCCAAAAATCTAGTCTTTTATTTTAATACAATAACTGGTCTCTATCTAATGACGATTTTATTATATTTTCCTCATGCCTACATGCCATAAAATGTTTTTCTTGAAAAACAGTTTTAGTTGGGCTTTAAGTGAGAGTTATCACCAAACCCAAAATTGTCTTGAAACTCAGAGTGCGCCTAAAAAGTGTTTAAAAAAAACCGCAACTCGGCTCCTCGCGGGGTCGACCCAGCATCTCCTGAGAAGTACAAGTGTCAAGCGGTTGAGAAACCGACACAGAGCGCTCTCTCTCCCCCTGAGCATGCGTTGCGCTCAAAAATGTTGCTCCTGCAGCCTCAGCATCAGCAGGATCCGAGAATAGAGTTCAGTAGACTCGCTGATGAGCTGTGATGTTGCAGAAGTGGATTCGTTCTTATCCTGCGAGATCGTGGACGGCGTGAATTCGCGCGCGAGACGAGATTTTCTTTCGGCGTTTTCCCGTTTTGGTGAGTTAGTTTCCCGAAGGCGCCGATGATGAATTGAAGGGTGTTGTGAGATTAGGACTGTGTTCTTGTTTGTATTAGGCGGTAAGATTTTGTGAAAGTGGGTTTTCGAGCATCAACAGACACGTGGAGGAAAAATTGCAGGAGTTTATTATAAGCCGAAGGTAAAAATAATAGGTTCAACATGATTTATACAAAAAACCGTTCCAGAATACAGATTAATTCAAAAAAATTATTAAACTTATATTTTAAATGTATTTTATTTAGTTACTAAAATAATAATAATTATTAGGAATGAGTTGATCAAAAGAGAAATTGAAAATAAATATTTTAATATTAATATATTATTATAAATGCTTTTAATGAACATAGAAAAAGGATTAAATTTAATAGGCATTAAAATGCAATAAATATTTCTAGTTGAATATATCACTAAAATTAAATTAATTAAAAAATTATTTATGCAAAATTGCCTGTGAATTCCGCGGATTCTTTAGCAGAAAAATCTCGGTAATTAAAACTGAAAGCCGATTATAACAAGTTCGATTCGATATTGACCGGTTTAAACATTCAAAATTACAAATAAATTGAAATTCTATGGATAAAACTAACTTAATCTAAATATTTAAAAAAAGGAAATTTTTCACACTTACTTTGTTCATTAAATATACATAGTCAAGAGAAATGTGATATTTTTTACAAATATTGAAAACAATTTGAAATATACTAAGTAAAAATTAATATTTAAAAATTAAAAAAATATATAGATTACTTATGTGCTTACAGATAAATATACATTTAAAAATTAATTAGCTTTTTTATCTATTATTGTGTATTTGATAGAAATCAAACACGAATATTTACGGAACATGTTGTTTCCATAAATGTGGTAAACCAAATCAACAGTTCTATTTCTATTTTATGTTGTTGGTTAAAATAGGCAAACTGAAGCCGTTTTCATATAGTTCATTTTTCCTATTAATCAATTATTATTTGATTGTAGAACTATGGTCTATACTTGTATACTCCAACTTTATTAAATTAAACATTAACTTGTCCGACTAGACCGACTAATTTTCATGATTTTCTAAAATATTGCCAAAAATAATATTTTATTACGTAAAGATTATGGCCTGAGTTGCGGAAAGTATCTATTTAAACAAAACAATTTAAAAAAAGGGTTTGGATAAAGTAAAGTAGTAACTAAAAATTTAGGCACAGAAGACAATAAATACAGCTGGTAAAATCCCCTGAATATTTTTTTGTGGGTTATATAAAATATATAAATATTAATGTAACTTGTGAAGAATTAGTTGGACAAACTATTTTTTAAATTTTATAATGTTACGGCATGTACGTCGTCTGTATACAAGTTCGTGTTTTTTTGTGGTTTTATGTTTAAAGAAGTAAAATAAAAGCTTCCCTAATTTGTCACAATCATTCGCGACCATGCTAAAAGAGAAAGTAGGCTCAAATAAAGGGGAAAGTAATAAATTTTTTTCTTACAAAAGAAACCTTGTAATGGAGACGAAAAAGAGAAGCGGTTCTTGATTCGGTTTTCGGTCTCTGTGCGGCCGTTTTTAGCTTTACTTTGACTTTGACCAGCCGACCGAATGTTTCTGTCCTTCAGCCCTACATCCAAGCCCTTGTCAGCGACATTGTTCCCCAAATTCGACTTTTAAATTTCAGAGTAAATTCATTAATTTTATGTCTCAAACTTGAACGCTTCCCGCACAGTGGATCACTTTATTTTGGTCGATCACTATGTTGTTTTAAAGAACAAAATATTAAAACTTTCAGCCCATTTAAATTTTAACTCATTATCTTCAGAATGTCTAAATTCCTTCCAGCCTTAACAGGTTTCTTGTATTAAATGTCGAGTGTTTGGGGCAAAAATGTTGTATAGGGTGAAAAGTTTACCCAGTTTATTCTTTATTTCATCAGTGAGGTGTATTATTCTTTTCAACAGTTCTGCCAACTGTATCAAATGATCGTGGAGAAAAAATTCATGATTTTATTTAGAAAACCGGACCGTCTATGGAATCAGTCTAGCTTTTCCTATTCATCTGTTAGAGAATATGAATTGTAATTCAACTTCCAGAAGGGAATCCTACAGGCTGTGTAGAGCTAATAGAGGAAAGAAGTGGATATTTTTATTATTATTATTATTATTTGATATGGCGGTCTAAGGCGATATAGAGATTATTGGGGGTGCCATTTGTCTCACTAAGTGAGCGAGGAAAAACCAAAAAACCTCACCTACCATGGTCTACTTGTATTAAAAAATATTCCTATCAATCAACCAATAAAAATAACGAACATTAGTAAACAATATAAAATGGCACCAATCTTTTAGCCATACAAGGTGACACCGAAAATCCGAAACAAAGTCTGAGTTTTTGACGAATTTAAAATTATTACATACAAATAATAAACACAATTTGGAATATATTTTTATAAAAAAATATTTTTAATATCTACATTAGAATAAAAAATTGTAATGTACAGAATACAATAAATAAATACATTTTTTAATGCAATAGGATATAAATCAACATCAAAACATATACTATTTTCTATTATTTCTCTTTAATTTAATTTAAATAAAATAAAATTTTGAGTTAATTTAAATAACATTTTTAATATAAACCTTTAAACTTTATAGAGGGATATAATAAAAAATAATATTATAATATAATAAAACTTTTCCAGTACTGGGAATAAAAAAATCAAAATAAAGGTTTAGCTACGAGTGTTATTATATATTATTATAAGGTTCTCTATCGAATTATTTGTTATTGCTCTGCGTTTGAAATAAAATAATTATTTGAAGATATTTAAAAGCTTATCTAAAACATTTTAATGTATAAACGTATTTAACAAACAAAGCACAAATAAAATAGATTAAAAAAATAACAAACCCAATATTGATAGAACCAATCAAACAAAACCAAAATTAAAATATATATAGAGTTTCTATTTTACTTTTATTGACTTTAGTGAGCAACTATTTAGGTTGCGCTTTCATTAAATGATTTAATCCTAAATTTGAAAAAGGCTTATATAATAGCAATTTTAGTGTAAAACCAAAACTACATAGATTTCTTTAAAATCAGTACATTTTTAAATGAGATCAAAAATTGTTTTGTTCTGTTTGCACAATTCAGGAATATATTTAAAAGTTACCGTTTAGGTCACTTTCCTATTAGAGGCGTAAAGAAAGTTAAAAGATCTCCAGTTTCGTTCGCTTTTTAAAATACTCCGTAAATTATATCGACATAATATACACAATACATTTGTTTCGAACTTAAATCTGAACTAATTTTTTATTCCTAGTACATCAAGGAAACGTTTTATTATTTATCTTTAATTTTAAATTGTGTTATTAGATAATTATTATATATTTTTTAAAAATACAGACATGTCAGCTGTAAAAATATTTAAATTCACTCAGAATATCGAACAAAATTGCATGTATTATTTTAAATTCATTTAAACTAAAATAATGGTAAAACCTGTTTTGTTTTTGAATAAACCACATTGCTTTAAAAAATATGTTTATTAATTCGAAAACATTCTATATATTTATAATATATGTAGGTTGTGTGCATTCTAAAAACGATAAAATTATTTTATATTCGGCCTAAGTCGACATTTGGATTCGAATTTTCAGTATTATCTTCTATTGTTAGAAAGTTGCTACAGAACTAAATGTTTGCTTTGACTCCCCGCACAAATACCAAAATTGAGGAAATATATGCGGGTGGGCGAAATCGTATAATCCGAGATGACCTTTTAGTTGTGATTGTTGGTTTTCCTTATCAATTTTGTTATATTTTCGTTTTTTGCAAAAAATATAAAATATTTCAATTTTTTTTATAAAATTTAAATTAAAAATTAATTATTCTTAACAACATGTGACAACTAATTTCACCATTTTGTTGTTTGTGGAGAATGTATAAAACTAACTCCACTTTTAATGTTCCACTGAATATAAGATAATCACTGTTAACAAATCATACTGACATATTCAACTTAAATTAATCTCATTTTTAATAACACAAATTTTAATTAGATGTTCTCAATGAAATTATTATACACATTGCCTATCAGAATTTTATAATCCAACATTTATAAATTATAATTTAGAATCTAGTGTAATTTACAAATCTTTTACATTTTCAACTACAATACAAGAGGATTATAAAGCCTGCGAAAGGTATTTTTTGAATTTAGCATAAGAAGATTTCTTACACCACTGAATTAGGTTATTTAAATCGTGATATTTAATTATCCCTTTAAAACTTTGAAATGAAACGAGCATCCAAGTAATAATGTATTTTTAAGGGTTTTTAGTCTTTTATTCAGATAAATAAAGTATTTTTAATTTTGAGATATTCATTATAATGAAAAACAAATTTTGAATGTTTAGTGTATATGCTATGGTTAAAGCCAAAATGAAAGATAATTCTAGATTTAACCGGTTAAAGATGGATCTAACCAATCTTAGTCGGTTAAAATCGGAAAAGTTTCCATGTTTTCACTTTTAACCGGATAAAACAAACTAAAACCTAACCTAACCCAACTTAACCTAACCTAACCTAACCTAACCTAACCTAACCTAACCTAACCTAACCTAACCTAACCTAACCTAACCTAACCTAACCTAACCTAACCTAACCTAACCTAACCTAACCTAACCTAACCTAACCTAACCTAACCTAACCTAACCTAACCTAACCTAACCTAACCTAACCTAACCTAACCTAACCTAACCTAACCTAACCTAACTTAAGCTAACCTTTTTTTTGCTTGGCACCGGACGCTGAGTCAATGCGGCCGATAGTATCGGGCGTAAAACCCCTCCTTGCCCTTTGCTGCTACCACGGAATCACCGGTAACATTACTCTACGATTCTCGTTGTATTTTTCCTTTCTTTCCATTACTTCCCTGACATATTGAATTTTTTATCGAAATTGCGACTAACACTAGATCGTCGGCATATGCTATAATAGTGCATCCATGCGGAAGAGGTAACCTCAGGACGCCATCGTTGAGGACATTCCACAGGGTGGGCCCCAGGACGGAGCCTTGTGGTATCCCCTGAGTCATGTGTCTCCTTTGGAAGTTCGTGTCGGAGACCTTCCCCGTAAATAGTCCTCTACCATCCTAATTAGGTATGGGCTCATTTCCATTTGTCTTAGACTATTTATGATATTACTTTGCTGATTTGGAACCGTTCTTTATATCAATCATTACTGCAGCCGCCCACAGTTAATTTATTTTTCTTTTGTTTTTCAGTCTCTTTTCGATTATTCTTTTGTATAATTAATTAATATAATTCATTTTGTTGATAATAAGCAAATCGTTCTGTAGTTGTTTCAATTTGATCTTTGTCCATATTTGTAACTAGGAATTATCATAATTATTTTCCAAAGCTTTAGATTTTTTTGTGTGTGTTTTGCTGTATTGCAGATTTTTTCCTATCTCCTCTAACAACGTTATTATTTTTGTGAATTCTTCATTCTCAGTTTCTTACTTTTAGGTATGCTTCTTACTTATTATTCCAACTCTACCTTTATTATTTCTTGTATAATGTTCATTTGAACCTGTCTAACATTTTGTTGTCTCATCGTATTCCCTTGTTAAATTTTTTCGTTTCATATTTCTAATCGCCTCTTTCCTACCTTGGCTTCGCTGTTTTTATTTCATATTCCAGTTTCCTCACTACTGTTTTCAATTTTTGAGAATTTTATTTTGGTACAGAATTTTCTATTTTTATTTAACTGATTTCCATATTTGTCCTGTTTTTTTTAGATTACTTTTGAAAATATTTCTATTTTTCCCTTTTGTTAATATTTACAGTTTCTTCTAACTTTTTAATGAGAATAATTGTTATTCAATAATGATTTGATTCATAAATTATATCACTATACGTTTATAAATATTTCTTTATTTTGAACAATTTGTTATAAATTGGGTTGACTAAAGGTGCTGAACAGAAATTTAAGCATGTGTATTTTCAATCCCAAGTTATTATTAAACCAGACAGCTTCAGGCAATTTTTGATTCCCACAAATGAAAATTTTATCAATCTTATAATTTTAAAATTTATTTACAATTTTAATGAATTTGTATTCATCAGATCCAAATGGGATGTAAACGCCTTATAACAATAAGTTGTTTATTATTGTTAAGTTATACAAATAGTTGTGCCACAGGTATTTCAGGTATATTATTGTAAGTTATCGGTAAATAAAATATTATATTACTGTTAACATTCAGTAGTTTTTGAAAATATGCTGCTTTATTTACAAAATCTCTTGTAATATTGACTCCTGATGGAATTGTTTGAATCCCTTTAATTACTATCTCAACTAAGTAATACATAGAAAATAGTTCGGGGACAAATATGACAAACAATTTTAAATTAAAAAAGAATCATTATAATAGGGTTTTACTTAAATTATAACAAATTTTTGTAAAAGATTAAATATTTTCCAAATTAATACTAAGTTTTGTTAGGTCAAATTGGTAAAACTAAAAGTAATATCTGTAAACAAGAAGCTCGTTAATTTTTTTGATATAATATAAATTTAGTAATATTGTCGAATTTAGTTTCGAAAACATAACCATAGCATCACATGACGCTATTAAATTTCAAATTGTATTTTAATATTGGTGTACTTAAATGTTGGTAACCAGTTTGATACTAAAAGTAAACTAAAAGTAAATTCGGAAAATATTGGAAGTCGAAAATATTGGAAGTAACTCTTATAAATATTTTATTATAATTTTTTAGATAGCATAGGGTATATATTTTATCTATTTTTTCATTTAATTTTCATTGTACTTTAAAACATTTTTGGAACTTAGTGTTATTTTCCATCGAAACTACATATTTTTTACTGGATTTAAAGCTCACATTAACCAATATTTGCCTCATATTTCCTTTCAACGGTTTCACTAAAATTTTAATTTTTAATCAAATTGCTGAATACTACTAAAACCTAAATTAATTTCATTTTTGAGATATTTCTCGAATTAGTTTGTATAAATATTTTCGTTAGAATGATACCCCCGACATCCTTAAAAGGGATTACAAAAGACCAGATAGAGGAAAACAATTTCCAGTTTCGTCATATTTCTCACATTTCAAAAAAATGAATTTCAAAGGTCCAGTAAGTCTTTGAAAAATAAAACGAAAATCCCATCGGGCCACTTTGAACAGAAGATGAGGCAAAAAAATTGTTGTTTTGAGACATAACATAAATATTCAAGTTACAGTTCCTCAAAAAATAATGGTGGAAATAATTTCACAATTGGTAAGTAAAGAAAATTGTTCAAAAAGATAATGAAAATTCAATGAAGGTTTAGGTTTACATATGTTCCATAACTAAGATATATATGATAATTTTGCTGTCGAAAAAGATTGATCAAATTTGGTTACAGGACAAAAAAATAAGTTTTACAAAGAAATTTTTCTCAAATGGTAACCTTTTTCGATTTATACATCACCTATACATTAGTTGAAAAACATTGATCATCTTGTGCACAGAACTTGAATTTATCGTTGATCCTGGATGATATCTTTTGAAATTGTCAATAGAAACTCCACCATCCTCAGTTTGGAATCCAATTAATGCTGGGTCTTTTGCAGAAATTGCATCCAGGGACCAGGATTTGAACGAAATTCTGTCAAATAAAATAAATAATAAGAATTAAGTCAATAGATGTACAAATAAAAACCAACCTTTATCCTTTTAAATATTACTTCCTACTACATTGTGGAATTTTGGTCCTACATCTAATAACTCTTGCAACTATTCCACCCCGAAATTATTCCATTACTCCATTTTTTTTTGATGAACTGTAACTTGCCTGTTTATGTTATATCTCATTTCAACGATGCTTTGCTGCATCTTCGGTTCAAAGTGGACCGTTGAGATTTTTGATTTTATTTTCTAGAGAATTTTGAGACTCTTCCATATGTGAAGGCCAGTTTTTGGGAGTTTTAAAAGTATCACCAAATTGGAAGTAGCTTTTCTTTTTCTGATTTTTAGTAAACTATTTAGAGAGTACCGGGAGGTGTCATTCTAACGAAAATTTTTACACAAACTAATTTTTGACAGATAAATAATAACAAATGAATAACTGTCAATAGTTACGCGATTTAAATTACATCAGGAGAGGCCATGTTCATGTGCTAAACTTTTCCGTATTTAAATTTGACATTTTATGATTTTATTTTTCGTCTTCTTTTTCATTTTCTTTTAACATGTCTCTGTTCTATAGGGCAATTGGCCATCATGTTTTCATCTGAAATTTCTTAAGGTCACTTTTTATTGGTGAGTCTTAGTATTGCTCATATATTGGATAAAACTATGGGATTTCTGAAATTATACACACTGTAACTGAATAATTACATTACTTATGTTATTTAGTTTTTAAGGTACAGCGGTGTAAATTCTTGGATACCGTCAGTTGGATTGGTGTTATTTTTAATGTGTAATTGTTTTACTAAAAACAAGTGTCAAATTAAAAAGATTACACTTTTTATAGATTCGACATCAAGAAAATAAAGTATTTAGCGTGCCGCAAAATTCAATAATTAAAAATATAAACAAAATATTAACAATTATTACGAAAAACTACAAATTATGTATAAATGTATATCACTTAATTTATAATATTAATGTTACTTTTATGTTATGATTTATGTTCAAATGTATTAAAGTTATAGAAAAGTATATCAATAGTTGCAAAACATGTCTTCACAAAAATAAAAAACATGTAATTTAAGTTATAAAGGAAAAGTATGTAGTAGTGAAATAATGAAAACAGTATGAATTTTGATATTATACAGGGTGGCCAAACGAAAACGAAACAGAGCCATTATCAGGAACTGCATCAACGTTTTAAAAAACCCAAGAGACCCGTCGATTTTTGATCAAAGGGGGACACTTTTATCCTGCAGTCTTTACATTTTAAAATTCTATAATTAGATCCTGAGTATTTCAAATTTAATTCTGTTTAAAAATCAACTTTATTAAAAGTCAATACATAAAAGGTGTTAATAAATTAGCGTTCATTTTTAAATTTTATAAAAAAGATGTTAAAACTTAAAGATTCTCTCTTCCACTTTAAACTGCACAGAGCAGATATTGTTTAAAAAATCGTGGATATTTTTTTTGTAAATGAAAACAAACTCAAAATTTTACGGAAAAAAATGTAAACGTGTTTACTTTTGTTTGGGAAGAATGATCCATTTTTGAGGTTCCAGAGAACAAAAACCTTTGCAACAGAGAGAACGTAAGAAAACAACACTATTTAAAAGCAAAACATTTGGAATATTGAAAATCTTTTTCACTGACTAGAACTAAAAACCAACTATTCAACTGTTTTGATGTTGCAAATATTAATAAATCTAAAATAAAGCGTTATATTAAACTTAAATAAGCTAGGAAGAATGGAAATAATTTTCAAGTTGAAGTATTTCTCTTAAACGCCTGATTTAATGAAGATGAAAGGAGTATACCTTTTTATAAGAATCGATGAGTTTTTTCCTGCTGACTAGCAGACTAAAAATGTAAATTTATTAAAATGAAACAACTTTAGTGACTTCTAAATTTATTAACAATAAGACACTTTGAAATCTCAAATTTAGCTTCCCGTAACTCTTTAATAAATGTTTGTAGAAAAAATTTTTTATATGAAGTACTTTTTCACTTTCTATAAACCAATTTTAAGTACGCGTTTTTGTTTCGTTGTTTCGAAATCAATTTAGATTTGGCTCAATTATAGAGAGAAAATTTTTGTTTTAATTAAAGTTAGCTTAAAGTGAATACCAAAATAACGTTTTAATATTTTTTACTTTAAAAGGTTTTTATTGTTATAGCACAAAAGCTGAATGTAGAAATAATTTTAATCGATCACCTCAACTGTTTGTAATTTCATGCTCTGAAAACAAGTAAATATTAATATTCCAATAACACCAAACTCCATTAGCTAAAACAATCAGTTAGAATAATTATATAGGCAAAAACTTAAGCTTAGTTACCTTTAAAAACATCCAAATATTGATATAAGTCAAAAAAATCAGGTAATTAAATAATAAAACCAATTTTAATTTTTCCTTTCTGTCTTGGAAAATAGTGTTGTCAGATACCGAAACCCAGGTAGACCAGATTATATATTAAAACACATTGGAAGACTGTGGAAATTCAGATAAGTATAATTTATCTTTTCATATTTAGTGTGAATAGGTTTCACAAATAAGAGTTGAAACAATGAATTTATTGAACATAAATAATAAATACACATCATTTGTAGAAGAACATTGCAAAATACCAAAGAATATAGAAGAATATGAAAGAATATAAAGGATTATAGAAAAATACAGAAGAATACAGAAGAATATAGAAGATTATAAGAAAAATAGTATTTATTAACAATCTGCAGAAAATTAAAAGTGGTTTTATTATCTTTTTTATTTTTTATTAGATAATATCAAAATTCAAACTTTTATCATTATTCCACAAGAACATACTTTTCCTTAATAATTTAAATTTCATAAGTGTTTTATATTTTTGTGAAGACATGTTTTGCAACTATTATCATTTTCTTTTACTTTAAAAGAATTCAACATAAATTATAAAATAAAAATAACCTTAATATTATAAATTAAATGATATACATTTATACATTTTATCCAATATATGGGCAATGCTCAGACTAACCAACAAAAAGTGACCTTAAGAAATTTCAGATGAAAACATGATGGCCAATTGCCCTATAGAACAGAGACATGTTAAAAGAAAATGAAAAAGAAGACGAAAAATAAAATCATAAAATGTCAAATTTATATACGAGAAAGTTTAACACATCAACATGGCCTCTCCTGATGTAATTTTAATCGCGTAACTATTGACAGTTATTCATTTGTTATTATTTATCTGTCAAAAATTAGTTTGTCTAAAAATTTTCGTTAGAATGACACCTCCCGGTACTCTCTAAATAGTTTACTAAAAATCAGAAAAAGAAAAGCTACTTCCAATTTGGTGATACTTTTAAAACTCCCAAAAACTGGCCTTCACATATGGAAGAGTCTCAAAATTCTCTAGAAAATAAAATCAAAAATCTCAACGGTCCACTTTGAACCGAAGATGCAGCAAAGCATCGTTGAAATGAGATATAACATAAACAGGCAAGTTACAGTTCATCAAAAAGAAATGGAGTAATGGAATAATTTCGGGGTGGAATAGTTGCAAGAGTTATTAGATGTAGGACCAAAATTTCACAATGTAATAGGAAGTAATATTTAAATGGATAAAGATTGGTTTTTATTTGTACATCTATTGACTTAATTCTTATTATTTGTTTTATTTGACAGAATTTCGTTCAAATCCTGGCCCTTGGATGCAATTTCTGCAAAAGACCCAGCATTAATTGGATTCCAAACTGAGGATGGTGGAGTTTCTATTGACAATTTCAAAAGATATCATCCAGGATCAACGATAAATTCAAGTTCTGTGCACAAGATGATCAATGTTTTTCAACTAATGTATAGGTGATGTATAAATCGAAAAAGGTTACCATTTGAGAAAAATTTCTTTGTAAAACTTATTTTTTTGTCCTGTAACCAAATTTGATCAATCTTTTTCGACAGCAAAATTATCATATATATCTTAGTTAAAGAACATATGTAAACTTAAACCCTCATTGAATTTTCATTATCTTTTTGAACAATTTTCTTTACTTTCCAATTGTGAAATTATTTCCACCATTATTTTTTGAGGAACTGTAACTTGAATATTTATGTTATGTCTCAAAACAACAATTTTTTTGCCTCATCTTCTGTTCAAAGTGGCCCGATGGGGTTTTCGTTTTATTTTTCAAAGACTTACTGGACTTTTCCAGATTTGAAATGCATTTTTTTGAAGTGTTAGAAATATGACCAAGCTGGAAATTGTTTTCCTCTATCTGGTCTTTTGAAATATTTTTTAAGGATGTCGGGGTATCATTCTAACGAAAATATTTATACAAACTAATTCGAGAAATATCTTAAAAATGAAATTAATTTAGGTTTTAGTAATATTCGGCAATTTGATAAAAAATTCAAATTTTGGTGAAACCGTTGAATAGAAATATGAGGCAAATATTGGTTAATCTGAGTTTTAAAACCAGTAAAAAATATGTAGCTTTGATGGAAAATAACACAAAGTTGCAAACATTTTATGTTTAAAAGTACAATGAAAATTAAATGAAAGACTAGATAATATATATTACTTTTAGTGTCAATCTCATTACCAAAACATTATTTAAGTACACCAATATTAAAATACAATTTGAAATTTAATAGCCTCATGTGATGTTATGTTTTTCCTTTCGAAACTGAACTCAACAGTAATTACTAAATTTATATTATATCAAAAAAATGTACTTGTTAAATGAGCTTCTTACATAAAGTTTACTTTTAGTTTTACCAATCTGACCTAATAAAACTTAGTGTTAATTTGGAAAATATTCAATCTTTTACTAAATTTTGTTATAATTTAAGTACAACACAATTGTAATGATTATTTTTTTTAATTTAAAATTCTTTGTCATATTTATCAATTTAATACTGAGAACCTTATAATTATTCTTTTAAATTTATAAATTAAGCTATAATTTCTGTCGAAATATACATGGAGTTGTCACTAATCTCTCTACTACTTATTTTGCTAATAGGGAAATAAAAGTCACTCATAAACCAATTAAGTGGGTTCAGCGATATCCCGACCTTACAACCCTAAACTATTTTCTGTGTATTATTTAGCTAAGATAATAAATGAGGGGTTTCAAATGTCAACATTATAAGATAATTTGTAAATAAACCAGCAAATTGTCAAGAACTACTTAATGTTAACATGTAATGTAATATTTTATTTTCCGATTACTTACATTAATATACCTGAAATACCTGGAGCACAACTATTTGTACAACTTAACAATAATAAACACAACTCATTGTTATAGGGCATTTATATCTCATCTGGATCTGATGAATACAAATTTTCATTTGTGGGAATCATAATTTTGCTGAAGCTGTCTGGTTTAATAATAACTTGAGATTAAAAATACACATGCTTAAATTTCTGTTCAGCATCTTTAGTCAACCCAATTTATAACAAATAATTTAGTTCTAAAAGAAATAAATATTCGTATAGTTCTTAGTTATACAATTTAGAATCGAATGAATATTGTATAACAATTATTATCATTAAAAATTTAGAAGAAACTGTAAATATTAACAAAAGGGTGATAAAAAATGGAAATCTCTTTAAAAACTAAATTTTCCAAGACAGATAGATACCGAAACCTAGGTAGACCTTAATACATATTAAAAGGCATTGGAAGACTTTGGCAATTCAAGATTAGTATTATTTAGGTTTTCATATTAATTATGTTTATGTTTTAAAGGTTTATTAGCTTTATTTAATTTGATTTGTTTATCTGATATCTGAGAGGATTCTTTTATATACATATTTTTAAATAATGGTCTTATCTTTCTCGTATTTGGGTCTTGCCCAAAAATGGTGTATGGCTTTAAAATTTGGTGGATGGTGTTAAATAATGGCTGAGACCATTGATTCCATTCATTCATGACTACAATTTTTCTCCATATGTTCTATCTATTGTATCATCCTAGATCTACCTATTTTCCTTCTTTTTCTAGGTTACTTTGCATCATTTGTACTGGTATTGCTTGTTCTTCTGCACTGTATACCTGTTCCAACCATTTCATTCTCTGTCTTTTTATTTTGTTAACTATATCGACCTCATCTAATTCTTGCTCTCTCCTGATAGTATAATTATTACCTTTATTTCCTTTTATTATTTTTAGGTAATGAGTTAGGTGCAAAAAAAATTATAATTGAAAAAATATAAAGTTCTAAAATTATATAAAGGTCGGTTTGCCATAATTTAAATATTAAAATAAGTAATTAATGCAATTAACGATAAAAATTAATATCAAATATATATGCTTCAAAGATAAATAATGTTTATATGAAAATTAGAATTTTTGTTTAATTTTCATTTGATAATCATGACGTTGTAAAAATAATTTATTGGTAATTAATTTACTAACACTGGGCTCATCAATTTCAATTACAAACAAGTCCTGTTTAACTAGAATTATATTTAGTTAAATAACACAGTCATTATAAAAATTTTGCGTTTAAAGAAAGAAAAAAATCGTATATATGATTTAGTTTGTACTTTTCAATTTATTGGAATAAACAATAATTTTAGGTTGATATCAATATATGCAAAAACTGGTATTGTTTTCTCAAATTTCATTTATCCCCTTGTATAAGTTTTTGATAAAATATTTGTTTAGAGAAAAAAATTTTACTTCCGCATCCATTGGAAGACTAATAAAAGTGTAACAATAAACAGAAAACTCGTCTACATTAATACAAAGAACTCTCAGCGGAAACGAGACTTGTCTTGCAAAATATACGCCAAGTTGAAAGTTTGTCTTGCCGTCATTTCTCAGTTCGTTTTCCCAAAATTACTTGGGAAATTGTTTTCCTGAGAAAATATCCTTTAGCATCTTAGAACTAGTCGAGCGTCGGGATCGAGGGAATTACATTTTTATTTTATTAAATTAACATATAGGTATACATACTGACATTAAGGTAATATTATTCCTTCAGTAGTGGGAACTGTCTTAAATATTAATGGCGGATTTTAAAATTTAACTCAATATTTCGTGATAATTAAATTATGTTGAGCAACAATTTTTAAAAAGTAAAAATATTTTTCCACCATTTTAAAAAAATCCATGTTCTTTAAAGATCTTAAATTAATAAAACAGAAGTCTGGCAATGAATTGTCGCAATAGATTTTTTAATACAAACTACATTAAAACGTAACAATTTTTTTGCAACATTTTAAAATAATGATTACTTAATCAAGTGTTCAAAATGTGCTCCATTTGTGAGTTAACAGTACCCGAATCGATGGTAGAATGCGTATACAACATTTCTCCATGATTGTCTAAGACCTTCTAGACTACATAAAATCATAGGTGTTACATATGGTTGAATTCGTATTGAAGAGAAGATTCCAAAAATGACTGAATACACAGGGTGATGTATTTAAAATACCAAAGTGACTATTAATATCAGAGAAACGGCAAATCTAGCAACATTGTAAATGTCAAATCTGGAATCTCCGTATCCCCAAATAGGCTTATCCCAAATTTTGTAGAATTTGGACTAGCAATTTAGGAGATAATTGGACGTTTCCAGACTTTTGATCCACTCTATATTGTGTTTCTTACGTACCAAAGTACGTTGACTGCCGTTTTTAGTGAGATATTTTGCTGTTTCTGGAGTTTCACTCTGTGTCATAATGGGGATGATTATGATTCGTTCCAGTAGATCCTTGATCTTCAAGTTCAGGTTGGTTTTTCTTTCGATTAGGCAGTTCATTTAAGCTCTTGCTTATCTTACTCTGTCCCTCACAGTGTTGTCCAACGATCAGCCTGTGGTCAATGATTACACATAGGAATTTTACTCTTTTGAATCATAGTAGTTTGTCCCTCCTATTTCCAGTTCCTCTTCTAGCCTTTGTATACTTTTCATAAAAAATAGAGCTTACCTCTTGTTGGCATTGAAATAATAATAATAATAATAATAGTAAGGTTTGTCCTTTTCTTAAATCATACACTTCCCATCTAATTCTAACATTCTGTATCCCTATTACCTTATACAGTTCTATTAAACTGACGTTTTTTCCGACAGTTACTAGACAACTATGGCTTTTGACTTTAGGGTTATTTGACTTAAGATGTGTTATTTTTATTAGTTTTATTCTACTATTATTTTTTAGTTCATTTTTCATTTCAATAATGTCTAGTTCTGGTGCCGCTTTTAGCATAGTTTCCTCATCCTTCTTCATTTCTTCTTTGATTCTTGTTCTGAATTGTTCAAGATCACTTTTTTAACAGGAATATTACTGCTATTTTTAAGAAATGGCATGACTACATGCAATTGTGTCTAGGGTCACCAATTTTTTATCATTTTTTTAACTCGCATTAAACTTATATTCAGTTCTGCTTAATTGGGTTCCATGTTTGTTTTAAGATGATTATGGTAAATTCGTTTACCAGACAAACTTCAACTTACCTTATCTCTTTTTAACGGAAAATTTAATTATGTGTTAATGGAAACTTGATATTTTTTATGTCCAGTACCTATATAAAAATAAGAAAATTGCTGCACATATGCAGATGTTCCAAACGTATACACAAGTGCGGTACTAGTAGAAAAAGAAAACTGGAACTAGTATTTCAACTATAACATATTTATTTAATGGCGTTTCTAAATCTAAAGTAAATTAAATTAAACTTAATTTCTTCGTTTTTAGTTAATCCTGCATATTATGTAACGGTCTTAAATTGATATGATAATTGGCCAAGATTACAGAAAGTAAGGGTTCAACATTGTAGATAAAATCGATAGATTTATTCAGATTAAAGTTTATCCTTCGTTAGAAAATATTGTCTATAGCCCGGAGATTATAATAATTAACTTAACTAAATGGTAATTAGTTTGCAATAAAATCAAGCTATAAATCAACTAGATAAGTGAACTGTCAGACATTTGCTAATGATACAAGTACAGTACTCAAATTGAATTATACATATAACTTTGTAATATTTAATTAATTAATTAAACTGATTGTATTTATTACTTTTTATTTTATTAATATTAATACATTAATAAAGAATAGAAGTATTTTAGATATTTTACTTTACAAAATTATTTAAATCTTTAAGCAATTGTAACGGATAGCAATAACTCACAGGAATAAAAGTAAATTGAGGAATTTAAATTGTACGTTTTATTTTATGGAATTTTTCAGCATGAAATATCTGATCTGAAAAAACTAAGAATAATAATAATTGCATTAATACCTTTAATAAGAAACTATTTCTTTTTCGTGTAACATAGAATCTGTTTCTAATTCTTCTACCATTATTTTTTTAAATAATAGTATCTTATAGTTAATTTTCCGAAGGGTAGATAAACTTTAAGTCAGTCCTTAAAGCTTTTTCCATTTGTAGTGATGCGTCTTTATGGGGGTTTTCGTTAGGGTATTATATGGTATATTATTTTGTTCGAAGGACATCCTTAAGCCTTCTTTAAGTCCGCTATGTGTCTACGAAAATGGGCTTGCTACGAATCAAAATTTCTAAACAAAGTAATGTAAGGATATTAAGCATGAATAAATAGAAACCAGTAGCTTATTGATAGTAATCAATATTCTTTTGTGCTTATAACCAAATTTAAATTTTTTTTTGAGATCGATATATTGATTTAAACACTTTTGTGACTGGTAAAAAAGTATTTTTTTATTTACAAATATATTCTTTGATTCTCAGAAGTATACTTTTTATGTTTTAGTGAAATCAGTTGAAATATTAAATAAAGTTAAATTTTCCAATTCAATAATGCATATATGTAAACATTTTCATATGGATGAAGTGGAAAAAGCGTAACGATTTAAACATTGGACATAAATATGTCATATTATGACGCATACTCGAAATAAAAATTGCACAAATATTTGCTTTGGAATAACATTATATACGTTAAATTACTGGATTTACGTATCAAAAACAGATGTTTTTCAAATGAAATTGGCGGAAAATTCAATAAAATAAGACGTGGACTTTTAAAATGCTCACTGTTCAATTTTGTTTTAATAATGATGCTTTTGCATTAATTCTTGTCAACCTAGATTACCTTTAATCTTATGTAGTTAAACATTCAATACCAGTTGATTACTTCACTATCTCTATGAGTGAAATCATTGTACAATATTTTGAAATATGATAGTGGAACCGCAGAACAATGTCATGTCGGAAAAATGTTCGGGCTCTATCTAAACCTATTCACTGGTACTCTTTAGGCATACGATTAATCTGGAATGGATTTTTATGATATTGTCAAAGTTGTTTGAGGTTACACCGTTTTATCTACTAAATTTAGTTCCATTTATAAAACGAAACATATTGTATGTTTGAAATAACTCGCAATAATAAGTGTTGTTAAAACACAATTAGGATTAGCAATCTGAGTATTCATTGTATAGATAGGAATTAAATAAATGTACCTCTAGATTTTATCAAGGAGAACTCAAAAATATACAAATATAGAGATTAATCCTAATATAAAAATCATTAGTCTATTACTGTAACTTCAAAAGTATATTCAAAATTTGATTGACCAGACGTTGTCTTTTAAATTTAAAATTTATCTGCCCGAGCTTTTTTGTGCTTTTCTACTGTATCGTCAAAATTTATTCTATAAGTTGGTTACATAACTGCATCTCTAAATACAATGGAGCTAATACTCTTAGATTATAAGAACCGTTGACAAATTCGATAATCAATCCAAAATTGGGGAAGCTACACATATGTTGATTTCAGTAAATATTTGATTAAAACTATTATTAAGCATTAGAAATAATTTATTCAAAAGTTAAATGTATTCGTATTTTATATCTGGGTTACCTGAGAAATTACTACATCAAAATTATTATACAGCGTGAGTAGAAGATGGGTGTAAAGTTTTAAGGGGAAGCTAGCATAGACCATTTAGAACCAGTTTAACTATGGATGTATTTTTTTATCTAATTTTTAAATTGTTTGACAAAAAATCTCAAAATTTTACAGCTAATTGCTGATAATGCCTAGCTTGAATGATAAGTGATTCTAATTTATTTTCTTTTTTAGTAAACTAATGTGTAAGCAATCTAACAAATCATGTTCTAATCATCTGTGTCATCATCTATTTTTTTACAGACATTTGAAGTTCACCAATATTTTCAAAAATTTAAGAAAACAGTTTTTGACCGCATTTTTTTAACCAACAGGAGAGAGCGTTTTTTGATCAAACCTTTTTGAAAACATGCTTGATTATTGCTAATTCTTTTGAGGTATCATTTACACGAGTATCTTACAAACTATTGAAATTAGGACCTACAAACAAAATTGAGGGAGAATATTGAAATTTACTAATTAAAATTTTTTTGCTCAAAAATTTCCTTTTTATTATAGAAATAATAACTGAGCAATTAACCGTAAAATTTTGGGATTTTTTACCAAACACATTAAATATTAAATAAAAAAAAATAGTCAGACTTCTTCTAAGACAACCATAGCTAAAATGGTTCTAAATGGTCTACGCTAGCTTCTCCTTAAAGATTTATACCTAATTCCCAAACACCTTGTATAATTTTATTTTTGATTCTAAAAAATGGTTGTAGACCACCCGATAAATTCCTAAAGATTTGGCACTTACAATAATATAAATATTATGATGAGTATGACATTAACATCTATTAGGATTACAGCTTCCGGATATTTCCAATATATCAGAGACGTTTTGCATCTGGCTGCATTTAGTAGTTGAGTTACCGCGCACATATCACTTTCTGAAGAAGCTGCTTTTGATAGAAGGCGAAACGTTGAGAAATATTTTAAAAATGACATAAGTAGTAATCAGATTTACACCAACCGCAAAAGTTGACTTTTATGTTTATTTTTGTCTTATTTTGTTTGTTGCTTCATTATAATACATTATCATATAATTTTCGTGTGGTTGTTTCTTTTTCATTGCTTACTGCTAGGATAGATTGATTTATCATCCACAAATGTAACTACAATAACCTCGATGGTTTCTGATATATCGACTGTGTAAAGTAAATAAAGAATTTACCCAAAAACTCTTCCTTGTAAGACTCCAAATTTGATTTCTATTAACATCGAGTAGTCGTTCTCTATTTTATTTCTTAAGAACTTGTGGTATAAAAGTTATTCTAGTTCTACATAAACATTTGGGATTACAAGAGCTAATTTTTTTTCAAAGTCATATCGTAATAAAACTAGAGTAAAAGGTCATGAAAATTTCGAATCGAATTACAGCACGCACTTTACAATTGCTGTAGACATGTTTACGTGCTCTCTGCGCGCTCAGACCTGACAAGTGCGATGTGACGTCATAGAAAGGCATATTAGAGATACTGCGCATCACAACTGCACAAAGCTTCATAAGATTTTCGGTGTGGTTTTATATAACCTTTATATCTGACCTTAACGAAGGCTTGTGCAATATGTAGAAAACCATTAAGTAAATGGTTTTGCTTCTCATGCTTTCTCGATTATGAGTATAATTTGATAGACGTTAGAGTGTCTATATTTGAACACAAAATAGTGTTGTTTGCCTAACCTAATCAATAGAACTTTTTCAAATAGAGAAAACTGATGATTGTTAAGATAAACTCAAAATAATTTGGAACATTTTCTCTAGCTAAATTTTGTCTTACAAAGGAGTTTTTTTTATTTTGATTCAGTATAATAGCACGTTTTTAAATATTAAATGAAATAGAATTTATTTATATGTAACTCTAAAAATAATCGTTCATTTAACATCTCTTAAAGCATGTTAGGCAAATTCCCAGTTATATTAAATAATATCAATTGTTTTGTTTATGCCTGCCGTTATCGTTCCCTGTCTATTAAATATTTTAAATGTTATATTTGATAATCAGTAAATGAACTTACAATGTAAAAACGAGATTTTCGCAGATGGAAAATTATTAATTAAAATTACGTTTGAATTAACGATGCTTTTTCCTCGCTGATTCAGCTGTTAATTCTATTGATTAGCCCTCCTAACGAAGCTATAGTTAAATATTTTAATAAAAGTACACGTTTTGTTTTTTTTTTGGTTGTCATAAATTTCATTATAAAATACTGAACAGTTTGTTGTTAACCGTAATTTATTTGAATCACTTTGGAATATAAAAAAAGCGAAACTAAAACAAAGTAAGACTAAAATAAGTGCTGGTTTCCTCAAAATTAATTTTCCTAGTGAATTTTTTTTCTTGGACGACCCTGGGATAGAGCTTCCAATCTCCTTTGACCTGACAAACATTTTCCTCGTATTTTACTTCATATGTAAATAGCTCCAGGGAAAAACACCCCATCAAAACTTTGTTTTTCGTTAAAGCTGATAAATGACAAAAATGCCGCGAGATGAAGATATTGTATAGTTTCACGGCGAAAGTTATATCGTTATTTGCTAAGGGAGTTCTCTTTATTACTTACAGGAAAGATGTTCGGAAACTTCGTTAGGTGTGCCGTGAATGAAAATTTACGGAGTCGTGACAATAACTTTTTAAAAGGGACTTTTTTTTCTACAAATGTAGAAATTTTATTAACGTAAATATTATAAAAAAAATATCAAAGTGTTTGCTTTTGCACGAATCGCAGATCACTTCGGCCAGTTACGTAGCAGAATACACGAAAAAAAATCTAGTTTCAAAGGAAATTGAGTAATTTATTACAACAATTTTAAGTACAATTCAGACTGTATTAAAATATTTAATACATATTGGTGTTACTTTTTAGATTTATATTACTATATGTACAAATATTTATTACCTAAACTGAATCTGAAAAATCTTTAATATAGTTTTACAAAAATTATTATATAATTACTCTTGCAATAAATGTGAAAAAAATATCAGAATGGTACATTCTAATTCTAATTCTAATTCTAAAAAGTCACTTTTTGTTAAAAAAAATAATGAACAAAACGCTACATTTAATCTAGTGCATAAATATGGATATTGAAGAATTACCTAATTTTGGTATTTCAAATATCTTAATTCTGCTTTCATAAATGACTCATTTTTTTTATCTAATAATTGCGTACTTTTTATTTAGACTTTTGTACTTAATATTTATTTCAAAACTACAATTTTACTGAGATAACTAATGTATTTTACAGAGTCATATTGTAATGTATACGGTGTGATCATAAAGTTTTTTTTAACTGAATTATGCAATGCGTTTAAGAAAACTCCTCGAACAGGTCAATTTTATTTTTTTAAACGACTATTGACAAGCAAAATTTAAGTTGTAACGTCTTTCGTTTTTACTTCATAGTTATTTTTTTTAAATGACAACCCCTAATTTTTTCGTTGGTTTTTAATAGAGGGACTTACTACTGAAATGGCGATATAAAAAAATTAATATCTTGAATAACAATTTTCTTGAGAAAAAGTCATTCTTATCACCAAAACTCAAATATTATTTTTGACCAAATCACCGTATGAAAATCAACAAAAACCAAAATAATCAACAATTTAATACAATGTTCATATTTTGTTTTGAATACATCAGTGGAATGGCCACCGCTTTCTCCAGATCTTACACCCATAGGTTTTTTTGTGGGATTATTTATTCTAAATCGTAGAATGTTTGCTTTTATGTGGTGGTTTCATCAAAAATAAAATTTTCCTGAAAAAATGACTCTCAAAAACCAGAGAAAAAATTGGAGGTTGTCATTAAAAAATATTAAGTATGACATCACCCCCAAAAACTAAAGACGTTACAACTTAAATTTTGCTTGTCAATAGTGCCATTTAAAATAAAAAATTGACCTGTCTGATGATGAACACGTTGCTTAACTGACTAAAAAACTCGGTTCCAAACTTTATCATTACACCCTATAATCATACTTTACCTATATTATAAATTCTTTTTAATTTCTTTAGCAAGGTTTAAACTTTGAAATAAACCATCAGTGATAAAACAATTGCTCAATCACTAATAGTGTTGGACTTAAGAATACCAACAGTAGGATTAAAATCTTAGCTGAAAAATTGAAAAACAATTGTTCCTATTTAGATACAGGCTGGCCAATATACAACAATTTTGATATAAAGTGGTCACAACTTTTGAAAGGTCCAGTATATATTTGACAAACCCTATATTCGAAAACTTAACTTAACAGTCAACAGAATTCAAATAAGTAATAAAAAATGTACCATTGTATTTAAAAAAATGTATGCTTAGGTAGGCCTGCAGCTACGGAACTCTCTGTATAAGTGAAAATAATTTTATGTTGTAAAGCTTAATGTCCCCGAACATTTTGCAATGGAAATTTTTTTGGTTCCAAAATAATAAAGGAACTCTTGGACTTTTGCTCACTATTGGGACTATTGGGTGGGTATGATGAATACGAAAACAAATTGTTTAAATTATGAACACTAATGTAAGCTGTTTTTATAATTAAAGCAAAAGTTACATTGTATTATTTATTAGTTAATCATTATAATAAGTATAATTAGAGAAATGTTGCATTTACTGCTACGAAATTATAGTATTTTCATACTATAGACTTTTTAATAATATTATTTAATTTAATAAACTTTATTAGTAAAACAATGTCTACAAATTGTAATCCTAAATAGTTCATTTTACTGGATTAAAAAATAATTTTATTACACATTTTGTGTTTATTTACAAAATGGAGGATTTAGTTTGTACATTAAAAATGAATACAAATTTTTTCGTCCCACTATGTGCCGCAGTTTGTATTTATTAAAAGCTTTTAAATTTGTGCAACTTTTGCTCATCTTTTTGCCGTACAACTTTCTCGTTTATTAGAAATTCAAAAAGAGAAATTTTCAGCTGGATATTTTCAAAATTAGTAATTTTATTCATAGTTCTGCTTTTTTTTCAAATATCAAATAATTATTAATGTTTTTTATAAGTGCAGAATCGCTTTGGGTAGTAGGTAATTCTAATCCTGCATAAAATCTAGTGGGAAATCTTTCTTATTATAAGAGAAACGACGTAGATATCAAAATAAACCCATGTGAAAGCTTCTCTCACATTTTATGACTAGGTATATTGCAGGAAAATTATTTTCATGTTTTAAATTTCGTCCCACGGGATGAAACTGCTTTCAGTTGATAACTTATTTCTGGTGGATATGTTTGTAGGAAAATATTCTAAATTCTCCAGTTATTGCCAATGGAATCTTTTCTCATCTAGAACCTCATGTATTTTATGGGCACAGTAGTTTTACTTTTTTATTTTAAAATAAATCGAATGTGTATATTTAAAGAAAACTTAATATACAGGGTTTGTCAAAAGTCCCGGGACGGAGCCGTTTCTAACTTGTGAAGAAAAAAATCTGAAAATTTGGAGATCACTAAAAGCCCATAAAAACTACATATTTAGATGGTTTAAAACTTTCATACACTGAGGAGTTTTTGTAAGGTGTGATAACCCCAAAATTTTTAAATTATAACCCCTATCGAGTTTCATCTTATTTTAAAGGTAATGAAAAAAGAAACACATCCCCAAAACAAAAACCCGGTATCTTAATTATTTTAAGAGTTATACAAGCAATTGAGAAAGAAACATGTTTATTACGATTTTTATAATACATTTTCAAATTGTCGACCTTTCTGGATTTAACAATGACCCAAACGCTCCTAAATGGAATTTTGAACTCTTTGGAGCATATCCCTAGTGATATTGCTGATTTCTTCAAGTATGAGATTTTGCAAATAATTTATTGTTTCTGGATTTATTGCATACACTCTACTTTTAGAAACATCCAAAAAAAATCGAATGGTGTAAGATCTGGAGATCGTGGTGGACTCCCAATCCAACGGTTTGAAAAAGTCTCGGACTGCTCGGTTAAAATATGGAGAAGCACCATCTTATTGGAACTATTTATTTTAAGAAGATTTTGGCTTTTTCCATGAAATTACTTGTATGTTGTAATTCTTCTTTCGGTTGTTTAAGAATCTTAATCATTTGATCTAAGTTAAATAACTGGCTTATTTCCTTAGTGAGTTCATTTATTTCTCTAACTTGTTCTTCAAAGTTATTTTGTTTTGCAGTTTTATGTAGTATCGGTTGATTTAAAATAGTTTTTGTAATTTGACTATAAGATATTTCTGGACTAGCTATTTTACTTTCTATCATTCTTGTATTTCTGGTTTGCATTTTTCCTTGTCTTCTATTTTTACTTTTCACTTCTTCTATCCTTTCAATATACTCTATATAAGCTGGACACTGTTTGTAATGCGCTATATGGTTCCTGGCACAATTACAGCATTTTGTTTGGCTCGTTGCTGTTCGTATTAGATTGCAATCTCTAGTGGTGTGGTCTTTTCCACACTTCACACATTTGGGTCTCATGCTACAATTTACCTGAGTGTGTCCAAACCTCTGGCAATTACAACACTGAGTTGCCTTGTTTTTTCTATGAAACGCTTCCCATTTTATTTTTAGCTTCTCAATTTCCTTAATTTTGTATATTATTTTAATATCCACATCATTTTTAGTCGTTACTAAATAACTATAACTATTTATACTCGGGTCTTTTCCTTTTAGTGGGATTACATTTTCGATTTTAATTTTGTGTTGTTCTTCAATATAATTTATTATATTTTCAGTGTCTACATTTTGTATAGTTTTTATCACTTCTCTGTCCATTTTATCCGCTTATGTATAATATTGTTCTCCTAAATTACTTATGTATTTCCTAATTTTTCCCCTCTGTTCTTTGTTATCAGTAAAAAATTTAGTTTTATTTCTACTACATTGTATAGTAAAATAAATATTATTTATAATGTTTTTTACCCCACTGATGAATTCTTTGTAGTTGTTCAGTACGCATTCCATGACTACTGGTGGTGTCGTTGTCTTTTTAACTGTTAAATGGTCCGCCGGTTCTTTATGTTGTGCTAATGCCTCTTATTGATTTTTGGTTTGGATCTTCTCACCCTCTTTGATTTTAGGTTTTTTGACCCTCTTACTGGGGCCAGTTTTTTTCCATTCTTCCTCACTTTCAATATTTCCTACCTTCATTACTCCACTTCTTTACATTAATTTCCTCCATTTTGTCTTCCATAGGTGTTCTTTCTTTTGCACTTCGTTCTTTTTCTTTTATTATATCTATCAGTTCTTGTATTAACTTCATTTTATCTTTACTAACAATTAAACTACTCCATCTTCCTTCATTACTCTGTTGTTGTTCTCTGGTCTTTTCTTCAACTCTTTTTGTTCTTTTCTTCGGCCTCTTTTTGCTTCAGATCATTTGATACTTTTATCGCTTCTGATCTTCTACTTTTTCTTCCTACTCCCAACGATTTTACATACTTTTCTTTTTCAGGATTTACATTATATTTTCCCTGTTTAATACATTCTGGTAGTCTTAAATAACTTTCCATTTCCTCCTACTTTATTCTACTCCTGGATCTTTCCTCTCCTTCACTACTTGCATTCAGAAGTAGTAAATGGAAACTATAAATTAGAGAAGATAAATAATTATATTAATAATTTAATTTTACAAAAATGGCATGTTATGAGGCCAAAATGAATTGTTTAACAAAGGAACAATACGTTTGTTTGTTTGTTTGTTTGTTTAGTTAACTAAACAAAACTTGATTACTTCATCAAAATAATTTGTTTTGTTGTGCGTTCATTATTAATAATTAGTTGATTCAAAATAATTTGATTGTTAGTCGATCAAACTTCTGGATACACTTTTGTCTAATTTTCGCAGTTTAATATTTAAGTAAAATATAAGTTAATAAAAGGTTTATCTCTGAATGACTTAATTTTTCTAAAATTCAGCGAATTATAGGATTACAGAAATTATAAAAAAGAATAAGAGAAAAACTCAGAACACGGGCAAGTAGCCAGCAAGCTCAGAAACCAAAATATGTCGAGTATACGCAAAGTTGAGAAAATTAATTGTTCGAAAACTTTAAGTTTTCTTAACTAAGAAAAGATGTACGCCTTTCAAAAGGAATAAGAAAGAGCCCCGGCACGAAGTCGAGCCGCTGTTTTGTTTGAAAATCACTGGATTTCCTTTTCTTGCGGGTAATAAAACCGACTTGAGAAGTTCGCATAATTGGTACAATTTTCTCGTTAAAAGCTGGACTCTTAAGAAAATAAAGCAATGATGGTTGAGCTGGAATAGTGCTCGGGCCTCTTCCTTGTTCTGTAAACATCTTCCGCCTGCGGTAAGGATTACATTTTATTTGTTTTTGGCCACTTACACTCTATTTACTGTTGGTCCTTTGGATAATTCAACCATACCTCGTCTAACATACAGGTATAAATACCAGTAAATATAAACTCATATTTTATTGGTAATGAGAAACTAAATATTATATCCTAAAGATAATAAATAAAAAACTAGTTTCGTTGTATTAAAAATAATAATATCAAATAAGTATAATTTATTATTGTAGAAAGACTATATGCAGGAAACATTTAACTTATCCCTCAATTTGTCTTTTCAAAGAAATAAATGTATTTGATATCCGGCACTTATATACATACAGTGTTTTGATGTATTCATATAAGAATAAAAGCATTTTTACCTCAATAAATCACCATTATGGCACCAGACAGAAATTGGCAAACTACGCTTCAACTACATTGTACAAAAAACATTGGACACGAATCGTTTATATATTTAGCTACTAAAATATATAATAAATTACCAGATATTTACAAAACTTATTTTAATACAATAAATACCATACCGCTTTTTAAAAAACTTTCAAAACATTCATCTCAATAGAACGAGCTTTTTTTCCATGAAATAATTAATCAGTAGTAAAACCAATTATTGAGTAATTAGTTGTTAAGTTTAATTATACTAAGGTTAGGTTAGGTTAGGTTGTGTTGTATGTGATGTATTTAATATGTGTGCGTACTTAATACCAAAATAATTTCTTAATGTATAATTTTGAAAATTAAATTAGAAATATTTTCTATTCAATTTCGACTATATTTTATGTATCTTATAAAGTTTTTAAGTAAAAAAATTGTTACAAACTATTGTATAATTATTTCTTCTTCTTTAACGACTTTACTTTTGTGCTTTATGGCATCGACTTTAACGACCCATTCTTCCATTTCTTTCTATCTCTTCTCATATTATTCATTTCATTAAATGTTTTCTTTTTTTTAATTTCTCTCTTCTGTTTTTTATTTCACGGTTTTTCTTGCCTTCCCGTTCATTTTTTTCTAATCTCTTTAATTCTGCTATTTTTTTCGTTGACGAATCTGGTTGCATTCTTTTTACTTGGCCGTACTTTAGTTATTTTCTGTATTAATTGTGTGATTGGTTTTCGACATATGCTTTGTCTTATATCTTCTTTTTTACTTTTATCTTTTTTGTAAGATAATCAATTTCCATGGCCTAGAAAAGTAACATCATTTTTTATCATAATGTATCAAATATTTTTTAATGCCACACCATATAATTCAAAAAGTTAGGACATGGATAAGTAAGCCGTTTTTATTGAATTTCAATGGTTTGGCTGTCACAGACATCTGAAATTTGGGATTAATTCTAAAATATGAATCTCAACTTCAATAATAACAGACTAATCGAGCTTTGCTATACTAATGGCTCACCCTGAATATATTAGTTTGGACCCAGTATTTGAAGGAAAACTAAAATATTTTTATAAAGATTTACTTATTTGAAATTCTGTAAATTATAGAATTTAAAAACTATAGTTTTTTCTAAATTTAGAACTGGTTATAGAAAACCGATATTTTATTGCTACATAATAAATATTTAAGCAATTTAGGTCAACTAATTGGTTTATTAATCAAACAATTGATATAATTATATTATTATAAAATTATAGATTCGCCTTTTCTAAAATCACGTTTTTAATAAAATACGCAAACACAAATATTTATTCGACTTAAAAAAAAACAAAAATCCTGTCTTTTCACGAAATTTTTAGAATTTTTTGTCTCTGAATCGGTTTTTGTTTTCTTTATGTCACTTTTTATATTGTTTTTATAAGAGAGAAAATCAGCTACTGTCATAAGATTCAATTGGGTAAAATCGAAATAACGAAATTCACCATCAGTGGCGTCTTTTTCATTTTGTTTGCTTATTACTTAATTAAATATAAGATCCACGAATTTAAAATAAATAATTTTCCTGACCAAACATCTTCCCAAAAGGGTGACAAATCAATTTATAAAACCACAGATTATTCTTT